>OX638138.1:4030233-4707733 GCA_951805005.1 Othius punctulatus | reverse complement strand
AGAGTGGTCTCACTCTTTATTGTTTCATTCCTACGAATGTTTAGTTCCCTGTTTCTTTGCACCTAACACTTAACCCTTGGATAACTCGTAATGAGGAGAACTCTGTTTCAATAACGAACAGAGTGGTCTCACTCTTTATTGTTTCATTCCTACGAATGTTTAGTTCCCTGTTTCTTTGCACCTAACACTTAACCCTTGGATAACTCGTAATGAGGAGAACTCTGTTTCAATAACGAACAGAGTGGTCTCACTCTTTATTGTTTCATTCCTACGAATGTTTAGTTCCCTGTTTCTTTGGACCTAACACTTAACCCTTGGATAACTCGTAATGAGGAGAACTCTGTTTCAATAACGAACAGAGTGGTCTCACTCTTTATTGTTTCATTCCTACGAATGTTTAGTTCCCTGTTTCTTTGCACCTAACACTTAACCCTTGGATAACTCGTAATGAGGAGAACTCTGTTTCAATAACGAACAGAGTGGTCTCACTCTTTATTGTTTCATTCCTACGAATGTTTAGTTCCCTGTTTCTTTGCACCTAACACTTAACCCTTGGATAACTCGTAATGAGGAGAACTCTGTTTCAATAACGAACAGAGTGGTCTCACTCTTTATTGTTTCATTCCTACGAATGTTTAGTTCCCTGTTTCTTTGCACCTAACGCTTAACCCTTGGATAACTCGTAATGAGGAGAACTCTGATTCAATAACGAACAGAGTGGTCTCACTCTTTATTGTTTCATTCCTACGAATGTTTAGTTCCCTGTTTCTTTGCACCTAACGCTTAACCCTTGGATAACTCGTAATGAGGAGAACTCTGATTCAATAACGAACAGAGTGGTCTCACTCTTTATTGTTTCATTCCTACGAATGTTTAGTTCCCTGTTTCTTTGCACCTAACACTTAACCCTTGGATAACTCGTAATGAGGAGAACTCTGTTTCAATAACGAACAGAGTGGTCTCACTCTTTATTGTTTCATTCCTACGAATGTTTAATTCCCTGTTTCTATGCGCCTACTCTTAACCTTTGGATAACTCGTAATGAGGAGTACCCTGTTCCAATAATGAACAGAGTGGTCTCACTCTTTATTGTTTCATTCCTACGAATGTTTAGTTCCCTGTTTCTTTGCACCTAACACTTAACCCTTGGATAACTCGTAATGAGGAGAACTCTGTTTCAATAACGAACAGAGTGGTCTCACTCTTTATTGTTTCATTCCTACGAATGTTTAATTCCCTGTTTCTATGCGCCTACTCTTAACCTTTGGATAACTCGTAATGAGGAGTACCCTGTTCCAATAATGAACAGAGTGGTCTCACTCTTTATTGTTTCATTCCTACGAATGTTTAGTTCCCTGTTTCTTTGCACCTAACACTTAACCCTTGGATAACTCGTAATGAGGAGAACTCTGTTTCAATAACGAACAGAGTGGTCTCACTCTTTATTGTTTCATTCCTACGAATGTTTAATTCCCTGTTTCTATGCGCCTACTCTTAACCTTTGGATAACTCGTAATGAGGAGTACCCTGTTCCAATAATGAAGAGAGTGGTCTCACTCTTTATTGTTTCATTCCTACGAATGTTTAGTTCCCTGTTTCTTTGCACCTAACGCTTAACCCTTGGATAACTCGTAATGAGGAGAACTCTGTTTCAATAACGAACAGAGTGGTCTCACTCTTTATTGTTTCATTCCTACGAATGTTTAATTCCCTGTTTCTTTGCACCTAACACTTAACCCTTGGATAACTCGTAATAAGGAGAACTCTGTTTCAATAACGAACAGAGTGGTCTCACTCTTTATTGTTTCATTCCTATGAATATTTAGTTCCCTGTTTCTTTGCACCTAACACTTAACCCTTGGATAACTCGTAATGAGGAGAACTCTGATTCAATAACGAACAGAGTGGTCTCACTCTTTATTGTTTCATTCCTATGAATATTTAGTTCCCTGTTTCTTTGCACCTAACGCTTAACCCTTGGATAACTCGTAATGAGGAGAACTCTGTTTCAATAACGAACAGAGTGGTCTCACTCTTTATTGTTTCATTCCTACGAATGTTTAATTCCCTGTTTCTTTGCACCTAACACTTAACCCTTGGATAACTCGTAATAAGGAGAACTCTGTTTCAATAACGAACAGAGTGGTCTCACTCTTTATTGTTTCATTCCTATGAATATTTAGTTCCCTGTTTCTTTGCACCTAACGCTTAACCCTTGGATAACTCGTAATGAGGAGAACTCTGTTTCAATAACGAACAGAGTGGTCTCACTCTTTATTGTTTCATTCCTACGAATGTTTAATTCCCTGTTTCTTTGCACCTAACACTTAACCCTTGGATAACTCGTAATAAGGAGAACTCTGTTTCAATAACGAACAGAGTGGTCTCACTCTTTATTGTTTCATTCCTATGAATATTTAGTTCCCTGTTTCTTTGCACCTAACACTTAACCCTTGGATAACTCGTAATAAGGAGAACTCTGTTTCAATAACGAACAGAGTGGTCTCACTCTTTATTGTTTCATTCCTATGAATATTTAGTTCCCTGTTTCTTTGCACCTAACACTTAACCCTTGGATAACTCGTAATGAGGAGTACCCTGTTCCAATAATGAACAGAGTGGTCTCACTCTTTATTGTTTCATTCCTACGAATGTTTAGTTCCCTGTTTCTTTGCACCTAACACTTAACCCTTGGATAACTCGTAATGAGGAGAACTCTGATTCAATAACGAACAGAGTGGTCTCACTCTTTATTGTTTCATTCCTATGAATATTTAATTCCCTGTTTCTTTGCACCTAACACTTAACCCTTGGATAACTCGTAATGAGGAGAACTCTGATTCAATAACGAACAGAGTGGTCTCACTCTTTATTGTTTCATTCCTACGAATGTTTAGTTCCCTGTTTCTTTGCACCTAACACTTAACCCTTGGATAACTCGTAATGAGGAGAACTCTGTTTCAATAACGAACAGAGTGGTCTCACTCTTTATTGTTTCATTCCTACGAATGTTTAATTCCCTGTTTCTATGCGCCTACTCTTAACCTTTGGATAACTCGTAATGAGGAGTACCCTGTTCCAATAATGAACAGAGTGGTCTCACTCTTTATTGTTTCATTCCTACGAATGTTTAGTTCCCTGTTTCTTTGCACCTAACACTTAACCCTTGGATAACTCGTAATGAGGAGAACTCTGATTCAATAACGAACAGAGTGGTCTCACTCTTTATTGTTTCATTCCTATGAATATTTAGTTCCCTGTTTCTTTGCACCTAACACTTAACCCTTGGATAACTCGTAATAAGGAGAACTCTGTTTCAATAACGAACAGAGTGGTCTCACTCTTTATTGTTTCATTCCTATGAATATTTAGTTCCCTGTTTCTTTGCACCTAACACTTAACCCTTGGATAACTCGTAATGAGGAGAACTCTGATTCAATAACGAACAGAGTGGTCTCACTCTTTATTGTTTCATTCCTATGAATATTTAGTTCCCTGTTTCTTTGCACCTAACACTTAACCCTTGGATAACTCGTAATGAGGAGTACCCTGTTCCAATAATGAACAGAGTGGTCTCACTCTTTATTGTTTCATTCCTACGAATGTTTAGTTCCCTGTTTCTTTGCACCTAACACTTAACCCTTGGATAACTCGTAATGAGGAGAACTCTGTTTCAATAACGAACAGAGTGGTCTCACTCTTTATTGTTTCATTCCTACGAATGTTTAGTTCCCTGTTTCTTTGCACCTAACACTTAACCCTTGGATAACTCGTAATGAGGAGAACTCTGTTTCAATAACGAACAGAGTGGTCTCACTCTTTATTGTTTCATTCCTACGAATGTTTAGTTCCCTGTTTCTTTGCACCTAACACTTAACCCTTGGATAACTCGTAATGAGGAGAACTCTGTTTCAATAACGAACAGAGTGGTCTCACTCTTTATTGTTTCATTCCTATGAATATTTAGTTCCCTGTTTCTTTGCACCTAACACTTAACCCTTGGATAACTCGTAATGAGGAGAACTCTGTTTCAATAACGAACAGAGTGGTCTCACTCTTTATTGTTTCATTCCTACGAATGTTTAGTTCCCTGTTTCTTTGCACCTAACACTTAACCCTTGGATAACTCGTAATGAGGAGAACTCTGTTTCAATAACCAACAGAGTGGTCTCACTCTTTATTGTTTCATTCCTACGAATGTTTAGTTCCCTGTTTCTTTGCACCTAACACTTAACCCTTGGATAACTCGTAATGAGGAGAACTCTGTTTCAATAACGAACAGAGTGGTCTCACTCTTTATTGTTTCATTCCTACGAATGTTTAGTTCCCTGTTTCTTTGCACCTAACACTTAACCCTTGGATAACTCGTAATGAGGAGAACTCTGTTTCAATAACGAACAGAGTGGTCTCACTCTTTATTGTTTCATTCCTACGAATGTTTAGTTCCCTGTTTCTTTGCACCTAACACTTAACCCTTGGATAACTCGTAATGAGGAGAACTCTGTTTCAATAACGAACAGAGTGGTCTCACTCTTTATTGTTTCATTCCTACGAATGTTTAGTTCCCTGTTTCTTTGCACCTAACACTTAACCCTTGGATAACTCGTAATGAGGAGAACTCTGTTTCAATAACGAACAGAGTGGTCTCACTCTTTATTGTTTCATTCCTACGAATGTTTAGTTCCCTGTTTCTTTGGACCTAACACTTAACCCTTGGATAACTCGTAATGAGGAGAACTCTGTTTCAATAACGAACAGAGTGGTCTCACTCTTTATTGTTTCATTCCTACGAATGTTTAGTTCCCTGTTTCTTTGCACCTAACACTTAACCCTTGGATAACTCGTAATGAGGAGAACTCTGTTTCAATAACGAACAGAGTGGTCTCACTCTTTATTGTTTCATTCCTACGAATGTTTAGTTCCCTGTTTCTTTGCACCTAACACTTAACCCTTGGATAACTCGTAATGAGGAGAACTCTGTTTCAATAACGAACAGAGTGGTCTCACTCTTTATTGTTTCATTCCTACGAATGTTTAGTTCCCTGTTTCTTTGCACCTAACGCTTAACCCTTGGATAACTCGTAATGAGGAGAACTCTGATTCAATAACGAACAGAGTGGTCTCACTCTTTATTGTTTCATTCCTACGAATGTTTAGTTCCCTGTTTCTTTGCACCTAACACTTAACCCTTGGATAACTCGTAATGAGGAGAACTCTGTTTCAATAACGAACAGAGTGGTCTCACTCTTTATTGTTTCATTCCTACGAATGTTTAATTCCCTGTTTCTATGCGCCTACTCTTAACCTTTGGATAACTCGTAATGAGGAGTACCCTGTTCCAATAATGAACAGAGTGGTCTCACTCTTTATTGTTTCATTCCTACGAATGTTTAGTTCCCTGTTTCTTTGCACCTAACACTTAACCCTTGGATAACTCGTAATGAGGAGAACTCTGTTTCAATAACGAACAGAGTGGTCTCACTCTTTATTGTTTCATTCCTACGAATGTTTAATTCCCTGTTTCTATGCGCCTACTCTTAACCTTTGGATAACTCGTAATGAGGAGTACCCTGTTCCAATAATGAACAGAGTGGTCTCACTCTTTATTGTTTCATTCCTACGAATGTTTAGTTCCCTGTTTCTTTGCACCTAACACTTAACCCTTGGATAACTCGTAATGAGGAGAACTCTGTTTCAATAACGAACAGAGTGGTCTCACTCTTTATTGTTTCATTCCTACGAATGTTTAATTCCCTGTTTCTATGCGCCTACTCTTAACCTTTGGATAACTCGTAATGAGGAGTACCCTGTTCCAATAATGAAGAGAGTGGTCTCACTCTTTATTGTTTCATTCCTACGAATGTTTAGTTCCCTGTTTCTTTGCACCTAACGCTTAACCCTTGGATAACTCGTAATGAGGAGAACTCTGTTTCAATAACGAACAGAGTGGTCTCACTCTTTATTGTTTCATTCCTACGAATGTTTAATTCCCTGTTTCTTTGCACCTAACACTTAACCCTTGGATAACTCGTAATAAGGAGAACTCTGTTTCAATAACGAACAGAGTGGTCTCACTCTTTATTGTTTCATTCCTATGAATATTTAGTTCCCTGTTTCTTTGCACCTAACACTTAACCCTTGGATAACTCGTAATGAGGAGAACTCTGATTCAATAACGAACAGAGTGGTCTCACTCTTTATTGTTTCATTCCTATGAATATTTAGTTCCCTGTTTCTTTGCACCTAACGCTTAACCCTTGGATAACTCGTAATGAGGAGAACTCTGTTTCAATAACGAACAGAGTGGTCTCACTCTTTATTGTTTCATTCCTACGAATGTTTAATTCCCTGTTTCTTTGCACCTAACACTTAACCCTTGGATAACTCGTAATAAGGAGAACTCTGTTTCAATAACGAACAGAGTGGTCTCACTCTTTATTGTTTCATTCCTATGAATATTTAGTTCCCTGTTTCTTTGCACCTAACGCTTAACCCTTGGATAACTCGTAATGAGGAGAACTCTGTTTCAATAACGAACAGAGTGGTCTCACTCTTTATTGTTTCATTCCTACGAATGTTTAATTCCCTGTTTCTTTGCACCTAACACTTAACCCTTGGATAACTCGTAATAAGGAGAACTCTGTTTCAATAACGAACAGAGTGGTCTCACTCTTTATTGTTTCATTCCTATGAATATTTAGTTCCCTGTTTCTTTGCACCTAACACTTAACCCTTGGATAACTCGTAATAAGGAGAACTCTGTTTCAATAACGAACAGAGTGGTCTCACTCTTTATTGTTTCATTCCTATGAATATTTAGTTCCCTGTTTCTTTGCACCTAACACTTAACCCTTGGATAACTCGTAATGAGGAGTACCCTGTTCCAATAATGAACAGAGTGGTCTCACTCTTTATTGTTTCATTCCTACGAATGTTTAGTTCCCTGTTTCTTTGCACCTAACACTTAACCCTTGGATAACTCGTAATGAGGAGAACTCTGATTCAATAACGAACAGAGTGGTCTCACTCTTTATTGTTTCATTCCTATGAATATTTAATTATCTGTTTCTTTGCACCTAACACTTAACCCTTGGATAACTCGTAATGAGGAGAACTCTGATTCAATAACGAACAGAGTGGTCTCACTCTTTATTGTTTCATTCCTACGAATGTTTAGTTCCCTGTTTCTTTGCACCTAACACTTAACCCTTGGATAACTCGTAATGAGGAGAACTCTGTTTCAATAACGAACAGAGTGGTCTCACTCTTTATTGTTTCATTCCTACGAATGTTTAATTCCCTGTTTCTATGCGCCTACTCTTAACCTTTGGATAACTCGTAATGAGGAGTACCCTGTTCCAATAATGAACAGAGTGGTCTCACTCTTTATTGTTTCATTCCTACGAATGTTTAGTTCCCTGTTTCTTTGCACCTAACACTTAACCCTTGGATAACTCGTAATGAGGAGAACTCTGATTCAATAACGAACAGAGTGGTCTCACTCTTTATTGTTTCATTCCTATGAATATTTAGTTCCCTGTTTCTTTGCACCTAACACTTAACCCTTGGATAACTCGTAATAAGGAGAACTCTGTTTCAATAACGAACAGAGTGGTCTCACTCTTTATTGTTTCATTCCTATGAATATTTAGTTCCCTGTTTCTTTGCACCTAACACTTAACCCTTGGATAACTCGTAATGAGGAGTACCCTGTTCCAATAATGAACAGAGTGGTCTCACTCTTTATTGTTTCATTCCTACGAATGTTTAGTTCCCTGTTTCTTTGCACCTAACACTTAACCCTTGGATAACTCGTAATGAGGAGAACTCTGTTTCAATAACGAACAGAGTGGTCTCACTCTTTATTGTTTCATTCCTACGAATGTTTAGTTCCCTGTTTCTTTGCACCTAACACTTAACCCTTGGATAACTCGTAATGAGGAGAACTCTGTTTCAATAACGAACAGAGTGGTCTCACTCTTTATTGTTTCATTCCTATGAATATTTAGTTCCCTGTTTCTTTGCACCTAACACTTAACCCTTGGATAACTCGTAATGAGGAGAACTCTGTTTCAATAACGAACAGAGTGGTCTCACTCTTTATTGTTTCATTCCTACGAATGTTTAGTTCCCTGTTTCTTTGCACCTAACACTTAACCCTTGGATAACTCGTAATGAGGAGAACTCTGTTTCAATAACCAACAGAGTGGTCTCACTCTTTATTGTTTCATTCCTACGAATGTTTAGTTCCCTGTTTCTTTGCACCTAACACTTAACCCTTGGATAACTCGTAATGAGGAGAACTCTGTTTCAATAACGAACAGAGTGGTCTCACTCTTTATTGTTTCATTCCTACGATTGTTTAATTCCCTGTTTCTTTGCACCTAACACTTAACCCTTGGATAACTCGTAATGAGGAGAACTCTGATTCAATAATGAACAGAGTGGTCTCACTCTTTATTGTTTCATTCCTATGAATATTTAATTCCCTGTTTCTTTGCACCTAACACTTAACCCTTGGATAACTCGTAATAAGGAGAACTCTGTTTCAATAACGAACAGAGTGGTCTCACTCTTTATTGTTTCATTCCTATGAATATTTAGTTCCCTGTTTCTTTGCACCTAACACTTAACCCTTGGATAACTCGTAATAAGGAGAACTCTGTTTCAATAACGAACAGAGTGGTCTCACTCTTTATTGTTTCATTCCTATGAATATTTAGTTCCCTGTTTCTTTGCACCTAACACTTAACCCTTGGATAACTCGTAATGAGGAGAACTCTGATTCAATAACGAACAGAGTGGTCTCACTCTTTATTGTTTCATTCCTATGAATATTTAGTTCCCTGTTCCTTTGCACCTAACACTTAACCCTTGGATAACTCGTAATGAGGAGAACTCTGATTCAATAACGAACAGAGTGGTCTCACTCTTTATTGTTTCATTCCTATGAATATTTAGTTCCCTGTTTCTTTGCACCTAACACTTAACCCTTGGATAACTCGTAATGAGGAGTACCCTGTTCCAATAATGAACAGAGTGGTCTCACTCTTTATTGTTTCATTCCTACGAATGTTTAGTTCCCTGTTTCTTTGCACCTAACACTTAACCCTTGGATAACTCGTAATGAGGAGAACTCTGTTTCAATAACGAACAGAGTGGTCTCACTCTTTATTGTTTCATTCCTACGAATGTTTAGTTCCCTGTTTCTTTGCACCTAACACTTAACCCTTGGATAACTCGTAATGAGGAGAACTCTGTTTCAATAACGAACAGAGTGGTCTCACTCTTTATTGTTTCATTCCTATGAATATTTAGTTCCCTGTTTCTTTGCACCTAACACTTAACCCTTGGATAACTCGTAATGAGGAGAACTCTGTTTCAATAACGAACAGAGTGGTCTCACTCTTTATTGTTTCATTCCTACGAATGTTTAGTTCCCTGTTTCTTTGCACCTAACACTTAACCCTTGGATAACTCGTAATGAGGAGAACTCTGTTTCAATAACGAACAGAGTGGTCTCACTCTTTATTGTTTCATTCCTACGAATGTTTAGTTCCCTGTTTCTTTGCACCTAACACTTAACCCTTGGATAACTCGTAATGAGGAGAACTCTGTTTCAATAACGAACAGAGTGGTCTCACTCTTTATTGTTTCATTCCTACGAATGTTTAGTTCCCTGTTTCTTTGCACCTAACACTTAACCCTTGGATAACTCGTAATGAGGAGAACTCTGTTTCAATAACGAACAGAGTGGTCTCACTCTTTATTGTTTCATTCCTACGAATGTTTAGTTCCCTGTTTCTTTGGACCTAACACTTAACCCTTGGATAACTCGTAATGAGGAGAACTCTGTTTCAATAACGAACAGAGTGGTCTCACTCTTTATTGTTTCATTCCTACGAATGTTTAATTCCCTGTTTCTTTGGACCTAACACTTAACCCTTGGATAACTCGTAATGAGGAGAACTCTGTTTCAATAACGAACAGAGTGGTCTCACTCTTTATTGTTTCATTCCTACGAATGTTTAGTTCCCTGTTTCTTTGCACCTAACACTTAACCCTTGGATAACTCGTAATGAGGAGAACTCTGTTTCAATAACGAACAGAGTGGTCTCACTCTTTATTGTTTCATTCCTACGAATGTTTAGTTCCCTGTTTCTTTGGACCTAACACTTAACCCTTGGATAACTCGTAATGAGGAGAACTCTGTTTCAATAACGAACAGAGTGGTCTCACTCTTTATTGTTTCATTCCTACGAATGTTTAGTTCCCTGTTTCTTTGCACCTAACACTTAACCCTTGGATAACTCGTAATGAGGAGAACTCTGTTTCAATAACGAACAGAGTGGTCTCACTCTTTATTGTTTCATTCCTACGAATGTTTAGTTCCCTGTTTCTTTGCACCTAACACTTAACCCTTGGATAACTCGTAATGAGGAGAACTCTGTTTCAATAACGAACAGAGTGGTCTCACTCTTTATTGTTTCATTCCTACGAATGTTTAGTTCCCTGTTTCTTTGCACCTAACACTTAACCCTTGGATAACTCGTAATGAGGAGAACTCTGTTTCAATAACGAACAGAGTGGTCTCACTCTTTATTGTTTCATTCCTACGAATGTTTAGTTCCCTGTTTCTTTGGACCTAACACTTAACCCTTGGATAACTCGTAATGAGGAGAACTCTGTTTCAATAACGAACAGAGTGGTCTCACTCTTTATTGTTTCATTCCTACGAATGTTTAGTTCCCTGTTTCTTTGCACCTAACACTTAACCCTTGGATAACTCGTAATGAGGAGAACTCTGTTTCAATAACGAACAGAGTGGTCTCACTCTTTATTGTTTCATTCCTACGAATGTTTAGTTCCCTGTTTCTTTGCACCTAACACTTAACCCTTGGATAACTCGTAATGAGGAGAACTCTGTTTCAATAACGAACAGAGTGGTCTCACTCTTTATTGTTTCATTCCTACGATTGTTTAATTCCCTGTTTCTATGCGCCTACTCTTAACCTTTGGATAACTCGTAATGAGGAGTACCCTGTTCCAATAATGAACAGAGTGGGCTCACTCTTTATTGTTTCATTCCTACGAATGTTTAGTTCCCTGTTTCTTTGCACCTAACACTTAACCCTTGGATAACTCGTAATGAGGAGAACTCTGTTTCAATAACGAACAGAGTGGTCTCACTCTTTATTGTTTCATTCCTACGAATGTTTAGTTCCCTGTTTCTTTGCACCTAACACTTAACCCTTGGATAACTCGTAATGAGGAGAACTCTGTTTCAATAACGAACAGAGTGGTCTCACTCTTTATTGTTTCATTCCTACGAATGTTTAGTTCCCTGTTTCTTTGCACCTAACACTTAACCCTTGGATAACTCGTAATGAGGAGAACTCTGTTTCAATAACGAACAGAGTGGTCTCACTCTTTATTGTTTCATTCCTACGAATGTTTAGTTCCCTGTTTCTTTGCACCTAACACTTAACCCTTGGATAACTCGTAATGAGGAGAACTCTGTTTCAATAACGAACAGAGTGGTCTCACTCTTTATTGTTTCATTCCTACGAATGTTTAGTTCCCTGTTTCTTTGGACCTAACACTTAACCCTTGGATAACTCGTAATGAGGAGAACTCTGTTTCAATAACGAACAGAGTGGTCTCACTCTTTATTGTTTCATTCCTACGAATGTTTAATTCCCTGTTTCTTTGGACCTAACACTTAACCCTTGGATAACTCGTAATGAGGAGAACTCTGTTTCAATAACGAACAGAGTGGTCTCACTCTTTATTGTTTCATTCCTACGAATGTTTAGTTCCCTGTTTCTTTGCACCTAACACTTAACCCTTGGATAACTCGTAATGAGGAGAACTCTGTTTCAATAACGAACAGAGTGGTCTCACTCTTTATTGTTTCATTCCTACGAATGTTTAGTTCCCTGTTTCTTTGGACCTAACACTTAACCCTTGGATAACTCGTAATGAGGAGAACTCTGTTTCAATAACGAACAGAGTGGTCTCACTCTTTATTGTTTCATTCCTACGAATGTTTAGTTCCCTGTTTCTTTGCACCTAACACTTAACCCTTGGATAACTCGTAATGAGGAGAACTCTGTTTCAATAACGAACAGAGTGGTCTCACTCTTTATTGTTTCATTCCTACGAATGTTTAGTTCCCTGTTTCTTTGCACCTAACACTTAACCCTTGGATAACTCGTAATGAGGAGAACTCTGTTTCAATAACGAACAGAGTGGTCTCACTCTTTATTGTTTCATTCCTACGATTGTTTAATTCCCTGTTTCTATGCGCCTACTCTTAACCTTTGGATAACTCGTAATGAGGAGTACCCTGTTCCAATAATGAACAGAGTGGGCTCACTCTTTATTGTTTCATTCCTACGAATGTTTAGTTCCCTGTTTCTTTGCACCTAACACTTAACCCTTGGATAACTCGTAATGAGGAGAACTCTGTTTCAATAACGAACAGAGTGGTCTCACTCTTTATTGTTTCATTCCTACGAATGTTTAGTTCCCTGTTTCTTTGCACCTAACACTTAACCCTTGGATAACTCGTAATGAGGAGAACTCTGTTTCAATAACGAACAGAGTGGTCTCACTCTTTATTGTTTCATTCCTACGAATGTTTAGTTCCCTGTTTCTTTGCACCTAACACTTAACCCTTGGATAACTCGTAATGAGGAGAACTCTGTTTCAATAACGAACAGAGTGGTCTCACTCTTCATTGTTTCATTCCTACGAATGTTTAATTCCCTGTTTCTATGCGCCTACTCTTAACCTTTGGATAACTCGTAATGAGGAGTACCCTGTTCCAATAATGAAGAGAGTGGTCTCACTCTTTATTGTTTCATTCCTACGAATGTTTAGTTCCCTGTTTCTTTGCACCTAACGCTTAACCCTTGGATAACTCGTAATGAGGAGAACTCTGTTTCAATAACGAACAGAGTGGTCTCACTCTTTATTGTTTCATTCCTACGAATGTTTAATTCCCTGTTTCTTTGCACCTAACGCTTAACCCTTGGATAACTCGTAATGAGGAGAACTCTGTTTCAATAACGAACAGAGTGGTCTCACTCTTTATTGTTTCATTCCTACGAATGTTTAATTCCCTGTTTCTATGCGCCTACTCTTAACCTTTGGATAACTCGTAATGAGGAGTACCCTGTTCCAATAATGAAGAGAGTGGTCTCACTCTTTATTGTTTCATTCCTACGAATGTTTAGTTCCCTGTTTCTTTGCACCTAACGCTTAACCCTTGGATAACTCGTAATGAGGAGAACTCTGTTTCAATAACGAACAGAGTGGTCTCACTCTTTATTGTTTCATTCCTACGAATGTTTAGTTCCCTGTTTCTTTGCACCTAACGCTTAACCCTTGGATAACTCGTAATGAGGAGAACTCTGTTTCAATAACGAACAGAGTGGTCTCACTCTTTATTGTTTCATTCCTACGAATGTTTAATTCCCTGTTTCTATGCGCCTACTCTTAACCTTTGGATAACTCGTAATGAGGAGTACCCTGTTCCAATAATGAAGAGAGTGGTCTCACTCTTTATTGTTTCATTCCTACGAATGTTTAGTTCCCTGTTTCTTTGCACCTAACGCTTAACCCTTGGATAACTCGTAATGAGGAGAACTCTGTTTCAATAACGAACAGAGTGGTCTCACTCTTTATTGTTTCATTCCTACGAATGTTTAGTTCCCTGTTTCTTTGCACCTAACACTTAACCCTTGGATAACTCGTAATGAGGAGAACTCTGTTTCAATAACGAACAGAGTGGTCTCACTCTTCATTGTTTCATTCCTACGAATGTTTAATTCCCTGTTTCTATGCGCCTACTCTTAACCTTTGGATAACTCGTAATGAGGAGTACCCTGTTCCAATAATGAAGAGAGTGGTCTCACTCTTTATTGTTTCATTCCTACGAATGTTTAGTTCCCTGTTTCTTTGCACCTAACGCTTAACCCTTGGATAACTCGTAATGAGGAGAACTCTGTTTCAATAACGAACAGAGTGGTCTCACTCTTTATTGTTTCATTCCTACGAATGTTTAGTTCCCTGTTTCTTTGCACCTAACACTTAACCCTTGGATAACTCGTAATGAGGAGAACTCTGTTTCAATAACGAACAGAGTGGTCTCACTCTTCATTGTTTCATTCCTACGAATGTTTAATTCCCTGTTTCTATGCGCCTACTCTTAACCTTTGGATAACTCGTAATGAGGAGTACCCTGTTCCAATAATGAAGAGAGTGGTCTCACTCTTTATTGTTTCATTCCTACGAATGTTTAGTTCCCTGTTTCTTTGCACCTAACGCTTAACCCTTGGATAACTCGTAATGAGGAGAACTCTGTTTCAATAACGAACAGAGTGGTCTCACTCTTTATTGTTTCATTCCTACGAATGTTTAATTCCCTGTTTCTTTGCACCTAACGCTTAACCCTTGGATAACTCGTAATGAGGAGAACTCTGTTTCAATAACGAACAGAGTGGTCTCACTCTTTATTGTTTCATTCCTACGAATGTTTAATTCCCTGTTTCTATGCGCCTACTCTTAACCTTTGGATAACTCGTAATGAGGAGTACCCTGTTCCAATAATGAAGAGAGTGGTCTCACTCTTTATTGTTTCATTCCTACGAATGTTTAGTTCCCTGTTTCTTTGCACCTAACGCTTAACCCTTGGATAACTCGTAATGAGGAGAACTCTGTTTCAATAACGAACAGAGTGGTCTCACTCTTTATTGTTTCATTCCTACGAATGTTTAGTTCCCTGTTTCTTTGCACCTAACGCTTAACCCTTGGATAACTCGTAATGAGGAGAACTCTGTTTCAATAACGAACAGAGTGGTCTCACTCTTTATTGTTTCATTCCTACGAATGTTTAATTCCCTGTTTCTATGCGCCTACTCTTAACCTTTGGATAACTCGTAATGAGGAGTACCCTGTTCCAATAATGAAGAGAGTGGTCTCACTCTTTATTGTTTCATTCCTACGAATGTTTAGTTCCCTGTTTCTTTGCACCTAACACTTAACCCTTGGATAACTCCTAAGTGGTCTCACTCTTTATTGTTTCATTCCTACGAATGTTTAGTTCCCTGTTTCTATGCACCTAACACTTAACCCTTGGATAACTCGTAATGAGGAGAACTCTGTTCCAATAACGAACAGAGTGGTCTCACTCTTTATTGTTTCATTCCTACGAATGTTTAGTTCCCTGTTTCTTTGCACCTAACACTTAACCCTTGGATAACTCCTAAGTGGTCTCACTCTTTATTGTATCATTCCTACGAATGTTTAGTTCCCTGTTTCTTTGCACCTAACACTTAACCCTTGGATAACTCGTAATGAGGAGAACTCTGTTCCAATAACGAACAGAGTGGTCTCACTCTTTATTGTTTCATTCCTACGAATGTTTAGTTCCCTGTTTCTTTGCACCTAACACTTAACCCTTGGATAACTCCTAAGTGGTCTCACTCTTTATTGTATCATTCCTACGAATGTTTAGTTCCCTGTTTCTTTGCACCTAACACTTAACCCTTGGATAACTCGTAATGAGGAGAACTCTGTTCCAATAACGAACAGAGTGGTCTCACTCTTTATTGTTTCATTCCTACGAATGTTTAGTTCCCTGTTTCTTTGCACCTAACACTTAACCCTTGGATAACTCCTAAGTGGTCTCACTCTTTATTGTATCATTCCTACGAATGTTTAGTTCCCTGTTTCTTTGCACCTAACACTTAACCCTAGGATAACTCGTAATGAGGAGAACTCTGTTCCAATAACGAACAGAGTGGTCTCACTCTTTATTGTTTCATTCCTACGAATGTTTAGTTCCCTGTTTCTATGCACCTAACACTTAACCCTTGGATAACTCGTAATGAGGAGAACTCTGTTTCAATAACGAACAGAGTGGTCTCACTCTTTATTGTTTCATTCCTACGAATGTTTAGTTCCCTGTTTCTTTGCACCTAACACTTAACCCTTGGATAACTCGTAATGAGGAGAACTCTGTTTCAATAACGAACAGAGTGGTCTCACTCTTTATTGTTTCATTCCTACGAATGTTTAGTTCCCTGTTTCTTTGGACCTAACACTTAACCCTTGGATAACTCGTAATGAGGAGAACTCTGTTTCAATAACGAACAGAGTGGTCTCACTCTTTATTGTTTCATTCCTACGAATGTTTAGTTCCCTGTTTCTTTGCACCTAACACTTAACCCTTGGATAACTCGTAATGAGGAGAACTCTGTTTCAATAACGAACAGAGTGGTCTCACTCTTTATTGTTTCATTCCTACGAATGTTTAGTTCCCTGTTTCTTTGCACCTAACACTTAACCCTTGGATAACTCGTAATGAGGAGAACTCTGTTTCAATAACGAACAGAGTGGTCTCACTCTTTATTGTTTCATTCCTACGATTGTTTAATTCCCTGTTTCTATGCGCCTACTCTTAACCTTTGGATAACTCGTAATGAGGAGTACCCTGTTCCAATAATGAACAGAGTGGGCTCACTCTTTATTGTTTCATTCCTACGAATGTTTAGTTCCCTGTTTCTTTGCACCTAACACTTAACCCTTGGATAACTCGTAATGAGGAGAACTCTGTTTCAATAACGAACAGAGTGGTCTCACTCTTTATTGTTTCATTCCTACGAATGTTTAGTTCCCTGTTTCTTTGCACCTAACACTTAACCCTTGGATAACTCGTAATGAGGAGAACTCTGTTTCAATAACGAACAGAGTGGTCTCACTCTTTATTGTTTCATTCCTACGAATGTTTAGTTCCCTGTTTCTTTGCACCTAACACTTAACCCTTGGATAACTCGTAATGAGGAGAACTCTGTTTCAATAACGAACAGAGTGGTCTCACTCTTCATTGTTTCATTCCTACGAATGTTTAATTCCCTGTTTCTATGCGCCTACTCTTAACCTTTGGATAACTCGTAATGAGGAGTACCCTGTTCCAATAATGAAGAGAGTGGTCTCACTCTTTATTGTTTCATTCCTACGAATGTTTAGTTCCCTGTTTCTTTGCACCTAACGCTTAACCCTTGGATAACTCGTAATGAGGAGAACTCTGTTTCAATAACGAACAGAGTGGTCTCACTCTTTATTGTTTCATTCCTACGAATGTTTAATTCCCTGTTTCTTTGCACCTAACGCTTAACCCTTGGATAACTCGTAATGAGGAGAACTCTGTTTCAATAACGAACAGAGTGGTCTCACTCTTTATTGTTTCATTCCTACGAATGTTTAATTCCCTGTTTCTATGCGCCTACTCTTAACCTTTGGATAACTCGTAATGAGGAGTACCCTGTTCCAATAATGAAGAGAGTGGTCTCACTCTTTATTGTTTCATTCCTACGAATGTTTAGTTCCCTGTTTCTTTGCACCTAACGCTTAACCCTTGGATAACTCGTAATGAGGAGAACTCTGTTTCAATAACGAACAGAGTGGTCTCACTCTTTATTGTTTCATTCCTACGAATGTTTAGTTCCCTGTTTATTTGCACCTAACGCTTAACCCTTGGATAACTCGTAATGAGGAGAACTCTGTTTCAATAACGAACAGAGTGGTCTCACTCTTTATTGTTTCATTCCTACGAATGTTTAATTCCCTGTTTCTATGCGCCTACTCTTAACCTTTGGATAACTCGTAATGAGGAGTACCCTGTTCCAATAATGAAGAGAGTGGTCTCACTCTTTATTGTTTCATTCCTACGAATGTTTAGTTCCCTGTTTCTTTGCACCTAACGCTTAACCCTTGGATAACTCGTAATGAGGAGAACTCTGTTTCAATAACGAACAGAGTGGTCTCACTCTTTATTGTTTCATTCCTACGAATGTTTAATTCCCTGTTTCTATGCGCCTACTCTTAACCTTTGGATAACTCGTAATGAGGAGTACCCTGTTCCAATAATGAAGAGAGTGGTCTCACTCTTTATTGTTTCATTCCTACGAATGTTTAGTTCCCTGTTTCTTTGCACCTAACGCTTAACCCTTGGATAACTCGTAATGAGGAGAACTCTGTTTCAATAACGAACAGAGTGGTCTCACTCTTTATTGTTTCATTCCTACGAATGTTTAGTTCCCTGTTTCTTTGCACCTAACGCTTAACCCTTGGATAACTCGTAATGAGGAGAACTCTGTTTCAATAACGAACAGAGTGGTCTCACTCTTTATTGTTTCATTCCTACGAATGTTTAATTCCCTGTTTCTATGCGCCTACTCTTAACCTTTGGATAACTCGTAATGAGGAGTACCCTGTTCCAATAATGAAGAGAGTGGTCTCACTCTTTATTGTTTCATTCCTACGAATGTTTAGTTCCCTGTTTCTTTGCACCTAACACTTAACCCTTGGATAACTCCTAAGTGGTCTCACTCTTTATTGTTTCATTCCTACGAATGTTTAGCTCCCTGTTTCTATGCACCTAACACTTAACCCTTGGATAACTCGTAATGAGGAGAACTCTGTTCCACTAACGAACAGAGTGGTCTCACTCTTTATTGTTTTATTCCTACGAATGTTTAGTTCCCTGTTTCTATGCACCTAACACTTAACCCTTGGATAACTCGTAATGAGGAGAACTCTGTTCCAATAACGAACAGAGTGGTCTCACTCTTTATTGTTTCATTCCTACGAATGTTTAGTTCCCTGTTTCTTTGCACCTAACACTTAACCCTTGGATAACTCCTAAGTGGTCTCACTCTTTATTGTATCATTCCTACGAATGTTTAGTTCCCTGTTTCTTTGCACCTAACACTTAACCCTTGGATAACTCGTAATGAGGAGAACTCTGTTCCAATAACGAACAGAGTGGTCTCACTCTTTATTGTTTCATTCCTACGAATGTTTAGTTCCCTGTTTCTTTGCACCTAACACTTAACCCTTGGATAACTCCTAAGTGGTCTCACTCTTTATTGTATCATTCCTACGAATGTTTAGTTCCCTGTTTCTTTGCACCTAACACTTAACCCTAGGATAACTCGTAATGAGGAGAACTCTGTTCCAATAACGAACAGAGTGGTCTCACTCTTTATTGTTTCATTCCTACGAATGTTTAGTTCCCTGTTTCTTTGCACCTAACACTTAACCCTTGGATAACTCGTAATGAGGAGAACTCTGTTCCGCTAACGAACAGAGTGGTCTCACTCTTTATAGTTTCATTCCTATGAATGTTTAGTTCCCTGTTTCTTTGCACCTAACACTTAACCCTTGGATAACTCCTAAGTGGTCTCACTCTTTATTGTATCATTCCTACGAATGTTTAGTTCCCTGTTTCTTTGCACCTAACACTTAACCCTTGGATAACTCGTAATGAGGAGAACTCTGTTCCAATAAAGAACAGAGTGGTCTCACTCTTTATTGTTTCATTCCTACGAATGTTTAGTTCCCTGTTTCTTTGCACCTAACACTTAACCCTTGGATAACTCGTAATGAGGAGAACTCTGTTCCACTGACGAACAGAGTGGTCTCACTCTTTATTATTTCATTCCTACGAATGTTTAGTTCCCTGTTTCTATGCACCTACTCTTAACCCTTGGATATCTCGTAATGAGGAGAACTCTGTTCCACTAACGAACAGAGTGGTCTCACTCTTTATTGTTTCATTCCTACGAATGTTTAGTTCCCCGTTTCTATGCACCTACACTTAACCCTAGGATAACTCCTTAGTTGTCTCACTCTTTATCGTTTCATTCCTACGAATGTTTAGTTCCCTGTTTCTTTGCACCTAACACTTAACCCTTGGATAACTCGTAATGAGGAGAACTCTGTTCCAATAACGAACAGAGTGGTCTCACTCTTTATTGTTTCATTCCTACGAATGTTTAGTTCCCTGTTTCTATGCACCTACTCTTAACCCTTGGATAACTCGTAATGAGGAGAACTCTGTTTCAATAACGAACAGAGTGGTCTCACTCACTAATGCTTGTTTTACACAAAAGAAGGTTTATAGCCATATATTTCCGCACGAGAGGAAAGGAATTGAATTTGAGGGTAGTGATTCTAGGTTAGGACATGACTCCCCCTCTGTATTGGGGTGGTGAGCGGGAGCCAAGGCTCGCGTGGGCAGGGTCGCTTCCCTGAAGTAGACCTATTCCTGCTGGGGTCGCAAAAAGTATCTACCCGCTACCCTAGAACTACCAGGGTAGAACTAAATATGCCCAAATAATAATAATATTTTTAATAATGATATTTCTATTGAAAAATTGGCTATTCGCTCTGAGTATCTCTGTTTAGTGAATAACAGAGAAGCATCACTCTAAATCTATGTTTTAATTAAATATTTCCCCACGACTAGTTTTTGTGATACACTGTATATAGCGCACTGATGAGAATCTCTGTTCAGCGGAGAATAGAGAAGTCTCACTCCATATAAATGCTTTCATTGCATATATATTAAATAACTGGTCCAATGCTCGTAAAGCACTTGGCCACGGCCCTTGCTTTTCCTCCCTGCCACCCTCCGAGCAATAATCATTTAACATACATATAAAAGATCTTAAATAACGTACATATAATACTTTTGAAAAATGGCTATTCGTACTGATAATCTCTCTTTTGTGAATAACAGAGAACTATTGCTCCAAATGGATGCCATGATTGCATATTTGCGTAACTGTACTAACTGTACTACTCTGACCTAATAATGAACAGAGTGGTCTCACTCTTAAATGATTATTTTCCATAAATGTTTAATCCCTTGTATTGCACACCTACACTTAACCTTCAGATAAATCTTATTGACGAGAACTATGTTTCAAAAATTAACAGAGTGGTCTCACTCACTGATGCTCGCTTGTTTATTCCCTCGTATTTCCACCCCCATATTTAACCTTCAGATAATTCGTATTGAGGAGAACTCTATTCTAAAGTCGAACAGAGTGGGCTCACTCATTAGTACTTGCTTTTCATAAATGATTATGCCTATGTATTTTCACACCTGCACTTATCCTTCGGATAAGTTGTTTTGGGAGTATAACTAACTGAAGAAGCCATTAAAGTAGTTTAGGAAGTCTACTGTATTGCTAAGTAAATTATTAAGCATCAACATCTAAAATATGTCCCTATAGTTTATATTAGATGCCATCAAGTATAGATATAGAGGTTCTGAGATTGAACTATAGATGTTAATAAATTCTTAATATATGAGCTCATAGAGGGGGGATGATCATAAATCATGTCAATTTTCAGACAAATGATAATAAATGTGAGATAGTTTTGCACATTAAGGAGACTGTGCGGGTACTATAGATTTTGCACAACCGACACCACAGTTGTTACCACAAGAGTGACATTAGATGCCATCAAGTGTACTATGGAGGTTCCGAGATTGAACTATAGCTGTTGATAGATTCATAATAGAGCTCATAGAGATGTTACGATAATATATCATGGCAATTTTCATACTTATGAAAATAAATGTGAGAGAGTGTCACAAGAGTAACATAAGATGCCCTCAAGTGTACTATGGAGGGTATTCAGAATAGAGAGATCTTCAAGATAAATGATGTCATCTTATAGACACAATATAAATTCGACAGTCAAGAACACTTCAGGAGAATCCTGTTCCAAAAAAAAAACGTATTGAGGAGTACTCTGTTTCAATAACGAACAGAGTGGGCTTACTCATTAGTACTTGCTTTTCATAAATGATTATGCCTATGTATTTTCACACCTGCACTTAACCTTCGGATAAGTTGTTTTCAGGAGTATAACTAACTGAAGAAGCCATTAAAGTAGTTTAGGAAGTCTACTGTTTTGCTAAGTTAATTATTAAGCATCAACATCTAAAATATGTCCCTATACTTTATATTAGATGCCATCAAGTATAGATATAGAGGTTCTGAGATTGAACTATAGATGTTAATAAATTCTTAATATATGAGCTCATAGAGGGGGGATGATCATAAATCATGTCAATTTTCAGACAAATGATAATAAATGTGAGATAGTGTTGCACATTAAGGAGACTGTGCGGGTACTATAGATTTTGCACAACCGACACCACAGCTGTTACCACAAGAGTGACATTAGATGCCATCAAGTGTACTATGGAGGTTCCGAGATTGAACTATAGCTGTTGATAGATTCATAATAGAGCTCATAGAGATGTTACGATAATAAATCATGGCAATTTTCATACTTATGAAAATAAATGTGAGAGAGTGTCACAAGAGTAACATAAGATGCCCTCAAGTGTACTATGGAGGGTATTCAGAATAGAGAGATCTTCAAGATAAATGATGTCATCTTATAGACACAATATAATTCGACAGTCAAGAACACTTCAGGAGAATCCTGTTCCAAAAAAAAACGTATTGAGGAGTACTCTGTTCCAATGATGAACAGAGTGGTCTCACGCTTTATTGTTTCATTCCTACGAATGTTTAGTTCCCTGTTTCTATGCACCTACACCTAACCCTTGGATAACTCGTAATGAGGAGTACTCTGTTCCACTAACGAATAGAGTGATCTCATTCTTTATTGTTTCATTCCTACGAATGTTTAATTCCCTGTTTCTATGCACCTACACTTAACCCCTGGATAACTCGTAATGAGGAGTACTCTGTTCCAATAATGAACAGAGTGGTCTCACTCTTTAATGTTTCATTTCTATAACTGAGTATAGAATAGTCTAAGTTATAGAATTATTTAATGTGAAAATGATGTAACCAATGGTGGTGTGATGGTGTAGATGATATATTATTTATAAAAGTTGAATTTTCAAACTTTAACAAATATTTCACTAAATTACTGCAATGTTGAAATATCGTGTGGGCCATTTATTTCAATTAATAGATTTATTTCGTGTTTGTTAACAATTAGAAAGTCGAGTTTTCAAAATATTTGATACTTACAGCTGAATTTAAAAAAAGGGAAAACAATTTTTTTTCAAATGTAAATTTGGAACGCTCCGCTCATTTTGAGATTGTAAATGAAGTGAGTTTTAATTTAGTTTTGGTGTGAAAGTAAAGCACCTCATGTTCTTACATACCTTCAAATAATTCTATTTAAAACCTATTTTAAAAAAAGCATTTTCAAACTGTGACAAAAGTGAAAATAAACGTATCATTTTTTTGACAGTTCCCGTTTTTTTTTTTCATCAGCTGCGTATTGACATTTCACTAAATACCACTACAAAGTTGATATATTGTGTGTACCACTTTTTATAAATGACAGAACTATTTCAGCCCTTGCATTTCGAAAATTTTCAAATATCTTATACAATTTTTGTTTCCCCCCAACAATTTTGAATATTTAACATGAGCAAGCCCTTAGGAATATTTCATAAGTGCGGTTGGTACTAGCTAGTTTATTTTGCTTTGGCCATTTTGTGGGACTGGTTACAGATTTAAAAAATCAAAACTTTTTTCCGAAATTGATGTAATTAACCAAACACAGGCCTTAAAGCACTTTAATAAGTTTTAAATCGCTTAATTAATATGAAGATATGTTTAGTGTGTTTGCTATTACTGTTATTTTATGCTATTTACTGAAAATATGTTTTCACTTTCACTAAGTTTTTTGTTTTACAAGTGGGGACACTGTGCGCGTCCATTTTCATTCCGCCAGCTGCTCTGTTTGCAGCTGATTGCTGTTGTGTGTTTATTATAAGAAACTCAACGCTTCAAGTTGCAACAGAACGATTAATTCTCAAAATTTTGTGTATATTTGTGCTCCACATTCGATGCCGTAACAACTAAATGTTATTTTGGGCATTTACTGGTTTCAAGTGCCTTTCTGAGTGTTCAAATGCAGACAACTAATAAGTTAATACACACATCCAAGTGTAATTACTTATATTAACTGCTATTACGCGGTTATGAGTAGTAAAAGGTAAGTGAATAATGTACGTTAATAACCTCGGATGCCTGTACGGAAAGGTAAGTAGACAAGTTAATACATACACCAAAGTGTAATTACTTATATTAACTGCTATTACGCGGTTATGAGTAGTAAAAGGTAAGTGAATAATGTACGTTAATAACCTCGGATGCATGTACGGAAAGGTAAGTAGACAAGTTAATACATACATCCAAGTGTAATTACTTATATTAACTGCTATTACGCGGTTATGAGTAGTAAAAGGTAAGTGAATAATGTACGTTAATAACCTCGGATGCATGTACGGAAAGGTAAGTAGGCAATGTAGGTTTACATCAGATGTATGCATGGCATCGAGAAGCTTAACAATTCTTAATTAGAGCGGGCATTGAAAGTATAAAATCATTTGTTGGTTCGATACAACTGCTAGTCCCATTTAACCCCAATTGTTGTACCACCATAACAAATGGTTTTAGAAACTCTTTTAGGAATATACAGAAAGAACTATGAATATCATTTTGATATTCAATATCAATTTTTATCATTTGAATATCATTTTTTGTCAGCTCAAGTTGGAAGATTTGTTTGGTGGCTTGGTGATAATAATCAATATCAATTTTTATCATATGAATATCATTTTTTGTCAGCTCAAGTTGGAAGATTTGTTTGGTGGCTTGGTGATAATGCTTGTTTTTTTTTTAAACGTAAAAACCCATCTACTTTTTTAAAGTGTAAGGTAAAGTATTGTTAATTAAATAAAGTGTTTGCTTCACGAGTTACTCAAGATAGATATTCTTGGCTTTTTGCTGCTGCTGATTAAAGTAAGTACACATGTAACACCAGCCATTTATTAAAATTTAATACTTTATAGCTTTAGAAATATCTTTAAAAATCTTTTATATACTTAAAAATTGCTTTAATGCTTTAGAAATATCTTTAAAGACCTTTTATATACTTAAAAATTGCTTTAATGCTTTAGAAAACGATATAAATATCATGATGAATAATGAATGAAATGAAAATGAGATTTTGGTGATCATATTTTAACGAGCAGCCATCAACAAACTGCCATTAGCATTAAAGCTAAATGCATTTTGCAGGTTGCTCGTTAAAATATTTGTCCGACAGATTTCCAGCATCACCTAAACCCGCATCACCTCTGGAATGCTCCAAAAGTGTTGCGAGTTTGAGGTTCTGTCTGTGAATCGAACGCTTGATTTACGATCGCAGACAATTTAATAACGAACGTAGAAATTTCCAATTGTTCACGGTTTCAAAATAGGATTGCTGTAAATGAAACGTCCGTTTCACCGATGCTGTTATCTTTTTATTTTATACATGAGAGATTCGCCTAGAGCCCTATTATACTCATGTCCCCCCACCCCCCAACCCATCGTCGAGTGAAATATTGTATATGAAGTATAGTTTTAGTTGGAGTGTAGTTTTACGAAGATATAGCCTACCTAATATATGAGATAACTGACACCTACCTAATACATGAGATAACTGACACCTACCTAATACATGAGATAACTGACGCCTACCTAATACATGAGATAACGGACGCCTACCTAATACATGAGATAAGTGTGCAGAGTTTATGCACAGCGCAATAAAGGGATACCCCTAGCACATTGCGTTACAAGTAGAATTGAAAACGCATGGTACGGCGCCGACAATGTGGGAGCGACAAACCATAATGGTTTATAGTGCATCTCTTGTTGTGAGGAATAGCGCCGACAACACATAAAAATACCTGTAAGAAAAACCCTGCTCACTTAAGCGACGCACTCAATTTAATACTAATAAAAGGAAGGTAAATGGCTGATTCACGGATTTCGAATGCAATACAATGCTGTGGCAATGCGAACAATCGGTGACGGGAATGTCTACCGTACCAAGTCGGACATCGGCACATTGAGAAAACATTGCGAATGCTCCGATAAGGAGTGGAAATCATCATCTCTTCATCAGTAACTGAATTAATGTAAAAATTTAACTAAAATTAAGGAAGAAAATAATTGGGTGGTAATTACGCAAGGCTAATAAACTGATAATGATCATATTAAATCAGTAAGAATTATAACATCGCTGTGGGTATTTATGGAAAAATGCACATAGCCTTAGCTTTGCCACCACGTTCCGTTGCGTAAGATATCTATGAATCAGCCTTAAGAGGCCACCTAGTGCTCGTGCGGTCGAGCACCAGGAGGCCTCTTAAGCGGTAAGTAGAAGTCCGAGAAAATCAGGCATTTTTCACGAACTTCGGCAAGCGGGGGAGTGATCAAAAAACGTACTCACCATTGAATCTCTCATTAAAGTTGATTGGTGAAGATCCAGACCTGACGTACCTCTTCGGTTCAAACCGGTGTGGAAAACCATCATGGCACTCACTTACTGAGAATAGACCGCAGGAGACTGAGACTGAATGAAATGCATGGCAAAGTCGAGAGTTGTGCCCAGGTGGTCTACCATAGGCAGCCGGCAACAATAATGAATTGCAATGAATAAACTATTGGCGACGGGAATATCTGCCGTACCAAGATGGACATCGGCACCTCTTTGCGAATGCTCCACAAGGTGTGGCAACATCATCTCTTCATCAGTAAAAACAGCCTAAACGATATCCCTTAAACCTTCCAGTCTAGCTGGGGGCAAGTATTGGTTACGTTAGTACGGTGAAATGAACTAGTGAAGAAATGATGGGTGATGCACGGCGCGGCACCCAATCAGTTTTAAACAATAATTTCTAACATGGTAACGTCCTCGCACCCTATTAGATTATTGAAGAAAATGATTGGCTGGTATATGATTACGCTAAGCAAATCAAAAACATCTAAACTGCAAGACAGTTCTTTGTGCCCTGGTCTACCATAGACAGCCGGCAATAATAAACTGTTTGCGACGGGAATATCTGCCGTACAAAGTCGGACATGGAGTGGCAATGAAGAAAAAAAGAATGAAGAAAAGATTGGGCAGTAATTAATTACGCAAGGCAAATAAAAAAAATAATAAAGTCTTACGCCATAAACCTGAGCTTGACGCTGAATAATCTAAGCGAGCCGAGATTAAATAATTTGCACAATTAGTTAATCTCAGTTTTTTAAACTCGAAAATGCCATCGCCTGGTTTAAAGAAAACGTTTTGAATGTGACAATGAAACTAGCAGAAGTGTGCATACAACTTTGAATCGGATTTAATAATATAACCGCAGGTATATATCTGTACGATGATAGTGCTGGATACATGAAAGATTGATGCAAAATCGTCTCTTAAGTAATATTATCGGAGCTGCACATAGAAATAGTAATCCAGAAAATATTAATAAATTTCGAGAAAATGTAGCGTCATTCCTTGGAATTTGTTTATTAAAATGTTCGTTTTGTGGATTTAATAATATTTTGAAATTTCATAATTCACTATAATTTCTATTGGTTGAGTCCATTTAAAAGAATGTAAAATGATACATGGAAATGTAATCAAAATTTAATCATTCCTTGGAATTTGTTTGAAACTTAAAATGTTCGTTTTGTGTATTTAATAATATTTTGAAATTACATAATTCACTATAATTTCTATTGGTTGAGTCAATTTAAAACAATGTAAAATGATACATGGAAATTTAATCAAAATTTAATCATTCCTTGGAATTTGTTTGAAAATTAAAATGTTCGTTTTGTGGATTTAATAATATTTTGAAATTTCATAATTCACTATAATTTCTATTGGTTGAGTCAATTTAAAACAATGTAAAATGATACATGGAAATTTAATCAAAATTTAATCATTCCTTGGAATTTGTTTGAAAATTAAAATGTTCGTTTTGTGGATTTAATAATATTTTGAAATTTCATAATTCACTATAATTTCTATTGGTTGAGTCAATTTAAAACAATGTAAAATGATACATGGAAATTTAATCAAAATGTAATCATTCCTTGGAATTTGTTTGAAAATTGAAATGTTCATTTTGTGGATTTAATAATATTTTGAAATTTCATAATTCACTATAATTTCTATTGGTTGAGTCAATTTAAAACAATGTAAAATGATACATGGAAATTTAATCAAAATTTAATCATTCCTTGGAATTTGTTTGAAAATTAAAATGTTCGTTTTGTGGATTTAATAATATTTTGAAATTTGATAATTCACTATAATTTCTATTGGTTGAGTCCATTTAAAACAATGTAAAATGATACATGGAAATTTAATCAAAATTTAATCATTCCTTGGAATTTGTTTGAAAATTAAAATGTTCGTTTTGTGGACTTAATAATATTTTGAAATTTCATAATTCACTATAATTTCTATTGGCTGAGTCAATTTAAAACAATGTAAAATGATACATGGAAATTTAATCAAAATTTAATCATTCCTTGGAATTTGTTTGAAAATTAAAATGTTCGTTTTGTGGATTTAATAATATTTTGAAATTTCATAATTCACTATAATTTCTATTGGTTGAGTCCATTTAAAACAATGTAAAATGATACATGGAAATTTAATCAAAATTTAATCATTCCTTGGAATTTGTTTGAAAATTGAAATGTTCGTTTTGTGGATTTAATAATATTTTGAAATTTCATAATTCACTATAATTTCTATTGGTTGAGTCAATTTAAAACAATGTAAAATGATACATGGAAATTTAATCAAAATTTAATCATTCCTTGGAATTTGTTTGAAAATTAAAATGTTCGTTTTGTGGATTTAATAATATTTTGAAATTTCATAATTCACTATAATTTCTATTGGTTGAGTCAATTTAAAACAATGTAAAATGATACATGGAAATTTAATCATCCTTGGAATTTGTTTGAAAATTAAAATGTTCGTTTTGTGGATTTAATAATATTTTGAAATTTCATAATTCACTATAATTTATATTGGTTGAGTCCATTTAAAACAATGTAAAATGATACATGGAAATTTAATCAAAATTTAATCATTCCTTGGAATTTGTTTGAAAATTAAAATGTTCGTTTTGTGGATTTAAAATATTTTGAAATTACATAATTCACTATAATTTCTATTGGTTGAGTCAATTTAAAACAATGTAAAATGATACATGGAAATTTAATCAAAATTTAATCATTCCTTGGAATTTATTTGAAAATTGAAATGTTCGTTTTGTGGATTTAATAATATTTTGAAATTTCATAATTCACTATAATTTCTATTGGTTGAGTCAATTTAAAACAATGTAAAATGATACATGGAAATTTAATCAAAATTTAATCATTCCTTGGAATTTATTTGAAAATTAAAATGTTCGTTTTGTGGATTTAATAATATTTTGAAATTTCATAATTCACTATAATTTCTATTGGTTGAGTCAATTTAAAACAATGTAAAATGATACATGGAAATTTAATCAAAATTTAATCATTCCTTGGAATTTGTTTGAAAATTAAAATGTTCGTTTTGTGGACTTAATAATATTTTGAAATTTCATAATTCACTATAATTTCTATTGGCTGAGTCAATTTAAAACAATGTAAAATGATACATGGAAATTTAATCAAAATTTAATCATTCCTTGGAATTTGTTTGAAAATTAAAATGTTCGTTTTGTGGATTTAATAATATTTTGAAATTTCATAATTCACTATAATTTCTATTGGTTGAGTCCATTTAAAACAATGTAAAATGATACATGGAAATTTAATCAAAATTTAATCATTCCTTGGAATTTGTTTGAAAATTGAAATGTTCGTTTTGTGGATTTAATAATATTTTGAAATTTCATAATTCACTATAATTTCTATTGGTTGAGTCAATTTAAAACAATGTAAAATGATACATGGAAATTTAATCAAAATTTAATCATTCCTTGGAATTTGTTTGAAAATTAAAATGTTCGTTTTGTGGATTTAATAATATTTTGAAATTTCATAATTCACTATAATTTCTATTGGTTGAGTCAATTTAAAACAATGTAAAATGATACATGGAAATTTAATCATCCTTGGAATTTGTTTGAAAATTAAAATGTTCGTTTTGTGGATTTAATAATATTTTGAAATTTCATAATTCACTATAATTTATATTGGTTGAGTCCATTTAAAACAATGTAAAATGATACATGGAAATTTAATCAAAATTTAATCATTCCTTGGAATTTGTTTGAAAATTAAAATGTTCGTTTTGTAGATTTAATAATATTTTGAAATTTCATAATTCACTATAATTTCTATTGGTTGAGTCCATTTAAAACAATGTAAAATGATACATGGAAATTTAATCAAAATTTAATCATTCCTTGGAATTTATTTGAAAATTGAAATGTTCGTTTTGTGGATTTAATAATATTTTGAAATTTCATAATTCACTATAATTTCTATTGGTTGAGTCAATTTAAAACAATGTAAAATGATACATGGAAATTTAATCAAAATTTAATCATTCCTTGGAATTTATTTGAAAATTAAAATGTTCGTTTTGTGGATTTAATAATATTTTGAAATTTCATAATTCACTATAATTTCTATTGGTTGAGTCAATTTAAAACAATGTAAAATGATACATGGAAATTTAATCAAAATTTAATCATTCCTTGGAATTTGTTTGAAAATTAAAATGTTCGTTTTGTGGATTTAATAATATTTTGAAATTTCATAATTCACTATAATTTCTATTGGTTGAGTCAATTTAAAACAATGTAAAATGATACATGGAAATTTAATCAAAATTTAATCATTCCTTGGAATTTGTTTGAAAATTGAAATGTTCGTTTTGTGGATTTAATAATATTTTGAAATTTCATTATTCACTATAATTTCTATTGGTTGAGTCAATTTAAAACAATGTAAAATGATACATGGAAATTTAATCAAAATTTAAAAATTGAACGTAAACAATAAAGTTTTTGATGTAAAACGATAGATTATCTCAGGTAAACAATTAATTTCACTAATGTGAAATCATAAACTGCAAATTTTTAATCTATCGTTTTACATCAATTCATATTGACTCAGGATAGGATCCATTTAATTAATAATTAATAAAAAATTTGATTGGTTCCTATGAATTTTATTAAACATCTTTGGATGTGTGCAATTAGTTTTTAGAATTTTTAATCTCATGACATTTCTGTTAATTTCAGATTTTTTTTAAGTGTTATAAAAATTCTGATTTAAATAATTTATGAAATTATTAATAATAGTCTTTATTTCGCTTCCAACAGAAACAGATACTAAACAATATATATATATATATATATATATATATATATATATATATATATATATATATATATGTGCAATACAATAAAGTAAAATAGAATATGAAATTATTAAAATACACGAGAAAAATATAAAATAATACATATTTGTGAAGAAAAAAGTCAAGGAATAGAAAAAAAAACATTTAGCATCTATGAATTTTGCCACATATTTGTGATTATTTTTCCAATTACTCTATTTGTAATTTGTATTTGCTTGAAATTTCCACTAATATTTTCTCTAGAAATTTTATCAACATTCAGTTTAAATCCACAAAAGTACATAAATTGGTCAAAGAATTTAAAAAAAAGGAATTAAAAATGTTGAAAATTCAACAAAAACTTAAACTTTTTAATTATTTTTTTCTGGATTTTGTAAAATGGCTGAATATGTTGGTCTCGATCAAAAAGTTTTAGACAAAATCTTCAAAAATGAACAAAAACAATACCAAATTTCTGGTCAATAAAACATTTTCTTGAGGTTTATTAAGTCTTTGGAATTCGTTTGAGGATTCTCTTGAAAACAGATAAATACTAATTGATTGTATTATAAATAATAATTAAATCAATAACCTTTTGATTTTTGATAAATACTAATTGATTGTATTATAAATAATAATTAAATCAATAACCTTTTGATTTTTGATAAATACTAATTGATTGTATTATAAATAATAATTAAATCAATAACCTTTTGATTTTTGATAAATACTAATTGATTGTATTATAAATAATAATTAAATCAATAACCTTTTGATTTTTGATAAATACTAATTGATTGTATTATAAATAATAATTAAATCAATAACCTTTTGATTTTTTTTTTAAATGTGCAAAGTTTTAAAAGAAAAAGTTTTTTAAATTTGAGATATTTTTGAAAATAAGTAGTTTTAGTATAATTTAATTCTCAGTATCAATACAGAAAATTTAGCACTATTTTTAATAACTATGTTTTTGAGTAAATGAATCCGTGAATGAATTTGAATAAATCTGTTGAAACGGAAATCTGTAACATTTAATTAAATTACAAATTGATTTGTTATTTTACAACTTTTAAACGAAATCTATTACTTAAGAAATGTTATTGGAGGTGCACATATCACTAATTGATTTTATTTTAAATAATTATGAAATCTATAACTTTTATAAACATATTTAAAAGGTACAAGTTTTTGAAAATTTGTTAATTCAGAAACAAATAGTTTTTATATGAATTAAATCTCAGTATTAATTCCGAAATTTTGAAAAATAAATTATATTTATTAATTATATTTTTGAATAATTGAATAAAAATCCAATGCATTGAAATTTGTAACTTTTAATTAAATTGATTTGTTATATTGCAACTTTATACACACAATAAAAAAATTATATTTCATATTAAAACTATGACAAAATTATTGAAAGTCGTACAGATATACCAACGATTATAATATAATAATGTATGTTAATAAATTTCAAGCTTGTAATCAATTGAAAAATTATTTTTTGAACAATATTTGCAGTTATTTAAATAAATTATAAAAATGTAAAATTATCAGTTCACATGTTGAAAACAAATGGGTTTTTTAATATAATTTTATGGTTAACCTCATTGTTAATACATAAATATTAAACAAAAAATATTTATAGCAAAAGAATTACTATGAGATAAATTTAAAAAAAAACATTTATAACAAAAGAATTACTATGAGATAATTAAAAAAAAAAACATTTATTGCAAAAGAATGTGAGCAGTATTTTTTTTAAGTAAAAATAAAATCACCAAAACTCAAAATGCACTACTGTCAATTGTTAATTTTTGTTCTCACTTTTGTTTTCAACATGCAATTTGTTAAAGTAACGGCTAGTAAAAAAATCGATTCAAGTTTAGTTACTGTTGTAAACATGCCTGAAATTTATTACCAAGTTAGTCAGTTGCAGCACCCACCTATTGTCCGCTAGCATACGGAATTAATAAAGTCAGTCTCCCACGGTTTATTCTGTCACGGATTTACTGAACTTTAATTACATTGTAAACGGCACAGGCGCCAGAAGGTAATCTGGACGCACACACTTCCGACAATTTAAGAAAACTGGGTACAAAATCAAACCACGCACAGATCACTAATTCACAAATTAAGCAACGCGTGTGCTCGACTCGGGAAGGTAATCCCAAAGTGCGAACACGTTTGCTGAAAGAAATTACACGATTAGTAAATGCAGGGTGACTCCGCACTCTCCGAAAACCGCCGGACCGCACAGAGCGCGCCAACCGGAGGAGAGCAGCCAGCAACGGGTAGGTAACTGGAATCGCCACCCCGAAACGGTAGTTCTGCTCAGGCTCCAGAAAGCACGTCCACCCGATCCGACGTATGAAATGATTGGTGTAAACATAACGAAAAATTAGCAGGAAAAGTCCTAAATCACCCTGCATTGAGTAAAATATAACAAGGCCCCGGTTTGGGATTCTGTAACTCTTAATGGGAGAAGTTAACGCCGATAACAAATGTTAATGGCACTAATGAAAAATAACAGGAGCAGTTACTGGCAGCAACAGATAACAGATGGTAGTTATTGACAACCACAAGTCCCGATGATTTACTATTAACATCTGAAAGGACCAAACTTGGCACTAATAACTAACGGTACATGACATGACACTTTTTAACGGGACGTATGATTGCCAATAACTACCGTTTGTTATCCATTCTTACTGATGATTACTCCTGTTACATTTTGCAAAATTCGCTGGTGATCGGTCAGATTTTATGTTGTTAATCACAACGGAAACTATGTAACAAGTTACAGAATCCCGTGGGGTAGAAATACAGCTGGATTAAAAAAAACTGGGAATGTCAATAAAAATGACGTTCTTTTTCCACTTTTGTTATAGTTTGAAAATTGTTTTAAGAAATAGGTTAGAATTATTTGACACATTTGACATTTGATTAAATAAATAGGTTAAATTTGAACAAATCATATTTCTTAATACTTTGCAACAAAACGATGCAGAAACAGTAGAACGTAAAATACTTTAGACCAAATTTACGTTGGGAATTCATTGCCCGTTTTTTTTAATTCAGCTGTAGGTTAAGATCATGTATCATGATTCACGCTGAGTGAAGTTCCCCTGAAAAACAGCAGAAAATTAGAATTCCGTTTGCAATAAATTATTAAGTTGATTTTAAGGTTTTTGGTTACTCATATGAAAATTGGCATGGTAATAATTATACACAGGAACACACAAAACCAGACACAGGTAAGCAAACGTTAAGTTATATTTAAATGGTGTATGGAAGAATGAAGAAATCGCATGCCGTTGCATTGTAGATGCCCCCAAGATAATAGCACTTCAGTATAGAGATAAATCTAGCAAAAGGTAATCAATAGCTTAAGTCGTATTTAAGTAGCAATGAAGAAATTGGATAGAAAATGGCAGAATGAACAAATCTAAGTAAGTCTACTAACGAGGTAAGCAAGCGTTAAGTTATATTTAAATGGTGTATGGAAGAATGAAGAAATCTAGGTAAATCTAGCAAAAGGTAATCAATAGGTTGTCGTATTTAAGTACCAATGAAGAATGAAGACATTGGATAGAAGATGGCAGAATGAACAAATCTAAGTAAGTCTACTAACGAGGTAAGCAATAAGTTAAGTTATATTTAAGTAGCAACGAAAGAAGAAGAAATCGCCTGCCGTTTGAAGGTGCTCCAGAAGTTGATGACAGCAAATCACAAATAGCAGTATTTAACCAATCATTGATTTGATTTTGAACTTCTGCAGCAAATAAATCCAAAAAATTGCAATACAATTTTGAAATTGTGATTTTAATAACTAAAAATTATACGTGACAAGTAATCCTGCTTATGTGTCCTGTGTATTACACCGATAACAATTTTCACACAATCCAGTACCAAAGGTGCTCTAACTGATCGCAACTTGCATATAATATAGTAACGGTAGTGTTTCAGAAAAGTCGGGTTGCACCTGCATTTAAGTAAGGTAGCGAGTTAAGACTCTGACTAATCTATAGCAGTATTAAACCAATCATTGATTTGATTTTGAACTTCTGCAGCAAATAAATCCATAAAATTGCAATACAATTTTGAAATTGTGATTTTAATAACAAAATTTTCTCTTTGGTAGGAGTAATTACTCCTCCGGTTTTTGAATCCCCTGTTCCATTAGGCCCGTTTTTGAAGTTCTGCAGCAAATAAATCCATAAAATTGCAATACAATTTTGAAATTGTGATTTTAATAACAAAATTTTCTCTTTGGTAGGAGTAATTACTCCTCCGGTTTTTGAATCCCCTGTTCCATTAGGCCCGTTTTTGAAGTTCTGCAGCAAATAAATTCATTAAATGGCAAAAAAATTGTCTCTTTTATTGCTATTTTATGGATTCATTTCCTGCAGAATTTCAAAAACGGGCCTAATGGAATCAGGGGACTCAAAATCCAGAAATTTCCATTAAAATATCGAATCCCACCTGTGGAGTCGTCAGGTTTTCAGCCCAAGTCCATGCGGTAGCCGTATAATAGCGTATGCAAGTTGCGTTCAGTGTTATAGCATATCGTCAGTGCAATTCACATAGTGAGTCGGAAAGTGTAATCAAGTAAGATGTTTGCGTTGTAATGTAACGTAAATTATTTTTACAATTAATCGGGAAACGGAATGTTGCACACTATGTGAATGATTGACGATATAGCCAATTACAGCAATACCTCGCACAGCCGTACTTCAATCAGTCTACGATTTTAGATCTTAAAATATAATACATAAATGATCGGTTTTTCCCTTAATACAGGCAAGTCTTTTACTAATTTATTTTTATATAATTTAAGTAAAAAAAAATTGGTTGGTTATGTGTGTTGGTAGACTTCCCGGATCAGTCCTGTTTCAAGCAATCAGGAATATCGGTGAAATCTATTACCCACACTGTGCAAGGTGTTGCTGTACTTAATATTAATGGAATATTATAGCTCTGTAGATGATTGTAAATATTAAAAATAAATGTGATCGGCTATTCAGCCATACCTTTAACCCACCTCTTCCGTTTTTCCAAACACTGTTAAAACCAGTTGCGAGGCAGTTACAAAACGTACAAATTAAATTAACGAGTAGAGTTTTAAGGAGCGTGTAAAGGATTATTTAACTGAGTTACTTTTCTTTGCTTATTTATTTTGTACTAATTGCACATTTCGAGTACATTAATGAATATGGCCAATTGGCGACAGAAATGTGCATTTAGGCCCAGTTTTACAATCGTGGAACATCCTTGTTCCGGGTACAATTACCTAGGATACAATTGTTTCAACAATTGTATCCTAGGTAATTGAACCAGGAACAAGAATGTTCCACGATTGTAAAACCGGCCCTTAGTACAAATAAATGAGTGATGTAAAGTTAGTTTTTGATTATTGCAATAAATGTTACAGTTGATAGCAAAAAAAAATTGGCAAGAAATTTTTGGCTGCTTGAACAACCTTGATGTTAAAAATGTCACATCAGTGTCATTAATTACAATTAAACAGCTGAGTTCAACGACATTTTTTGGATTTGGTGAACTAGTGAGCAGAAAGTGTATACCGAAACACCGTTCCTGGCATTTTTACCAACACTGCAAGGTAAAATGGCAATTGATTAAATTAAAAAAAACTTATAACAGTTTTAAAATGGCAATTGATTAAATAAATAAAAAAACTTATAAAAGTTTTAAAATGGCAATTGATTAAATAAATGAAAAACTTATAAAAGTTTTAAAATGGCAATTGATTAAATTAATAAAAAAACTTATAAAAATTTTAAACTGAATGTCAACTTTGAAAGATTGTCAAATCTCAAAAAAAAGGGATTATGAAAAACCACATTTATACAATAACATTTTGAGAAAACACAAATACAGAGTAATGTTTTTGTCTACTTTTTTTGCAATCAACTGTACATTTACCAAGTTAAGCCTTTGAAGGAAGAAGATTTGGTGAACTAGTAAGCAGAAAGTGTATACCAAAACACCGTTCCTGGCATTTTTACCAACACCACAAGGTAAAATGGCAATTGATTAAATAAAAAAAACAACTTATAACAGTTTTAAAATGGCAATTGATTAAATAAATAAAAAACTTATAAAAGTTTTAAAATGGCAATTGATTAAATAAATGAAAAACTTTTTTTGTTTTAAACTGAATGTCAACTTTGAAAGATTGTCAAATCTCAAAAAAATGGGGTTATGAAAAACCACATTTATACAATAACATTTTGAGAAAAAACAAATACAGAGTAATGTTTTTGTCTACTTTTTTTACAATCAACTGTACATTTACCAAGTTAAGCCTTTGAAGGAAGAAAAATTCGCTGCTGCCACCACAAAAGACGTGTAATATATAAACATGTTAGTGCCCTTGTTTATGCTTGTAATCGTTTGGGAATCATTATTCTCATGCATTTTGATAATGTCCAATTAATTAAAAAAAAAAAATATGGTAATAATTTAATAAATCAGAAATTTTTAATATTTAAGTGTGATTTCTATTGATATTGCAGTGGCGATGCATTGTCGATATTAGCAGCTGCGTTAATAACTTGCGCTGGTGAGGATCACACGGTATAGATATTTAATGTAATTAAAACACATGAACGATTAAAATCAAATATCGAGGGATAAGCGACAAAAATACAAGTTTGGCTTTGCATGTTTGTACCACAGTAAATTAAAATACATTTTTTTGTTAATACGTAAGTTCAATTGGAAATAATCAAGACTATATTTTAGCGCAAATGTTAAAAGATGCTAATTTCTTTGAAATTACATTTAATAATGGATTTATGTTGTCTCCTGTAAAATTGGTGTATTGTTGCTTATCCCTTTTAAAAAATAATGCGTCAATACTAATGTATGAAATAAAGTTACGCACTTTTTTTAAATTTTCAAAATTGTTTTTATTGTTCACGACAATTGTTTCGCCACACTGTGGCTTCTTCAGGTGAAGAATCAATTTTTGTTCTTTCACCTGAAGAAGCCACAGTGTGGCGAAACAATTGTCGTGAACAATATAAACAATTTTGAAAATTTTAAAAAAGTGCGTAACTTTATTTCATACATTAGTAATTATGAATTTTCAACAAATAAAAGCCACATCGATCAATCTATTAATGCGTCAATATTATGAGTAAAAAAGTCCATATAAACTTAATAATGTACCCGAGCCCAGCAGGGATCGACAATTGTATGGCTGTTGAAAGTTTGTAATGCGCCCTGTGCATTTGATTTTTAAATTGTTTTTAATAATAATTTAATAACGGGCTTTTATTAGAGTTAGTCTTATTAGGTTATTTTATTAAATAGAAAAAGACTAGAAATATTTTATTGTGTTGCCAACAGTTGTGTTTACACTCATAAAAAAGTAAATGGAATTACGTATACATATGTATCTTTCTTATTATTGCGCCCTGTATAATATTTTTTTATTATATATGGGTAAAGTGCACAAACACATTTTTTAAACACCCTGTATATACACATATATATATATATATATATATACAGGGTGAGTCGAGAGGAACGGACCAAACTTCAGGAGTGTATTGTGCACGTGAAAATATTTTTTTTTAAATCATATGTTGTTATCCGATCTTCATTTGTTTTCAAGTTATAGTTTCAAATCTTGAATATGCAAATGTGGTGTTTGTCTATGGTTTTTGTAATGGGAGTGCTACAGCTGCTGTTGAAAGATATCGTCAACGGTTTCCACATCAGGAAACTCTGGATAAAAATGTATTTATCCGACTTTTCAACAAACTGTTCGAAACTATCACTTGAAAACAAATGAAAATCGGATAACAACATTTGAGTTTTTTTAAATCATTTTTACGTGTACAATACACTCCTGGAGTTTGGTGCGTTCCTCCCGACTCACCCTGTATATGGGTAAAGTGCACAAACACATTTTTTAAACACCCTGTATATACATATTTAATTGAATTTAAAGTTTAAACAAGAGAAACTCATCTAAACTATGGAACGCTTTGTCTGACAACAAACATTTCAATTCAATGTTGGTTTATTGAAATTATCAACTTTATTGTTGAATGCGTAATAAGTAAAATTTAATTCTCTAAAATTAATTATTAAAGTATTATAAGTTATTCGTATCGAGCGATTCAAAAAAACTTTCCTCAAAGTTGCCATGAAAAAAATAGGATGGATATAAAATATACCTATATCTTAGCTTACAGTTGTCAAATCTGACTGATTTGTCAGAGTTTCAAATTTGTTGGAATCTGTGAATGTGAACTGATTTAAACGTTATAGCTCTCACTGACCACCAAAAACGCTGCATGTTGGAAATGTATTTTAGAAACGGTGTAAAAATTTATAGACAGTGGCGACACTGTCAATGCATTTGTAGATTTCCAAGAAACTTTTTCTGAAGTGATCGTTCACTTTGACAAATTCATCATAAAAGTAATAGAATAAAAATATAACACGTAATTTTTTTCATGTAAATGTTCACTTTGATTCTGATTTTTCGAATCACATGTTAGATACTTTAGATTTGTTGTAAAATTTACTAATATTGTAACATAATGTAATCCGTAATTCGACATATAATGCTATTCGTATTAAGTTATTCGTATCGAGTGATTCAAAAAAACTTTCCTCAAAGTTGCCATGAAAAAAAAAGGATGGATAGAAAATATACCTATGCTTAGCTTACAGTTGTCAAATCTGACTGATTTGTCAGAGTTTTGTTGTTTGTCAGAGTTTCAAATTTGTTGGAATCTGTGAATGTGAAATGATTTAAACGTTGTAGCTCTCACCGACCACCAAAAATGCTGCATGTTGGAAATGTATTTTAGAAACGGTGTAAAAATTTATAGACAGTGGCGACACTGTCAATGCATTTGTAGATTTCCAAGAAACTTTTTCAGAAGTGATCGTTCACTTTGACAAATTCATCATAAAAGTAATAGAATAAAAATATAACACGTAATTTTTTTCATGTAAATGTTCGCTTTGATTCTGATTTTTCGAATCACATGTTAGATACTTTAGATTTGTTGTAAAATATACTAATATTGTAACATAATGTAATCTGTAATTCGACACATAAGGCTATTCGTATTAAGTTATTCGTATCGAGTGATTCAAAAAAACTTTCCTTAAAGTTGCCATGAAAAAAAAAGGATGGATATAAAATATACCTATGTCTTAGCTTACAGTTGTCAAATCTGACTGATTTGTCAGAGTTTTGTTGTTTGTCAGAGTTTCAAATTTGTTGGAATCTGTGAATGTGAAATGATTTAAACGTTATAGCTCTCACCGACCACCAAAAACGCCGCATGTTGGAAATGTATTTTAGAAACGGTGTAAAAATTTATAGACAGTGGCGACACACTCTCAATGCATGTGTAGATTTCCAAGAAACTTTTTCAGAAGTGATTGTTCACTTTGACAAATTCATCATAAAAGTAATAGAATAAAAATATTACACTTAATTTTTTTCATGTAAATGTTCGCTTTGATTCTGATTTTTCGAATCACATGTTAGATACTTTAGATTTGTTGTAAAATTTACTAATATTGTAACATACTGTAATCCGTAATTCGACACATAATGCTATTCGTATTAAGTTATTCGTATCGAGAGATTCAAAAAAACTTTCCTCAAAGTTGCCATGAAATAAAAAGGATGGATATAAAATATACCTATGCTTAGCTTACAGTTGTCAAATCTGACTGATTTGTCAGAGTTTTGTTGTTTGTCAGAGTTTCAAATTTGTTGGAATCTGTGAATGTGAAATGATTTAAACGTTGTAGCTCTCACCGACCACCAAAAAAGCAGCATGTTGGAAATGTATTTTAGAAACGGTGTAAAAATTTATAGACAGTGGCGACACGTAATGCATTTGTAGATTTCCGAGAAACATTTTCAGAAGTGATCGTTCACTTTGACAAATTCATCATAAAAGTAATAGAATAAAAATATAACACTTAATTTTTTTCATGTAAATGTTCGCTTTGATTCTGATTTTTCGAATCACATGTTAGATACTTTAGATTTGTTGTAAAATTTACTAAAATTGTAACATAATGTAATCTGTAATTCGACACATAATGCTATTCGTATTAAGTTATTCGTATCGAGAGATTCAAAAAAACTTTCCTCAAAGTTGTCATGAAAAAAAAAAGATGGATATAAAATATACCTATGGCTTAGCTTACAGTTGTCAAATCTGACTGATTTGTCAGAGTTTTGTTGTTTGTCAGAGTTTCAAATTTGTTGGAATCTGTGAATGTGAAATGATGTAAACGTTATAGCTCTCACCGACCACCAAAAACGCTGCATGTTGGAAATGTATTTTAGAAACGGTGTAAAAATTTATAGACAGTGGCGACACGTAATGCATTTGTAGATTTCCAAGAAACTTTTTCAGTAGTGATCGTTCACTTTGACAAATTTATCATAAAAGTAATAGAATAAAAATATAACACGTAATTTTTTTCATGTAAATGTTCGCTTTGATTTTGATTTTTCGAATCACATGTTAGATATTTTAGATTTGTTGTAAAATTTACTAATATTGTAACATAATGTAATCTGTAATTCGACACATAATGCTATTCGTATTAAGTTATTCGTATCGAGTGATTCAAAAAAACTTTCCTCAAAGTTGCCATGAAAAAAAAAGGATGGATATAAAATATACCTATGTCTTAGCTTACAGTTGTCAAATCTGACTGATTTGTCAGAGTTTTGTTGTTTGTCAGAGTGTCAAATTTGTTGGAATCTGTGAATGTGAAATGATTTAAACGTTATAGCTCTCACCGACCACCAAAAACGCTGCATGTTGGAAATGTATTTTAGAAACGGTGTAAAAATTTATAGACAGTGGCGACACACTGTCAATGCATTTGTAGATTTCCAAGAAACTTTTTCAGAAGTGATCGTTCACTTTGACAAATTCATCATAAAAGTAATAGAATAAAAATATAACACGTAATTTTTTTCATGTAAATGTTCGCTTTGATTCTGATTTTTCGAATCATATGTTAGATACTTTAGATTTGTTGTGAAATTTACTAATATTGTAACGGAATGTAATCTGTAATTCGGCATGTAATGCATTTCAAGATTTGCAAGAAACTTTTTCAGAAGTGATCGTTCACTTTGACAAATTCATCATAAAAGAAATAGAACAAAAATATAAGACATACGTAATTTTTATCAAGGCACGCTTTGATGAAAGATTTCTCGAATCATATGTTAGATACTTTAGATTTGTTGTAAAATTTACTAATATTGTAACGGAATGTAATCTGTAATTCGGCATGAAATGCATTTCAAGATTTGCAAGAAACTTTTTCAGAAGTGATCGTTCACTTTAACAAATTCATCATAAAAGAAATAGAACAAAAATATAAGACATACGTAATTTTTATCATGGCACGCATTGATGAAAGATTTCTCGAATCATATGTTAGATACTTCAGATTTGTTGTAAAATTTACTAATATTGTAACGGAATGTAATCTGTAATTCGGCATGTAATGCATTTCAAGATTTGCAAGAAACTTTTTCAGAAGTGATCGTTCACTTTGACAAATTCATCATAAAAGAAATAGAACAAAAATATAAGACATACGTAATTTTTATCATGGCACGCTTTGATGAAAGATTTCTCAAATGATATGTTAGATACTTTAGATTTGTTGTAAAATTTACTAATATTGTAACATAATGTAATCTGTAATTCGACACGTGCATTTCAAGATTTCCAAAAACTTTTTCAGAAGTGATCGTTCACTTTGACAAATTCATCATAAAAGTAATAGAATAAAAATATAACACTTAATTTTTTTCATGTAAATGTTCGCTTTGATTTTGATTTTTCGAATCACATGTTAGATACTTTAGATTTGTTGTAAAATTTACTAATATCGTAACGGAATGTAATCTGTAATTCGGCATGTAATGCATTTCAAGATTTGCAAGAAACTTTTTCAGAAGTGATCGTTCACTTTGACAAATTCATCATAAAAGAAATAGAACAAAAATATAAGACATACGTAATTTTTATCATGGCACGCTTTGATGAAAGATTTCTCAAATGATATGTTAGATACTTTAGATTTGTTGTAAAATTTACTAATATTGTAACATAATGTAATCTGTAATTCGACACGTGCATTTCAAGATTTCCAAAAACTTTTTCAGAAGTGATCGTTCACTTTGACAAATTCATCATAAAAGTAATAGAACAAAAATATAACACGTAATTTTTTTCATGTAAATGTTCGCTTTGATTCTGATTTTTCGAATCACATGTTAGATACTTTAGATTTGTTGTAAAATTTACTAATATCGTAACGGAATGTAATCTGTAATTCGGCATGTAATGCATTTCAAGATTTGCAAGGAACTTTTTCAGAAGTGATCGTTCACTTTGACAAATTCATCATAAAAGAAATAGAACAAAAATACAAGACATACGTAACTTTTATCATGGCATGCTTTGATGAAAGATTTCTCGAATCATATGTTATATACTTTAGATTTGTTGTAAAATTTACAAATATTGTAACGGAATGTAACCTGTAATTCGACACGTAATGCATTTCAAGATTTCCAAAAACTTTTTCAGAAGTGATCGTTCACTTTGACAAATTCATCATAAAAGAAATAGAACAAAAGTATAAGACATACGTAATTTTTATCATGGCACGCTTTGATGAAAGATTTCTCCAATCATATGTTAGATACTTCAGATTTGTTGTAAAATTTACTAATATTGTAACGGAATGTAATCTGTAATTCGGCATGTAATGCATTTCAAGATTTGCAAGAAACTTTTTCAGAAGTGATCGTTCACTTTGACAAATTCATCATAAAAGTAATAGAATAAAAATATAACACTTAATTTTTTTTCATGTAAATGTTCGCTTTGATTCTGATTTTTCGAATCACATGTTAGATACTTTAGATTTGTTGTAAAATTTACTAATATTGTAACATAATGTAAACTGTAATTCGACACGTAATGCATTTCATGATTTCCAAAAAAAATTTCAGAAGTGGTCGTTCACTTTGAAAAATTCATCATAAAAGAAATAGAACAAAAATATAAGGCATACTTAATTTTTTTCACGGCACGCTTTGATGAAAGATTTTTCGAATCATATGTTATATACTTTAGATTTGTTGTAAAATTTACTAATATTGTAATCTGAAATTCGATACATAATGCATTTCAAAATTTCGTAGAACCTTTTTCAGAAGTTATCGTTCACTTTGACAAATTCATCATAAAAGTAATAGAATAAAAATATAACACTTAATTTTTTTCATGTAAATGTTCGCTTTGATTTTGATTTTTCGAATCACATGTTAGATACTTTAGATTTGTTGTAAAATTTACTAATATTGCAACGGAATGTAATCTGTAATTCGACACGTAATGCATTTCAAAATTTCCACCTTTTTCAGAAATGATCGTTCACTTTGACAAATTCATCAAAAAAATATAAGACATATGTTAATATTTTTCATGGCACGCTTTGATGAAAGATTTCTCGAATCATATGTTAGATACTTTAGATTTGTTGTAAAATTTACTAATATTGTAACATAATGTAATCTGTAATTCGACACGACATTTCAAGATTTCCAAAAACTTTTTCAGAAGTGATCGTTCACTTTGACAAATTCATCATAAAAGAAATAAAATAAAAATATAAGACATACGTAATTTTTTTCATGGCACTCTTTGATGAAAGATTTCTCGAATCATATGTTAGATACTTTAGATTTGTTGTAAAATTTACTAATATTGTAATGGAATGTAATCTGTAATTCGGCATGTAATGCATTTCAAGATTTGCAAGAAACTTTTTCAGAAGTGATCGTTCACTTTGACAAATTCATCATAAAAGTAATAGAATAAAAATATAACACTTAATTTTTTTTCATGTAAATGTTCGCTTTGATTCTGATTTTTCGAATCATATGTTAGATACTTTAGATTTGTTGTAAAATTTACTAATATTGTAACGGAATGTAATCTGTAATTCGGCATGTAATGCATTTCAAGATTTGCAAGAAACTTTATCAGAAGTGATCGTTCACTTTGACAAATTCATCATAAAAGAAATAGAACAAAAATATAAGACATACGTAACTTTTATCATGGCACGCTTTGATGAAAGATTTCTCGAATCATATGTTAGATACTTTAGATTTGTTGTAAAATTTACTAATATTGTAACGGAATGTAATCTGTAATTCGACACTTAATGCATTTCAAAATTTCCAAGGAACCTTTTTCAGAAATGATCGTTCACTTTGACAAATTCATCATAAAAATATAAGACATACGTTAATATTTTCATGGCACGCTTTGATGAAAGATTTTTCCAATCACATACTATTTTGTATTTTTCTAAAAGAAGGCACAATTTAGTAGAATTAAATTAAAATAAGGCATTTGTTAATTTGAAACATAATATTAATAGTATTCATAACATATTTTAAAATGAACATATATTAGACAGCGTTTAACGCAGTCTCGTAATGATATAAAAAATGTAATAAATAATAACTCGAGTAATAATTCGAGTTGGAATATTTAAGAGTTACAAATTCTCAAGTCATAGGATTACTCGAGTCTGCACAACGCCAAGATAATTTAGATTTGTTGTAAAATTTACTAATATTGTTAACATAATGTAATCTATTATAGATAATATTACAAAGTAATGTACTAAGTTTAGAGTCTGCACAAAGCCAAGATAATTTAGATTTGTTGTAACATAATGTAATCTATTATAGATAATATTACAAAGTAATGTACTAAGTTTATATGTGTTTCAGTTTTGCTCTGCGCCATGAGTGGTCGGAAAATTGGACCGACCCCTATAACAAGTAACGACAACACCTGAACAAGTGTGACCCTCTCCAACGCACACACTCGAGGAGGCCCACGCCGAAACTCGTCCGCTGCACTCCAACGCAGAGCGAACGAACGAGTTTCGGTGTGCACCCCCTCACAAATATGCATACAGACTGCAATATAAAACAATAGACACATTAACTATAACAGAATGCACAAGAAGAAAATATGTTGGTTTTCAGAATGTGTTGGTAATGTTGCGATGTAGTTCGCCAGTGTGGTTGGTGTGTGTTCGGTGTGTTTCCACCGGTTTTGTGCTCGTGTGTTGTCAGCTCGTGTGTTGTCTTGTGGTATCCTGTTGTCAAAATGTGTTCAAAATCAGTATATTGCATGTATTTATTCAGAATGTGATTTATCTTGCAGAAATGACATTCAGTGATGTACTTTCTAACGTTGTTTTAGTATCGACTAAGGTTTAGTAGCTAATAAGTTCACTATGCATATGGCAGCGTTTTCGGGAAGTATGTGATTGAAAAATGTATTTAGGGCTGAATAACGGTTGCTGGTGTTATAATGAAAATCAAGAAACAAGGTTTAGTAGCTAATAACTTTACTATGCATGTGTATGGCTGTGTTTAGGGGAAGTATACAGGTTAGGAAGTTTACCTGTATGAGTCAAAAATGTATTTAAGTCTGAATAACAGTTGGCGGTATTATAATTAAAATCAAGGAACAAGTGCAAGGCTGAATAACAGTTGGTATAATAAATGAAGAAACAAGTGTAACAAAAACTTTAAATAACTGTCTGTGCAAATAGTTTAAATTTAAATGTGTAAAAGTGCGTTTGTGTGTGTTAACTAAAATAATTAATAATGGATGAAACTATAACTACAATAATTAACTTGAGTTAACTGTGTGTTGTTATGTAGTGATGGAACGGCTAACTTGTTGAAATCCAAGTGTTGTTGTGGACTCTGTTTGGAGGTTGGAATTGTAGTGTGTAGTGTTTGGAGGTTGGAATTGTAGTGAGTGGCGCGTCCACTTGAGGGCGCCACCGATGTGCGCAGTGGACTTCTGCGCATTTTGCCAAGTTCAAAGTTTTACCTTCTAACGGCTTTCCGGGGACGCCAAAAATGCGATTTTCAAATCGATTTTGGCGATCTCTGGATTGTCGGGGGCGACTCGGACTTCGCGGGGACGCTTCGTGGGGCCTTCCTCTGTCGATCACACGCGCCTATAGCATCTTACACTAGGCCCACTTGGCCGAAAAATCGCGGTTTAAATCACTTTGACGCCTTCGCGGGGCTGCTAATATTGAAAGGGTTGTAATTAAGTTAAAATTCGCTAATTAAAACTGGTTTTAACTGGTTTTTGAAAAAACGGAGCGTGGGCACGTCTGAAGAACTCGGGAACCAAGACGCTAATGAGAGCTCTGAACTAGGGTGGTGTATGAATTTGGGCTTGGGGAACCGTCTCAGCCAATCAGAAGGCCGGATTAGCAATATCGCCTCGTATGGCACACGCACCGGATTGGTCAAAGGCGAACACGTGACATCGCATCAGCGGCGCCGACTGCGGGGGTAGTTTCACCCCCTTTGCAGGGCCCCATTTTTCCACATATACGAGAGCCACAGGCCTGGGGATGGAAGAACGCCATTAATCTGGCATTCTTTTAAATGAAATTCTATTACTTGACGCTGAATAACGCAATTTTTAACTGTATTTTTCCGCCCCCTTTCAAAATGCCTGCGCCACTGACACCAACGGCCATTTTTAACGAAATTAAATTGAGCAATTTTCATGATTTTTAATGCCATAATTGAGATTATACAAAGTCTAATTGGAACACCCATAAGCCCTAATCACCCTAATTTTTACCCTAATACCGCCAGCCCTTCATTTTGCCCGTAATTTGCCCATCTCCCAATCTTATTAGGCCGTATTTTCAATGCCAGTATTGAGACTAAATAATGCCTAATTAGAACCCCCATAAACCCTATTGGGAGTAAACAATGTCTAATTAGAACACCCATAAGCCCTAATCACTTTCATTGCCACGTTTATTCCCGCAGCCCTTCATTTTGCCTGTAATTTATCCATCTCCAAATGTTGTCCATTGAACACATAACAAACTTTATACAAGTTTCATTCGTCCCAACTCTGGCGATTTAATTGCCATTCAGAGCCTAATTTCCAGTACCTGGGCCATTGCTTGACCACTCATGTGTGTTTACTGGAACGCCTGTGGTGATTCTATGTCCAGTTAACGCTAATTAGAGCCTAATTTCCAGTAACTAGGCCCATTGCTTGACCACACATGTGTATTTACTGGAACACCTGTGGTGATTCAATGTCCAGTTAAATCTAATTAGGGCTTAATTTCCAGTAACTAGGCCCATTGCTTGACCACACATGTGTATTTACTGGAACACCTGTGGTGATTCAATGTCCAGTTAACTCTAATTAGAGCCTAATTACCTAATGGAATACTAGTTTACTCTAATCAGAACCATGTCCAGTAACTAGGCCCATTGCTTGACCACACATGTGTGTTTACTGGAACACCTGTGGTGATTCAATGTCCAGTTAAATCTAATTAGAGCCTAATTTCCAGTAACAAGGGTCATTGACCGACTATACGTGTGTGTTTACTGGAACGCCTGTGGTGATTATATGTCCAGTTAACGCTAATTAGAGCCTAATTTCTGGTAACTAGGGCCGTTGCTTGACCACACATGTATGTTTACTGGAACACCTGTGGTGATTCAATGTCCAGTTAAATCTAATTAGGGCCTAATTTCCAGTAACTAGGGTCATTGCCCGACCACACATGTGTGTTTACTCTAACACCTGCGCTGATTCAATGTCCAGTCAATTCTAATTAGAGCCTAATTACCTACTGGAATATTAGTTTACTCTAATCAGAACCATGTCCAGTACCTGGGGTCATTGTCCGACCATACATGTGTGTTTACTGGAACACTTGTGGTGATTCAATGTCCAGTTAAATCTAATTAGAGCCTAATTTCCAGTAACAAGGGTCATTGACCGACCATACGTGTGTGTTTACTGGAACGCCTGTGGTGATTATATGTCCAGTTAACGCTAATTAGAGCCTAATTTCTAGTAACTAGGCCCATTGCTTGACCACACATGTGTGTTTACTGGAACACCTGTGGTGATTCAATGTCCAGTTAACTCTAATTAGGGCCTAATGCCCAGTACCTGAGGTCATTGCCCGACCATACGTGTGTATTTACTGGAACTGCTGTGGTGATTCTATGTCCAGTTAACGCTAATTAGAGCCTAATTTCCAGTAACTAGGCCCATTGCTTGACCACACATGTGTATTTACTGGAACACCTGTGGTGATTCAATGTCCAGTTAACTCTAATTAGAGCCTAATTACCTACTGGAATACTAGTTTACTCTAATCAGAACCATGCCCAGTGCCTGGGGTCATTGCCCGACCAGACGTGTGTATTTACTGGAACTGCTGTGGTGATTCTATGCCCGGTTAACGCTAATTAGAACCTAATTTTCAGTAACTAGGGCCATTGCTTGACCACACATGTGTGTTTACTGGAACACCTGTGGTGATTCAATGTCCAGTTAAATCTAATTAGAGCCTAATTTCCAGTAACAAGGGTCATTGACCGACCATACCTATGTGTTTACTGGAACGCCTGTGGTGATTATATGTCCAGTTAACGCTAATTAGAGCCTAATTTCCATTAACTAGGCCCATTGCTTGACCACACATGTGTGTTTACTGGAACACCTGTGGTGATTCAATGTCCAGTTAAATCTAATTAGAGCCTAATTTCCAGTAACAAGGGTCATTGACCGACCATACGTGTGTGTTTACTGGAACGCCTGTGGTGATTATATGTACAGTTAACGCTAATTAGGGCTTAATTTCCAGTAACAAGGCCCATTGCTTGACCACACATGTGTGTTTACTGAAACACCTGTGGTGATTCAATGTCCAGTTAAATCTAATTAGAGCCTAATTTCCAGTAACAAGGGTCATTGACCGACCATACGTGTGTGTTTACTGGAACGCCTGTGGTGATTATATGTCCAGTTAACACTAATTAGAGCCTAATTTCCAATAACTAGGCCGATTGCTTGACCACAAATGTGTGTTTACTGGAATAACTATTGTGATTCAATGTCAAGTTAAATCTAATTAGAGCCTAATTTCCAGTAACTAGGGTCATTGCTTGACCACACATTTGTGTTTACTGGAATACCTATTGTGATTCAATGTCCAGTTAACTCTAATTAGGGCCTAATGCCCAGTACCTGGGGTCATTGCCCGACCTAACGTGTGTATTTACTGGAACTGCTGTGGTGATTCTATGTCCAGTTAACGCTAATTAGAGCCTAATTTCCAGTAACTAGGGCCATTGCTTGACCACACATGTGTATTTAATGGAACTCCTGTGGTGATTCAATGTCCAGTTAACTCTAATTAGAGCCTAATTACCTACTGGAATACTAGTTTACTCTAATCAGAACCATGCACAGTGCCTGGGGTCATTGTCCGACCACACATGTTGTTTACTGGAACGCCTGTGGCGATTCTATGTCCAGTTAACGCTAATTAGAGCCTAATTTCCAGTAACTAGGGTCATTGCTTGACCACACATGTGTGTTTACTGGAACACCTGTGGTGATTCAATGTCCAGTTAAATCTAATTAGAGCCTAATTTCCAGTAACAAGGGTCATTGACCGACCATACGTGTGTGTTTACTGGAACGCCTGTGGTGATTATATGTCCAGTTAACGCTAATTAGAGCCTAATTTCCAGTAACTAGGCCCATTGCTTGACCACACATGTGTGTTTACTGGAATAACTATTGTGATTCAATGTCAAGTTAAATCTAATTAGAGCCTAATTTCCAGTAACAAGGGTCATTGACCGACCATACGTGTGTGTTTACTTGAACGCCTGTGGTGATTCTATGTACAGTTAACGCTAATTAGAGCCTAATTTCTAGTAACTAGGGCCATTGCTTGACCACACATATGTGTTTACTGGAACACCTGTGGTGATTCAATGTCCAGTTAAATCTAATTAGAGCCTAATTTATGGGAACTAGGGTCATTGACCGACCATACGTGTGTGTTTACTGGAACGCCTGTGGTGATTTTATGTCCAGTTAACGCTAATTAGAGCCTAATTTCTGGTAACTAGGGCCATTGGTTGACCACACATGTGTGTTTACTGGAACACCTGTGGTGATTCAATGTCCAGTTAAATCTAATTAGAGCCTAATTTCTGGGAACTAGGGTCATTGACCGACCATACGTGTGTGTTTACTGGAACGCCTGTGGTGATTATATGTCCAGTTAACGCTAATTGGAGCCTGATTTCCAGTAACTAGGCCCATTGCTTGACCACACATGTGTGTTTACTGGAACTCCTGTGGTGATTCAATGTCCAGTTAAATCTAATTAGAGCCTAATTTCCAGTAACAAGGGTCATTGACCGACCATACGTGTGTATTTACTGGAACGCCTGTGGTGATTATATGTCCAGTTAACGCTAATTAGAGCCTAATTTCTAGTAACTAGGGCCATTGCTTGACCACACATGTGTGTTTACTGGAACACCTGTGGTGATTCAATCTCCAGTTAATTCTAATCAGAGCCTAATTCCAAGCACTCACAATTGCCTGGCCAGGCATTTGCGTTTATTGGAATTATCCCCAGATTAGGAATAACTGGAGATTAAAGGCTGATTCAGTTATACATGAATGGTAATGAGTAGTTATACAACAAGAGTTCCACTTCACCCCCCGCGAAGATTTCGATTAATTTAATTCGCGGTTTGATTCGCGTTAATAGGCTGAATTTGCGGGTAATTACATCATTAAAGTGGCGGATTCGCGTTTTAATGGGATAATCGCGACAATTATCCGCGGTACTTACCTGCAAATTCAGCCGATTAACGCGAATCAAACCGCGAATTAAATTAATCGAAATCTTCGCGGGGGGTGAAGTGGAACTCTTATTGTATAACTACTGTAATGGATATGTATACTACCACTGAACACATGTGTTATTGAAACATGCTTTTCTGGTAATTAACTACATTGCCAAGATCACCCAATATGATTTCATGCCTTTCAGGATCCAATTGGACTTTTTTACTGCAAAGGAAACAACATTACCCTCAAAATTACAAACCACCACGACATGCTTGAGTCATACATATGTTTGAGGATGTTTTGAGAATTAATTACATTGCCAAGATCACCAAATATGATTTCATGCCATTCAGGATCCAATACATAGACACAATGCAATACAACAGAATAGGCGAATTCAGGAATAAATGAATGATAATGGATAGTGCCACTACCACTGATCACATATGTCATTGAAATATGCCTTTCTGGTAATTAAATACATTGCCAAGATCACCCAATATGATTTCACGCCTTCCAGGACCCAATAGGACTTTTCTACTGCTAAGGAGACAACATTACCCTCGAAATTACAAACCACCACGACATGCTTAAATCGGATATATGTTTGAGAAGCCTGCATGAGACACAAGTTTAAGCTGCAACTTTAACTCGTATAAGATGCTATCATATAACACCCAAACCATTTAAGAACCCTCTCAAATGGTAAGGGTTACGGCTATTAACATTTAATCTATAGTCATGGGTTCAAATTCAATCAATCAATGAATCGATCAATTGCAATTGTAAGGGTTACGGCTCTTAACATTTAATTTATAGTCATGGGTTCAAATTCAATCAATCGATGAATCGATCAATTGCAATTCAAATCACTTGCAATATAATGAACATCCAATTACACACCAAATGAGGATTGACCTCTGATGAAATGAAACCGAAACGAAATGAAACCAAATGACCTCTGATAAAATCTTTCAAGTAGGGTGAACTGTATCGTAAGTAACGGACACTTTACTTGGAAGTGAATGGACTGGGCCTTAATCTGGATAGAAATATCCTCGAGTAGGACATATATTTGAGGAGCCTGCATGATACAGGAGTTTAAACTGCAGCTTTAATTCATATGAGAAGTTATCATATAACGGCTCCAAATCATTTGAAAAGCCCATTGGGTTACAGCTTTGGACATTTAAGGCCCGGTCTATTCACTTCCAAAGTGTCTGTTCGTTATGTGACAGTTAACCATACTTGATAGATTTTATCAGAGTTCAGTCTTCATCAATTCTGTCCCTATAAAGTAAGTAGTAGTTACAGTAGTAAGTAGCTAATGGACAGAAAATGTCCGTTTCTATCCAGTAACTACTTGCAAGATACTCAACAGAATAGAATTCATAGAAAGACGGAAGTCTCATAAAATCTGTATTAAAATCTCTGATAAAATGTTCGTTTCTATCCAGTAACTACTTGCAAGATACTCTACAGAATAGAATTCATAGAAATACGGAAGTCTCATAAAATCTGTATTAAAATCTCTAATAAAATGTTCGTTTCTATCCAGTAACTACTTGCAAGATACTATACAGAATAGAATTCATGAAAAGACGGAAGTCTGATAAAATCTGTATTAAAATCTCCAATAAAATGTTCGTTTCTATCCAGTAACTACTTGCAGGATACTCTACAGAACAGAATTGATGAAAAGAGTGAAGTCTGATAAAATCTATATTAAAATCTCTGATAAAATGTTCGTTTCTGTCCAGTAACTGAACATACTTGCAGGATACTTTTCAGAACAGAATTGATGAAAAGACAGAACTCTGATAAAAAATCTTGACTCAAGTCTATTGCATTAAATGTTCAAGTACTCATCAAATGAAAAATAATCATGGTACCATTTTTCATTAACAATTTCCTTCACATGCTCAAGAAACATATATTATACTCATCAAATGACAATTACATAAGATACACTAAGAAATTGTCCGTTCAAAAGAAAATACAAATACATTGTAGTTGGTATTTAAATAGGACAAGTCTAATACATATATAATTGGTATTTAAATAGGACAAGTCTAATACATATATAATTAAAATTAAACAATAAAATAAGTACCGGTAAGTACTTAATAGTAATAAGTGTAAATAAGTATCGGTAAAAAAAACATATGATATACAAGACATGCAATGTATAAAATGAACATAAAGTAACACAATCATCTAAGAAACAAGTGATTATAGATTTTAGGAAATATGTTCAATTTGTCAAGAAAAGTGTTATATATTCGTTCAATTAGCGATCGTTCATCGGATAATCTTCAACGGAATAAAGTTCTGAATTGATCAAGACATGGCTCAGTCTGTCTTGAAATCTAATCTAAATTATATAGTCTGTAGTCCCGAACGTAGACCTCTCAAATCCGTTTGCACTTTTGTGTTCCGTAATGTTCCATATTAACTTAAAATAATGTCTGGTGCTGCATTTCTCCTATCAGCCTCTTAAATCCGTTTGTACTTTTTGTTCTGTAATGTTCCGTATTAACTTTAAATGTCGGGTGCCGCATTGCTTCTATCATCACTATAAAAGACTTCATCTGTTGTAGTCCTAGGCGTTGTTAATTCAATTCGCCATTTATAGAACAGCGAAGAAAACCTAAAAAATATGTAACTTTTAATTTGGCAGAGTGTAAAGTTGACTCAGTAAAAAAGTAGGACTAAATAGTGAGTCCTACTTAACCTAACCTAACCTAACTTGAGAGAGAGAGAGAGAGAATTATTTTAGCCTAGATAAGACTACTTATTACATTGACTTTTTGTTATATCAAAGTACAACGATGAGACGTTGACGTAATAAGATATAGTTATGGCATTTTGACATTTGTGGAGAAATTTGATTTTGACATTTACAAAAATGTGATTTACACATCTATATTTTAGTAAAAATCGGTGTAAGAGTTATCCTACTTTTTTTCTGTATCAACTGTAGGTACATGTCGTTGAAGTCTATTAAGTCTTATAAGTCTATTCCATCTTACAATACCGGTTTTACAAGTTGCCTTTTTGACAAATCATTTGGTGCATGTTCTACTCTTTAATCAAATTGTGTGAAATGTTATGGAAATTTAAAGCGCATCAGTTAACATTCAACGTGACTGAGACGTAAAAGATAATGTCTGTGGGTTTATTCTTCAATTTCTAGTGATTTATCATGACATTTATGTTGTATGCGACATTACTCAACAGATGTTGGTTTTTGTTGATGCCCATTGATTAGCAACGGGCATCAATTCTCATGCGAGATGCAAAGTCGTACGCAGTTGCGCCCGACATGAAGTCGCACGGTTATGGAGAGATACTTGTCCCATACGCATTTCAAAAAACAAAAAACAACATCTGCGTGAGAATTGACAAATGTCGTATATGAGAGTTATCAGTCGACATTTTCAAAACAGAACCTCTGTGTTGAAAATAGTTTTTGTTATTGGAAACAAAGTTAACCAATTATATTATCTGCAAACATTCTAATTTAGGATGTTTGTAAAAATACATTTTCTACAAATATATTGCATTAGAAAATATATATTGCATTAGGATTCCTAAACCTTCCTTACTTTTTCTCAGTAGAAAATAATTTCTTCGAGTAGGTACTTTTGAATCTTCAATAAATTCCTTCTTTCTTGACCCAGAATATTTTCCGTATCTCAGCGAGTGCAGCATTGTTTTCTTGTCCTGTTGAGATTTAACCATTCTATCCAAATCACACACGCAATGTATTTCTTGATGAGCATTTTTGTGACGATTCTTTTTTTGATGAACGATTTCGGTGATAAAGAAGAGCCTTCTGAAACGATAATAAATATTAACTTCTAATACAATTTCTAGAAAATTGAGTTAATCAATTATATTCTGTACAAATATATTGTTTTAGAAAATATTTTTTGTATTTATTAGGATTCCCAAACCTTCCTTACTTTATCTGTTTTAAAAATAGTTTCTCCTTTAGGTACTATAGTAGGTACTATCTATAGGTTAGGTACTATAGTAGGTACTATCTATAGGTTAGGTACTATAGTAGGTTCTTTTAGTAGGTAGTTTTGAATCTTCAACAAATTCCTTCTTTCCTGACCCAGAATATTTTCCGTATCTCAGCGACTGAAGCATTGTTTTCTTGTCCTGTTGAGATTTAACCATTCTATCCAAATTACACACGCAATATATTTCTTGATGAGCATTTTTGTGACGATTCTTTTTTTGATGAACGATTTCGCTGATAAAGAAGCGCCTTCTGAAACGACAATAAATATTAACTTCTAATACAGGATGTTTAAAAAAAGTACCCAGTTTCCCATTTACTTCCTATAGCCGACACTTTACACATGAAAGGCAGAATGGCAAAGGAATAAATAAATAGCTGAGACTTTACTCAGGGAATTATTTAAATCGGGAAAGTAGCAACAATTGCAATTGGAAATCGTGAGATTACCAATCTCGACTTTCTTATTGGCTGTGAAAATTTCCATGGATAACTATAGCGGAAATTTAAATGATCACTCGGTAGATGAAGCGGTTATATAATATAAAATAGGTTTAAAGAAAATTAAGTTCAAAATTAATTAGACTAAAATTCATTCAACATTAATTTAATGCTTTATCTCTATTATTAGTGGTTATGTACAGTTTTAGACCATACCAAAGGATGGTTCGAAGCATAGCCCCTTCATCTTTCATAATAACACCAAAACAACAAAATTGTTACATAACCCATGATCCACATGCCCCTTCAATTGTTACATAGCCCCATTATTCCCTCAATGATTACATAGCCCTTTATTCACTCAATTGTGACAACCCCTTTACTCACTCAATTGTTACATAGCCCCTTTACCCACTCGATTGTTACATAGCTCCTTTATTCACTCAATTGTTACATAGCACCTTTACCCACTCGATTGTTATATAGCTCCTTTATTCACTCAATTGTTACTTAGCCCCTTTATCCACTCAATTGTTACATAGCTCCATTATTCACTCACCCCTTCAATTTTTACATAGCACCTTCATCCAGAAGAAGTCGGATTGATGTTTCTCTGCTGCAGTCCTAATCATTCTTATAGATCTAGGTCTACCAGATCTCAATTGTTACATAGCCCCTTTATCCACTCAATTGTTACATAGCCCCTTTATTAATTCTATTGTTACATAGCCCCTTTATCCACTCAATTGTGACATAACCCCTACATTTCCACAAAATAATGTATCCATTGAAAATTATTTATAGTTTTTATATATATTATATGTATCTTGACCTGTGTAAATACTTTGTATAATAGCACGCAATAAAGAATTCTATTCTATTCTATTCTATTCACTCAATTGTTACATAGCCCCTTTACCCACTCGATTGTTATATAGCTCCTTTATTCACTCAATTGTTACATAGCCCCTTTATCCACTCAATTGTTACATCGCTCCATTATCCACTCGCCCCTTCAATTTTTACATAGCACCTTCATCCAGAAGAAGTCGGATTGATGTTTCTCTGCTGCAGTCCTAATCATTCTTATAGATCTAGGTCTACCAGATCTCAATTGTTACATAGCCCCTTTATCCACTCAATTGTTACATAGCCCCTTTATTAATTCTATTGTTACATAGCCCCTTTATCCACTCAATTGTGACATAACCCCTACATTTCCACAAAATAATGTATCCATTGAAAATTATTTATAGTTTTTATATATATTATATGTATCTTGACCTGTGTAAATACTTTGTATAATAGCACGCAATAAAGAATTCTATTCTATTCTATTCTATTCACTCAATTGTTACATAGCCCCTTTACCCACTCGATTGTTATATAGCTCCTTTATTCACTCAATTGTTACATAGCCCCTTTATCCACTCAATTGTTACATCGCTCCATTATCCACTCGCCCCTTCAATTTTTACATAGCACCTTCATCCAGAAGAAGTCGGATTGATGTTTCTCTGCTGCAGTCTTAATAATTCTTATAGATCTAGGTCTACCAGATCTCAATTTTTACATAGCCCCTTTATCCACTCAATTGTTACATAGCCCCTTTATTAATTCTATTGTTACATAGCCCCTTTATCCACTCAATTGTGACATAACCCCTTTATTCACTCAATTGTTACATAGCCCCTTTACCCACTCGATTGTTATATAGCTCCTTTATTCACTCAATTGTTACATAGCCCCTTTATCCACTCAATTGTTACATCGCTCCATTATTCACTCGCCCCTTCAATTTTTACATAGCACCTTCATCCAGAAGAAGTCGGATTGATGTTTCTCTGCTGCAGTATTAATCATTCTTATACATCTAGGTCTACCAGATCTCAATTGTTACATAGCCCCTTCATCCACTCAAATGTTACATAGCCCCTTTATTAATTCTATTGTTACATAGCCCCTTTATCCACTCAATTGTGACATAACCCTTTTAATCACTCAATTGTTACATAGCCCCTTTACCCACTCGATTGTTATATAGCTCCTTTATTCACTCAATTGTTACATAGCCCCTTTATCCACTCAATTGTTACATCGCTCCATTATTCACTCGCCCCTTCAATTTTTACGTAGCACCTTCATCCAGAAGAAGTCGGATTGATGTTTCTCTGCTGCAGTCTTAATCATTCTTATAGATCTAGGTCTACCAGATCTCAATTTTTACATAGCCCCTTTATCCACTCAATTGTTACATAGCTCCTTTATTCACTCGCCCCTTCAATGTCATTAGGAAGAAGTCGGATTGATGTTCCTCTGCTGCAGTCATAATAATTCTTATAGATTCTTATAGGAATCTGGTAGAATCTCTACCAGAATCTCTACCTAAAATTAATTCAACATTAATTTAATGCTTTATCTCTATTATTAGTGGTTATGCACAATTTTAGACCATACCAAAGGATGGTTCGAAGCATAGCCCCTTCATCTTTCATAATAACACCAAAACAGCAAAATTGTTACATGACCCATGATCCACATGCCCCTTCAATTGTTATATAGCCCCATTATTCCCTCAATGGTTACATAGCCCTTTATTCACTCAATTGTAACATAACCCCTTTACTCACTCAATTGTTACATACCCCCTTTACCCACTCGATTGTTATATAGCTGCTTTATTCACTCAATTGTTACATAGCCCCTTTATCCACTCAATTGTTACATAGCTCCATTATTCACTCGCCCCTTCAATTGTTACATAGCACCTTCATCCACTCACCCGTTCAATAGTCATTAGGAAGAAGTCGGATTGATGTTTCTCTGCTGCAGTATTAATCATTCTTATAGATCTAGTCTACCAGATCTCAATTGTTACATAGCCCCTTTATCCACTCAATTGTTACATAGCCCCTTTATTCATTCTATTGTTACATAGCCCCTTTATCCACTCAATTGTTACATAGCTCCTTTATCTACTCGCCCCTTCAATGTCATTAGGAAGAAGTCGGATTGATGTTCCTCTGCTGCAGTCATAATAATTCTTACAGATTCTTATAGGATATCTGGTAGATCTCTACCAGATTCCCATTCTTCTGATCTGTTTTTATCCACTCAATTGTTACATAGCTCCTTTATCCACTCGCCCCTTCAATGTCATTAGGAAGAAGTTGGATTGATGTTCCTCTGCTGCAAGTTATAATAAATCTTATAGATTCTTATAGGAAATCTGGTAGATCTCTACCAGATACCCATTCTTCTGATCTGTTTTTATCCACTCGATTGTTACATAGCTCCTTTATCCACTCGCCCCTTCAATGTCATTAGGAAGAAGTCGGATTGATATTCCTCTGCTGCAGTTATAATAAATCTTATAGATTCTTATAGGAAATCTGGTAGATCTCTACCAGATTCCCATTCTTCTGTTCTGTTCGCAACAATTTTCAAATATTCCTACGGAATTCCAAATTGCTTTACGAAGTGGGACTACGATGGGACTACGATGGGACTTATGCAGAGGTCTCCACCTCTCCTGTACTGTATGTATACTACACACAGACCATATGTACACAGTATTATTGTACGTAAAGTTTACTTTCACCTATCACTAAACAAACGAATTTCACTATATTCAATTGTTTTTCATTTTTGCAATTCATTTTACGTGAAATAAACGTCACTATCTCTCAAAATGCAGTGTTGTCAATTACTTTGTGTTTTCCTTAAAATCAAGAAGATTTTGCGCCCTCTAGTGAGCGTAGTTGGAAAAGTGGGTAGCTTTTTCAAAAACACCCTGTATATCCGTAATTTTTTCGTGAAAAGTTCGCAAGGAAATCTGCTATTACTAATGTTTTGTTATTAATATAAATACTGTAGTGAGGATTTAGAGATAAAAAATATTGTTATATTTCAATAAATATAGTTTTTGATAACTTTATTAATGTATTATCTGTATATAATTGTTTTTCATTTTCTTCTACTGAAATTGATTTATTTTTCATTTGTTGTAGAAACTCATTTTTTTTCTTTAGAATTTAATACTTTTTTTTATAATTTACTCTACCAACATTTTCTTTAACAAAATCATCAAAAATTGTAAATTCTATTGATAATTTAAGTGTAAGTTTGTAATGCAAAACCTTGAGATAATGTTGAATAACATCTCTTCTATAAAGAATGTTATTTCTGCTCTAGTCCATGTAAATTTGGTTGCTTTCTTCATTAGTTTGTTATATAATTGTCTGAATTACATGCAAGAAAAAAATGAGTTGTGAATTTATAGAAAAGGAAAAAAATGCAAAAATGTATAAAAATGTAAAACGTAATCTTTTAATATCTAATTATGAATATAAATATCGATTATTATGTAGAAGCAGTCGAAACAATCTTAATGATTTAATTATAAATTACTTTAAACAAATGAAAATAACGTGGCTCTATCACCTTTATTTTTTTACTTATACTAATTTACTTTTTCGGTAAATTTCTACGTGACGCAGGCGAGAACGATAAATCGTTTTAATCTCTATAAAGATTTATACCAATATGGGATAATTTTGTTAGCTGCATAATAGATTGATTTAATTTATCATTATGCAAGCAATAAAACACTGATAGTACGATTGTACATTTTTACAAAATGTATATTGCATTGAATTTAACACTTACATTATAACAAAATATGTTTCAAATTATGGATAAACACTGTGCATTTTACATTCAAAATACAATCAACACTTAATTAACATAACAACGATGTTTACAATACGAATTTGGATGAAACAAATTTAACATGTTTATTTCTAAATTTATAATTTTAATAATACTTGCTGTAACAGTCAAATATTGAGGACTAGAATAAATTCACTAAGTTCTAACATGAGGCAGTTTAATGGAATGATTAATATCACAAGTGAACGATATTGTGATGGCGTAACGTGTGCCAGACGTGACTCTTTCAACGAAATGCACATTTTCTGCGCCTGAGGTAAACATCGAGACACGGCCCATTCTTGGTTCGACCGTTATATTGCTGGCCACTTCGTTTTCTGTGTCTTGGAACACAAAACGTCCTCCAGTGAAGTCAACACCATGGTCTGACAGGTACAGAAGAGATGTAAAATGGAACGATTCATAAGTTTCCTAAAAAAGAAAACTACGTATAAAAACAATGCCAAACTAATTGTAATAATTCACGTACCTTATCAATATGGACATGCCAATACTCATCGTGTTTAGTTTTTGCTTCCACATTCGTTAATCTCGAGAAAAATGTTGGATGCGTTAAATGCAACAAGTGCGGCTCGATGTGAAATAATTCCGCGACGGCGTGTTGAATTTTCTCCTTAACAATTTTATATGTGGTTAAATATTCGGTACTGAAAATTTTCTTCGATTCCGGTAACGAGTGGACGTTCAGAAACTTCTCCCCAAAAGATAGAGCGCCAGAGTGTATATCCAGAATAGAGGCCCCTCCGCTTGAGCCCCCCAGTGCTAAGCCTTCCGTAGCCATCTGCAGGAGGGATTTTGCCTCGGAAGCCGTCACAAGTTTATCGGTAACAAATCTTCCGCATTTCTTGGGCACGCAGCCTGGAAACTTCGATATATCCTCCTTATAAATGTTGTCGCATTCAAACGATTGCCCCCGATTGTGGAGGAGATCCTTCCGTAAGGCCAAGTGAACTTCTTTGCCCGCCTTCGTAAAATACCATATGTAAATGATTACCCCGACGATGAAAATTCCTCTGCTCCATACTCTTTGGTGGGGAAACCGTGGCATGGGTCCATATCGCCTAAAAAATATATTATTGATAATTTAGTCTATTATTTGGTCTAGTATTAACACGTTCGCTGCCGCGCATTCAAAGCTACGACTACAGGTATGCTGACTATTTTTTTTACCATAGAAACATGCGGGACATTTGGCTCTTATAAGAGCCACCTATTTAAAGTTCATTTGGTTGTTAGTCTCCTGCAATGTTAGTTTATAAGTGTACAATATTTTCTCTTCGAAAAAGTAAGTCGAATATTTTATAAAAGCGGTATTACTTTTGGCCCAGAAAGCCTACCGTTTATTTAAAATAAAAATAACAACATAACATAACACATTACTTAATATGTTCAGTGCCGGTGGCTCTTATAAGTGCCAAGCTCACGTTAGGTTGAATGCCGGTGGCTCTTATAAGAACACCGGCAATGAGCATGTTAAATAATGTGTTATCTTACCGTGTTGTTCTATTTGTTTATAATTTCCCTATAAATGGAGTGTTCTGTAAGGAATAGATTGTGTGTAAATAAATAAATAAATATAAGTGCCGGTGGCTCTTATAAGTGCCAAGCTCACGTTAGGTTGAATGCCGGTGGATCTTATAAGAGCCACAGGCAATGAGCGTGTTATGTTATTGTGTTATTTTATTTGTTTATATTTTCCCTTTAAATAGAGTGTTCTGTTGGGAATAAATTGTATGTAAATAAATAAATAAATATATTTTTTATTATCATTTTTTGTTAAATGACTGCAAGAGATTCACTTACAATTCAGCATCTTTTTCTTCCTTGCCTGGCTTTTCCTCTTTGGCTTGTTTTTCACTGGAAGTAGCTTTACGTTTTCGGATTGCGTTACTATTCATGATTAGAATTGTTGATGTAAGTTATTATATTACACAAAGTAAACATTAAAATTCTGGAACTATGGTATACATGTAAATATTAGAGTCTAGAGGTCAGAAAATTGCTGTCAGAATTGTCATGATGACTTGAAGTATAGATTCCCCACATGCGGGGAAGTAAATAGGATTGCCTAGTCTCAAATATGCTTTTTGTTGCTAATTTAAAATAAATATTTATTTCTACCTTATTTCTTACTGTAGAAAAAACAGCTAAAATACTGTAGAAAATAAACAACAAAATCGTAAGCAGTGTAATTTTTTTAATAAATTTTGTAGAAAAAAAAACATAGATGACCAACTATAAGAAAACAGTCTGAAAATTCGAGAAAACTTTTTAGTATTTTATATCATCTTTATAATCTCTGCAAATTATTGAGGAAATTTATTTAATAATATTGAAAATGCATATTCTAGAATATATGTAAAATACACCTGAATTTCTTTAAAAAAATTAGAAGAAAATTATGAAGTTTACAAATTGTCATGATTTTGGAAATATTTTGCTGAATATTGTAGAAAATACAACAAAATCGTGAGCAGTGTAATTTTTTTAATAAATTTTGTAGAAAAAAAAACTTAGATGACCAACTATAAGAAAACAGTCTGAAAATTCGAGAAAACTTTTTAGTATTTTATATCATCTTTATAATCTCTGCAAATTATTGTGGAAATTTCTTTAATAATATTAGAAATACATATTCCATAATATATGGAAAATACACCACAATTTCTTTAAAAACATTAGAAGAAAATGATGAGGTTTACAAATTGTCATGATTTTGGAAATTTTGTGCTGAATATTGTAGAAAATATAACAAAATCGTGAGCAGTGTACTTTTTTTTATAAATTTTGTAGAAAAAAAATCATATATGACCAACTATAAGAAAACTGTCTGAAAATTCGAGAAAACTTCTTGGTATTTTATATCATCTTTATAATCTCTGCAAATTATTGAGGAAATTTATTTAATAATATTGAAAATACATATTCTAGAATATATGTAAAATACACCTGAATTTCTTTAAAAAATTAGAAGAAAATTATGAAGTTTACAAATTGTCATGATTTTGGAAATATTTTGCTGAATATTGTAGAAAATACAACAAAATCGTGAGCAGTGTAATTTTTTAAATAAATTTTGTAGAAAAAAAAAACGTATATGACCAACTATAAGAAAACAGTCTGAAAATTTGAGAAAACTTTTTAGTATTTTATATCATCTTTATAATCTCTGCAAATTATTGAGGAAATTTATTTAATAATATTGAAAATCCATATTCCAGAATATATGTAAAATACACTAGAATTTCTTTAAAAAAATTAGAAGAAAATGATGAAGTTTACAAATTGTCATGATTTTGGAAATATTTTGCTGAATATTGTAGAAAGTACAACAAAATCGTGAGCAGTGTAATTTTTTTAATAAATTTTGTAGAAAAAAAAACATAGATGACCAACTATAAGAAAACAGTCTGAAAATTCGAGAAAACTTTTTAGTATTTTATATCATCTTTATAATCTCTGCAAATTATTGAGGAAATTTATTTAATAATATTGAAAATGCATATTCTAGAATATATGTAAAATACACCTGAATTTCTTTAAAAAAATTAGAAGAAAATTATGAAGTTTACAAATTGTCATGATTTTGGAAATATTTTGCTGAATATTGTAGAAAATACAACAAAATCGTGAGCAGTGTAATTTTTTTAATAAATTTTGTAGAAAAAAAAACTTAGATGACCAACTATAAGAAAACAGTCTGAAAATTCGAGAAAACTTTTTAGTATTTTATATCATCTTTATAATCTCTGCAAAATATTGAGGATATTTATTTAATAATATTGAAAATGCATATTCTAGAATATATGTAAAATACACCTGAATTTCTTTTAAAAAATTAGAAGAAAATTATGAAGTTTACAAATTGTCATGATTTTGGAAATATTTTGCTGAATATTGTAGAAAATACAACAAAATCGTGAGCAGTGTAATTTTTTAAATAAATTTTGTAGAAAAAAAACATATGACCAACTATAAGAAAACAGTTTGAAAATTCGAGAAAACTTCTTGGTATTTTATATCATCTTTATAATCTCTGCAAATTATTGAGGAAATTTATTTAATAATTTTGTAAATACATATTCCAGAATATATGTAAAATACACCTGAATTTCTTTAAAAAAATTAGAAGAAAATTATGAAGTTTACAAATTGTCATGATTTTGGAAATATTTTGCTGAATATTGTAGAAAGTACAACAAAATCGTGAGCAGTGTAATTTTTTTAATAAATTTTGTAGAAAAAAAAACATAGATGACCAACTATAAGAAAACAGTCTGAAAATTCGAGAAAACTTTTTAGTATTTTATATCATCTTTATAATCTCTGCAAATTATTGAGGAAATTTATTTAATAATATTGAAAATGCATATTCTAGAATATATGTAAAATACACCTGAATTTCTTTAAAAAAATTAGAAGAAAATTATGAAGTTTACAAATTGTCATGATTTTGGAAATATTTTGCTGAATATTGTAGAAAATACAACAAAATCGTGAGCAGTGTAATTTTTTTAATAAATTTTGTAGAAAAAAAAACTTAGATGACCAACTATAAGAAAACAGTCTGAAAATTCGAGAAAACTTTTTAGTATTTTATATCATCTTTATAATCTCTGCAAAATATTGAGGATATTTATTTAATAATATTGAAAATGCATATTCTAGAATATATGTAAAATACACCTGAATTTCTTTTAAAAAATTAGAAGAAAATTATGAAGTTTACAAATTGTCATGATTTTGGAAATATTTTGCTGAATATTGTAGAAAATACAACAAAATCGTGAGCAGTGTAATTTTTTAAATAAATTTTGTAGAAAAAAAACATATGACCAACTATAAGAAAACAGTTTGAAAATTCGAGAAAACTTCTTGGTATTTTATATCATCTTTATAATCTCTGCAAATTATTGAGGAAATTTATTTAATAATATTGAAAATGCATATTCCAGAATATATGTAAAATACACCTGAATTTCTTTAAAAAAATTAGAAGAAAATTATGAAGTTTACAAATTGTCATGATTTTGGAAATATTTTGCTGAATATTGTAGAAAATACAACAAAATCGTGAGCAGTGTAATTTTTTAAATAAATTTTGTAGAAAAAAAAACATAGATGACCAACTATAAGAAAACAGTCTGAAAATTCGAGAAAACTTTTTAGTATTTTATATCATCTTTATAATCTCTGCAAATTATTGAGGAAATTTATTTAATAATTTTGTAAATACATATTCCAGAATATATGTAAAATACACCTGAATTTCTTTAAAAAAATTAGAAGAAAATTATGAAGTTTACAAATTGTCATGATTTTGGAAATATTTTGCTGAATATTGTAGAAAATACAACAAAATCGTGAGCAGTGTAATTTTTTTAATAAATTTTGTAGAAAAAGAAACATATGACCAACTATAAGAAAACAGTTTGAAAATTCGAGAAAACTTCTTGGTATTTTATATCATCTTTATAATCTCTGCAAATTATTGAGGAAATTTATTTAATAATATTGAAAATGCATATTCCAGAATATATGTAAAATACACCTGAATTTCTTTAAAAAAATTAGAAGAAAATTATGAAGTTTACAAATTGTCATGATTTTGGAAATATTTTGCTGAATATTGTAGAAAATACAACAAAATCGTGAGCAGTGTAATTTTTTTAATAAATTTTGTAGAAAAAGAAACATATGACCAACTATAAGAAAACAGTCTGAAAATTCGGGAAAACTTCTTGGTATTTTATATCATCTTTATAATCTCGGCAAATTACTGAGGAAATTTATTTAATAATATTGAAAATGCATATTCCAGAATATATGTAAAATACACCAGAATTTCTTTAAAAAAATTAGAAGAAAATTATCAAGTTTACAAATTGTCATGATTTTGGAAATATTTTGCTGAATATTGTAGAAAATACAACAAAATCGTGAGCAGTGTAATTTTTTTAATAAATTTTGTAGAAAAAAAAAACATATATGACCAACTATAAGAAAACAGTCTGAAAATTCGAAAAAACTTTTTAGTATTTTATATCATCTTTATAATCTCTGCAAATTATTGAGGAAATTTATTTAATAATATTGAAACTGCATATTCTAGAATATATGTAAAATACACCTGAATTTCTTTAAAAAAATTAGAAGAAAATGATGAAGTTTACAAATTGTCATGATTTTGGAAATATTTTGCTGAATAATGTAGAAAATACAACAAAATCGTGAGCAGTGTAATTTTTTTAATAAATTTTGTAGAAAAAAAAATCATATATGACCAACTATAAGAAAACAGTCTGAAAATTCGAGAAAACTTCTTGGTATTTTATATCATCTTTATAATCTCTGCAAATTATTGTGGAAATTTCTTTAATAATAAAACTACTAAAAATTTAAAAGTTATACATTAGTCTTGAATTGAAGCCCACGTGGCTTAATGGGAAACATAAAAATACAACACATGTATAAATATGTATCCATCATCAATCATCGTCAATTAATAACAATATTAAAATGACTTTGTGTGCCCATTTTTGTTTGAAATTGTGAACTTTGTAACGCACAGATGGCGTACCCTCTAAATAATTAACCTTTCTATCATTTACCCACAATGGATTCCACAATGCGAGCAAAACCTGAGAAATAATCAATACCCAGAAGGTCGGGGAATAAACAATACTGTACACCTGTTCAGTGCAGGAGGTACCTTCATATTGAAGGGTTGCGATCGGCGGAGCGAAAAAATAATGTGCGTTTAGTCAAATTTTGAAGTTTTAAAAATGTCATTCTAATTGCAATCTAATTAAGTGACTTGAACTGAAAAAATGAACCGTTACATAACGTTGCATCAATTGGGAGACGGCACTTATGGCTCTGTGGTTTTGGGACAGAGGAAAGACACCGGCGAGAAGGTCGCAATCAAAAGAATGAAACGCAAATACTATTCTTGGGAAGAAGCAATGAATCTGCGAGAAGTTAAGGTAAAGTATTAAATAAATTCAGGTGCATTATGATACCAAGTAACACATTCACATATCAACGATTAACTTATAATTGTTGATCACTTCAATGAATATAAATTTGCATGAAATTGTGCAAAAAAGTAAAAGGAAGAATGCAATTATGTTGTGATTTCATGGTTTTAACACTGTTAGTGCTGAAAAACGATGAATTTCAGTGCTGAAATAATATACTGCACTTGGGTGCAAATAAATCGACTCACTTCACACATTGGACTTAAAATGCACATTTTTGTCCAAAATTTAGGCAATAGATTAAAAAAAAAAACTTTAGTGTAAGACTTTTCGATTGATAATATGAAATTAATCTTGACAATTTTTTACTCATTTTAAGATCAATAGATTGCTTTTCAAATGGCATGCATTTTTTTAGTCTAATGTCTAAATTATGAAGAAAATTCACAATTTGAATGTATTATCAAATTTGGCATTATTTTAAATTCGTTTATAATACATTGCACATAATGCCTTAATGCTATTTTTTATTGTTTTATTTCTTCTTTATCAGGAGTACTTATGGCAGTATTTAAATGTAAAGATATTTCTTGATTTGTGTTGTTTTTATTATTTTTATTATTTCTTTAGTCTAACGTAGAAACGATTAACTTATATTTGTTCATTACTCCAATGAATATAAATTTGGAAGTACACATTTTTAATTACAATTAAAAAAAAGTTTTTCAAAATCGGTTGATGAATAATGGAGATATTTACCGAAATGTGTTCAAATGAAAGCGCCATTATTCGAGCAGCAAACTGAACGTATTTTCGTCTAAATATAAAGCCACATATCTTGTAATCGAATATATATAATCATATAAACCTGACCCTAATAGAATGAAGGACAAGAATAAATCCCTTACTTTTATATTAAAAGGTTATTTACGTGCAAGGTCACTTAATGTAAGGTTCTCTGCCACTTATTCAATTAGTGGTGAAATAGATTTTTTGAGGTTTAAAACGAATATTGGATGTAAATATAATTTCTATTTTACTGCAGGTACTACCAATTTTGATAATCAAACGTAAATACGTCTTTTTGTAATATAAATAGAATCCATGCGAAAGGACCATAATGTAATTATGGGGAATTAGGTTTTCAGCCAACTTCCCTAATGTAAGGAATTAAATTGAAATTTAAATAAACTAGAATCAAAATAATTTTAGTTATACGAACGAGATAATGAAACAATTACAAGATTTATTTTTGCTGACATATTCAATAATAATTATTATTACATAATTACATTATTAGTGTTTTTGGCGTACCTACTTACTTATGTAATGTAATAATTACATTACATTACATAATTACATTATTAGTGTTTTGTAGTACCTACTTTTGAAAAAAAAAAGTTTCACTAATTCGTTGCAAGTTTTGTGCAATTTTCTGAGAATTTGAGTAATATTTGAAAAGATGTTTTGTCCGCCTTTTGATTCAATTACATTTTCTGGCATTTTTAATAATTCATTTACTGTTCATACTTTCTAAACTTTCTAATACTTTTGAAAAACTTGAATATTTTTTTTTTCATTTTGTTTTCAGAAAGCTCGAGGTTCATGACATTTATTTTCTAATACCTGTGATATGTTGATTAAATTTATGGCCTTCTCTTGTTTTTATATAGTTTTATTGTTTTTGTCCGCCTTTTGATACAATTACATTTTCTGGCATTTTTAATAATTGATATATTGTCCATAGTTTCTAAACTTTCTGATACTTTTGAAAAACTTCAATAAAAAATTCTGGTTTTTCATTTTGTTTGGTTTCAAAAATCTCGAGGTTTATGACATTTATTTTCTAATACCGTTGATATGTTGATTAAATTTATGGCCTTTTTTGTTGTTATATAGTTTTATTATTTTTGTCCGCCTTTTGATACAATTACATTTTCTGGCATTTTTAATAATTGATATATTGTTCATAGTTTCTAAACTTTCTGATACTTTTGAAAAACTTCAATAACATTTTCTCGTTTTTCATTTTGTTTGGTTTCAGAAATCTCGAGGTTTATGACATTTATTTTCTAATACCTTTGATACGTTGATTAAATGTATGGCCTTTTTTTGTTTTTATATAGTTTCATTGTTTTTGTCCGCCTTTTGATACAATTACATTTTCTGGCATTTTTAATAATTGATATATTGTTCATAGTTTCTAAACTTTCTGATACTTTTGAAGAACTTCAATAAAAATTTCTGGTTTTTCATTTTGTTTGGTTTCAGAAAGCTCGAGGTTTATGACATTTATTTTCTAATACCTTTGATATGTTGATAAAATTTATGGCCTTTTTTGTTTTTATATAGTTTTATTATTTTTGTCCGCCTTTTGATACAATTACATTTTCTGGCATTATTAATAATTGATATATTGTTCATAGTTTGTAAACTTCCTAATACTTTTGAAAAACATCAATAAAATTTTCTGGTTTTTCACTTTGTTTGGTTTCAGAAAGCTCGAGGTTTATGACATTTATTTTCTAATACCTTTGATATGTTGATAAAATTTATGGCCCTTTTTTGTTTTTATATAGTTTTATTATTTTTGTCCGCCTTTTGATACAATTACATTTTCTGGCATTTTTAATAATTGCTATATTGTTCATAGTTTCTAAACTTTCTGATACTTTTGAAGAACTTCAATAAAATTTTCTGGTCTTTCATTTTGTTTGGTTTCAGAAAACTCGAGGTTTATGACATTTATTTTCTAATACTTTTGATTTAAATTTTACATGTTGATAAGTACATGTTGATTTTAATGTTGATGTTGATAAATTTATGGCCTTTTTTGTTTTTATATAGTTTTATTATTTTTGTCTGCCTTTGATACAATTACATTTTCTGGCATTTTTAATAATTGATATGTATGTAGCTTTCTGCTAATAAATATTATTATTATTATATATTGTCCACAGTTTCTAAACTTTCTGATACTTTTGAAGAACTTCAATAAAATTTTCTGGTTTTTCATTTTGTTTAGTTTCAGAAAGCTCGAAGTTTATGACATTTATTTTCTAATACCTTTGATATGTTGATTAAGTTTATGGTCTTTTTTTGTATTTATATAGTTTGATTGCATATGGAAATTTTGAGTTTCTGTTAAAGTTTTTAGCAATTTCTGAAACGTGTATAAAATGTTATTATAAAGATATATGTGTATTATTGAAACTCATCATATTTAATTGAAAATCATGAAAGTTTAGCATATTAAATTGTATATCTTAATAGTTATTATTTTGATAATATGATAATAATAATATAATAATAAAGAATATTTATTAGCAAAAAACGCTACATAATATACAAAATTTCAACAAAACAACAAAAGAAATAATATGAATAAGAATATGAATAAATATATTTTTCTTTAATTGATAAAATGCATTAATAGTTTCCTACAACTTCACTAATTCCATTCTACTGTTTACTTATTTTGGAAATATTGCTATTTCATTTTAAGAACAAAAATGCAATACAAAAAGTTCACTGCACAGCTAAAAAAAAAATCAAAAAAATAACTGCAAGGAAGTGGAGAAAAATGGTACTCACTTTGATACGTCTTTGAGCTCATCATGAATTTTCTATATTTGCGATAAATTTTCTGTGATGAATTTTCTGGGATGAAATGTTATATTCGGTAGAAAATTTCAATAATGTCTGACATATTTTAGGGAAAAAAACTATCAACTCACTTTGATATGTCGTAGAGCTCATCATGAATTTTCTTGCAATGGATTTTCTATATTTACGTAAATTTTCTGCGATGAATTTAGCCTGTGATGAATTTTCTCCGATGAAATGTTATATTCTGTTGAAAATTTCAAGAATGTCTGACATATTTTAGGGAAAATAACTATCAACTCACTTTAATACGTCGTTGAGCTCATCATGAATTTTCTTGCAATGAATTTTCTATATTTACGATAAATTTTCTCTGATGAATGTTCTGCGATGAAATGTTATATTCTGTAGAAAATTTTAAGAATGTCTGATATATTTTAGGGACAATATCTATCAACTCACTTTGATACGTCGTTGAGATCATCATGAATTTTCTTGCAATGAATTTTCTATATTTACGATAAATTTTCTGCGATGAATTTTCTCTGATGAAATGTTATATTCTGTAGAAAATTTCAAGAATGTCTGACATATTTTAGGGAAAATAACTATAAACTTATTTTGATACGTCGTTGAGCTCATTATGAATTTTCTTGCAATGAATTTTCTATATTTACGATAAATTTTCTGTGATGAATTTTCTTGGATGAAATGTTATATTCTGTAGAAAATTTCAAGAATGTCTGACATATTTTAGGGAAAATAACTATCAACTCACTTTGATACGTCGTTGAGCTCATCATGAATTTTCTTGCAATGAATTTTCTATATTTACGATAAATTTTCTGCGATGAATTTAGCCTGTGATGAATTTTCTCCGATGAAATGTTATATTCTGTAGAAAATTTCAAGAATATCTGACATATTTCAGGGAAAATAACTATATACTTACTTTGATACGTCTTTGAGCTCTTCATGAATTTTCTATATTTGCGATATATTTTCTGCGATGAATTTAGCCTGTGATGAATTTTCTCCGATGAAATGTTATATCCTGCAGAAAATTTCAAGAATGTCTGACATATTTTAGGGACAATAACTATCAACTGACTTTGATACGTCTTTGAGCTCATCATGAATTTTTTATATTTGCGATAAATTTTCTGCGATGAATTTAGCCTGTGATGAATTTTCTCCGATGAAATGTTATATTCTGTAGAAAATTTCAAGAATGTCTGACATATTTTAGGGAAAATAACTATAAACTTACTTTGATATGTCGTTGAGCTCATCATGAATTTTCTTGCAATGAATTTTCTATACTTACGATAAATTTTCTGCGATGAAATGTTATATTCTGTAGAAAATTTCAAGAATGTCTGACATATTTTAGGGAAAATAACTATCAACTCACTTTGATACGTCGTTGAGCTCATCATGAATTTTCTTGCAATGAATTTTCTTTATGTACGATAAATTTTCTGCGATGAATTTAGCCTGTGATGAATTTTCTCCGATGAAATGTTATATTCTGTAGAAAATTTCAAAAATATCTGACATATTTTAGGGAAAATAACTATCAACTCACTTTAATACGTCTTTGAGCTCATCATGAATTTTCTATATCTGCGATAAATTTTCTGCGATGAATTTAGCCTGTGATGAATTTTCTCTAATGAAATGTTATGTTCTGTAGAAAATTTCAAGAATGTCACATATTTTAGAGAAAATAACTATTAACTTACTTTGATACGTCTTTGAGCTCATCATGAATTTTCTATATTTGCGATAAATTTTCTGCGATGAATTTAGCCTGTGATGAATTTTCTCCGATGAAATGTTATATTCTGTAGAAAATTTCAAGAATGTCTGATATATTTTAGGGAAAATAACTATCAACTCACTTTGATACGTCGTTGAGCTCATCAAGAATTTTCTTGCAATGAATTTTCTATATTTACGATAAATTTTCCGCGATGAATTTTCTCTGATGAAATGTTATATTCTGTAGAAAATTTCAAGAATGTCAGACATATTTTAGGGAAAATAATTATAAACTTATTTTGATACGTCGTTGAGCTCATTATGAATTTTCTTGCAATGAATTTTCTATATTTACGATAAATTTTCTGCGATGAATTTTCTCTGATGAAATATTATATTCTGTAGAAAATTTCAAGAATGTCTGACATATGTTAGGGAAAATAATTATAAACTTATTTTGATACGTCGTTGAGCTCATTATGAATTTTCTTGCAATGAATTTTCTATATTTACGATAAATTTTCTGCGATGAATTTTCTCTGATGAAATGTTATATTCTGTAGAAAATTTCAAGAATGTCTAACATATGTTAGGGAAAATAACTATCAACTCACTTTGATACGTCTTTGAGCTCATCATGAATTTTCTATATTTGCGATAAATTTTCTGCGATGAATTTAGCCTGTGATGAATTTTCTTCGATGAAATGTTATATTCTGTGGAAAATTTCAAGAATGTCTGACATATTTTAGCGAAAATATTAAATTGTTTTTTTTAAGTCAACAACACATTTCCAAATATTTACGCAAATGGACTAAAAATCGATTACACATAACCATAAAATGATTGTTTTTTATTTCAGATTGATAACAAACGAGCATCCATAATAATAATAATAACATTTATTAGCAGAAAGCTACATACATATTCCAAAAAATAAATACAAATCAATAAATAACAACAAAACATAAAAATAGAACACAAATAGCAAAATAGATCATGAAAATTATTCAGTTATTAAATTGCACTTGTTCAGAAAAAAAATGAAACGAATGTAACAGATATTACATAATATTTAAAATTCTCAATACACTACGACAAATTTGTTTGTAAGTGGATGTTTGAACATTTAAATTATTATTGATTATTACATAATTATAATGATTTACTGTTTCTGAACTTAATAACTATAAGGACATACAAACGTATGTATCCATGTATATAGTATGTATGTATGTATACTATGATAACGGATCTCATGCGGGAAATCAATATTTACGGAAAACTGACATAACTGCATATAGATTTAAAGATAGTAAACATCAAGGTTAATGAGCGACGTGCAATTAAGTACGTTATCACAATTTACAAGAAATGGTACTATAATAATGTAGTTACAACGAATTTTAGTTTAGAGTTTTAGCAGAAATAAAAGTTAACCAAGCGTCAAAATTACTGAAAACTCATTTTTCATTTTCATTTTTCAGTTTTTCATTTTCATTTTTTGAGGACGTTATCACAATTTACAAGTAATGGAACTATTATAATGTAGTTACAACGAATTTTAGTTTACTAGTTTTCGCAGAAATAAAAGTTAACCAAGCGTCAAAATTACTGAAAACTCATTTTTCATTTTCATCTTTCAGTTTTTCATTTTCATTTTTTGAGGACGTTATCACAATTTACAAGTAATGGAACTATCATAATGAAGTTACAATTAATTGTAGTTTACTAGTTTTCGCAGAAATAAAAGTTAACCAAGCGTCAAAATTACTGAACTCATTTTCTATTTCCATTTTTTTTGTTTTTCATTTTTGCATTTATTTTCGCATTCATTTTTCAAGAACAGCTTGCTAGAGCCTCATATTTTTATTTTAAATTTAGCTTCTTTAAGCCAAGGAAGTAAAAATTAATACGCAGTGATGTCATAATGGGATTCATAAAAACGAAAAAAAAAGTTGCATAATGCTCGAACCATTTGGTCATTTTAGTTCTGAAATATTCATATTCATAATTCATATTATCATATTCATTATCATTAGTATACTCTGATGAATATGATCAAATGGTGGCCGTAATGAGTATATAATAATCAATAAAAACAAAGGAAGTTTTTTATTCTAGATTCAGTATTTATAAAAAACAGTCAATCAATTTGAATTGTCAGCACCTTCAAGTCTTTCCGCGTTATCTTGTCTATAAGTTTATAACTTTAAGATATAACTATAAGACTTATTAATGCATATAAGATATAACTATACTATACAATATTATACAGTACGAGCAACAATTATTTTCATCCAAGAGGGCATTAAGCTCTACCGCTAAGCTGTATGGACTAAGTGCACAACAAATGTTGATAATAAATAATAATAATGTTTGCTCACACGGTACTATACTATACTACAAGATATAACTATAAGACTTCAAATGGCAAAAATACAATAAAAAACACCAAGAAAGAACATGGAATACAGAATTCAGATGGGGAAATTGAATGAAAACTTGTATTACACTCGCAGGTTAAAATTTACGTTTTATTCACGATTAGTTTATTATTGTCTTGCCTCAAACGGCAAAGAATACAATCATAAAGGCCAAGAAAGAGCATGCAATACAGAACTCAGATGGGGAAAATTGAATGAAAACTTGTATCATACTCGAAGGTTAAAATTTACGTTAAATTCACGATTAATTTATCATTGTCTTGCCTCCAATGGCAAAGAATACAATAAAAAAGGCCAAGAAAGAGCATGCAATACAGAACTCAGATGGGGAAAATTGAATGAAAACTTGTATTACATTCGCAGGTTAAAATTTACGTTTAATTCACGATTAGTTTATTATTGTCTTGCCTCAAATGGCAAAGAATACAATCAAAAAGGCCAAGAAAGAGCATGCAATACAGAACTCAGATGGGGAAAATTGAATGAAAACTTGTATCATACTCGAAGGTTAAAATTTACGTTAAATTCACGATTAATTTATCATTGTCTTGCCTCCAATGGCAAAGAATACAATAAAAAAGGCCAAGAAAGAGCATGCAATACAGAACTCAGATGGGGAAAATTGAATGAAAACTTGTATTACATTCGCAGGTTAAAATTTACGTTTAATTCACGATTAGTTTATTATTGTCTTGCCTCAAATGGCAAAGAATACAATCAAAAAGGCCAAGAAAGAGCATGCAATACAGAACTCAGATGGGGAAAATTGAATGAAAACTTGTATCATACTCGAAGGTTAAAATTTACGTTTAATTCACGATTCATTTATTATTGTCTTGCCTCCAATGGCAAAGAATACAATAAAGACGGTCAGAAAGAACATGGAATACAGAAGTCTGATGGGGATAATTGAATGAAAACTTGTATTACACTCGCAGGTTAAAATATACGATTAATTCACGTTTAATTTATTATTGTCTTGCCTCAAATGGCAAAGAATACAATCAAAAAGGCCAATAAAGAGCATGCAATACAGAACTCAGATGGGGAAAATTGAATGATAACTTGTATTACACTCGCAGGTTAAAATTTACATTAAATTCACGATTAATTTATTATTGCCTTGCCTCAAGTGGCAAAGATTACAATAAAAAAGGCCAAGAAAGAACATGGAATACAGAATTCAGATGGGGAAAATTGAATGAAAACTTGTATTACACTCGCAGGTTAAAATATAGTTTAATTCACGTTTAATTTATTATTGTCTTTCATAAAATGGCAAAGAATACAATCAAAAAGGCCAAGAAAGAACATGGAATACAGAATTCAGTTGGGGAATATTGAATGAAAACTTGAATTACACTCACAGGTTAAAATATAGTTTAATTCACGTTTAATTTAATATTGTCTTTCATCAAATTTCAAAAAATACAATAAAAAACACCAAGAAAGAACATGGAATACAGAATTCAGATGAGGAAAATTGAACGAAAACTTGAATTACACTCGCAGGTTAAAATATACGATAAATTCACGATTAATTTATTATTGTCTTGCCTCAAATGGTAAAGAATACAATAAAACAGGCCAAGAAAGAACATGGAATACAGAATTCTGATGGGGATAATTGAATGAACATTAACGAAATCTGTCAGCACTGTACATATCTGTTTTAACCAATTGTATAGTAAATAAATATTACCTAATGAATGTTCGTAGCACAAATATGCTTTTTCAAAATCGATATTGTCGTAATATTCACTAATTTTGTTCGCTTTCATGTGTGAATGAATCTGATATCGTAAGTTAAATTTAATTTTTGTTCTCCCTGCAGATTTAAGTAACTGCATTATGCACGCACATTTAACGTCGCGTGATATTATTATCGGCGTGGCATTTTGAACACCCTTTTTTAGGTAAATTATTCTGCAAACTTATATTTTTTGCATTAAAAATGTAGAGCTTATTTCCAGTTGCTAGATGGCGTCAAAATGTCAACACCAACTAATAGCGGTTATAAATCGATTGTGTCTACTCGTTTATCGTTTGTTCCTTTGCAATAAGGAACTCATTTGTTTTTTTAATCATTTTTAATGATATATTATTATTTATGCGAATGATAATAATGTGAATCAATTCAGATATAATGTAATAATAAGTACAAGATTGCCTTAAATTATGAACAGCCCTAGTACTACTAGTACTACTAAAGTTACAGATCAAAGTTCTGGAAAAACTAGAGATGGGATATATTCTAATTATTGCATTTTCTAGTAGAATTAAGTGTTCTTAATAACGTTGTGAAAAAATTTCTACACATACGTACACATTCTATAACTTAAAAAAAACAACTTTTTTTTGTGGTTTAATGACATTAAAATTTAAATGGTTATTAAGCTGACTTGAAACTATAAGAAAATGTAATAATCAGAATATACTCCATCTCTAGATTCTCCGGAAATTTAATCTGAAGTTCGAAGTCATATGTAGACAACGAAAATATTGAACATTTTCGTAATTTTTTTTCAAAATGATTGGCATATGAAATGAAATTTTTCACCAAGTTATTAATCATACTTAATACTACTAGAAAATTACAAAAATCAGAATATACCCCATCTCTAGTTTTTCCGGAATTTTAATCTGAAACTTTAGAAGCAATATTGTACCATGTTTACATTTCACAACTTTTAGAATTGATTTTTTTTACATAGTGATAGTTTAGTGACATTCAAATTGTACACGATTATTAAGTACACTAGGGACTATAGAAAAACGTAATAAACAGAACTTACCCCATCTCTAGATTTTCCGGAAAATTAATCTGAAATCAGTGAAGTAATATGTGGACAAGGGAAATATTGAACATTTATTAAAAAAATCCAAAAATTGTGGCTTATGAATTCAATTTTTCGACAAGGTTATTAAGTACATACTACCTTATACTATTGAAAATGCAAAAATCAGAATATATCCCATCTCTAGTTTTTCTGGAACTTCTATCTGAAACTTTAGAAGCATTATTGTAACATACACATTTTATAACTTTTAGAATTGTTTTTTTTACATACTTTTGATAGTTTAGTGACATTCAAATTTTACACGATTATTAAATATACTAGGAACTATGGGAAAACGTAATAAACAGAACTTACCCCTTCTCTAGATTTTCCGGAAAATTAATCAGAAATCAGTGAAATAATATGTGGACAAGGGAAATATTGAACAATTATATTTTTTTCCAAAAATTGTGGCTTATGAATTCAATTTTTCAACAAGGTTATTAAGTACATATTACCTTATACTACTGAAAATGCAAAAGTCAGAATATATCCCGCCTTTAGTTTTTCTGGAACTTCTATCTGAAACTTTAGAAGCATTATTGTAACATATACAATTTATAACTTTTAGAATTGTTTTTTTACCACACTTTTGGTAGATTAATGATATTCAAACTTTACACTATTATTAAGCAGACATGAAACTGTTAGAAAATACAATAATCAGAATATACTCCGTCTCTAGATTTTCAAGAAATTTAATCTGAAGTTAGAAGTCATACGTAGACAACGGAAATATTGAACATTTTTGATATTTTGTTTAAAAATTATTGGCATATAAAATTAATATTTTTACAAAGTTATTAGGTACACGTAATACTACTAGAAAATTTAAAAAGTCTGTTCAGAAATCTGAAGAGTCATATGTAGACAACGGAAATATTGAAGACTTTCGACATTTTTTTTTCAAAATTATTGGCATATGAAATGAAATTTTTCACAAAGTTATTAAGCATACTTAATACTACTAGAAAATTAAAAAATCAGAATATATCCCATCTCTAGTTTTTCCGGAATTTTAATCTGAAACTTTAGAAGCAATATTGTACCATGTTTACATTTCACAACTTTTAGAATTGATTTTTTGTTTTACATACTTTTGATAGTTTAGTAACATTTTAATTTCACATTTTAAATTTTACACGATTACTAAGTATACTAGGGAATATAGTAAAACGTAATAAACCGTACTTAGCCCATCTCTAGATTTTCCGGAAAAATAATGTGAAATCAGTGGAGTAAGGAATTTAGTTTTTCTGCAGGATATTAAGTACACTTAATACTAACAGAAAATGAAAAAATCAGAATATACCCCATCTCTAGTTTTTTCCGGAATTTTAATCTGAAACTTTAGAAGCAATGTTGTGCCATGTTTACATTTCACAACTTTTAGAATACGATTTTTTTACATACTTTTGATAGTTTAGTGACATTAAAATTTTACAGGATTACTAAGTATACTAGGGACTACAGTAAAACGTAATAAACAGAACCTAACCCATCTGTAGATTTTCCGGAAAATTAATCTGAAATCATTGAAATAATATGTGGAGAAGGGAAATATTGAACATTTATATATATTTTTTGTTTTTCAAAAACTGTGGATTATGAAATTAATTTTTCTAAGGTATACTTAATTCTACCAGAAAATGCATAAAATCAGAATATCCCCCATCCCCCCATTAATTTGAAATCAGAGGAGTAATATGTAGACATTTTGCTTCTGAATATTTTGTTTTAAAAATATTATAATGCATTGAACATTTACATATATTTTTTTGTCAAAAACTGTGGATTATGAAATTAATTTTTCTACAGGTTATTAAGTATACTTAATTCTACCAGAAAATGCAAAAATCAAAATATATACCCCATCTCTAGATTTTCCGGAAATTTAATTTGAAATCAGAGGAGTAATATGTAGACATTTTGTTTTTGAATATTTTGTTTTAAAAATATTATAATGCCATTGACTATTGACGTGTTTTCTCAAAATATTATTATTTTGTTATTAACTAATGTTTCTATGCTTTTAAACTTTTTGTTAACTAATTTTTGTAGAATTTATGGGACATGCTTAAGAATCACCCTGCATTTAGAAAATGCGCTGAAAATGAACTATTTTGTCTTAAAAATGTTACAATGCAATAGATTGTTGACGTATCTTCTTAAAATAATATAATTTTGTTATTAACTAATGTTTCTATGATTTTAAACTTTTTGTTAACTATTTTTTGAAGAATTCATGGGACATGCTTAAGAATCACCCTGCATTTAGAAAATGCGCTGAAAATGAAATGATGCTCAATTATAAAGATATTGTGTGCAAGGTTATTGTTACCTTTATGTCTCTCTATAAAAGTAATCTAATATCGATTTCAACTTTTCGGTGTATCACTTCATTATTAAAATGGCGACCTTTGATAGAATCAATGGCATTCGTGCGAACGAACGCTTGCTGGTAGGTATTACATCGATTTTATATATTGTTACAAAGTAATTACATAACATTACTGAATTATTTTTCTACTTATAAATTCTAAAATTGTCATCACCAAAAATAATGTTACAATGGAATAGCTACAGGTACATTAATTAGAAATATATCTAAAATCAACAATTACTACTATCATAAATAAATAGTATTAGCATTAAAACGATAGTTTGTGACATATCAGTAATGAAGTAACAAGAACACTTAAAAATTACAACAGAAAAAAACACCATCGCACTGAAAAGCAAATATCTTCATAATGACACATTCAATTTTAACACAATGTTATACATGTCATAAAAATATATCACTTACACCAGTAATAAATAGTATTAATATTAATACACTAGTTTTTGTTTTTGTTTTAATATCAGTAATGAAGAACAATCTGGAAATATTGATTACAACCTAAAAACCCATGATCGCACTAAAAAGCTAATATCTCAAGAATCACGCATTGAATATTAATCAAAATTGATACATGACATACTAATATATCACTTACTATGAATAATAAATAGAATTAATATTTATGCGCTAGTTTTTTTAAATTTTAAATATCAGTAATGAAGAATAATCAATCCTTCCAAATAACCGAAAAACACATTACACTAAAATCACGCATTAAATATTAATCAAAATTTATACATGAGATAAAAATATATCACTTACTATCATCAATAAATAGTATTACCATTAAAATGATGGTTTGTGAGATATCACTAATGAAGTAACAAGAATACTTCAAAATTAAAAAGAAAAAAATACACCATCACACTGAAAAGCAAAAATCTCGATAATCACGCATTCACTATTAACACAAATTTATACATGACATATAAAATATATCACTATTATGAATAATAAATAGTATTAATATTAATACGCCAGTTTTTTTTTAAATATCAGTTACTAAGAACAATCAATACTTTCACTACCGAAAAACACATGACCGCGTTAAATAGCAAATATCTCCAGAATTACTCATTGAATATTACTCAAAATTGATATATGATATAGAAATATACTACTTGCTGTTAACAATAAACAGTATTAATATTGATACGCTAGTTTTTTTTATATCAGTTACTAAGAACAATCAATACTTCCAAACAACCGAAAAACACATGATCACTTTAAATAGCAAATATCTCCAGAATTACTCATTGGATATGAATCAAAATTGATATATGATATAAAAATTTACTACTTGCTGTTAACAATAAATAGTATTAATATTGATACGGTAGTTTTTTTTAATATCAGTTACTTAGAACTATCAATACTTCCAAACAACCGAAAAACACATGATCACTTTAAATAGCAAATATCTCCAGAATTACTCATTGAATATTACTCAAAATTGATATATGATATAGAAATGTACTACTTGCTGTTAACAATAAATAGTATTAATATTGATACGCTAGTTTTTTTTTAATATCAGTTATCAAGAACAATCAATACTTCCAAACAACCGAAAAACACATGATCACTTTAAATAGCAAATATTTCCAGAATTACTCATTGCATATGAATCAAAATTGATATATGATATAAAAATTTACTACTTGCTGTTAACAATAAATAGTATTAATATTGATACGCTAGTTTTTTTTTAATATCAGTTACCAAGAACAATCAATACTTCCAAACAACCGAAAAACACATGATCACTTTAAATAGCAAATATCTCCAGAATTACTCATTGGATATGAATCAAAATTGATATATGATATAAAAATTTACTACTTGCTGTTAACAATAAACAGTATTAATATTGATACGCTAGTTTTATTTTTATTATCAGTTACTAAGAACTATCAATACTTCCAAACAACCGAAAAACACATGATCACTTTAAATAGCAAATATCTCCAGAATTACTCATTGGATATGAATCAAAATTGATATGTGATATAAAAATTTACTACTTGCTGTTAACAATAAATAGTATTAATATTGATACGCTAGTTTTTTTTTAATATCAGTTACCAAGAACCATCAATACTTCCAAACAACCGAAAAACACATGATCACTTTAATAGCAAATATCTCCAGAATTACCCATTGGATATTACTCAAAATTGATATATGATATAGAAATATACTAGTTGCTGTTAACAATAAACAGTATTAAAATTGATACGCTATTTTTTTTTTTTAATATCAGTTACTAAGAACTATCAATACTTCCAAACAACCGAAAAACACATGATCACTTTAAATAGCAAATATCTCCAGAATTACTCATTGCATATGAATAAAAATTGATATATGATATAAAAATGTACTACTTGCTGTTTACAATAAATAGTATTAATATTGATACGCTAGTTTTTTTTTAATATCAGTTACCAAGAACAATCAATTCTTCCAAACAACCGAAAAACACATGATCACTTTAAATAGCAAATATCTCCAGAATTACTCATTGGATATTAATCAAAATTGATATATGATTTAGAAATATACTACTTGCTGTTAACAATAAACAGTAATAATATTGATACGCTAGTTTTTTTTTAATATCAGTTACTAAGAACAATCAATACTTCCAAACAACAGAAAAACACATGATCACTTTAATAGCAAATATCTCCAGAATTACTCATTGGATATTAATCAAAATTGATATATGATTTAGAAATATACTACTTGCTGTTAACAATAAATAGTATTAATATTGATACGGTAGTTTTTTTTTAATATCAGTTACTAAGAACTATCAATACTTCCAAACAACCGAAAAACACATGATCACTTTAAATAGCAAATATCTCCAGAATTACTTATTGGATATGAATCAAAATTGATATATGATATAAAAATTTACGACGTTCATTTATAACAATAATTAAAAAGCCTACATTTCCGTTAAGCTAATGTAAATCTATAATTATTATTTGAAATTTTGTAAATCTATAATGTGTTAACAATGTTTCATTTTACAAAGTGTATTTCATCTCGAGTTTTTTTTTTTTTTAAGAGATATTGGTTCTATCTTATTTTGTATTTTTGTAGTTGTATTTGTATTTATATTTGTATTTTTCTACTTATAAATTCAAAAATTGTCATCACCAGAAATGTACTGTTACAACAGAATAGCTACAGGTACATTAATTAGAAATATATTTAAAATCAACAATTGTTCATTGATAACAATAATTAAAAAGCCTACATTTCAATTTGCCTAATGTAAATCTATAATTATTATTTGCTATTTTGTAAATCTGTATGTTGTAAATCTAAATGTTTTAACAATGTTTCATTTTTCAAAATTAATTTCATCTCGAGGTTTTTTTTTTAGTTTGACTGATATATTGTCATCTACTGCATTTAATTGTATTAACATCCAATGCGTGATTCTCGATATATTTGGGTTTTAGTGCAATCTTGCATATTCTAATGATATTCTTAAATTTTATATTGGGAATATCTCAAAAGCTATCGTATCAATATTAATAAAATTTAGTTCTGATATTTGTTAATACGTTTTTATTTGTTATATTTATTTGCAATCGTATCCAATGAATCATTTTTGAGATATCGGGTTTTAGGTGGTGATCACTGTTATTGTTGTTACTTTATTAGTGATATATCAAAAACTACCGTATCAATATTAATATTGTTTAATATTTATATTGACTGATATATTATCAACTAATGAATTTAATTGTATTAACATCCAATGCTTGATTCTCGATATATTTTGTTTTTTATGTAAACTTGCATATTCTAATGATGTTCTTAAATTTTGTTCGGTCTTTTTATATCCCTAAACACTGCACACTGCTCGAGTTAGAATCATCTAAGAATCTTAGAAGAAAATTAAATTTTAAAAACCCAAAAATCGAGAATCATCTATAAACTAAAATGGCATTTTCATGTTATTTATAGCAAATACATCAATCTGAACTGATTTTGGTAATAATTCGAACATGAAAAACAAAAAAAAAACAAACAAAAAAACAAAAAACATGAACATTTTTAAATTGGAGTATAAAATTTCATAACAAAATATTTGTAATGTTTAATTAGGGATATAAATATTAAGGCATTGGATACAGTATTTAAAAATCAATTGAACAATTACTCGACGATTTCTGATAATATTATTGATGTAATCCTATCCAAGGCCCAGTTTTACAATCGTGGATTATCTTTGGTATCTACTTTGGATTACCATTGGTATCACACGATCGCAATGGTATCATAGGTAAACGTACCACGAACAAAGATAATCCACGATTGTAAAACTGCAACTTACAATCGTAGATTATTTAGGAAACTTACAAACAATTGTGGATTATCTTTGTTCGTGGTACATTGTTATACCATTGTTGAGTCAATGGTATCCTAGGTAAATGTACCACGAACATGTTGACACAATGGTATCCTAGGTAAATCTTTGTTCGTGGTACATTTTCCTAGGTACCATTGTTGACACAATAGTATCATACGTTAACGTACCACGAACAAAGATAATCCATGATTGTAAAACTGCAACTTACAATCGTAGATTATCTAGGAAACTTACAAACAATTGTGGATTATCTTTGTTCGTGGTACATTGTTGTACCATTGTTGACACAATGGCATCCTAGGTAAATGTACCAAGAATATGTTGACACAATGGTATCCTTGGTAAATCTTTGTTCGTGGTACATTTTCCTAGGTACCATTGTTTGACATGACACAATGGTATCATAGGTAGACCTACCACGAACAAAGATGATCCATGATTGTAAAACTGCAACTTACAATCATAGATTATTTAGGAAACTTACAAACAATTGTGGATTATCTTTGTTCGTGGTACATTGTTGTACCATTGTTGACACAATGGTATCCTAGGTAAATGTACCACGAACATGTTGACACAATGGTATCCTAGGTAAATCTTTGTTCGTGGTACATTTTCCTAGGTACCATTGTTGACACAATAGTATCATACGTTAACGTACCACGAACAAAGATAATCCATGATTGTAAAACTGCAACTTACAATCGTAGATTATCTAGGAAACTTACAAACAATTGTTGATTATCTTTGTTCGTGGTACATTGTTGTAAAGGTAGATGTACCACGAATATGTTGACACAGTAGTATCCTAGGCAAATGTACCACGAACAAAGATAATTAACAATTGTAAAACTGGGCCTAAATCAAGCAAACTGTATAATTGGAGGTCTTGCTTCAAGAAAGAACTAATTGCATTTTTCCTAACTTGTCAAGAGATGCCAAAATATCAGAAGTATTTCGTGTTTAGACCTTGTATATTTAGATGAATTATAGATTGTTAATTCTAAATCTACAATATCCGAAAGAATCTACTTCCATCACGAGTTTGTAACGGTTCTAACAAAGGTGTTGTACAAATTGGATTAGGTCCTTACAAGTTCGGTCTTCAATTTTAGTCGTAAAGCTATGTAAAATATGAATGCACATCTTGTTTCAGTCTTTGAAGAAGCTGCATCACAGTAATGTGGTGAAATTGAAAGAAGTAATACGTGAAAACGATGTGTTATACTTCGTTTTTGAGTACATGCAAGAGAACCTCTACCAGCTAATAAAAGACAGGAGGGTGCCATTTCCGGAAGCGACTGTTAGAAACATGCTGTATCAGGTAAATTATGGCATCACTTTAATGATGGGTGTTACAATTAGTAGAAAATTGTAGGTCCTATTTGTGTGTTTTCTTTTGTTGTTTTGTTGAAATTTTGTACATTATTTAGCGTTTTTTGCTAATAAATATTCTTTATTATTATATTATTATTATATCGTAGGTGCTGCAAGGGCTTGCATTCATCCACCGCCATGGATTTTTCCATCGGGACCTTAAGCCGGAAAATATCCTCTGCTGTGGGCCGGACCTTGTGAAAATCGCAGATTTCGGATTGGTGAGGGAAATCCGTTCAAGGCCTCCTTATACGGACTACGTTTCGACCAGATGGTACAGAGCACCCGAGGTACTTTTGCACTCGACAACCTACAGCAGCCCCATAGATTTATGGGCTGTTGGTTGTATTGCTGCAGAGATTTACACGTACAGGCCATTGTTTCCTGGCACAACAGAAACAGACCAGTTATACAAGATATGCCAAATAATGGGAACTCCCGATAAGGTTTGATTATTTGTGTGCAGATTGGTGCAAGATTTGAAATTTTCCAATTTTCCAGAAACACTGGCCAGATGGATACCAATTGGCGGGAGCAGTGGGTTTTAAATTTCCATATTTTACAGCAACTCCGCTTTCTAGTGTTGTACCCCAGGCATCTCCTGTTGCAGTCAAACTTATGGATGTGTTAATGGATTGGAATCCAGCAAACAGGCCAACAGCCCAGTCAGCTTTAAAAAATTCATATTTCCTGGTGAGTTCTGAATTAAATGGGGTAGAAGAAATATTGATCCACGATTAATATTCATTGGGATTATAAATTCTATCATTATATATGTAAATGATACCCATCCTGAATCTAATCTATAATTTAAGGAAGTTACTCATAGACAATTTCCCGAATCATGTGGTGGTTATATAACCTAATCAAGTATTATGATTGTTTAGTACTTTGGTTGGGTGATTTATTTATTATTTGCATATTGTTTGTTCGGATAAATTTCGCCTTTTTTTGCGCCTATGGTCGGCCAATTGTCGGGAACTGACGAGAGCGCAGGCTCGATCTTAAGCCTTTTAAGAAGGCCAGTCCATTTAAACCCATCCGATTTATAAACAATGATTTTGGATGTAATATCTTAGACATTTTGTTGTTCAATATTTGAAGTATGAATGTTGATAAATGCAGTAGAAATAAAATTATGGACACGAGAGTCAGAAGAGGGCAGGAAATTGGAAGCGACCATTTCTTAGTAACTACAAAAATCAGGGAAAGGCCAGAAGCGGCTGAACGGAATACAACATTAACAAAAACAATAGAATTTGAGCAAATTAAAGTTTACAGAATAGCAAACAATGAAGTAGCCAAAAAGTACGAGGAAGAGTTAACAATACAGCTCGAAAACAATTCGATAAGGCAAGATAACATAAGGCAAGAAAAGAGGGCCGGAAATTGGAAGCGACCATTTCCTAGTAACTACAAAAATCAGGGAAAGGCCAGAAACGGAATACAACATCAACAAAAACAATAGAATTTGAGCAAATTAAAGCCTACAGATTAGCAAACAAGGAAGCAGCCAAAAAGTACGAGGAAGAGTTAACAATACAGCTCAAAAACAATACGATAAGGCAAGATAACACAGACATATTATGTATGGAATCACTTCAAAAGAACATTATTTGAAACTGCAAAAATGGTTTGTGGAAGCAGCAGGACAAGTAATAAAAAGAAACAAACTAGCTGGTGGTCAGAAGAAATAAAAAAGGAAGTAAGATTAAAAAATAAGAAATGGAAAATTTACATAGGAAATAAGCAGTAGGACAAGTAATAAAAAGAAACAAACTAGCTGGTGGTCAGAAGAAATAAAAAAGGAAATAAGAATAAAAAATAAGAAATGGAAAATTTACATAGGCAATAAAACAACAGAAAATTACGAAAAATATAAAATAGAAAGAAAGCTAGTCACGGAATTGGTAATAGCCGCAAAAAGACAACAATGGATTGAATTTGGCAATAAAGTGGAAAGAGACAGCAAATAAAGCTAAAAACTATTTCATAGGGCACTAAAGACACTCAGAAGAGGAAGAACCCAACACACAAAAGGAATCAAAAATTAAGACGGGGAACTGCTAACGCAAGAGAAAGAAGTGATGGACAGATGGAAGGAGCACTTTCAAGAACTTCTATGGGCGGAACAAAAAGAACACACAGTAGACAGAAGTGAAAATTCGCGCGAAACAGAGGACAAAGAACCGGCAATTACCATAAACAGAGATAAAAGAAGCTATAAGAAAGCTGAAAAATGGTCCAGCATACCACAGAGTCACGACGGAAATGCTAAAATACATGGGACAAAAAGCTACGGAGAAATTACACCCGATAATAAGCAAAGCATGGGAAGAGGAACAAATCCCTTAAGACTGGAGAACCACACCCATAGTACCAATACATAAAAAAGGAGACAAACATGAATGCAATAACTATCGAGGAATATCACTGACCAGTGTGGTTATGAAAGTATACGAACAAATAATAGATAAAAGGATCAGATCAAAAATAGAAAATACATTGGCAGAACCGCAAAGCGGATTTAGAAAAGGCAGAAGAGTAGATATACTAGGACAGTTCTAACGCACCCCCCGCAGAGATTTCGATTAAATTAATCCGCGTTTTAATCGAACTTTTGATTCGCGGGGAATCGACGGATTCGCGTCTAATCGGCGAAATTTGCAGGTAATGGGATAATCGTGCAAATAGCCGACGTAATTAGAGTAATTGCGGTGTAAGTACCGCGGATAATTGTCGCGATTATCCCATTACCTGCAAATTTCGCCGATTAGACGCAAGTCCGTCGATTCCCCGCGAATCAAAAGTTCGATTAAAACGCGGATTAATTTAATCGAAATCCCTGCGGGGGGTGCGTTAGAACTGTCCTAGTATAACTACTCAGAAGCATTCAAGACCACATATTTACAATAAAACAATTAATAGAAAAGAAATGCCAACAAGAAGGGAAAACAATATTTGTAGGATTTATTGATGTAGAAAAAGCTATTGACAAAATTCCCAGATGAAAACTATGGAAGGTAATAGAAGAGAAAGGCATCAACCAAAAAATAATAAGAATAATTAAAAACATTTATGAAGGAAACAACAACCGTGCCATAAGCCAAGGCAGAATATCAGAACCATTCCAAACAAACGAAGGATTTATACAGGGAAGTGGACTAAGCACCTTACTATTCATACATTGATGAAGTCATCAGAAAGTGCACACAAAAAAGCTGAATGTAGGATATAGACAACTTCAAAGTATATCAATCTCTGAAGGAGCTTTCGCGGATGACCTAATACTGATTGCAGGAAAGGAAGAAGAACTGAGCACAAATATCAAAACTTGGAATGAAGCACTAAAAGAATATGGAATGACAATAAGTAAAAACAAAACAAAAGTAATGGTAATTGGAGATGAACAACACAAGATCGACATAACATTGGAAAACGAAGAGATTGAACAAGTAAAAAACTACAAATACCTTGGAGTGGATATACATATTAATGGTAATCAAGAATTGGAAATAAACAATAGAATAGAAAAAGCAATGAAAACATATTACGCAATGGGATCATTCATAAACAAGAAGGACATATCAAAGAAAACAAAAAATAACGTATACAAAACCATATACAGACCAATATTGACCTTTGGTTGCGAAACATGGGTTTGAACCAAAGTCAAAAAAGTAAGATCCAAGCAGCGGAAATGAGATTCCTTAGGAGAGTTAAAGGAGTGAGAATCAAACACAAGATAAGAAGTTTGCAAATCAGAAAATAACTAGGAACTAGACCAATACTAGAATCTATCGAAAGAAGACAACTTAGCTGGTGGGGCCATCTGCAACGGATGGAAAGCAAAAGGACGGTAAAACAAATATGGGAGGCAAAGACAAGGTAAAAAGAAAAGGGGAAGACCCAAAGCAACATGGGATAGTGAGATAGGAAAAATACTGGAAGCAAGAGGAACCACATGGAAAGAAGCCAAAAGAATTGCACGAAACAAAAAAGAATGGGCAAAATTTGTGTACAATAAAAATGAAATAGTTGAAGCAAAATGTAAACGAAAAATGATTTGTAAATTATACACCCTACACCATTAAAATGGTAAATGGGGATTTGATAATACACACATATATATATATGTGTATATATATATATATATATATATATATGGTGTTGTTTTCTATAGTTGTTAGAAAACTTATGTTTTTCTTTAATATTTTGTTTGTTTTATTTTTGGGGATTAGGTAGGTCAGGTGAGTTTGAAACAATTTCCTGGTTAAGTTTAATGTACTAGGTACATATTATGTATATTTAATGATAGTATAAAAAAGCAGAAAATTTGATCAAATTAAAAATTTAAAAAAAAAAAAAAAAAAAAAAAACAGTAGTAATTCTTTTATCATTGTTCCACTGTTAGTGGATAATGTGTAAACGAGTACTACGAAATTAATATATATATATATATATATATATATATATATATATATATATATATATATATATATATATATATATATATATATATATATATATATATATATATATATATATATATATATGTCGATAAATCCATTTAATTTTCATTATTTGTGTACGGGTTTGTACGGGATTTAAATTTTTTACAGTTTTCTAGAAACACTATAAGATATAAATGAGCCGTTGAAAACCAAAGTGGTCCATTTTTTTTAAATTTCAGATTTCGAACGTCCAGAAATATACAACGGACAACATATCTTGTATATTTCTTGACTTATCTGAATTTTGCTAATTTTCATCTCAATTTGGCCAACTTTACACATTAGTGTAAGCGAATTAAAAAAAATAGCTACACCATTCTGTCTTTAAACGGCTCAACTATTATTGTTACAACAATTCAACCAATAATACAATTATGGAAAAAAATAGATATACCTAAATTAAATGCCCAATTACTAAATAATAATTAACTAAATTAACCTCGTCACATACAGGGTGTATCAGCCAAATGGAATAAATTCAATAATAAATAAATGGGGGCGTGTTAGAAAAAACGCTCGGACACGTCGATTGTTATTTTTAGTTGCGCATTTTTTTCAACAAAAACTTTTTATACAGGGTGTGTCATGTGACCGTGGCCAATACCAACTTTCGTATTTTAAATGCAACACCTGGTATATTATTCAATTTTTGGGTTCTTCAGAAAATTATAGACATATTTCATGTACAATGTCCTATACCTATCTTCAACTGTTTCGGAAATATTTATTTTATTAAATATTATTAAAATATTAATATCGGTGGATAGGGAGGCGAGGATCGATGAAATGGCCAGCACGATCCCCTGATCTGACGTCATTAGACTTCTTCTTATGGGGGTATGTCAAAAGTATTGTATACAAAACTAAACCCCTCGACTTAGCTGACTTAAGAAGACGAATAATGCTTGCGATTAGATCGGTCACGCCTGAGATGTTGAGTAACGTTAGAAGAAATTTCTATTCAAGATTAGGATGTTGCCAAGACGTTCACGGCGAGCATTTTGAACATCTCCATTGAAATTTATTGTTTTTTTTTTGTTTTTTTACATTATCAAGAAATAAACAGTATTACTTATTAGTTTTTGAGTGTGTTGTAACGAATTTCTGTAATCAAATAATTTTCTTTTTTTAATGTTAATTTTTGCAATAAATCTGAAAACACTTAATATTTCCGAAACAGTTGAAGATAGGTATAGGACATTGTACATGAAATATGTCTAGAATTTTCTGAAGAATCCAAAAATTGAATAATATACCAGGTGTTGCATTTAAAATAGGAAAGTTGGTATTGACCACGGTCACATGACACACCCTGTATAAAAAGTTTTTGTTGAAAAAAATGCGCAACTAAAAATAACAATCGACGTATCCGAGCGTTTTTTCGAACACGCCCCCATTTATTTATTATCGAATTTATTCCATTTGGCTGATACACAGTGTATAATATTGTATTATACAACAATTACACCAAAAATTTAACCAATGATACACTTATGGTACAAAATAGATATACCTAAATAAATGCCCTAATTCACAAAATTAACCCAGTTACATAATATTGTATTAAATTATAGACTTGAAATATTAAATTGCACCTTTAACATGTCTCACGCGTTTTATCTTCTAGGTGGGTCAACAATACAGCTCGATACTGGCGCAAGAGAACTTCAATCAATACTCGCAAATGAACGGTATACTACAAGATGCAAATAAGTCCGCATATTCTATGAAAAGTCAAAACGTGAATATAAGCATTGAAAACGAAAATATGCCACCGCCAGGTTCAGTCAAGCCTCATGTAATTATTAAAATTGGAACTTCGCTCAAAATTATCTACATTCCATATTTTAGATTACTGTGCAGCCTTTGGTTAAACCAATGCAAATAACCAGGAATCAGCCTGTTCAAGCAGTGGCCCCAATAGTTTACAGCTTTGGCCAAAGCGAGTACACCAATAAGTTTATTCAAGACAGACAGTACAAAAAAGTCCCCTGGAACAAAAATGATGACTTTGATGCCGATGATACAATGTTTATGGGGTACGTTTCGAGCCATTGCGGATAATTGTTTTATTGGTTCATTTGTAGAAATAAAATCAAAAATGTTGACAACATGAAGGAAAACATCGTCGATTTAAAATGGTACAACTTACAAGACATCATAGACCCAAAGATGAAAAATTCAGTACCATCGGCGAAGAGCCAATACTTAACGGTATCCAGATATGTTGCAGGACAGCCGACAGATTTACGCAGAAACAATCAAAACGCTAATTTGTACAATAAAAAACCAGGTGCGTATGTAAAAATAAGTCGATACGTAAAGGGTAACATTCACAAGTCACGGTCACGTTAATAGTAACATTTCGCTTAATATATAATCTATATGACTGATAAGCAAGTCGTGTGTAATTTGTTTTTGATGTACCCCCACGTAATACAAAAATTGATTTAATATTATAGTAATGTTATTTGATTTCTAGCAGATATGTCATTGTCGTCAATTTTTAACGACTCCATGCTGGATTTTCCCGGTATTCCATCTGGAAAACAAAGAACGTTGAAGAGCATAACTGGCAATACTGTGCCACATGTTAGAACAGATTGGGCTGCAAAGTGAGTTAACTAATATTTTTTTTTTTTTTTTTTTTTTTTTTTTTAATGCAATTATATTTCATAAAACAAATTCTGTTTTTCGATTAAACATTATTCTGATTGTTGTAATTTTTTAAATGCAAGGTATAGTTTTTCAGCGTTGATTATATTTCATAAAACAAATTCTGTTTTTCGATTAAACATTATTCTGATTGTAGTAGGTGTCCTGATTTGAAATATTCTAAACGGATTAAACATTCGAAATATTCGATTAAACATTATTCTGATTGTTGTAATTTTTTAAATGCAAGGTATAGTTTTTCAGTATTGATTATATTTAATGAAACAAATTCTGTTTTTCGATTAAACATTATTCTTATTGTTGTCATTGTGTAAATGCAAGGTATAGTTTTTCAGCATTGATTGTATTTCATAAAACAAATTCTGTTTTTTGATTAAACATTATTCTGATTGTTGTAGGTGTCCTGATTTGAAATATTCTAAACGGATTAAACATTCGAAATATTCGATTAAACATTATTCTGATTGTTGCAATTTTTTAAATGCTAGGTATAGCTTTTCAGCATTGATTATATTTCATAAAACACATTCTGATTTTCGATTAAACATTATTCTTGTTGTTGTAATTTTTTAAATGCAAGGTATCGTTTTATAGCATTGATTATATTTCATAAAACAAATTATGTTTCTCGATTAAACATTATTCTGATTGTTGTAGGTGTCCTGATTTGAAATATTCTAAAGAGATTAAACATTCGAAATATTCGATTAAACATTATTCTGATTGTTGTATTTTTTTAAATGCAAAGTATAGTTTTTCAGTATTGATTATATTTCATAAAACAAATTCTGTTTTTCGATTAAACATTATTCTGATTGTAGTAGGTGTCCTGATTTAAAATATTCTAAACGGATTAAACATTCGAAATATTCGATTAAACATTATTCTCATTGTTGTAATTTTTTAAATGCAAGATATAGTTTTTCAGTATTGATTATATTTCATGAAACAAATTCTGTTTTTCGATTAAACATTATTCTTATTGTTGTCATTGTGTAAATGCAAGGTATAGTTTTTCAGCATTGATTGTATTTCATAAAACAAATTCTGTTTTTTGATTAAACATTATTCTGATTGTTGTAGGTGTCCTGATTTGAAATATTCTAAACGGATTAAACATTCGAAATATTCGATTAAACATTATTCTGATTGTTGCAATTTTTTAAATGCTAGGTATAGTTTTTCAGTATTGATTATATTTCATAAAACAAATTCTGTTTTTCGATTAAACATTATTCTTGTTGTTGTAATTTTTTAAATGCAAGGTATAGTTTTTCAGCATTTATTAAATTTCATAAAACAAATTCCGTTTTTCGATTAAACATTATTCTGATTGTAGTAGGTGTCCTGATTTGAAATATTCTAAACGGATTAAACATTCGGAATATTCGATTAAACATTATTCTGATTGTTGTAATTTTTTAAATGCAAGGTATAATTTTTCAGTATTGATTATATTTCATAAAACACATTCTGTTTTTCGATTAAACATTATTCTTATTGTTGTAATTTTTCAAATGCAAGGTATAGTTTTTCAGCATTGATTATATTTCATAAAACAAATTCTGTTTTTCGATTAAACATTATTATGATTGTTGTAGGTGTCCTGATTTGAAATATTCTAAACGAATTAATCATTCGAAATATTCGATTAAACACTATTCTGATTGTTGTAATTTTTAAATGCAGGGTATAGTTTTTCAGCATTGATTATATTTCATAAAACAAATTCTGTTTTTCGATTAAACATTATTCTGATTGTTGCAATTTTTTAAATTCAAGGTATAGTTTTTCAGCATTCATTATATTTCATAAAACAAATTATGTTTTTCGATTAAACAATATTCTGATTGTTGTAGGTGTCCTGATTTGAAATTTTCTAAGCGGATCAACATTCGAAATATTCGATAAAACATTATTCTGATTGTTGTAATTTTTTAAATGCAAGGTATAGTTTTTCAGTATTGATTATATTTCATAAAACAAATTCTGTTTTTCGAATAAACATTATTCTTATTGTTGCAATTTTTTAAATATAAGGTATAGTTTTTCAGCATTGATTATATTTCATAAAACAAATTCGGTTTTTCGATTAAACATTATTCTGATTGTAGTAGGTGTCCTGATTTGGTATATTCTAAGCGGATTAAATATTCGAAATATTCGTTTAAACATTATTCTGATTGTTGTAATTTTTAAATGCAAGGTATAGTTTTTCAGTATTGATTATATTTCATAAAACAAATTCTGCTTTTCGATTAAACATTATTCTTATTGTTGTAATTTTTTAAATGCAAGGTATAGTTTTTCAGCATTGATTATATTTCATAAAACAAATTATGTTTTTCGATTAAACATTATTCTCATTGTTGTAGGTGTCCTGATTTGAAATATTCTAAACTGATTAAACATTCGAAATATTCGATTAAACATTATTCTGATTGTTATAATTTTTTAAATGCAAGGTATAGTTTTTCAGTATTGATTATATTTCATAAAACAAATTCTGTTTTTCGATTAAACATTATTCTTATTGCTGTAATTTTTTAAATGCAAGGTATAGTTTTTCAGCATTGATTATATTTCATAAAACAAATTCGGTTTTTCGATTAAATATTATTCTGATTATTATAGGTGTCCTGATTTGAAATATTCTAAACGGATTAAACCTTCGAAATATTCGATTAAACATTATTCTGATTGTTGTAATTTTTTTAATGCAAGGTATAGTTTTTCAGCATTGATTATATTTCATAAAACAAATTCTGTATTTCGATTAAACATTATTCTGATCGTTGTAGGTGTCCTGATTTCAAATATTTTAAACGGATTAAACATTCAAAATATTCGATTAAACATTATTTTGATTGTTGTAATTTTTTAAATGCAAGGTAAAGTTTTTCAGTATTGATTATATTTCATAAAACAAATTCTGTTTTTCGATTAAACATTATTCTTATTGTTGTAATTTTTCAAATGCAAGGTATAGTTTTTCAGCATTGATTCTATTTCATAAAACTAATTCTGTTTTTCGATTAAACATTATTCTGATTGTAGTAGGTGTCCTGATTTCAAATATTCTAAACGGATTAAACATTCGAAATATTCGATTAAACATTATACTGATTGTTGTAATTTTTTAAATGCAAGGTATAGTTTTTCAGCATTGATTATATTTCATAAAACAAATTCTGTTTTTCGATTAAACATTATTCTTATTGTTGTAATTATTTAAATGCAAGATATAGTTTTTCAGTATTTATTATATTTCATAAAACAAATTCTGTTTTTCGATTAAACATTATTCTTATTGTTGTAATTTTTTAAATGCAAGGTATAGTTTTTCAGTATTGATTATATTTCATAAAACAAATTTTGTTTTTCGATTAAACATTATTCTTATTGTTGTATTTTTTTAAATGCAAGATATAGTTTTTCAGCATTGATTATATTTCATAAAACAAATTCTGTTTTTCGATTAAACATTATTCTGATTGTTGTAGGTGTGCTGATTTGAAATATTCTAAGCGGATTAAACATTCGAAATATTCGATTAAACATTATTCTGATTGTTGTAATTTTTTTAATGCAAGGTATAGTTTTTCAGCATTGATTATATTGCATAAAACAAATTCGGTTTTTCGATTAAACATTATTCTTGTTGTTGTAATTTTTTAAATGCAAGGTTTTTCAGCATTGATTATATTTCATAAAACAAATTCTGTTTTTCGATTAAACATTATTGTGATTGTTGTAGGTGTGCTGATTTGAAATATTCTAAACGGATTAAACATTCGAAATATTCGATTAAACATTATTCTGATTGTTGTAATTTTTTAAATGCAAGATATAGTTTTTCAGTATTGATTATATTTCATAAAACAAATTCGGTTTTTCGATTAAACATTATTCTTATTGTTGTAATTTTGTAAATGCAAGGTATAGTTTTTCAGCATTGATTATATTTCATAAAACAAATTCTGTTTTTCGATTAAACATTCTGATTGTTGTAGGTGTCCTGATTTGAAATATTCTAAACGGATTAAACATTCGAAAAATTCGATTAAACATTATTCTGATTGTTGTAATTTTTTAAATGCAAGGTATAGTTTTTCAGTAATGATTATATTTCATAAAGCAAATTCTGTTTTTCGATTAGACATTATTCTGATTCTTGTAGGTGTCCTGATTTGAAATATTCTAAACGGATTAAACATTCGAAATATTCGATTAAACATTATTCTGATTGTTGTAATTTTTTTAAATGCAAGGTATAGTTTTTCAGCATTGATTATATTTAATAAAACAAATTCTGCTTTTCGATTAAACATTATTCTTATTGTAATTTTTTAAATGCAAGGTATAGTTTTTCAGCATTGATTATATTTCATCAAACAAATTCTGTTTTTCGATTAAACATTATTCTTATTGTTGTAGTTTCTTAAATGCAACGTATAGTTTTTCAGTATTGATTATATTTCATAAAACAAATTCTGTATTTCGATTAAACATTCTATATTCTAAACTCTAACACTTTAAGTGTATGCACTATCTGGAAGTTTTCATTACACATCAAAACTTCCTGATAGTGCATATACTTCAAAACGGTTTAGATTATTCTGTATTTTATTAGTTAAACATTTTAAAATTAATACTTGTTAATCTACTAATTTACTACCTACTACTTTACTAATTTACTAATCTCTTTAATCTACTAATTTACTAATTATTCCTTTAATCGTTTGTCACCCTAACATTTTGCCTGGTACTCACTTTTATATTACAGACTGACCCTAAATTACCTTATAAGAATGAAAATAGTTTTAGATTTTTGTTATTGTTGTTTAAAATAGTCCTGTGATTTCTACAGTTTTATGAGAAATATGTTTTTGTTTGTTTCAGGTATCTCAAATAATTATATTTAACTGACTGTGATAGAATGTTTAAAGAAAATTGTTATAAAATGAATGTATGTAGTTATTTCAGTATATATATAAATATAAAAATAATTATGAATTCGTGTTTTTATTTTACTGCAGTCCACATGGAATGTAAGAAAAAAATTGTTATGGACGTTAGCTACATTCCAGCATTATGAAACTTTCAATGGGAATGTTTGACCAAATAAAGTAGCTAAAATTATCGATGTGTATTTTTTTTTTCAAAAATTTGAAATTATTATTAATTAATTGTGAGTTTTTGTTTATAGTGGAGGCGCCGGGTATTTTTTCAACGTACTTCTTAATAATAATTGTAATAATAATAATAATTCATTGATGTTTCTGACACTAGTATGTCTTACGCAGGTAAAATTTCTTTAAACAAATGAAATAATTCGCGAAAAACTGATTGGGCATCCTTTTCACCTAATTCATTTGAAATAATTTGCGAAAAACTGATTGGACATTCTTTCACCTAATTAATTTGAAATAATTTGCGAAAAACTGATTGGGCATCCTTTCACCTAATTAATTTGAAATAATTTGCGAAAAACTGATTGGACATCCGTTTCACCTAATTAATTTGCTAAAAGAGTATCTTTTTTTCCGAATTTTGAAATTATTATAAATTAATTTTGCTTATTCGTCGATGGTGGATGCTCCGGGTCAAGAAATTTGGTTTGAAATACGTATTAGATTTGAGTTTAGAAAAATGTTGCGTAATATATTTGTTACATAATATAAGTGAACTACGGGTAAAAAAAGGTTGAGAAACACGTGAAGCTGAAGTACTAATTACAACACCTACGTCTTCATTAATATACGATAATTAAAAATTACGAAATGCTAGTTCTAATATACGCTTCTTATTAATATAATACATTATCTTGGATAATTAAAAATTACGAAATGCTAGTTCTGATATATGCTTCTTATTAATATAATACAGTATCTTGGAAATTAAAGTTTAATTTGTTATGGTTAATATTGAAGTAAGTAGGTGAGACAAGAACTAATCTCAATTTTCACTTAATGCTTGAATGTGACAAACTGAAAATTAATAAAACCATTATCGCCCTCGTTATTAATTGTCCTGATGTTTAATGTACGAGATAGTATCAATAATTTCGTGAGTAAACAAAAAATACGTTAAATAAGTAGGTTAATGCGAAGATACTTAGTCTGTTATTTTATTCTTTGTTTGATTTATTCTCGAGACCTTATTATTGGTCTATAAATAATTAATCAAATAACTAACAATTCGAACAAAATTTAAGATCTGCGAGATTTGACTACGCCAAATAATTGAGTAAGGAATATTATAATTATAATAATATGTTTATTAATGATTCTACTTACATGCAAGTTTACATACGTCAAGGCAAATACAATACAATTTAAAATTGGTAAAATTTCTTAGATTTAATTAATTAATCAAATCAATCTAATCGTTAAAGTACAGATTAATTAAAATACATTTATATATTTACTCATCAATTGGATGAATCTAATATTCATCTGTATAAAGCAAAGATGAAGGAGTATGTTTTTCAAATGGACCTGTAAATAGGCCTAAGGATTGTAGGGTGAAAAATGTTTTTGCTATTTGTGTTTTATTTTTATTTTTATTTTTTGTTGTTATTTATTTGATTTGTATTTATTTTTTGGAATATGTATATAGCTTTCTGCTAATAAATATTATTATTATTATTATATCAGAAACTGGTGTACTGGATGATTTAAACTGTAATATTTCGTCAAACCAATTAATTAGGGATTATGGGGCACATTTTTAAGTACGTAAAAAACCATTTATGTCCGACTGAATAATAAAGTTCGCTTTATGGTATAGTATTGCGGCCATAAAGTACCTCTTTATAGTACTAGTTAAATAAAGTAACTTCATTTTCAATACTATCAATGCCAGAAATACCAGCTTTTAATTTAAACCAGGAAAACACCAAATAAATACAATACAGATTGATTTAGTTGACAGTAATGATTCTCTTGCATTTACTGTTTGGCTTGCAATCTCCTCTGCAACTGCAATTTCATCCAATTTATATTACATTTACAACGAAGAATAGATTTATATTAAAGATAATTTAAAGATAAATTCTTAAGAAAAAAAAAAGATAAAATAGATTCGCCCTATTTATAGTCCTCGCTCACAAGCTCGCTCGGACCTTAAACTTTAGGGCTCATCCATAAAGTCCTAAACTATATACTTATTACATAAATAGCTAATATAATCAATTATACTGTGCAGATATTGATTTATGACAAATTTAAAACTTTGCTATAAACAAAGCAACCAAATGTACATTTTCCACAACCAAAGTAGTCCAATATGCACATTTGGTTGCCTAGATTTAAGCAAACTTTTAATTGTGTTATAAATCATTATCTGCGTAATATTATTGACTACAAATAGTACTATACGTATTTGAAAATGTGCCCCACAATCCCCAAATAATCGGTTTGACGAAATATTACAGTTTAAATCATAGGTATAAAGTTCACCAGTTTCTGCGCTGGTGTCGCCGTTCCATCAACTATGTAGGCAACCAAGTATACACAAATAAATGGATAAATAATAACAATACATAAATATAACATTAAATAAATCTTTTGGATACTTGTTATATTATTATAATTGTTTAAGGCACACTTCGAAATAAAGTATTTGCATTAACTCAGTAAATTTTAAACAATCTATTTATTTACTAGATTGGTCAAAGAATATGTAAAAGCATATTCAGCATTTATTTTATAAAAGAATACATATTTTGCATATTTTTAGTTATTTTTGCCTGTTTTCACAACAATTTCGCCATTTTTGCCAAGTCTCAAATCAAAAACATTTAACACTTATATCATACACTATTTTTTGTGCAAACACAGTTTTTCCTAGATCTTGTTTAGATTGCTGTTTTCCTAGATCATTGTGTAATTAGTATTTTGTAAATATGAGTAACATTTAAACCTAGGCTTCAGTTAGGCTTCTCTTCAATTACATTAGAATTGCCATGAATTATATGGCAACCGTAACATTGGAGAATAACAACATTTTTCCAATTCGCTTTATTAAAATGCTCAATATGTATATTGAATCTCATTGTTAAAACTACACTTGAAATGAATGGGTGAATAAAATGTTAACATTTTTACATTATTCACTATAACCATTGACAATATGAAGAAAGTAAAAAAAAATCAGAAAACATTTAACACGTATATCACACACTATTTTTTGTGCACAGTTTTTCCTAGATGGTGTTAAGATTACAGTTTTCCTAGATCAATTAGTATTTTGTAAATATAAGTAATATTTAAACCTAGGCTTCAGTTAGGCTTCTCTACAATTACAATAGAATTGCCATGAATTATATGGCAACGGTAACATTGGAGAATAATAACATTTTTCCAATTCGCTTTATTAAAATGCTTATTATGTATATTGAATATCATCATTAAAACTACACTTTAAACGAATGGGTGAATAAAATGTTTACATTTTCACTTTATTCACTATAACCATTGACAACATGAATAAAGTAAAAAAATTGATAAATTCGCACTATCGTTGAAACTTTCGTTGTCACCTGATAATGTGACACTACGCAAACTCAATTCTGCTAACCAATTGGAAAAAATCTTGCATGATACACGTGAATAAAGCAATTTTATTCACTTATACCATAAATAGCTATTTCAATGATTATTGTAACTTTCAAAATTCAAAATGTAAAAACGAGTCGAATAAAATCTTGTAAATTAATAATAATAATGTTCATTTTATTTAAGTAAAGTAAAAGTAAATGTATGAGCCCACATGGGTATTCAAGGGGATTTCTGATTATAAATAAAAGTAAATGTTAATTTATCATTATAACCAAACAAAAAGTTGCGTTATGAATTTGAACGATTCCATGAATATCTACAATTTCTTTGTCGAATTTTACATTTAACAATAGCCCATTTCTACTGCTGTGCTATGTATAATTACCATCACCAAGAGGTTTCAATAATAAAAGCATACACGCATATTTACTAATACAGATTTAATAATTTCTAAAGGATCAACAAATATATACATGAAATAAAAACTATACAAAAGACTAGTAAATGTACATTTAGCAGATATGTTTACACCCTGTTTACAATAAATAGGGGAAATGTGATATCTTACCGTTACCATACTCACATGTACCTAAAATATATAATGAAACCATTGCAGGTATCTCAAAATAAATAACAGTATTCAATTACATACAAGATAAGCTCAATGTATGAGGCCTTTGCAATAAATTTTTACAGGTCGATCTTAAAATATGTATATATCCATTTTGAAATGTACACAAAATACATTGAATATGAAAATAAAGCATTTACATAACATTTATGCACCACATTTCACACAATCGATAAATATAAACAATTCAAGATAATGTGAACAGGTACAAGCTCAATTACAATGCAGGTAATTATTCGTTACAAAATTTGTACATCAAGAAAAACATGTAATACATTTTCCCTATTTGCATTTAATATTTAATATCACTTCGCATTGCATATGGAAACTACTCAGACTTTTATTTACTATTAAGTGACATTATGTAGCATTATCATTCAATTTGTGTTAACCGAATTTGTTATGTAAGTGAATAGGCGTTTACCCCACCAAGATTCTAAATCAAACGGTTTAAAATTTTTCAGGGCTGTTGCCGGCTCATCCTGATAATAAACGGCCAACGTTGAATTATCACCTGAAACATACCGGTAATATAAATTAGGTAGAGCTAAGACAAACAAAAATGAATTATTTCTGTGGTCGTAGTCCAAAAGCAATGAAGACAAAAAAACTACAACTTACAAAAACTTACAAAATAATTTAAGTACTTTAAAACGATGATAATAATAATAATAATAATAATAATAATCCGTACTACTCCTCCACCTATGGCGTAATTGGTTACTGTCATAATTTTTGACAGAGAATTCTGACCCAATTACATTTTATTTTACTATAGGCCCCTGAACTATTACTAGTTATGCGGGCGTTGAGAGGAGAGGGGCATTATAATTATTGCCCATCTGCGCCTGCATGCGACTTATGATGTGGAGCTTATGTATCGTATTTACACAACATGTACTTGTGAGGCTTGTGTATCGCAGGTATCGTAAGTATCATAGAAAATAAAATTTGCCAGTACTGGTTTTCTACTGAAGATGATCGCATTTTGGGCCGAAATATATATTTAGTTGAATAAATGTCTTTGTGTAAAAGATGTTCCGTATTTTATTATCTTAAGTGCTTTTTCATTTCATTCATCGGAATTAATTTCAGGAGCATAAAATCTAACAGTTTCTGCAACTTAATACTGAAATAGTTACGAATGTACTGCGTTAAATTTCTAAAAATATTTGAGACGGCGCAAAGTTTTAGTTGTACTGCTTAATTTAATTTGCCGATACAATTTGCTTTACTCAATTCCAAATGTTTCAGACCATTTGTTACACATCAACAAATTTCATGGCTGTGTAATCACCAATACTAAAAATTACACTACCCAGATTATTTTATCCAAATATATTACAATAACTTGAATAAATAGTTTTAAATAATAATTCGTACATTAACAAAATGTATTGACATTACAAATAAGGTGATAAAATATTTGTACATTTGTTGAAATTTTGTATATTATGTAGCGTTTTTTGCTAATAAATAGTCTTTATTATTATTATAATTATTATACATCAGTCTCTGGCTATGTTTCAAGTAACAGTCTCGGACGACATTTGGACGCTTGCATCATTTTAATTTGGACTGGTACAAATGCGTAAACGTGCATAACTATCCAAATGTTGTTCGGGTCTGTTACTTGGATCGTACCTATTTCATTCAGAAATTTAAAGAAAATCTCAGGTAACAAGTTCATGTTAGAAAGTTGCAAAATATATTGCTTTCCTATGCTAGTACTCACTCTCAGGTTCACTGCTTGAAACGTAAGATTTAGAATCTCCTTCGGTAGATACACAATTCCATGCTAAAAATATAAAATTACAATAGATAAAATTACATAACCTCTAATCTATCTATCTTCTATGAATTCAGCAAAACAACAACGCTCAATGTGAATTCTTGTGCTTTTGTACAACCAACAAATTAACACACCGAATGTAAGCTCCACATGAATTTTTAATTAAAGCCGAATTTTAGCCAAGATACATTTATCCCGCAGAGTATTTTCTTCTTTTGGTGCATTAACGGATGTTTGCGACAATGTTGTGCATTTCTTGACAGTTTCTGAGGGTTTGAACCAAACTACCGATAGTATTTAGTCCAGTCCAGTCCAAATACAGTCCAGTATTTTGCGCACACGTAATGCAGTTATAAAGTGAAGGTCAATGATAACCTAGAAAACCTGGAGCACCATTATATTTGGTAACATATTTTTTTTAATTCTTAATTTTTTGAAATTGTTATAAACTTTTCTAATAACAAAGATATGTTTGGGTTAAATCAAACACTTGATTAAAGTTTCACTGCATTAATAGAATAAACCTCTACAATTGTTTCGGCCTCACGACCATTCTCAAGAGTACAGAGACACTAGGTTCAGTGTCTCTGTACTCTTGAGAATGGTCGTGAGGCCGAAACAATTGTAGAGGTTTATTCAATTAATACAGTGAAACTTTAACCAAGTGTTTGATTTAACCTAATCATAATGTTTCATCAAGTAGTATCCACACATAGTTTCAATTTAAAGATATTTTTGTTTTTATACCGTTCCTATACACAATTCAATACATATTACTTAAATTCTTGTTTTGATTGCTATTGTTTTTTTGAGTGTAAAGTTAGATAAAATCTAACACGATACCGATCGTAATATTTAGACAGATGCGACCGATCCCAGGTTAATTTAACTCAGGTTTTAAATGAGTATAATATAAATTACGGGTATTTTGCAGTTTAGGTGCATAACCCGAATTTCGCTAAAACCCCATTTTCTGCCCTATTTAGTGGTCGCTGATTACGAAAATGTAAGTTTTTTTCCGCGGAAAAGCTTCCTTCACCCTTAAATAGGGGTCTGAAAATTGAGAAAATTTGAATTATTACTAAATTACTTACAATCATTTATATATTTAATAATTTCTTCTTGTTGGGGTGTCACTACTTGATTTTCGGAATAATAATGCTTACTATTACGCCGTTTGTATCGATTTTGAAATACTGGTTTAGGTCCACTATAACACAAAAGCTGCATTACTCATATGACGGTTATCATATAATATTACACTTACTTAATTATATCATCGTTTTGTGGATGTTTTGTATTCTTCGTGTGTTCCTTAAAGTTGTCTAAATTTTGTGGTAAACCTAAACTCATGTGATGTTAATTCGTGCTAAAAAACGTGTAAAGGAAACATTCAAGAAAACAACGAAGCATAGAATTCATGAAACTTAGAAACCTGTTAGAGATTTGTTATCTAAAATGAATTAAATTCTCAAAGTATTTAGCAAAGATGGTAAATATAAAATCATGTTATGAACACAAAGATATAAAGGAGGATAAGAATTACATTCAGATATATTTTCATAATTAAACATCGACTGGCCTTTAAAAATACGGAACACATAAATATTAATAAACGGTTGATAGGTAAACTATGACATAAACTAAATCATTATGGCGGGATTAAAATATGAACAAATCTATATTAATTATTAATGGATTGTATAACTATTGTTGTATTACTACTAAGAAATCAATGAATTGAAAGTACACTGTTCCATCTATCGCATCAAATGGTTCACCAAGTTTGAAGATATTAACGACGTTGCTTTTGAATTCCAGAATGTTTCCCAGTACACCTTGGCAACACTATATAGAATGACGATGAACGATATCAACTATACAATGTGTTTTAAATTACCTCTTCTTGTTTTTGCCACAATTTTACTTGGCCCCTTTACATTGTACATTTTAAATTATCATAAAAATTGAATAATTGCACTTTTGCTTCGTTATATAATGTTTTACAGTGAAAGAAAACTATAAAATAATTACCATTGAAGTATATCAGTGCAATGTTACGATATTTTGGTGTTGTGTAATCATTTAATCGGGCACAGAGCACGGCACATGTGTGCATGTTAATGACATCATGCCAGTTAAGTGGGGGTTTTTACAATATTTATCTAACATTGGTATTTAATTAATTTAATTTTCATAAAATCGTGGATATTTTATTATAAATATATCATTGGAATTTGCATAGAATTGGCATTCCAATATTTATACACAATCTATTCGAGTATAGTATTTTTAATACCCACAGTATCATCTCTGTCTACCACCTGTAATCTGAATGACACAAAAAGTTACCAAAATAACGTCACGTCGAATATTAGTGCAGTATGTCATTTTATCTGTCAGTATCACGTCAAATTTCATTACTTTGGCTTATTTTTACATCAAGAATACACGTACTTTTGGTAACTAAAAGTTACCAACATAAAATTCTGCTGGGGTATTAAAACTACAGCAGTGATATTTACGTAGCGTCTGATGGTATGACTGATTGAACTATTGGCACCCTGGGGAATGAAGTTATCTACGATACCTCACATATGTCAATTTTGTTTAAAATTGACGTTTAGTGACGTGTCCGTTTAATTTGTTTACGTGTGTAGTATACTTCATAAGTAATTTGCATTTCGTGAACTTTTTGAATTAAGCAAATTCCAGATTGATATTTGGCTTTTCAAGTAATCAGAATGGCTCCGAATCAAAAAATTAACCTCAAAGATAAGGTGGAAGACGGGGAGCTGGATCTTAGCATGTGTGACTTGCAAGAGGTGCCGGTGAAGGAAATTGTAATTTTATATAGCCCTTTAACGTATATTCATTTGTAATTCAATATTTTTTTTAGGCTGCCTATAAAAAAATCTACAGCATTGATTTGTCAAATAATCATCTAGTCCAATTACCCGTAAGTATTGCAGAATTACAGTGCCGTTGACTTGCACTGTTGAGGCTCTTATTTATAAAGTATGCACACGTGCCTAAAAGTATGGTATATAGGTATATATATGGTATATATCCTCCATAGGTGGAGGAGTAGTACGGATTATTATTATTATTATTATTATTATTATGCAAAGTATGATTGTCTGATCACAATACCAACTACATCTCATGTGCCTAATTGTAATTAGGAACACTTTTTTCGAACTAGTTTAAGACTGCAATTAATTATAAGATAAATTGTATTTTAAAGATTCTCCGTGTGACATCATATCAAGATCACTAAATTGTACAATACATGGGATCATGTCATACAGGCTTAAGCTCATGAAAGCCCATTGATTATTACAAAAAGGATAAACATTAAATCTAAGCTTGGTTTTCTACAAAAAAAGACGAATGAAATTTTGTTTGGTCTATAAAATATGCGTTAATCTGTAAGTCATTAATAGTTGTTTTAAATTAATTACAATTTCCTTTTTGCTTTCAGAAAACCTTTCCGACATTAACAAATATCACAAAGTTGGATTTAAGTAAAAACAAACTGAAGGCCTTACCCGAAAATTTCGGGAATCTTGTAAAGCTGAAGCACTTGGATTTGTATAAAAACGATCTTATATATTTACCAGTCAGCTTTGCTGATTTGAAAAGCTTAAAATGGCTAGATTTAAAAGATAATCCACTTGTGCCTGTGATGAATACAACGGCCGGCCAATGTTTGGACAACAAACAGTGCCAAGAGTGTGCAGCAAACGTTGTATTTTTCTTTACACAGCTAAAGGAGAAGATCGAGGAGGAAAGGGAAGCCAGAGAAAAGCAGCGTCAAAAGAACAAGTTGGCCAACGAAGTTGCCGCTCAGAAAGCCAAGCAGCTGGAAAAGAAGAACAAAAAGAAGGAGAAGGCCAAGCAGGAAGAAAAGCATTCGACAATTTATTCCGAGCAGCTGCCCGAAGTACTGAAGACTGAAGTCGACACGCATTTAGAAAAGAAATCCAAAGAGTCTATAGGGTTTATACCGTTTACTTTTATATTGCTCTCGTTTGCTTGTATGGTACTATTTGTGTTGACGTCCGTGAAGTATGAAGAAACAAAATTTATCGAAGAAAACATAATCAAGTATTGGGCAATGTGTTTGAATAAGGCGCCGCCGATGATTCAGAATATCGGAAATATTACAGGTACCTTCATTGGAAATGTGCATCAAAAAGTCGGACAACACATTTATGAATTGGAAATACATGATAATGTAGTTCATTATGTTGATAAAGTTAAAGAATATTACAATTTTGTATTACATGATAATAAATAAGAATTTATTACAATATATTGTTTTATTAAAGACTTTATAGCAGCACCCTATAGCTCCTTGAATTTGAAGTAAATACAAGTTTCTGTCCATAATATGGGGCGTTTCAAGAAGTTTGGCTGGTTAAAAATTCGTTGTAAAACCCCGTTTGATGACTTTTAATATAGTAATCTCTATTTGTCCTCTAATGTAATCGTAAATATATAACAAAGATTATTTGTGATTAAGATTTAAAAAATACCAGCAAATGTATATGAAAAATAATTGATCTATTAACACGTCAATAGACTGCTGATAAAAAATTTATAAACTTTTTAAATACTTATGTAATTGTAATAAAGGAAGAGAAATAATGAATATTTATGATTACTTCTTAATACCGTGTTGAGAAACCCTAATGAAACCTATAACCTATAGGTAATGTGAAACCTTAAGAAATAAGAACGAAGAGGTTCACATAATAATTGTAGGACACGCTCTATAACTCTTCAAATAACCAAAAATAGAACATGTAGGAGGACAGAACTCATACACGAAGGACTGTCCTCCCTAAAGGAGGACGATTGGTCACCTTACTATAACAGGTATTTGTTTATTTTCTGATGTTTGTAGGTTCGCGTGTATTTTATGATTTGTGATTTATGTAATGATTATTGTTAAACTCAATTAATAATTTTATAAAACGTTTATTTAAACTAATAAAAGAGTGACAACTATTGATATGTAGTGCGATGCTACTAGGTTTGCATCACGTGCGCGAATGTGCTGTCCCTCTCGAGGGTCTCAGGCGGGCCGCCAACGGCCCCCAACCCTTACCTGCGAAGTACAGGCGTGAACAGTATTTATGCAAAACGTTTTTTGCATTAGATTATTTTCTATATAGGAACTTCTATATTTCTATTCTATTATAGAGTATAGGGGGAATACTTTGTATCGAGTAGTAAGTAGATCATGGTTCATAGGTGGAGCTCCACAGGCAATATAGTATGGAGTAATACTTTATATCGAGAGATTGTTCATCGGTGGAGCTCCACATTCAATGTTGTGGTCAACAAGGAGCTTAGAAACCTTAATAAAAAAAAATGTGCATCTAACTTATTATTATCCTCATTTATGTATTATTATATTGTACCATAATACTGTATAATGTATAAAAGGTATCGGTATATAAAAACATATGGTAGACTGCAGTGAGATATGGAAGCAATTATAACTAGTTGTGATTTACAAAGGGTCAACAGTCATTTATACCTTTAGATTATTAATTTTATAATAAGTAAATATTGTACTTAAAATTGATAACTTATCAGTTACCTATTTGATTTATATATAAGCTGCTGCACTCTTGTACTTGTATACATACTAACCTCACAACAACAAATATTGATATAAATATAGTGAACTGTAGAGTACCTTATTATTGTTGTTTATTGGTGATAGATACATTCAATATCCTAGGAGTGTAATAATGTTTCAATGTAAATTAAACAGTGTTAAGGTTTTAATATCGGTATTGATTAGTATACATATATCTCATTCAAACGGAAATTTTCTTGTGACTGCAGAGTTTAATGATTACAAACCAACATGGGAAAGCTTAGATAAAAGACCTATACCGACTTGGTATGATGATGCTAAAATCGGCATATTTATTCACTGGGGAGTCTTCTCGGTCCCCAGCTTTGGTTCAGAATGGTTTTGGATGAGTTGGAGAGGTATGGGGGCATATTTCAATGAAATAACAGGCATGATGCGATGAAAGTAATCAATAATATTTTCAGGACGAAACCAAAGCAATTATGTGAAATTTATGGACGAAAATTATCCTCCAAAATTCACTTATCAGGAATTCGCCAAGGAATTTAAAGCAGAGTTTTTCGATGCCAGCGAATGGTCAAAGATATTCAAAAATTCTGGTGCCAGGTAAAACTATGGTTTATCGCATTTTCCTATATTAATAACAGTGTTCTAGATATGTGGTTCTAACGAGTAAACATCATGAAGGGTATACGCTTTGGCCGTCTAAGTATTCTTACAGTTGGAATAGTGTCGACATTGGCCCCCACAGAGATATTATAGGTAAGAGTTATCATCGTAAATAGCCTCAACGAGCTCCCGATGCAAATTCATTTTCACGAGTTATATCTGTAGTTTCATTTATATAATTGCAATATACACACAACTATGAAGATGATCCGGAAAATCAGAAGTTTGTACGGATTTTGTTCGGTAATCATATGTAATTTAATAGAAAATATGAAAATCCTTAACATGGATATTCTTCATTTAAAATTACCTAGAAAGTTTGTGAAGCACTTGTATTTTATATAGTGAACCATTTTAAAATACGACAACGTTCGAAATTTTAAAAATAACTGTTCGCTATTCATTAAGTTATAAATAATCACTTTTTCTGCTGTTTACAGCATTATTTCATTCAAAATACACGTATATTTCCAAGTAATGAATGAAATTTTTGCAGTTGAACTAGATAATCTGTGAACACTTCATTTAGGTTAAGAACAATAAACATATGCCAATTGCTCATTTAGTGAATGAACTTTATAGACCTGCGCGGATTAATTTCAAGCATAGGCGTATCAAAATTAAAGGCTTTGACGATCTATGGCAGGCAGACTTGGCATAATTTTCATTATCTCTTATCCATATTATAGGTGAGCTGTCAGCTGCAGTTCGAAAAGAAGGATTACACTTTGGGCTATATCATTCGCTATATGAATGGTTTCATCCACTGTACATTGATGACAAGAGCAGCAATTTTACTAAAGCGAACTTCGTGCACAATAAAGTCATCCCTGAAATGACCGAGCTAATTGAAACCTACAAGCCTGACATTCTGTGGTCGGATGGTGACTGGGAAGCATCAGATAACTATTGGCAATCGAAAGAATTTTTAGCGTGGTTATATAACGAGAGTCCAGTTGGTAAAAATATTGTGGTAAATGATAGATGGGGTATAGATATTCCTTGCCATCATGGCGATATTTATACATGCACAGACAGATACAACCCAGGTACGTAATAACCATGTTTTTGATTTTTGTACTTGGATTTTTTTAAATTGTGATAAGAATGAACTACAGTATGCGCCAGAATAAACAGTACTGTAGATTGGGCATACGTACCGTACTTAATGTGACACAATATGGTTGTTCTTCACTACAGAAAGTAGTGAAGCAGGTTAAACAGAACTGTTTAACCTGGTGCATACTCTATTTATCAGTATCAGTATATAAGTAGATATCGGACAATTGAAATAACCACTTAAAAACCAAACGAATATTAGCATATTTACACCACCACAATTTATCCATCAGGTATTTTAATAAAACATAAATGGGAAAATGCAATGACAATTGACAAAGAGTCCTGGGGATTCCGTCGTAATGCCAAGTTAGAAGATTATTTAACTACAGACGAACTAATTACGACAATAGCTGAAACAGTCAGTTGTGGAGGTAATTGGTTTTATTAATTGAAAACACGTTACTACATTAGTCTTCTTAGGAAACATTTTGATAAACGTTGGACCTAGCAGTGACGGCATCATTGCACCTATTTATCAAGAAAGGCTTCGAGACATAGGTACATGGTTGAAAGTAAACGGGGACGCAATATACGAATCCAAACCTTGGGTGCACCAAAACGATTCCTTAAGCCTCACATGGTATACATCGAACAAAAAAATTGTTTATGCAATTACACTTGATTGGCCTTCCGATGATAATTTGAAACTAGGATCGGCTGTTGATTTATTTGCATCTGTTGACGCAGTTAATTTGCTAGGTTACAATCAGAAACTAAAGGTAAGTGAAGTTTTATATGTTTACATGTATTTTAATACCTTTACAAATAATTTCAGTGGCATATAGATGGCAACGTTGTTAATATCGCCTTCCCAAATAAGTCTAAAGTTAATGTTGATTGGGCATGGGTAGTAAAAATAAGTACAAAGGGTAAATATCATATAATAAATGAGTGATATAACATTTCAAAATATGTGTATAAAAAATAGATTTCCTTTTTCATAATTGTGCGACCTCATATAAATAGGCGCCCAGAAGTTTGGTCTGTAAAAGAATAAGTATGTACATTATGATTTCAATAAATAAGTCTAAAATTATACCCCTTCAATATAGTTCCTCACATCCACCTTTTCATTTTGCGAATGTGCACCATCATCACCGCATCCGACAGGTAGCAGAAGTACATTTTTACCAGTGGCTTCTTGTAACGTCAGAGTGACTGGAATGGATCCACCTTCACGAATTAAATCTGGTTCCACATTGTAGACGTACTTTGTTGCTTTGTGAGCAGCAATATAATGTGGATGAAGAGGATCTTCGGTCCACGGTTTACCGCCATGGCACATTTGTGCCTAAAACAAGAATTAAGTGAACTTTGTTACAGTTGATTTACTTATAATACCTTCATTTTGTTGGGGCTGTTACGCTCGGCCCATTTCTTTTCCAAATGCTTTACTACGTACTCTGCAATCTTATTGGGTTCTTGATTTGGAACGATTCTAATCGAAAATTTCCCAATGACCTTTCCAGGGATGACAGTTTTCTGCCCAGGGTCACTAAAGGCACCTTCAATGCCGTGAATTGACAAAGCCGGAATGCGCCAACGGTGCATCAATAATTCTTCCTTTACGGAGTTATGAGGTAGTTGTTTAGTTCCCACGTTCTTCCTGTATTCCTCAACGTCAAAGTGCACTTTGCTGTACAAGTCTTTTTCAGTGGCGGTAAGAGGGGCCACTTCTTTGTACACATTTTCAATTTGTATTTTGCCATCTTTATCGACCAAAGTATCAAGGAGGTAGATTAAGTCGGACATTGCTTCATGACTGGAAGTATAAAAAAAAACAAATAGATTATAAACTAGAAAAAAATCGAATCGTATTTCTATTTGCGAAAATCAAATCATATTTCTTTATGAGAAAGTCGGACGAAAATTAAATGCAACTTTACGATCTGAAGCAGAAATTTGGGACGAAAAAAGTATGATGAAATTCAAGCTTTAGGCAGACAATAAGCAGTCAAATAAAATATTGTTATTGCAACTGAGAAATATAATTCCTCATATCTTTTATAAACTATTTTCGTTAATTATAAACTAGAAGAAAATCTAATCATATTTCTATTCGCGAAAATGAAATCATATTTCTGTTTGAGAAAGTCGAACGAAAATTGAATGAAACTTTACGATTTTGAAGCAGAAATTTAGGACGAAAAAAGTATGATGAAATTCAAGCTTAGGCAGACAATAAGCAGTCAAATAAAATATTGTTATTACAACTGAGAAATATAATTGCTCATATCTTTTATAAACTATTTTCGTTAATTATAAACTAGAAGAAAATCAAATCATATTTCTATTCGCGAAAATAAAATCATATTTATGTTTGAGAAAGTCAAACGAAAATTGAATGAAACTTTACGATTTTGAAGCAGGAATTTAGGATGAAAAAAGTATGATGAAATTCAAGCTTAGGCAGACAATAAGCGGTCAAATAAAATATTGTTATTACAAATGAGAAATATAATTGCTCATATCTTTTGTAAACTATTTACGTTAATAAGAGTTATCTATGTAAATACATTTATCACGAAACAGCAGAGTAACATGTCAGAGTCAACAGCTTAAGTAAACATTGAATACTGCTACTGATTAATTAAAAATGATAAGTGTCACGTAGCACTTAGGTTTACTAAAAATACAAGTTCTACGTATAGAGGCGAGATCACACCTTTAAACCTGGCGCACATTGAGACGCAGGGCAAGTGCAGTTATTTTCGCAGCATTTCTTATTGGGTGCGAAAATAATTACACTGCACCGCCCTGCGCCTCAATGTGCGCTAGGCTTAATGGTTCAGACATTTCCCCTTTTTTATCAATAATTTGCCGGAAATTGTTATGTATTTGATGCCGGCTCGAGGCATGTCTGTCTGTGGATAGTATCTCAGTACATTGTTTAAAAGTTTAAAACAATAGAATTATAATTAGTATATATATATATATAATATATAATATATAATGTAGTAACAATAGTAAATAAAAGTATTGTTTATATTGAGTTTGAAATGTAACGGATAAAATCGTTGAGAAATTTTTTTCAAGAAAAAAACCATATATGCTGTTATATATTTGATGCCGGCTCGAGGCATGTCTGTCTGTGGATAGTATCTCAGTACATTGTTTAAAAGTTTAAAACAATAGAATTATAATTAGTATATATATATAATATATAATGTAGTAACAATAGTAAATAAATGTATTGTTTATATTGAGTTTGAAATGTAACGGATAAAATCGTTGAGAAATTTTTTTCAAGAAGAAACAATATGCTAAAATAAAAGCAATTGCGAGATTTGTGATCTCGCCTTTCTTATTGGCTGCGAAAATTTCCATGGATAAGTAGAGCTAAAATTTAAATGATCACTCGGTACTACTTACACAGTTCCACCAAACACCCCACTATGAAGATCCTTGGTTGCACATTCCACTTCAACTAAGAAATAGCAAATTCCTCGTAGGCCGTAGGTTACGCATGGGTAGTCACTTCCCAGCCAATAATTATCAGAAATGCAAACATAATCAACGTCAGCCAAAAATTTGTCCTTCTCCGCGAAAAGTAAGTCGTCTAAACCTTCGCTACCGGATTCTTCCATTCCCTCAAACACGAATTTAATATTCACTGGAACATCTTCGCCAATAGCTTGATAACCTTCCAACGCATGGATCCAACAAAGAACCGGCCCCTTGTCGTCGGTGGCACCTCTGCCGTACAATTTTCCGTTCTTCTCCGTTAAAACAAACGGTTCGGTGTCCCATCCGTCTTCCTTCAAAGCCGGTTGAACGTCTAAATGCCCATAGATGCATACAGTCTTCTTTTTCGGATCGCTTCCGTATTTGCCGAAGAGTACAGGAGGAAGAGGAATTTTTCTGCCATCGTGCAACGTTTGTATGCCAACATCGTGCAGTGAAGTTTCAACACCCAAAGCGTTTAATCGCTGCTCTACCCATTTCACCATCTTCACAATATCCTGACGTTTCTCTGGCCATGCCGACACGGACGGAATTGCAACTGCTTCCTTCAAGCTTTCTATGTACTTTACTTTGTTAGCATCAATGTGCCTGAGAAATTATAAATAAAATTGAATTCAATTTAACAGTAGATAAAATTTTAGAAAATATGTGTATAAATTGCTTTGATTAAATATTCAATATCAAAAATCAAATAATCAATCAAATTATAAAATATGATTTTGTAATCGTTATCAACAGGATTGAATTTTATTCATGATACTATCTACATGTGATATCTATGTACATTATTGACAATTAAAAAGTGGGCGTATAGCAGATATGGATCATGAGAATTATAGGTACGTTACAAGTACAGTGAATTTTTTACAGTAACACATGCGCATTTTCAATTTTGACCAGTCAAAATTGAAAGGGGCGGTAATTGTCCAAATTTCGTCCAAGACTGGTCTGGGAGTGTTATTTGGAACCTTATTTTGACTTTAAACATGTAGCGTGGTTCTTCTATATTTTCTTAGGTGTGGTGTAGTATAATGGTGTAGCCTTATTATATATATTAGTAGTATTAGTAGTATTATACTTGTAGTTTGTAATATGTTATCAATTTAATCCTGTTAAGAACTAGCATATGATTTTTATATTTGCACGAAGATAACTTAGTGTTACAAAAAACTTGCCCTGTTTGTAAGCTATCTTCGTGCAAATATAAAAATCATATGCTAGTTATTAACAGGATTAAATTGATAACATATTACAAACTACAAGTACTACTACACACACCTAAGAGAATATAAAAGTGGGTGTCTAAACGTTCCTAGTAATATTATGTAGAATTAATTATTCATTGTTCACACATTATCGTAATTATAGTCTTGTTTGTTTTACTAATGCCCGAAATCAGGGTAGCCCACGTTTTGGATCATTAAGCACGAAATATAAATATTTTATATATATTTTCCATGAATGTGTAGAAGGATGTCCGCGTAATGCTGATAATAGTTGTTATTTGATATCCACAAAATAAAATTGTGGGGTTCATTTGTTTGGTAATTAATCTTTAAGTTAGCATTAAAGAAAATTAAGTTGGGTATGTATAAGCATATAAACTTTGAGATAACTTTGTAGGTCCTTTAATATACATATAGATACTTACTTAAACAGTTTTCCCAATGGTCCAGGAACTGCCATTTTTGCTTTATCACCAGTACTGGCAGTCGACGCAGCAAACACAATTTGAGAAAGAATAGGAAATAAATGCACCCAATTTATAAAATTCAGCTTATTAAGCTGTTCTCCCACCACCAGTCCTCGACTGTCAGATGTCATAAACGTATTGGAAAATTTTAAGATGATTTGTAACTTTTCAGTCCTGTAAGGCAATAAACGAAAGTATTGCATGAATTTAATTAAGCTAATTAGGTGCCATATGGCTTATTTGTATCATCAAAAGTACAAGAATAAAGATAATTGCACAGACCTTTACTATTTCTGTAGTTGGTACAAAAAATAATGTTACTATAGTAATTTTAATAGCCCTATTTTAATAATAATACGGTAATTTAATATTAATTAATAATAATAATTGTCTTGGTAACTTTAAACTACCAAAAGTACACGTATTATTCAATAAAACAAGCCAAAGTAATTGTTTTTTCATATACAAAATTAAACGTTCCCTTAAAATTAGGCAACCAAATGTACACTTTGTAAAATAATAGTTGACGAAAATGTACATTTGGTTGCCTGGATTTAAGCAAACTTTTAATTGTGTTATAAATCAATATATACCCAATATTATTGCCTGAAAATGATGATAGACGTAGTTAAAAACCTGCCCAATAATCCCCAGGTAATCGGTTTGTCAAATTATTATGGTTTAATTCATAGGTATAAAGTTCACCAGTTTTGGCGCTGGCATCGCCACTCGCTTGAAGATATAGGCAATATAGGTTAAGAGAACTTTTAATTGTGTAATAACTCAATATATGCTTAATATTTTTACCTGAAAATGATGTACCAAATGTACACGTATTATTCAATAAAACAAGCCAAAGTAATTGAGTTTTAAGTTTTTTCATATACAAAATTAAACGTTCCCTTAAAATTAGGCAACCAAATGTACATTTTGTTAAATAAAAGCCGACGAAAATGTACATTTGGTTGCCTGGATTTAAGCAAACTTTTAATTGTGTTATAAATCAATATATACCCAATATTATTGCCTGAAAATGATGATAGACATAGTTAAAAACGTGCTGAATAATCTCCAAGTGATCGGTTTGTCAAATTATTATGGTTTAAATCATAGGTATAAAGTTCACTAGATTTGGCGCTGGCATCGCTATCCGCTTGAAATACAGGCAACCAAGTATACACATATTTTTGTTTACATATTGTTTAAATAGGTGCTAACTTCATACTGAACACAGTTTTGATTAGGTTAGGTGCATTTTTTCATAGATCTCAAAAATAAATATCAATGTCAATGGCAAAATATATTGACCTTTGAAGCATGAGCTCTGAAAGACAAGAATCTGCGATTTATGGTATATATATACAATGTTACTTAAGTTTACAATAATACTGTGCCTAGACAATATTTATAATCTTTTTATAAGAGCCAATTTTTTTAAATATTTTTTTTACACAATGATAACGTTTCGATAGAATTGATTGATAAAGTTTGGTAACCTTTAAAGTTTGGAATGTAGTGTTACGATTATGGATCATGCAAGTACGCAAAATGTTATTCATCTCGTTTTGTTATTGCTACCATTTTACGGGTAAACATTACCTTGAGTGGTTGTCAATAGGTTTTCCTAGACATTCAGGTGTTTTGCATATCAAAAAATTATGCTGTCAAGCAACGCACATGTTACTGTTAACGTTTTTTTAATACGAAATACACCTGACTATTTCCCTCCAAAAATTTCAACGAGATTGCAACAAATCATATTAATACGTATTCTAGCAACGAATGAATACCACCGAGTATTTTATGCACCATGAAAATACCCGGGTAAAATACCCATATTTTCATGGTGCATTAAGTGAATATTTTTTACATTTTAAAAACATTCGGGCTATTAATTATCGAAATACATTTACTGATTTAAGTTACAATTCGTATTTGAACAATAATAACTATACTTATTATTGAAAGTGCAATTGCTATAAATACTAGCTCCACTGAAACAAGTAATTATTTTTGGTAATTCATTATTTATATCGCGAAATTCCTACTTGGCATGAAATTTTTGTCGGGAAATAGTCCTCGATATATCTCTCTTGCATGCCATCCTTAATATTTGGCATGCACTCGGGATATAACTACTGAATATATCACTAATTGCTTGTAACGGGGAGTTGGAGCTTGTGAAAGTATGTTTAGAAATAAAACGTAGCACCTTTTTCACAAAAAACATTTATTTTCACTAAATGTACATTTCAGTCGCCAAGCGGCCATCGTACTGTACTGTACTGTACGTACTGTACGTATCTACTACTGAAGATGGTCGCTTGGCAACTGAAATGTACATTTAGTGAAAATAAATGTTTTTTGTGAAAAAGGTGCTACGTTTTATTTCTACTAATTGCTTGGATTAATATCAATTTGATGGTGAATGTTAATCAACCACTTTGATAAGTTGATGCCTGTATTGATGCCTGTATTGATGCCTGTAGTTGATGCCTGTAAATAATACAGTAGTTACAGTTGTGGCTTAGTGTGTGTGCGAACTGTGCGGTGGCGCAGGGCCCCCAATACTTGCATTCCAAATAATACAGTTACAGTAGTTACAGTTGCGGCTCAGTTGGTGTGCGAACCGTGCAGTGGCACGGAGCCCCCCGTTTGCTTTCAAAATTCTGATTTCCATAAACATATTATATTTGAGAGGCTCTCCTGGTAATATTTTGCACGAGACCCCGCATAAGTATAGAACTGTGCCAATTTAGTTACCCAAGTAACTAAGGTCAATGCCTCAATCGATTTCATTTTTCATAAAAAGCAAACATGTAATTCTGTGTGTATTTCTAATGAACATTTTGAATCGATGAGATTATTGCCAATTATAATAAATACATAATTGGCGGTCCGGCGGAAAAAACGGGTTTAAGTGCTCTTTGAAACCTTTTTATGTAAAAATTTTAGAAAGCAACGCCCCCTTTGCAAACTAACAGCGAGAGCAGAATTCCTTATGTTGCTACATTTCTTCAACTACTTACTGAATCTTAATCCCCAAAATACTATCAAAATTACATAAAAACGATCCTGTAAAGATTTATAAAATTCTATCAAATCTCATTATCTAAATAGAAAATGTATAAAAGATAATTAACAAAATTTGTATAACAATTACTTCGCTATTATAAACAATTTGGGTTATGTTTTAACGCAGAATAAGACCCGCTTTACTACATTACCATATATGGAAATTATGCATGTAAATTTTATGCCATTATTTCACGTGTAATATACATATATTTAACAGCACAATAATGATAACCTTTGGGCAATTAAGTTAAACACCGTAATCTATTAACAAACGTCCATCACAGTTCATTCACTCTCATTGGATGATTGTCTAATTGAAGCTGTGGATATTAAATTATATTTTTCCAATTCGTTTTATTAAAATGCTCATTATTAAGAGAATACATTTTATTGGTAATGATTTTAATGTAAATTGTTATTAATGTATGAAATAAAGTTACGCACTTTTTAAAATTTTCAAAATTGTTTTTTATTGTTCACGACAATTGTTTCGCCACACTGTGGCTTCTTCAGGTGAAGAAATGATAAAACAATTGTCGTGAACAATAAAAAACAATTTTGAAAGTTTTAAAAAAGTGCGTAACTTTATTTCATACATTAGTAATTATGAATTTTCAACAAATAAAAGCCACATCGATCAATCTAGTAAATTGTTATAACGGATACATGTTTTACCAATAAAATGCATTCACTTCTTTTGAACTCAATAATTAACAATTGTTTTTCTTCCAATGATTTTAATGTCAAATGTTATTATGGATTTGTGTTATTACCAATAAAATATATTCATTTCTTTTAAACTCAATAATTAACAATTGTCTTTCGTATATCAATGATTTTATTGTAAAATATTATGGAAACATGTTGTTACAATAAAATGTATTATTACTTCGTTTAAACTCAATAATTAACAATTGTTTTTCGTCTCTCCTGAAAAATTCATTTTGCAGTTGCGTCATTGTTGCTCCGGAATGGCGATATATTATTGAAAAATTGCAACAATTAGTTGAGTAAAGGCAATGGCATTAAAATTTGAATACACATTATTTGAAATATTTATGGGAATTTTTAAAATACATTTTTGAATTTTTATGAAATATTTATGGGAATTTTTAAAATACATTTGTTGAATTTTTGCAGTATTAAAATATATTAGTGATTACTGAAATATTAGTGAACAGATATTTTAATAGTAATTATTGTGAATTATTTGCACAATTATTGTGCAATAGTATATTTATCTTACACAGATAATTGTATTGTTATGCTGCTCTCGAATTATTAGACCAACACCTATCTTATTTGCACAACTTATTTGCATTTGCATAACGTTATTGACAAAGAACAATATAATTACACTAATTTAAGTTATTTTTTATTCATGAAATTTATTTTGTTTAGATGCTAGTCCACCACTGAATTTATTGATGGAGGTAGAAGTGATAGATGACTCCGAAGAGGAAATTGATAACCTAATTACAGGCACGGCTTCCAGTGGAAGCAACGACGCTTCTAACGATGCGGAAAACTTAATAACATTACAAGGAGATAATGCTCCCGGCTCACAAGAAAGCGAGCTAGAATCAGTCACATCCGAAACCAAATCGACTCCTTCACAAAGCACCGAATGTGACGAAGATCCTGTTCATGAATCTAAAAAGCGCAAATTAAGTGATGAATGCGAGGACGACGGGAAGTTGTGCACGATATGTCTTGATAATTGGACAAACACAGGCGACCACCGGATTTGTGCCTTGAAGTGCGGCCATTTATTTGGTCACCACTGCATTGTACGTTGGATTTCAGTAAATAAATCGTGTCCAACTTGTAAACTGAAAGGAAGTAAATATGATTTACGATTCATATATGCCAATAAGTTAATAGCTATGGATACCACCGAACTTACAATACTACAAAAGCAATTAGATATGGTTACAGAAGAAAAGAATCGAATACAAATTGATCTTACCAGAGCAATATGTAAAGAGCATTTATTAACTGAAGAAATACAGTCGTTTAAGAAAAAGATAAAATTATTAAGCGATGACGTTAGGACTAGAAGTCAAAGTCAAACGTTCGGCAGCCAGAAAACGCAAAGAGATGCACAATTGAGACGGAGAGATTCGATGATAATATGTCACCAAGGTAGCTGCAGAGTAATGGCCGCACATCCCAGCTCGAATAAATTTGTGGTTACTCTAAAATCCCCAGTGAGCTTGTTTTCGGGATTTGGAGTTCGTCAGTACAGCATGGAAAATTTTGTGTCTTTAACATATACTCCGCTACATAAGGAGGCAATTAGAGATGTGAAATTCAACCAAACAAATTCATGGCAACTTAGCGTATCTTTAGATAAAGCCGTGAAAATTGTTGATATCAATACTAACGACAATATTGGTTCTTATCTTGGCAATAGCATGTTATGGTCCTGTTGTTGGGATGCAAGTGAGTGTATAATTTCTATACCATATTAATTACCGATTTTAGATTTATTTGCATCGACTCACAGTTAAAGAATTGAAACATCTCTTTGCACAAACATTTAAATCAAATTAAATTTAAAATTTTGATTGGGTTACGACATTGTATTACCCCAGGCTTCGATTAGTAAACCTTAAATTAATTGATTGACCCTAGAGGCGTTAACTTCGTGATACACGGTTAAAATTAAAATAGGAACACGTAACTTTGTTAATATCGTACATTTTTTGTAATTTGAATGATAATTGTGTGATATTAACAAAGTTAAGTGTTCTTATTTTAAAATTAAACCTTGACATGTCATCCATAACAATTTATTTTTCCCTACAAAATTAAGATTTCATCTTAATTGTGCTTCACTTACTAATTCTTTCATTTCTACGAATCATTTCTTCACCTGAAGAAGCCACAGTGTGGCGAAACAATTGTCGTGAACAATAAAAAACAATTTTGAAATTTTTTAAAAAGTGCGTATCTTTATTTCATACATTAGGAAAAAATATAAACATAAATTGTGCATTAATAATATTTCAATTTTCAGATAAAAGCCACTTATTTTACGTAGGTCAACAACAAGGATCTGTTCAGAAATTTGACACCAGAAGAATGAGCGAACCACTCGAGACTTTTGAATTTACAGGTGACAAGTCGCCTGTTGTGTCATTGGTGTCAATACCGTCTTATCCGAGTAATGCAATGCCTTTGGGCGGCATTGTGGCATGTAAATTAAATTCCACGTGGGCATTTGAAAACGTGAATGGCTCTCAATACGTGCGGCATTTGATCCCCATCGAGGGACCTTTCGTTTCAATGTCGTACAATCTTGAAGATAGTCAGCTATTGATATCAACGAGGCCAAATTCCAGGGAACACAATGCCAGACATATTGTGTGCTCTTTAGAGAAATCAAGCAACGATGTGATTAGAACTAATATAGTGCATACGTTTTGTGGAGGTCGGTTACAAAAACAACTATCAAGGACGTGCTTTATCCAAAACGAAACTAATCAGCACGCTTACGTTGCTGCGCAGCAAGACGGCTCTATCGTTTTATGGAGCATTAACAATGGCCTGACTTTCTCAACTGTGAAAAGGTTGTCTCCAGTTATAGATCTTATGTCTTTGAGTAATTCAGATGGGTCCCATCTTTTAGCACTTTCAGAGGAGAGGCTTGATATTTATAAGTTTTATGATTGAGACATAATTATTTATTGCATTTACATATTTTATATTTTTAATTTTTGCGCCTGAAATGAAAGAATAAAAAGTGTTTTTTTTTTAAATTATATATTTTTAGAACATTATTTTTTACCCAACTGTACAGAAAACGGAATTTATGGAGAACAATTTAATTCTGAAAATGTAATGATATCGGCAAATATATTTATTGTTGTCCCACTGAGACCTCATCACTCCCTATTGCCTGAATTCGACATACCTTTCTTATTTAATTCCATTCTGTTACATTTATCGTGAGCATGCGAACAAGTATAGAAATCGCGATTCTTCGTTACAAAAAATTAAGTCATTGTATTGTTATGATGGGTCTTATCATGGCCGTTTATCATAATGTGTTGCAGCACATACAAATTTGAATGCGCATAATTTTTAATAGAATCGTAAGGTAAAAAGTTAGAATGCTTTCTGTAATTAGTAAATTACTAAACACATAAATAAATTTCCCAGTTTATATCTCAAGAATATTGTACAATGTGAAAGTAGAAAAGACGCCAAAGAGTCCATTTGTCAAATCTTGGGCCTCTATGAATCTAATCGCAGAGGCCCAACAAAAAATCCTAAAAATAATACATGGGGTAATAATAAAATATATTTTTATAAAATTCATATATTTAGACGACAAACCCGTATTCCTCAAACATATATTTTAATGTAATACGCATGAAATGTACACCTACAATAAAAGATGAACTTTTAAACTTTGTATGTTGAGAGATAACTTTTGCTTAAAACTTTAGGTGAAGGCCTGCATGGAAAGGTTTAATATATTCAATTTTTTTTATAACTGTACGGAGCTCGAAAATATCTGTTAAAATAAATAGGTTGACATACTATGAATAATTTAAATAGAAAAGAAGCATCACACAATTGTAACAGAAATAAACCCAACACTTGTAATGAAAAATAAATATTTAATACAGCCAATATGCTGTAAATTAAATAAGTAAATTTGAGCATTTGGTTTGTTTAATAAATAGACAGCATATTGCAAAATAATATAAAATCTATTTATTTTTCTCTTTTGATGGTTGCCATAAAAATATGGCCAATGTAGTTTCATTCACATAAAGAATAACTTAAGGACTAGTAATTAGATTCGTTTTTACAAATATTAATCAGAAAGTTGCAACATGAACTTAAGTATTAAAAATTGTTCAAAACTTTAGTGTTCTAATTGATTAAAGACAACATAGTAACCTAATTTTCATTTAATCACTTAAAAAACAAAACACATCTTAAAAAATATGCTATGTACGCTCTAGGGTCTCCGTTTGTTACATGGTATCAAATGTAAAGAAAAGAAAATAAAGTTGGGTTTTTTACAATTAAAATGAGAGTGATACAATTCTGAAAACATTCCTTTAATACTTATAAATAGTATTTACAAATAGAAATAAAGCAAATGGTCCAGGAAATATTTATATATGATTCATTAATTAATCAATATACAGACTGCGAAGTTTACAATTAAAACAAAAGTTGTCATGACTTACAAATCACAAGTAGATATAAAGCAAACGGTTCAAGAAACATTTAAGTGTGATGTTAGTTAATCAATGCACATGCTGCAAAGTTTATAATTATAAAAACGCACCTTGCCTCGATTTAGAAATCACATTTTAAGGTTCATGACAGTTCAAACGGTTTATGAAATGTTTAAGTGTAATGTATGTTTTGTTAATTAATGTACAAGCTGCAAAGTTTATAATTATAAAAACGCACCTTGCCTCGATTTAGAAATCACTTTTAAGGTTCATGACGGTTCAAACGGTTTATGAAATGTTTAAGTGTGATGTATGATTTGTTACTTAAATAATGTACAAGCTGCAAAGTTTATAATTATAAAAACGCTCCTTGCCTCGATTTATAAATCACATTTTAATTTACAAACTGTAATTTTGATGATGAATCAAGCACTTCTGTAATACGACATAACAATCTGAAGGTAGTAGTAACGATTTATTGTGCACTAGTAAATAATAGTATATGAGCACTTAATGCAACTGTGGAAAATTACTAACTAAAAAGTTGTTCTGTAGCTCTCTCCAGATCCCAATTGTATGATGACAATGCCACTCTAGCTTGGTGATCATCAACGCCCATATCCTGAAGTCTTCTAATTTTATCATCAAAGTCCGCATTACAGTAAGGCCCTGAAAAAAGTAACATAGGATTTATTACTTACTTGTCACGCAAGTATATCACTAATGAAAGTTATAATTGAGCCGTTGAAAATCATAGTTGTTTTTTGATTGGCAAGTCCGAAAAACATTCCTTGTAACGTGCATATAAATAAAAAGTTTGGCCCAGTAGGCGCTGACTTCAATATAATATAAATAAATTAATTAACAGTGTACTGATGACAGATTGGAAGATATATTTGGAGGCCATATTTTTGTAATAAATCTTACCTGTAAAAAGTAAAATATTTACATTAAATTATTAACAATAATTTAAAGTTATGGTAGTGTTATTTTAGGTTATGCATGTATTTATCTGTGTGGTTTTAAGTTATGTACCGTCAGTTTGACAAACACGATCTGAAATCTGCCTTGATAAACTGTAAAATCCAATTTTCCATGGCTTACTCAGCCAAAGTTTTTATTTATACGCCCTTTATATTTCTGGACTTATCTGAATGAATAAAAAACCTGAATTCCACCCCTGGTTTGAACGGTTCAATTGATTTTTTACTGTAGATTCCAAGTATTTAAATTACCTCCGGCGTAAACATTTGTCCAATGACGTGCAGTCATCTGAAACATTTCTAAATTTTCTTTAAATTGCTTCGCTACAACGGCATCTTGAGGGTCGTCTGGCTCAGCGGCAGAAAGCAACGCTTGTAATGATAATAAAACTGTCCGTAATGTCATCGCCGCGGCCCTAAAACAAAAAGGTTGGGGACAATTTTAGGAAATCCGCAACACAAGGACTAATGAAAATGTTCTTACCACTGGTCCTTTAAAATATCTAGACATATAGCACCGGTTACGGAAGATATATTTGGATGCCATATTTTTGTAATAAATCTTACCTGTAAAACGTAAAATATTTACATTAAATTGTTAACAATAATTAAATGTTATGGAAATAAATTTGTATGGAAAGCAGTTAAAAAAATAAATAAATATTAACAAACAGTAACAATACATATTTAATTGATTAATATAAGAGGCTTTCACTTCGTGATACATTGTTAATAAGAAACACTTTGAACTTAAGTAACAAAGATATTCAAATATATAAATGTATAATTTGCATATCAATAAACGTTTTCAGTAACATGTACGTTGTAACTTGACAGCATCACATTCGAATGTCATATGCCTTTATATCATAAATGCATCTGACATCGGAATGTGATGTTATGAAGTAACATAAACGTTACTGCTAACGTTTTTTGATGCGCAATACACCTGTATAACAAAGTTCAATGTGTTTCTTATTTAAATAATACATTTTTAATTCGATCCTAATTTTTACTCATCTAGTAGAACTATTTCATCTGCAGTTTTATTGTAATTAGATATTTATTAACGAAAATTGATGAATTACACATATTAAGCAAATATTTATTCAAAATCATACAATACTTTGCAACTGTACGATGAAGCAATATAATTCTGCTGACAAAATGATTCAGCAAATTGCAGAAAAGTAGCACATAATTGCAAAATTTTATGCGCAAGCAAATTTTATATTACATCAGCGATGTAAAGAAATAAGGCAAATTGTGCATATTTGGTTACAAGCTATTTTAAATAGATGTGGAAATTACCACTGCAATTGAAACCAATCAAATTATAAGCCTAAAAGTTGGCGTTTTCAAGGAACCTTCAACAAAATCAAGCAATTACAGGGTAGCCAGTTTACGCATGTACTTTATTTATAGTTATTCTAGTTATGAATCTTCCCTAGCATATTCCATAAAATCAGCAAGACATCATAGCACAGAATGATTTTTAAGTGTGTTTTCCCGAAATTTGTTTACGAGTGTAAAATATTTTCAATATAAGAAAGGATTAATGATAAGTTTCAATTTCAGAAAGCCTTATAACAATTTCCGTGTGTTTTCCCGAAATTTGTTTACGAGTGTAAAATATTTTCAATATAAGAAAGGATTAATGATAAGTTTCAATTTCCGAATGCCTTATAACAATTTCCGTGTGTTTTCCCGAGATTTGTTTACGAGTGTAAAATATTTTCAATATAAGAAATGATTAATGATTAGCTTCAATTTCAGAACAAGTAATAACAATTTCCGCGTGTTTTCCCGAAATTTGCTTTAGAGTGTAAAATATTTTCAATATAAGAAACGATTAATGATTAGCTTCAATTTCAGAACAAGTAATAACAATTTCCGTGTGTTTTCCCAAAATTTGTTTACGAGTGTAAAATATTTTCAATACAAGAAAGTGTTAATGATTAGTTTCAATTTCAGAACAAGTAATAACAATTTCCGTGCGTTTTCCCAAAATTTGTATACGAGTGTAAAATATTTTCAATATAAGAAAGGATTAATGGTAAGTTTCAATTTCAGATAGCCTTATAACAATTTCCGTGTGTTTTCCCGAGAATTGTTTACGAGTGTAAAATATGTTTCGTACAGGAAAGGATTAATGATAAGTAATGATAAGTAATAACAATTTCCGTGTGTTTTCCCGAAATTTGTTTACGAGTGTAAAATATTTTCAATATAAGAAATGATTAATGATTAGTTTCAATTTCAGAACAAGTAATAACAATTTCCGTGTGTTTTCCCGAAATTTATTTACGAGTGTAAAATATTTTCAATACAAGAAAGAATTAATGATTAGTTTCAATTTTTTCAATTGATTTTTATTAAATGCAATAGTGCTTCGGCACTGTTTTGTTCGGTATTACAAGCTAAGCAAATTTTTTTTGGAGCGGTTAATTACATGCTACAGCAAATTCATCAGTACGGTACATGTGCATATTAATTTGAAACGTAAAAAGTAAGTAGTTGTTCTTGTGCCTTTACATCGAAATTGCAATGTATTCCCAATTGTATGTATACATTTTATATATCGATAGTTTATAACTTTGACGCCTATTTAGTAATCGAATATTTTAGACCTCGTGTAATTTTTTTGTAGATTTGCTTATACTATGCAAAAGTTTTTTATTGTGATTCGGATTACAATTCAAAAGCTAATTTTTAATAATATAAGAATTGTATTAAGAAATACTTTTGAAATGATGTGAAATAAGATATGAAATATCTTTTACCAAACAAAATGAATTAAATCACCGTTCTTGATAATGCAAATAAATTACACTGGTCAACACATTTTTTGTCCTTTTCACGTAAATAACCGATTCCGATAGAAAAACGCGCTGATCTCAGACACGTCAAAAATATTTTTGTAGCACGTCACGTTCTTGTGATATTTCAACTTAATTGTTTTCGGCATGCAGACCGATTGCGATTATTTTTTATGGCAATACTGGATTCAAATTTCAGTTTGACAGTTACCGGTATCACTTTTGGAAGTAAATTTTTTGTTTCAATACTGGATTCAAATTTCGTAATTGTTTTCGGGATGCAGACTGATTTCGATTATTTTTTATGGCAATACTGGATTCAAATTTCAGTTTGACAGTTACCGGTATCACTTTTCTAAGTAATTTATTTGTTTCAATACTGGATTCAAGTTTCAGTTTGACAGTTACCGGTATCACTTTTGGAAGTAAATTTTTTGTTTCAATACTGGAATCAAATTTCAGTTTGACAGTTACTGGTATTACTTTTCTAAGTAATTTTTTTGTTTCAATACGGGATTCAAATTTCAGTTTGACAGTTACTGGTATTACTTTTCTAAGTAAATTTTTTGTTTCAATACTGGATTCAAATTTCGTAATTGTTTTCGGGATGCAGACCGATTCCGATTATTCTTTATGGCAATACTGGATTCAAATTTCAGTTTGACAGTTAGCGGTATCACTGTTCTAAGTATTTTTTTTGTTTCAATGCTGGATTCAAATTTCAGTTTGACAGTTACCGGTATCACTTTTCGAAGTACATTTTTTGTTTCAATACTGGATTCAAATTTCAGTTTGACAGTACTGGTATTACTTTGTACAGTTTTTGTTTCAATACTGGATTCAAATTTCAGTTTGACAGTTGTTACGGGTATCACTTTTCTAAGTAATTTTTTAATTTTTGTAAGTAAATAGTGGAAAAACTATGTAAAAAATCTAAAAAAAGACCTGCAACACAATTCTTTTTTGCATTTCATACATATGCATAATAAATACTTTCCGAAATATGCACTTAAATTGAATGGAGAACTTAGAAACGTGATACCAGTACTTTTCTACGTAATTTTTTTGTTTCAATACTGGATTCAAATTTCAGTTTGACAGTTACTGGTATCACTTTTCTAAGTAAATGTTTTGTTTTTATAAGTAAATAGTGGAAAAACTATGTAAAAAATCTAAAAAAAAGGCCTGCAACACATTTTATTTTGCATTTCATACATATGCATAGTAAATACTTTCCGAAATATGCACTTAAATTGAATGGAGAACTTAGAAACGTGATACCGGTACTTTTCTAAGTAATTTTTTTGTTTCAATACTGGATTCAAATTTCAGTTTGACAGTTACTGGTATTACTTTTCTAAGTAATGTTTTTGTTTCAACACTGGATTCAAATTTCAGTTTGACTGTTGTTACCGGTATCACTTTTCTAAGTAATTTTTTTGTTTTTGTAAGTAAATAGTGGAAAAACTATGTAAAAAATCTAAAAAAAAAAGGCCTGCAACACAATTTTTTTTGCATTTCATACATATGCATAGTAAATACTTTCCGAAATATGTACTTAAATTGAATGGACAACTTAGAAACGTGATACCGGTACTTTTCTAAGTAATTTTTTTGTTTCAATACTGGATTCAAATTTCAGTTTGACAGTTACTGGTATTACTTTTCTAAGTAAATTTTTTGTTTCAATACTGGATTCAAATTTCAGTTTGACAATTGTTACCGGTATCACTTTTCTAAGTAATTTTTTTGTTTTTATAAGTAAATAGTGGAAAAACTATGTAAAAAATCTAAAAAAAGGCCTGCAACACAATTTTTTTTTGCATTTCATACATATGCATAGTAAATACTTTCCGAAATATGCACTTAAATTGAATGGAGAACTTAGAAACGTGATACCGGTACTTTTCTAAGTAATTTTTTTGTTTCAATACTGGATTCAAATTTCAGTTTGACAGTTACTGGTATCACTTTTCTATGTAATTTTTTGTTTCAATACTGAATTCAAATTTCAGTTTGACTGTTACTGGTATTACTTTTCTAAGTAAATTTTTTGTTTCAATACTGGATTCAAATTTCAGTTTGACAGTTGTTACCGGTATCACTTTTCTAAGTAAATGTTTTGTTTTTATAAGTAAATAGTGGAAAAACTATGTAAAAAATCTTAAAAAAAGGCCTGCACACATTTTTTTTTGCATTTCATACATATGCATAGTAAATACTTTCCGAAATATGCACTTAAATTGAATGGAGAACTTAGAAACGTGATACCGGTACTTTTCTTAGTAATTTTTTTGTTTCAATACTGGATTCAAATTTCAGTTTGACAGTTACCGGTATCACTTTTCTATGTAATTTTTTGTTTCAATACTGAATTCAAATTTCAGTTTGACTGTTATTGGTATTACTTTCCTAAGTACAGTTTTTGTTTCAATACTGGATTCAAATTTCAGTTTGACAGTTGTTACCGGTATCACTTTTCTAAGTAAATTTTTTGTTTTTGTAAGTAAATAGTGGAAAAACTATGTAAAAAATCTAAAAAAAAAGGCCTGAACACAATTTTTTTTTGCATTTCATACATATGCATAGTAAATACTTTCCGAAATATGCACTTAAATTGAATGGAGAACTTAGAAACGTGATACCGGTACTTTTCTAAGTAATTATTTTGTTTCAAGACTGGATTCAAATTTCAGTTTGACAGTTACCAGTATCACTTTTCTATGTAATTTTTTGTTTCAATACTGAATTCAAATTTCAGTTTGACAGTTACTGGTATTACTTTTCTAAGTATTTTTTTTTTTCAATACTGGATTCAAATTTCAGTTTGACAATTGTTACCGGTATCACTTTTTTAAGTAATTTTTTTTTTTTTGTAAGTAAATAGTGGAAAAACTATGTAAAAAATCTAGAAAAAAGGCCCGAAACACTTTTTTTTTGCATCACATACATATGCATAGTAAATACTTTCCAAAATATGCACTTAAATTGAATGGAGAACACATTCATCAAAATTTAAAATAGTTCAAATTTTGAAAATAGTTCAACACGAATGTAGCTTTTGCAGTAACAAAATTCACCGGCTTGACTAGAGCCTGCGGGAAGACCAATCGTATGCTTGTGTAGAAGTGCTCACGTGCCGATCTCGTATGTAACAAGGTTTATATAAGCTTCGTCTCGAAATTCGAGAGACTATAGCTTGCAATTTTTTTCTTAATGAGCAATTAAACTTTAAAAATCAGGTCTTGAATGTTAAAAGCAGTAAAAATAATCGGTTGGAGCTTGTGAAATATTAATACGTTCAGTTTAGTCTACTGAAGATGACCACGTAGTGGTTGAAATGTACATTTAGAGAAATAAATGTGTTTGTGAAAAAGGATAATTTGTTAGGTTAAATCAAACACTTGGTTAAAGTTTCACTGTATTAATACAGTGAAACTTTAACCAAGTGTTTGATTTAACCTAATCATAATGTTTCGCCAAGTAGTATTCACACATAGTTTCAATTTAATTGATAATTTGTTATTTTTCTTTAAGTTAAAAGCAGTTGAAATAAATAAAATATTGTTTCCATGTGAAACGTACCTTTGGTGGATTAAAAGGATAAGTTTCAGGTACTTTAATTTCTAATATAAAATTTCCTCCTTCGTAAGGTGTATCCGGCGGGCCCGCTATCTCGCCCTTTAATTCTGTGTAGTTGTCGTTTATTAGCTCTACCTTTATCGCACATTTTGCAACCTGAAACAAAACAACTTATCACAAACACGGGGTTAAATTTGATAACCTTTCATCGTTCACAACAAACAGTGTTTCAAACATTTTTGGGCGGCCAATAATAATCTGAGTTTTGGAAACAGTGCGCCTTAATATGACGGAAGAAGAAGAAAATGGTATGTATTATTCAAACATACGTTCAGGCAAAGTAGGGCCCAGTATGCACATGGTATTTAACCTTTGATGCGCAGGATTTATAAACACGAGATTTTGAGTATTCGTAAACATGTTTGAAAGGTATCGAAGCATAAATAAGATCCTGTGTGTGTCACTGCGTGTTTAAAGATAGATAAATTTAAAATTGCATATGTGCAAGATGATTTTTGTAATGTTGCTGTCAAATTATGAAAGGTTATATTACAAAGAAAGAGCAATTCATTAAAAACGTTGTGTGGTACAACGAAAATTGCAAAAAAGGACTAATAATAAGTTGTGACATAACAAAAAAACTCAGGAAAATCTAATGCTTACCTCTTCACTTTTTATAACCTCTTTAAATTCCCGTTTAATTCTCTGTGCTGCTATATTTGCCATTTTTTGTTTATTTTTTAATTCTATTAAAAACTAATGCAAAATGACCATGAGACGTGTTTGATTGTAATAGAAATGGATTATTAATGATTATTGTATAGGTATTATTTTTTTTTTGTAGACTTTCACACTTTGTAATTTAAAGTGAAGTTGGCTTCACATGGCCGTCAAAATGTAGCAGTGATGCCAACTGTGGTATATTGTTTTTGTTGCTAATTTGGACACCAAAATCAATTAAAGTATTACAATGGTTTGAATGCAGTTAATATGATTTTCGCTAAAAGCGTATCTGTTAATTCCGCTGAGATACGTTGAAATTACTGCTTATATCATAAATAATTTTAGATGCGTGGCTTAATTATCGGTTTATTTAGTTGCAACGTGATTGAGAAGGGCATAAATGCGTATTTTTGTATGGTATGTTGTTGAGGATTTTAATTGGTAATTAAAAACGAGACAATAGGATGTAGGGAATTTAGATTTAGATTTAGACGTTACGTGCGCATGTTACAATGCTGGTCTGTGATTGGTCGAATTTTTCACAGTGATGCCCGTCTTATCTCAGCCTGTGCGTGCTAGAAGCTTAGTACGGGCAAATCTTGAGAAGTCCAGTGTTATATTACACGCTAGAATGCCGAACATCAAAGTCTTCAGTGGCACTTCTCACCCCGATCTCGCCCAGAGGATCGTGGATCGCCTGGGCATTGATCTGGGAAAGGTCGTCACGAAAAAGTTCAGTAATTTGGAGACATGGTAAGTTGTTTTTTCCGATTAATTTTTCCGCCTTCGATTGACATTTTTCTTGATGATGGTCACGTTGATGGTACAATTGCGGTTAACAGTGTGACGCAGGTGAAACCCATGTACCTATTGTTATTGATTTTATTTCAGCGTGGAAATCGGGGAATCAGTTCGCGGCGAAGACGTATACATCGTACAGTCCGGCAGCGGCGAAATAAATGACAATCTGATGGAGCTGCTTATTATGATAAATGCTTGCAAAATTGCATCGGCTAGCCGTGTAACAGCCGTGATCCCGTGCTTTCCTTATGCCCGACAGGACAAGAAGGACAAAGTGAGTGAGGAACAGACCATTTTTAATAGCCACCTTCTAGCTACCTGCTTCCACGTGACTCTTGTTGTGTACATTCACCCAAACAAGTTTCAATCAATTATCTGTCTGAACTTGATACGTAATTTGTTTGGTAGCCTTCTTTTATTCTTCTGTTATCTAATGGGCTATACAATATTACAACTGTATTTTTTAATTAATTCTGACGTTCTAACATTTTTTTTTATAACTGTAGAAAAAAATTGCTTACATATTCAGAAACACTGATTGCCTAAATTATAATTAATTAAATCATATTCGAGCATCATATACCATTAAGCAAAACCAAATTGAACTGACTTCATATTTGAAGTCGATTAAAAGACGAATTCACAATATGTACGCAAATTCTTTTTACAAGTTTAATTCAGTTAAAAAAAATAATAGTGCCAGAGTAACAATAGAACCTTTAATTGGAATTAGTGTAAAAAATATCCATGTAGTCGATGATTTTATAGGGTGAGGGTGTCAAAGATCCAAACATCAATAAATGGAAATCTATCGAATGGAAATTCAGGGTAATCTCTTCCTCTAAATACGCTGAATGTTAAGGGGTGCTTGCAGGATATAGAAATTACAACGTAATTTTTGTCCGTTCATTCATTCACTTCTACTAATGCTTTTACTTTTTTTTATAACATACACGTTACTTGGTGGCCGATTTTTTGTGTCTACATTAATAGCTTATTGCATCTATGTAACAAAGAATCCGTTAATATATGTAAAGTGACAAGTTCTCTATTGACGACATATTTCTTTTCAGTTTGACGCAAATGAGATAAGAAGGGTCAAGTCACAGGTCAATAAAATTCTTATCTGTTTATTATACAATAATTTCTGATGCAATCAAGGAACAAGTTTTTATTATACCTAGCACTTGTTGGACAACATCTAAATAGCAATATTCCTAGCATGCTTTATTTTATGTACGCTTAGCTAATTGCTTTTATTTTAATTAATATTTATCTAGTTTTACATTTTGGGAGTCTTTGTCCTCATAGGTATTATTTAAGTTTTGTTCCTGGTTAATTTTATACCTAGCATTGTCCACTTAGGCCCAGTTTTACAATCGTGGAACATCCTTGTTCCTAGTACAATTACCTAGGATACAATTGTTGAAAAAATTGTATCCTAGGTAATTGAACCAGGAACAAGGATGTTCCATGATTGTAAAACCGGCCCTTAGTGATTATTGACAAGTGATTTGCAATACCAAACGTATTGCCACTTTTTAATAACTATTAAACGGATTATGTATGTGACCAATAATGTTTACTGTAAAAGGCATTTAGATATTTCAAATATACAAGGTTTTCCTTAACGACTTGCTAATATTTAAGTGCGTAATTCCTCAGATCAGTTTATGAAGAAAATTTCACATGAACATATATCCGCAACAGCTTCAATTTTTTGCTACAGGGTGTTGAAATATTTTATTAAATCGTTATTTGTTTTAATATCTCCGAAAACACTTAAGATATCATTTTCAAATAGCGATTTAAAAAAATATTTCCAACACCCTGTAGCAAAAAATTTAAGCTGTTGCCAAATTTTCTTCATAAAATCACCTGAGGAATTACACCCTTAAATATTAGCACGTCATTAAGGAACACCCTGTATACGACTTTTCATGATATTGCATTCCTGAATGCTGTCAAAGTACACTTTGGTTTGCACCAAACAAATCTGCTTTACAGTGAACCAAAGAGTTGATAACACAAACTTTGCCGTCCTACTGAAAAATAGGATTGTTAGAGTGCAATCAAATTGTAATTCGAAGACATATTGAAATACCCTATTGACATTGCAAACTTATACACTCAGATTCTCAAAGCGCTTTAACATTCGTCTGTGATTAGATAGTCTCAAGTTAAAGTCCATAAAATATTTTTACTAATTGCAAAAATATGTTACTATGCAAGCCACATATTCTAAGGGTCGATATTACAATCTTCAGTTTTCATATATGAAACAAGACTTCAAAATATGTTCAATTATTTGCACAGTATTGTAGCATTTTAATTATCGGTTAACCAAAAAAATTCGTGCGGTTTTTAATTTATTCGTTGAATTTTTAAATATGAGTTAAACAATTATCGTTGAATTTAAATGCATCAAATGGAAGAGTGATTCGTACGATTCATACTAAAGTAGAAAATACTATATATACATATTATAATATTTCTTTACATATTACAATCTTCAGTTTTCGTACATGAAACAAGACTTCAAAATAAGTTCAATTATTTGCACAGTATTATAGCATTTTAATTATCGGTTAACCAAAAAAATTTCGGGCGGTTTTTAAATTATTCGTTGAATTTTTAAATATGAATTAAACAATTATCGTCAAATTTGAATGCATCAAATGGAAGAGTGATTTGTACGATTCATACTAAAGTAGAAAATACTATATATACATATTATAATATTTCTTTACATATTACAATCTTCAGTTTTCGTACATGAAACAAGACTTCAAAATAAGTTCAATTATTTGCCCAGTATTGTAGCATTTTAATTATCGGTTAACCAAAAAAATTTCGGGCGGTTTTTAATTTATTCGTTGAATTTTTAAATATGAATTAAACAATTATCGTCAAATTTGAATGCATATGGAAGAGTGATTCGTACGATTCATACTAAAGTAGAAAATACTATATATACATATTATAATATTTCTTTACTTATTACAATCTTCAGTTTTCGTACATGAAACAAGACTTCAAAATAAGTTCAATTATTTGCACAGTATTGTAGCATTTTAATTATCGGTTAACGAAAAAAACTTCGTGCTGTTTTAAATTTATTCGTTGAATTTTTAAATATGAATTAAACAATTATCGTCAAATTTGAATGCATCAAATGGAAGAGTGATTCGTACGATTCATACTAAAGTAGAAAATACTATATATACATATTATAATATTTCTTTACATATTACAATCTTCAGTTTTCTTACATGAAACAAGACTTAAAAAACTTAAACCAAAAACTTAAACTCAATTAACTTAAATTCAATTATTTGCACAGTATAATGTATTGTAGCATTTTAATTATCGGTAAACCAAAAAAAGTTTGTGCGGCTTTTAATTTATTCGTTGAATTTTTAAATATGAATTAAACAATTATCGTCAATTTTGAATGCATCAAATGGAAGAGTGATTCGTACGATTCATACTAAACTAGAAAATACTATATATACATATTATAATATTTCTTTACATATTACAATCTTCAGTTTTCTTACATGAAACAAGACTTAAAAAACTTAAAACTCAATTAACTTAAATTCAATTATTTGCACAGTATAATGTATTGTAGCATTTTAATTATCGGTAAACCAAAAAAAGTTCGTGCGGTTTTTAATTTATTGGTTGCCTTTTTAAATATGAATTAAAAATTATCAATTAAGTTGAAAGTATGTGTGGATACCACTTGGTGAAACATGATAATTAAGGTAAATCAAAAACTTGGTTGAAGTTTCACTATATTAATAGTATTTTCTCTCAAACTTTCCTTTGAGAAAATTCTTTTAATATAGTGAAACTTCAACCAAGTGTTTGATTTACCTTAAGCGTCAAATTTGAATGTATCAAATGGTATGTATCGTACAATTCATACAAACGTAGAAAATACTATATAAACAAGTGCTATCGATAAAAAATGTAAATTGCAATCTGCATGAAAACATAAACCATCAAAAACAAACGTATAGTTTAATTTTTACCGCGATCGTACAATTATTTTATACAAAAAAGTAATCATGAAAAGTACGAACGCACGGATTTTGAGGTTAACTGATAGTTAAGCGATACTTTTATTATCATACGTGAAGGTTGGTATTGTTTGCTACTAAGCATCTAAGCATGGCACTTCATGATTCAGCAAATCGAAACAAATGTTTGAAGACAACTGTATGTTTTCACAATTTTCTTCTAAAATCACCAACACTGTTATTTTACACGTCTCATTCAATTAAGCAACATTTTTCCCCAGCACGTTGGTTTGTTTGCCATCAAACGGAACACGTCACCAAAAATTTTGATATGATCTGCATGCACCATGGCTTTAGATAACCGAAATCTATTTAAAAATTCATATTTGTTAAGAAATTTGATGAAATTTGCACGTTTCTACACGAGAGGTCTTATCAGAATTCCTGATAAATCATGATAAAGAGATTCTGTCATTGCTGTTATTCATTTGTTTTGCACTATCCATTTAAATAACATATACAGGGCGTTTCTGAAAAAGATGCACATTTCTCCACCAAGCTCACTAGAGAACGCAAAAAAAACATGTTCGTTTCAGGGAAAATACAAACTAATACTGGCAACACTACTGTATGTTTACTGACTTAACCCCTGCATTGCACCTGCCTCTTGGGCCTTTGCGCCTAAACTTTTAATTCAATATGATGTTGATACTTGGATAACTGAGGCTCGGATTATCGACGCTCTACTGTATGTTACATACAGACATACTGCATTTAATGGAAAAACTGTACTTGAATTGGCGATGTCTTCATTGCATGCAGTGATTTGTGTAAAAAAAGCAAATGCATTTTGCGCTCATTTGATTTTGATTTAGGTTAGGGAGATACCTTTTGGAATTTCAGATAGCTAAATTAATTTATTTAGGTGCTCATTGCTCATTTGATTTAGGTTAAGGAGATACCTTTTGGAATTTCAGATTGGTAAATTAATTTATTTAGGTGCTCATTGCTCTTTTGATTTATGTTAGGGAGATACCGTTTGGAATTTTGGCCGATATCATAGCATATATCATATCATTTGATTATCATATTTTATGTATCCCTGACGCATGCAAACAATTTTGAAATTGTAAAGCACTTGTAAATAAATTAATAAATAAATTATGGCGCTGTAGAAACAACTGAAAGCAACCGTTTTTGACAAAAATGTGCGCATAGTCTCCATTCACGATGTTTTTGTGTCAGGGGAGTCTATGAATATCTAATAATTTTGTTGGTAGTGTTTCGGAAATAACTGAATTCAACGATGTAACTTGTCAAATTTTTTTAGGTAAAGTTGTTTTCAATTTGAGGTTATATTTTTTAAATATAATTTTTGCCAGATGTAAAGTTTAAATTATTAGAGATGAAAATTTGTTGCAGTTGTAATAATTTTTTGCATTTTCATTAATTTTATGACAAAAGTAAAAAAAAATCGTGGGTTTTGGGTTGGAATATGCAGTAAAAAATAAATAATGATATCTTTAAAATAGTGAAAAAAATTATAAATCTGACAATGCAAATGTCTAATGGACATCGACACAAAAAAATAATTTGAATGTATCAAATGGTATGTATCGTACGATTCATACTAAAGTAGAAAATACTATATAAACAAGTACTATCAATAAAAAATGTGAATTGCAATCTGCATGAAAACAAACGCACGGATTATTAGGTTACGTGATAGTTAAGCGATACTTTTATTATCATACATGAAGGTTCCGTTGCATCACTAAATCAGTTTGTCCAACATGACAAAACGAAAACCTAGCCAACTCGGTTGCAAAAAGGTCGTGAATGTATAATAAAAAAACAATCTAAAAGCAGTAATTTTTTAATCCTGTATAAAAAAAGTTTCATTTGTTTAGATGCAGTGATGATTGCAAAATAGGTATTAAAATTTAGATTCCGATAATCTGGATGATTTGATAATTCGGATCACCCCCATTTTAATTGATGCGGATTATCGCATCAACGCAGTATAGATAATTTCCAGCGTATGGTTAAACTGACATTGTAATACCGGGCCTAAGAACGTTTAATACAAAACAGTGTTAGAATATGATGATGGCTAACAAGACATATAAAATTAGATATCGGATTGATGGGGCTGATACATGATGAAACTCCATGTTAATATGTAAATAAAACAGAATTGGTGTGAGTTTCACAAAATGTTTAATGTTGTACTACGACAATTGTTTTGTGTGGCGAAACAATTGTCATAATACAGTAAGTATTTTGTGAACCTCCCACCAATTGTTTTATTAATATATAAAATTAGATTTGATCTATTTGTCGCTTTGAGAATTGGTTTGTGTTGGATTATTAGAAAGTCATTTTGAGTACATACAACCAAATTTGAGCTTTTATGGTTGACTATAGCAGCGATAACATTGCTGATAGTTATCTCTCTGTTTAAAATGCATACAGGGCAATTAAAAACTGAAGCATTTAACATGCAAATACAAGCTGTTAGTAAATTAACATATCGATGATTCATAAAATGGTTAGTTAATGAATATTTAGGCAGAACGGAAGCTTGTGAAAGATTAATGAAAGCACAAGTTTCTTTGTGAAAAAGGGAAATTTTGTCACTAGCGGTTACTAACGAATAGATTAGTTTAAAACCTGCATACAAAATTCTCTATTTATATTTTTTGCCTGCATTAACCCCTCGTAAATTGTCTGAAATTTTCTTTTGTCTGTTCTATGGTGCTTTATCGTTTCCAGTTACTGCTTATCGTTATAGTTGTAATGACTCACCAAGAATTTAATTCTAGGTCATATTGTGCCCTCGATCCAGGGAACTTTGAACTTTTAAATCCTGTTGGAGTGCACTCGTACATGTTCTAGGTTATATTGTTTTGTGGTGATCTCCAGCAGACGAAGTTTAAATCCCACAGTGTCACGTTTGAATTATTTTATGCGCCACTGTGCTTACATAGGTTCTGCCTTACAGTATGCTTTTTGAAGGGTGTGTTGTCCCATTTACCTTTTCTCTCAGCTCAGTAGGAAAAATAATCGTAACATAAATAAGAATTATGGATGATTTCATTTAAGTTCACCAAACAATTTTTTTGCAACAATATGAGTGGGTCTTTCCGAGTTAACTGCAACGCTCGGTGATCACGCATCTAAACCAACGATAGGAGTCATATCGATCAATTGTGGCATACATATGAGCCCTGTGTACCGAGATCTTGTGTCAAGAGCCATTTGTGGCAATTGTATCTGTAAGTTTAATGCCTCTTTAGCAGTGTTTTTGAACTTGACCTCAGGCATTTAATCTGTGGTTCAAAACATGTATAGGACTACATTTCCGGATAATAGCAATAAAAATAATCTAATTTGCTGGAAAATAGCATTTTTGGGTGTCACATCTAAACCAACGAGGCACAGGAGTCATATCAACCTTGACATCAAGTGTGGCAAATATAAAAAGTTTAAAGGGACAACATTGACCTACTTATCAAAGACTATTAAGTCGACAACGTCTTGCAAATAGCCAGAGCTTAATTTTTTTTCTTCGTCTTATACAGTTATAACTTATAAACATGTTTGCACCGATGCTGATAGCACAAGTACATGCATGCACGTACAATTGTAATCCTAACGCACAAACAGCACTGCGGAAGTTTTTGGTTCACAAGGAATATTATTTATTTTTTACTTCTTTGTTTGAAGTCAAATAGCATAGTCGTGCATAGTCATGAGCCCTCTTATACTTTTCACTTCCTCAGTAACTACACATGATTTTCTATTTTTGGCGCCATGAGAACCTGATTTGTTCCTCAATCATTTTTAATATGATAATACCGAGGGATCTATTACTCAGTATAACTGATCACTCGATTAACGATTATCACTCGGTATATAAGACTAAGGCGTAATTACAAGTTTATATGTATTTATTTTTGTGCTATTATTTTCTTCATGGTGACAATAAAAAATAAAAGCTTAAAAATAGATCATTGATTATGTGTCAACTAAAATTTTAATGGAGTTTAATTTTTCAATTGAAAATATTGTACCACTTTAAATTATTATCTATTTTATTGTGATCAAATTTGAAATAATGAGCTAGATGCCGATTATGCATCGTATATCCCATCATTTGCACCTAATCAAAGAACCGCATTATGAAGTAAAATCATCATGTAGAAGCTATTTTTGTAAAGAATATGTATTATTTCTTTGCAAAAATAGCCTCTACATGATGATTTCACACTATATATCACAATTAATTTGCCTAGAGTAATCATATGATAACGAGTTAATGGTTGTCGTATTTCTATTTTTATTAAATTGCATGATGACATGGTTTAAGCTATTTTAATTATAAGATAATCTTTAAGATTGTAAACTTTTCTATTTCTGTAAATAAGTAGAGATATGACCTAGTTTCAAATGAAATGTAATGTACTCAATATGACCATCAATATTCTGGCGAGTTTGGTAACTATTTAGAACAACAATGTATTTGAATTATATGCATACAACTGACAGCAATCGCGAATTTAAGCAATATAATGACTGCTGACTATATTGTTGCGATGGTACTAATGCCATGTTGGCAATGTTCCTAAATAAAAAAGAAATAGTTATGTTGGAGAAATACATAACATATCAGCACAAACTGTTACAACATCAGTATAGACATATAAATCACCTCCGACTTCTATAAATCATGATGTAAATTTCGACTGTCGGGCCTAGTGTTACGCACTGATGCAGAGGTCCCGGGTTTGAATCCCAGCGCCAAGGCACGGTTTGACCTAAAAATATATATTCACACATTTTGTGGCTAATTATAGTTTGATTCAATTTTAAATTGGTACATAGGCCACTTCTTATTAGTATGTCAAAAGTATTAAGTTACTTGAAACAAAGGGTGTCCTCAATTTTAGTAATTATTAAGTATTTATGCCTATTTTGGTTTACTGTGGATGTCTTGGACATATGGACATAATGACAATTTATTCGCCATGGGTACTCAGCAGATTTTGCAGACAAAATGTAATGATTAACTAAATGATAAAAACAATTTCTTTTGTTTTGTTCAGATCCCACGTAATTGCTAAGAAAGCAAAATTATTTGCTTGAAAATGTTATTTGAAATTAGTTTCCATATTGTTCAAGCACTTGTTTAACTCTCACTTAGGACATATGAGAGTGCAAACACAAGTTATTTACACATTGTTATTTGATGGATCTGTGATATATGATCCGACAACTGCAATCTTAAACATAACAAAACTACAATTTAATCCCAATAGAACCATGTTATGTAATCTGATACTTTAAAGTTGCAGCCTGCATATTTTAAATTGCACTATCATTTTAGCCAAATCGCACACGACTTCAATTCGAAGTGTTTGAAATAACCACCAATCCATAATATACATAATAAATTGTGACTACATGTTCTCAAAAATTGATTTAAAAAAAAAAGTGATTTGGCTCAGCAAATTGCATCAATTCTGATATATTATGCATTCAACTATAATTTTTGTTTTAATTTCAAACCTTATTAATTCATTATACATAATTATTTCCAGCTATGTTATTAAAAAATATATATAATTTTCTAAAAACTCTCAACATATTTTATCTTCTCTAGATGGTGCCTATGTGGAATCCATTGGTTGCCCCTTGTATTATATGCGTGAGTTTTGTAATGGTGTTTATAAGAGTTCTTTGACCATCACCTTAGTTTTCAGTACATAATAATTACATACTTTTGGCACTATTAGGCTTCAATACCTTGGTTTATAGTGCGAGTTTCATTCAGCTCCACATATTTAAATGTGGTAGAGCTAGATCCTTAAACGAGCACTGTTTGTGTCAGGCGGGCGGAATAGAGCCTACTCCTTGTTTTTGCTTTAAACGAGCAAGTACCATTTAGTTGACTAATGGCAAAATGTTGGAATTGATTTTTTACTTATCTACAATATTCCAATTCTCGTGTATATTTTACGTGCAACTTTTTGTGTTAATTTATTTATTAGTTAGTTTAACATTTAGTGTGCTGGATTGTTTGGTTATTAACGAAACTGATGGTTTATATTTCTTTGTATTGATTTTAAAATTAAGACTTTGGAAACCCTCAGTTCAACATTTCAATTGAAGGGACAACAGATTCATCAAAATTTGTCAACCAGTGATATTACTTGGTGCTATTTATCTAATTCATTATCGCTGATGGTTACCGATATCTCCATGGTGTATGTGGTAACTGATATCTTCTACAATCAATACATACGCACTTGATAGCAGATGTGTTAAATATTTTTTTACGTTTGTCATTTTCAACAGCAATGCTGCATGCGAACTGTACATACCTCATTATTCGTTGCAAGTATCGTTGGATTATAATCTATCACTGCATTAAATCATTTCTAGAAATCTGGCATTACTCACATATTTTTGTTTGAAATCACCCCTTATGTTAATATTATCGATTATATGTAAGGCACAAAATATTTATCTGCTTGAAAATGTTTCACCAACTCCCGGTGTTATCATCATATTTTATCGGACATTTAAGCTTAAATGAGGTTTATAAGTGATTACGTTGTATTCATTTTTAATCATATGAGAAATTGAAACAAATATTTAAAAATATTCGTTATGCCGCTAAGTGACAAATTGTGCAATTTTTCTTGGATGCTCTGTATGTATGTAAGGACAATATGAAGTTAAATTATTTTTAATTATCTCATTAGTAAGATGAGTTGAATACTGTATCACCAAAATTAGAATAAATCGTCACCCTAGTTTCAAGTTAACTTTTTGCATTGTTGATCAGATGCGTTGTGGATTATATCTGTATGTCTATTGTATTAAATATTTACTGTTTAATTTTGTTTTAAGAATCATCTTTGAATTATTTACCATTATATTTAAGAAAAATTGATTATCCTTAAAAGTTTTGTGTAACTTGAATAACTATCAACAGAATAAGTAAGAACATTATATATTCATACTTTAAAGCTTTTATGTTCATAGCATTGATAATAACAAATACTGTAATGTAAAAATTAGATTTATTGATTGAATCTATAAATAATTTCGTTATAATTGTACTTTTCGCAATATAAATTTTCTTAGCTTTAGTACTATTTGAAGTACAAGGTACTATGAAATATTTTTTTGCGTTTAAATTTAGGTAAATATATTAATAATAGTTTACATCTGTAAAATCATATTATTTAATATTGCAATGATTTAAGGTACTCATAAAAATTGTTTTTCAATTCAGTTTAAAGGAGGCGCCTTAATTTATCATATTGCATGAGATAAATATATTTGGTAACAAAAATGAACCTTTGGTATTGCCGACGCATTTACATACATTTACATTAACTAACAATTATATCTTATTAATTCTTAGATGCCTCTTTGAGTGTTGATAAATAACAGGTCGCCTGTAGTCGTGTCATCACTATGTATCAGTTGTGCTCTAACATATCTTTTAAACTGAATTAGAAGTACAAGGTAATGCTTTGTTGACAGAGTCGTGCGCCTATATCAGCGAAATTAGTAGCGAATATGTTGTCCGTGGCTGGTGCCGATCATATCATTACCATGGACCTCCACGCTTCTCAGATTCAAGGATTCTTCGATATACCTGTAGATAACTTGTACGCAGAACCGGCAGTTCTAAAGTGGATCAAGGAGAACATTACGGATTGGCGAAATACCATTATAGTTTCACCTGATGCCGGTGGAGCAAAGAGAGTAACTTCAATTGCAGATAGGTTAAATGTAGAATTTGCTCTGATCCACAAAGAACGGAAAAAGGCTAATGAAGTAGCATCGATGGTTTTAGTAGGCGATGTAAAAGACAGGGTCGCTATATTGGTGGACGATATGGCAGATACCTGTGGCACAATCTGTCATGCTGCGGAAAAGTTGATGGAGGCTGGGGCTACAAAAGTGTATGCAATATTGACCCACGGAATATTCTCTGGGCCCGCTATTTCCAGAATCAATACTGCATGTTTCGAAGCCGTAGTGGTTACAAACACTATTCCTCAAGACGGTCACATGAAAGACTGCTCTAAGATTCAGGTAATTATAAATTGCTTTGTGTTTTTCAGTTTTTCAATATGTTTTCTTTATAGTGCATTGACGTGTCAATGATGTTTGCTGAAGCTGTTAGGCGGACCCACAATGGAGAATCCGTTTCGTATCTATTTTCCAATGTTCCCTATTGAACATAATACTTTTGATAATTTTTATTTAATATAGCAAACTATTTTATAAATTTCCACTATAATGAAATCTGCGAAATTAAGTATGATTACTTTTAAGCCAGAATCTCCAGCTAAATTTTGACAATTAAATGTTGCCATATTTTGTTTACAATATAAAATGCAAATTATCTTGTTATTTCAAATATAAATAATAAACATAGTTTATATATTAATGTTTGCGATAATTATAATCTTATTTATTTCCATTACGTTGAGAAATAATAATACCTACATTATACTGATGGGACATAGGGTATAGTATTTATATTTTAAAGGGCATGCACTAATGTAAATACAATTTACATTTTCTAGGCAGCAAGGTATTGAAGGAATTCAATGCTCGTAGAAATATGGGAAGATAACCATATGTAAGCTAAAATAATTTTCAGCTACTATTATTAATAGAATCTACCAAACGAATTTATTATTCGAAATTGGATTTAAAAAAATGATGTTTATATGAAATCATGACCATAATAATGTTTTATTACTATTTAATTATGTTCAAGTAATTATTAATCAAGTAAATATAAAATGATATTTTGTCATCTTAAATGTGTGAGACTAGAGTTTAAAATATAACCTGAATACAGTTTATATATCCTCTAATAAACAAATGTAACAAGTTTTACACTCAGTTTCTTACGAGTACTTGCTGCAATATTAATTCCATTAATAATATATTTTGAAAACTAATTTACTTCATGTAGTTTTAGATGCTCGAATGTTACTTCTTTTAATTGCATTAGTAGGCCTTCTAATTGACCTAAACGCTTGTGTGTTAATTGATCTGTTTTATGTTTGTTACCGTCGTTATTTACATTGTGATATGTTTTCACAATTTGACGTAGTACGTTATTTTGCTGCAGTATACGATTCAAAATTTCCCCACCGTTCATTCCACATTTGGTTTCACCCAGAAGTGGATTGGAAATAAAGTGGGCGTGTTTATTTTCCAACACCTTATTACGGCTTTCCAGAGCTTCGCAATGATCTGCCAATTCTTTATTCATTTGCGCACAAAAAAGCAACTTTTGTTTTAACGTGGTTTCCATATCGTTCTTTTCTGCGTAAATTTTATTCAGTTCCAGATTTTTCGCATTACATTCAAATTTGAGTTTATTATTTAAATCTTCATTTGATAATAATTGTTTTTTGAGAAACTCGTAATCCAGCTCGAGAGATTCAAGTTTACTTTTCATTTCTGCATTTATAGTTTTAATGGTTTTTATTTCGCATTTATGAATACTTAATTCAGGAACATAGTGCGATTCAATTTCTCGATTTTGATTGTGCAAAGCTAAATTATCCTTAATTAAGTGCTCCATTTGTTTGTTTAGTTTTGCACCCTGAAATAATAAATGTTAGGGACATTTCCTAATAAATAACTATTATACAAACTCTGGTAATCTCATTCTGCAGATTAGATTGAAGCTCTGAAAGTTTTTCAGAATATTGCCTCCCATTCTCATTCAAAGTTTTTCTATGTGATGTTTCCAATTCTGTGCATCTGCGCCTCATTTTGTTTTCTAGCTCTTTTATATTTTCTTGATGACAAGTTTTCAAAGCATTTATTTTTTGTGTTAACTTACGCACAATTTCCTCACATCGTAGTGATTGGTGAGAACGTTCGTCTTGCGAACTACGTGTCAATTCCTCTAAATTATGTACTTTGGTCTTCAAAATACTGATTTCGTCCAAATATGAATTTATTGTGTTTTGAAGCACCTTATTTAATGCTCCAATCCTTGAAAATATTTTCCAGTTAATTTGTACATTGTGCGTTTTCACGCATTGATAATAACATCAAACTTTTGATGCCCCATACCAGCCCAGTTGGATTTATCTTCATAGTCTCCTTGGCCCGCCCCTAATTATGTTCCATTTTAACGAAAACTTATTTTTAAGCAATTTGTACATTGTAATTGTGCTTACCTTTGAATTTCTTCTTCCTTAATTTTTAGTAGTGTCAAGTTAAACTTGTAATGTTTTTCAAAATTAAGAACATCTTGGAAGAATTCACACGATTCACCGTTCTCAACCATAATATTGAATTAAAAGGTACGTATTTAAAAATAATTGATATACAATTTTGTGGTTAATACACACATACTTGGATATCCCCATGAACATAAAAACAGAGTTACTTCAAATTATCCAGACAACTCGGCATTCTGCAATGCAATTAAGCCATTGCAGTCTGACTTGGCATTCTATATAAACTTCGGACAAAGATCGGTAATTCGGGCGTGATGTGTGCTATAGGGTCATTGGAAGGAAGCGAAATATCAAAGACAAGGATAGGGGACAAGGCACATTATTAAAAAAAAAAAACTTGAATAAAATATATATTTATAAACATAGAAACTATCAGAACAATGAATTTTAATCAAATAAACTAGCAATATGTACTTGATTACTGTGGCATGCATCAATGGATATGAATTAAATATGTAAGTTATAAAAATTACAGTTACAGAAATCAAACATTTAACATTTTAAAATACTGAATAGTAGTGTTTTGGATGATTATAATTTTTTACAACACAATCAAGCATAAAATAAGTTTTTGAGACATTAAAAAGAATGGTTATTTTTTTGGAGTATCCATTAACATTAGGCACTGACGTTGTAAATTGATTGATACAGTTTTATTTCGTTCCTTCGGTGTACACAACAATATTCGTTCAGTCTTTGGTGTGCATAAAACTGGGTCATTACTTCTTAAAGCATTGTAATAGCTTATTGCTTTTTTCATGGCGACGTCATTTTCTGCTGCCTTTGGTATGGCATTACTTTTGGCTGAAGTGTTATTTAAAGCTAATCTTCTTAATTCAGACGTTGAAGAAACAAATTTTCGATCTATCCCAAACTTATTTTTATTTTCCGTTTCTTCTGGCTAGAACTGTAAAATGTAGGTTCAATGAACTCTACTTATTTAGTTACTTACTTCATGTCCCGCTTCAACAAGTCTTTGGAGTCTGTCTAATTCCTGAATATTCTTTTGTGCTCTTAAAACATCCATTTCTATATTTTGTCGTAGTACATTCAGACATTCCAGTATTTCATTTTTCTTTGAGGAGCATTTCAAATTCGTACCTGCGGTACATTTGTCCGTTTCATGAGTAATTCCGCATTGTTTTTCAAGTTGTTCGAATTCATTCGATGAAGCAGAATTAATAGACACATCTTCAGTTCTGGTGTGTCTTTTAGGAGTTTCAGCTGTAACCTATGCAGTAAAAAAATTAACTACCACAATTTTATTGTACCATATGCCAATACCTTTGCTTTATTAGATATCCCATTTTTGTTTCGACTTTCTTTTGATGCAGAGGAACTTGTTCTTGGTTTTAAAATCGATGATTCACACCGAGAAAATAATTCTTTCCTAATTTTATCAGACACAAATCCTATAAATAAAAACGTAATGTTATAAATTGTAAGATATTAAAATTAATATTAGCAATATTCATAATAATTTGTAAATTGCCTATCTCCACATGCTTGCAATAATTAAAATTTAACTTTGTTATGAGATATTATATTAGTATATTATTAGTTAAATTTGTTAAAACTATCATAAAATAAAATGTACTTTAGCATACCATTTTTACTTGGGTGAACGGATTGTCTTCTATATGCATTACTTATTTTGTAGGAAACACTTCCTGAAAAACATAATTTGCACAGGAAAGTTTTTCATTTCGAATGAAACTTGCTTGAGTTTACCTCTTTTTGTTCTTTTTCCAGTAGAATTGCCCTTAGCAGCTTTGACACCTGTTAAATAAAGAAATTTATATAGTACTCCATATTTCATAGTTATATGAAAATCAGTTCACAGCAAAATTGCCCTAAATTACTACGTAAAACAATTTTTTGTACAAGGTTTCAATTTTAAATTATCTTTAAGAATTTCCAATCACGTGTTTTGCATAACAAAAAGAGTTAATAGTAACGTGTACGTTATTTAACAGTTTCACATTCAAATATCAATACTACTATGTTATAATTGCAATTGACATTTGAATGTTAAGCTGCAACTCGTACATGTCATTGTTAACGTTTTTGATACGCAATACATTTGAATATTATGTTCATTTAACATGAATGTGGTTTATATCTCATAATATTCATCTATTATGATCATCTATTAATTCAACTCATTTCATCATAAGAGTCGCCCAGTCACTAACAAATAAGTATTGAGAGCATTTGGTATAGACAATGTCTCATCCTACATGAATAATAATATTTTATCTTTGGAAATCATCGACACTAACTCTTTCGTCCACTACATGTTTCTTCACCTTTTTTAGTTGTTGCCTCATCTAATGCTGCCACTAGAAAATAAATAGTATAGGTTTTAAGATATCAAACATAAACCATCTAATAAAACTTACACAAAACATCATCATTCATGATGATAGGAGGATAAAATACTTTCTTCGTGGTGCTACTTCCTGAAATATATTGTATTAATTTTATATAAAATCACAAATAAAGATAAATTAATAACAAGATAATATAACATAAAGATTTTGCAGCTTTCAAGTGCATCCGAGTGACGGCGGTGTTGTATGACATAAAATTTGAGCTCCAAGGGGTGTTATTAACGAACGGAATTCTGGAACGTTGCCGGCGGCGGAGCCGTGTTTGTTTCAGAGTTTGCGCCCCCGAAGGGGGGCCTTCCTCTGTGGCATGAGGAACGTTGCCTCAAACGTGACGAGTTTATACATGGTACTACACCAAGGCTATCAAGAAGCCGCCTAAATTGCTGGGCATAGCAATTTAGGCGGCACTGTACTTAACTCCATTACATGTTTACCTTTTCGAGAATCTCCCAGACTTAATTCTTCCACTGGAAAATAAATAAGGTGGGTTTTAGCATAACAAATAGGAAACCAATAATTAAAACTTACACATAACATCATTTAGGATAAGCGGAGGATACAACACATTTCTTTTAGTGGTACTTCCTGAAATATATCAAGTTTATTGTAATTAAATTAATAGAAAGAGATCATTTCCTACCTGTCTCACCATCCTTCTGGCATTTAACAGCTGCAAAAAAATATATGTGATAAATATTTATTTAAAAAAAATAACTATTCAAGTATTTTAACATGTGGTTCTTGTCATTTCAATTGTGAAGAAATTTTATTTTCTGTTACAAATCCGGTAGGTTACTTGTCACAGTACGAGTTAGACATTATATACGAGGCAACGTTAGGAGCCAGACAAGAATGTTTAAACGAGTAACTGTTACAAGTACTACCGGACTTTTATCGAAATGCTCTTCTGTTCCTAATGAATGTCAAGATTTGAATTAAAAAATGAAACAGTCCGGTAAGTATTGCTTAGCGACACTTACCGGCTCTGATGCTGTTATAACACACTTATCGGACTCAAATTGATAATGTAATCGAACATCTACCGGACAGTATGAAGTAAAAACTAGTTTCAGAGTAATATGAGTACTTACTTCCTGTGGAGAATCCTAGAGAATTATTCATATTGACGATTTGAGGCCTGCCTTATTAACTATGTGCACGAAGAACAATATTTCTCCAACAAAAATCAACTATTTGGTAAAATAAACTAAAACTAGGTAAAACCGTTGAGTCCCGTTGACTTTTCAACTTCAAGTGCTCCCACGAGTACCAATCTATAGGAATATTTCAAAAGTGGTAAGTTGGTAATGCATATTTAAAAGCGACAATAGCAGAGGTGGCAAAGATATTTAACGTGATAAGAAAGCTGCCGCAAATTTATTATTCAGGCACATTCCTTATAAAATTCGAAATAAACGCAGAATTAATCATTATCACAAATTTTTGTGTTGGCGCCATCTATGGGATACGTGCGAACTACTATGTTTGAAAATTGTTCCGAATTTTCGATACAACTAATCGAGTTATCTTTGCAACGAAATTTCGGACGGATTTCCGTCAACCTGTAATTTTTTAAATTTACAGCTTGAAATTAAAATCATTTAACGTTTAATGCTGTTGTAGATGCCCAACATTTGTTCTATAAACGTATCCTTTCATTTTAAAAGCGATTAAGTTATTATATAAATTATCAGTCCCAGGCAACTTCACGTTGTTCAACATCATTTGTGACAGGAACTTCTAACCCTTTTATTCTAACCCTAATCTCAAATTTACCTGTTCAATTCTATTTTCACGCTAATTTCAATAAACTACATCACATTTTGACGGCACAGTGCATTATTGAGTGATGCACAATTTGATGCCCCACGATATTTACCCTGAAATCTGTACTTGGTAAAATCATGCAAGGACATACTGAATTGAGAGAGAGAATTGAGAGCGGCCCTAACAGTAAGTTTCTTGAGAGCACAGTTGTAGCTTAAGTTCTTCATCTTCTTCCAGGTCCTCCCGACTACCACCACTTTCTTCTATGCCATTTTATTTTGAATAAACAAACTCTATTTTCTCAGACGGAGGCGCGCTTGCATCAAACAACCCAGTGATGAATGGAGAAACATCTCAATCTGCAAGATCTGCATGTAACCTGCCGCAGAATGACTTGTGCTGGTATTTTTAGCCACCCTGGGTATGTTCCTGTATGCCCATCAGCACTTCACCATTTCGAGTGCCATTATATTCATGTGAGCCTTTTAGTAATCGTTATTAATAGCACTATAATGTAGTAGGTTTTTCATTAAACAAAAGCCTTTTTTTTCCATCTGAGTGCTTGTTCTTAGTGTCTCCCTTGCTTTCCAGTAAGGTCCCTCGATTACCGCAAAGGATGCCCCCGGGGCCTGGGGGATCGCCTACGCATGTGAACCACCTATAACCGCCCACGCATCGTTCAATCTCTTCATGTGACGAGGGCTAATCTCCACAGGTAGGATTTTATTGATTTATTTGAAATCGCACGTTTCTATGCATCGGAAATTTTGAAGCGAAAAAAACGTACGATTTCCTTTTTCTTCCAGTCTTCTCAAATTTCATGTGTAATCTATATCACATTAGTTTTATATATCATAATGCGTGGAATTTGTAACTATGCATTTATATTTGTTATAATTGCACTTCCAATAGAATTTTTTGGGCGCCTTTTGTATTGTCGCTTTTATTTGTATGACTTGCATGTCGGGTCTTACAAATCTTCGGGTTATTAACATTTACACAAGAATTCTTGGAAATTTTCTGGTTTAAAATATTCATACAATTTATATCTAGCCCAAATTGAATTGCATTTTATAAAATTATAATAATGGATGTTATTTATTATTATTATTGATAATTATTTCAAGCACTGGTTTAATTTAAGTGTACATTATAACTTTTCAGTAACTTGCATAACTAAAAAAATAGAACTCTAATTATAAATCTTAATTAATGAATAGGTAAAATTAAATGCAGATTACTTTGTTTATATCACTTGAGTTTATTAAATCGTGACTATAGTTTCGACACTTAGCGTGACATTTTCGAACGTACAATTACGTGATATAAACAAAGTAATCTGCGTTTAATTTTATCTATTTAACAATGTATCACAAAGTAGAGCCGTCAACAGTTACTCATTTAATTAATGAAACCTATGATACATACAATATTCGTATTTATTTCCATTATTACAATAATATCGTATTTTAGAAAAACGAGAGCAATTACCTTTCCCAGAGTGGTAAATGAAGCAACCATTACGACGATGTGACGATGTGGCCGAAATGTACATTTGGTTTGAAATAAATGTTTGTGAAAAACGTGTTCCATATTTATGTTTTAAGACGATGTGAGTTTGGTGCACCTGGCGAGGAACACTGATCGTCTCCGATGGTACCCTCACCGAATCAACCGCCGCTTCACAGTTTTGCAAATCGTCGAAGCAATTATAAGGTATGAATTTTTATTTTTATCCAGTTATGAATAATGTTGACATTTCTCAAGATTTTTGTATTACAAATAATTTGTTTTCTATTGACCAACATTATTCAAAACTGGTAAATAGTGCGTTGTTATTTTCATTCTTTGCTCATTTATTTATACCCAAATGAAATGTTGCAATCTAAACACTTCAATTATTTGTATTCGATTTAGATTGAATCATAGTCAATGCACCATTTGCCCATTTTGATGGCGTACCACAAATTTGTAACACTAAATTTATACGCATGAATGGGTAGAAATAACCATATACGTTATTTGATTAGTCAATTAGGGTATCGCTTTGGTACCAGTTTGCCTTTGAAAGGCCCTAGTTTACGAATTATTAAAAGAAATTTGTGAAAACTTTTTGCCATTAATAGGCTTCATATTGTCAGACGTGTATTCAAAGTTGCCTATTCGGTCAGGCGCAAATATGCAGATTTCTTTACCCACTGAGTGTTATAGTTGCGGTGCTCATTTACAGATGGCGCACCGATAGATACTATACGGGGGTCGTTTAGAAAGTTTGCATAACTCGTTTAATCAGCTATTTATTCAAGAACTGATGATTGTAAGAGGTGTAGTATTCAATTTTGTTGGTGTTGAATACAATTTTGTATAAATCCACGCTTATTCCAGTTGTTAAATTGATTTTACATACTTCGCGATTAATGCACGTTCCCCCGTATATTATGGCTCGGTATAATAGTAAACTGTAATTTTTCGACTAGAATATTTTTATTTTTGGTTAGAATTAAGTTATAATTCGTGCATATTCAACGTAAAAATGAAAAACTTTATAAATATATGGCCAAGTAGAGAAACAGGGAGACTGTTTTTACAATTTAAGGTAAATAATATACGTTTGTGGTAGAATTTGTACATTGTACGTTAACACTTATACAAGTAACTTTGCTAATGTTACGTTGAAGATGTACCTATTTTACCTCATTCTTGTACCTAATTTTGCCCCATTCTTGCACGTAGTGCTCATATAAGCACCAAATAATTGTACAGATAGGTACCTGATACATCATACTGAAACACAAAGGCGTTTCTAATATGACTAATATGTTCATATACCCATTACTAAGCTTCATTCAGGGTTTCTTGCTAATGATTTTCCGTAGACCAATGCAAACGGGGCTCGCACATGTCTCTTGCTGATGATATTGCACGGGCGAATGCAAGGCCATCACAAATTCATGCCTCAATTTTAGCAGACGTAACAATCTAATGATTTTGAGTAGGCAAATGCAAACACATCAACAAATTCAATCCTCGATTTTAACAGACTTAACAATCAAATGATTTCGAGTAGGCGAATGTAAAGACGGCACAAGTCCATGCTTTGATTTTAGCAGACGTAACAATTTTGTTATTAGTATTGCATTGTCTTCTTGGAATGCCCTGTTCAAGTTGGCGTAAGCGATTTAGCATTATTAGTAGTATTAGTATAGTATTGCATTACGTTCCGTTATAACAAATCGAACATACGTTTCTGTTAGTCTTTCTTAAAAGATAGTACAATTCAATATTACTATTATCTCACCATGGCGAGAATCGAGATAAATATTGAGTTGAACTTTAATTCCTTACGATTTTTTAATTATTAATTTTTTTCAGCTTTTACTTGAAACGGTTCCTGTCAAGATAACTATAAATTCTACGTGATAATATCGAGAAAGACCACCGAGACTTCATCTACATTATAACTAGTATCCAGACGGCACGTTGAAGATCCTTGGGTCTCCCATGCTGCAGTATCCACTATATCGGAGTCATGTCACAGGCACATTTTGCCTGGGATCAACAGCATATGGGCATTCAATTTTACGAGTAATGGTACATAACATCTTGTTTATTAACGAATATGTGAATTACAAGGGTTAATTGGTTTTTATTCACAACAATGTTTAGATTAACTATATCAATAGGACGTAACCCCACAAGATTCAATTTGTCAGAAAAAACAAAAATGTGTAATCAACAAGAAGGAAACATGTGTGGTGCTTAAGCAACACTTAATCCTCAGAATTTTTTCCTTTTAATTTTTTGTTTTAAAGTTTTCTACGAACAATATATTCTATTTATAAGTGTAAATCATTCAACTGATTTGATTTCCTTTATGCTTTTTAGGTACTCTTGCTGAGATAGATAGTCTGAATTCGGGCTACAGAATGCTCCCATCGCTGTTGATGCTGGTAACGCTCAGTCTGCTGACGTACATGATTCTGAGATGATGAAGACTGGCCGCCACTGCCCGTTCACGTCTGGCGTGCGGTTATTCCACTGTGTTCGGTCTCTTTTCTGGAAAAACTTGTAGTGCAAATATTGCGGAGGCCGAAGGAATTTGCGTATTAGAGTAAAATAAAAATTATTAACGATGTTACTTTCAATGAATACTCTTCTTTTCAATGAATTTGTTCAGCTAGTATTAAATTTTTGACATGTACATTTCTAATGTAAATATTTTAAAATATATTTATAATGCTATTGATATTGATTATCATTTTTTATACCTCTATACTTATACTTATAATTATTTAATCAATTTTTAACAATTACTTCGACTTATAATCATTCTTTATACAGTAGAACAGAACAAAAACTGATTAATTACAAGCAAATTTAAAATGAATTTTCCTAAACTATGAGTGTTGTACACTAATGACATGGATTTTAAATGGACACATAACCAGATATAAAGTAAGTATTGATTGCTAGGTATGTATTTTTATAATCTATCATAATAGAGTAGTAATGCTAAAAATATAAATATTCAGTTCAGATTGTTGTGCGATGCTTACTTACCGAGATAAAATTAAAAACGAATAAACGATCTCTTGCAATTTCTGTGTTCCTGGTATGAAATCCGAAAATTACAAAATATGTAGTTTTAAAATTTCTTTTTAAACTGAGTGCGCTGGGTGCACAGCACGATAGAGTGGCAAATGCTGAATCCAAAAATGCAAACCGCAATGCTGTGCGATGCTCGGTTTTAAATGGACACATAACCAGATATAAAGTAAGTATTGATTGCTAGGTATGTATTTTTATAATCTATCATAATAGAGTAGTAATGCTAAAAATATAAATATTCAGTTCAGATTGTTGTGCGATGCTTACTTACCGAGATAAAATTAAAAACGAATAAACGATCTCTTGCAATTTCTGTGTTCCTGGTATGAAATCCGAAAATTACAAAATATGTAGTTTTAAAATTTCTTTTTAAACTGAGTGCGCTGGGTGCACAGCACGATAGAGTGGCAAATGCTGAATCCAAAAATGCAAACCGCAATGCTGTGCGATGCTCGGTTACCGAGATAAAAATTAAAAACCAATAAACGATCTCTTGACACTTCTGTGATCCTGGTACGAGATCCGAAAATTACAACATAAAGTTAGAAAATTTCTATTTCATCTGAGGGGGCTCAGTGAGTGGGCAGTATCATAGACTTGTGAATGCTGAATCCAAACATGAAAACCGCACTGCTGTGAGGTCCTTAGTTATCGAGAAATAAAATAAAAACCGTATGAAAACTTACCCACAAACTAACAGAAATTCTGTCAGTTTTTATGTTGGAAACTATAGACTAACGAGTGCTGAATCCAAATATGCAAATCGCATTGCTGTGCGATCTCTGGTTATTGAGATAAAAATTATAAAAGATGGCATATTAAATTTCCTCCCACGCAAAAACTAGAAGGACGTGCATGGAACTGTTTTGGGAAAAGTCTTACATAATGACCCTCTATCGATTGCAGTAGGAAATATTCAAATCCATTTTTTTCACGAGAATTCCATAAGGTTAACCCCTTGGAACTTTTCACGAAATCGTTGAAAATTTTTGATTCAAACTGAGTGCACAGCACGATAGAATGGCATATGCTGAATCCAAAAATGCAAACCGCAATGCTGTGCGATGCTCGGTTACCGAGATAAAAATTAAAAACCAATAAACGATCTCTCGCCACTTCTGTGATCCTGGTACGAGATCCGAAAATTACAACATAAAGTTAGAAAATTTCTATTTCATCTGAGGGGGCTCAGTGAGTGGGCAGTATCATAGACTTGTGAATGCTGAATCCAAACATGAAAACCGCACTGCTGTGAGGTCCTTAGTCATCCAGAAATAAAATAAAAACCGTATGAAAACTTACCCACAAACTAACAGGAATTCTGTCAGTTTTTATGTTGGAAACTATAGACTAACGAGTGCTGAATCCAAATATGCAAATCGCATTGCTGTGCGATCTCTAGTTATTGAGATAAAAATTATAAAAGATGGCATATTAAATTTCCTCCCACGCAAAAACTAGAAGGACGTGCATGAAACTGTTTTGGGAAAAGTCTTACACAATGACCCTCTATCGATTGCCATAGGAAATTTTCAAATCCATTTTTTTCACGAGAATTCCATAAGGTTAACCCCTTGGAACTTTTCACGAAATCGTTGAAAATTTTTGATTCAAACTGAGTGCACAGCACGATAGAGTGGCAAATGCTGAATCCAAAAATGCAAACCGCAATGCTGTGCGATGCTCGGTTACCGAGATAAAAATTAAAAACCAATAAACGATCTCTCGCCACTTCTGTGATCCTGGTACGAGATCCGAAAATTACAACATAAAGTTAGAAAATTTCTATTTCATCTGAGGGGGCTCAGTGAGTGGGCAGTATCATAGACTTGTGAATGCTGAATCCAAACATGAAAACCGCACTGCTGTGAGGTCCTTAGTCATCCAGAAATAAAATAAAAACCGTATGAAAACTTACCCACAAACTAACAGGAATTCTGTCAGTTTTTATGTTGGAAACTATAGACTAACGAGTGCTGAATCCAAAAATGCAAACCGCAATGCTGTGCGATGCTCAGTTACCGAGATAAAAATTAAAAACCAATAAACGATCTCTCGCCACTTCTGTGATCCTGGTACGAGATCCGAAAATTACAACATAAAGTTAGAAAATTTCTATTTCATCTGAGGGGGCTCAGTGAGTGGGCAGTATCATAGACTTGTGAATGCTGAATCCAAACATGAAAACCGCACTGCTGTGAGGTCCTTAGTCATCCAGAAATAAAATAAAAACCGTATGAAAACTTACCCACAAACTAACAGGAATTCTGTCAGTTTTTATGTTGGAAACTATAGACTAACGAGTGCTGAATCCAAAAATGCAAACCGCAATGCTGTGCGATGCTCAGTTACCGAGATAAAAATTAAAAACCAATAAACGATCTCTCGCCACTTCTGTGATCCTGGTACGAGATCCGAAAATCACAACATAAAGTTAGAAAATTTCTATTTCATCTGAGGGGGCTCAGTGAGTGGGCAGTCTCATAGACTTGTGAATGCTGAATCCAAACATGAAAACCGCACTGCTGTGAGGTCCTTAGTCATCGAGAAATAAAATAAAAACCGTATGAAAACTTACCCACAAACTAACAGGAATTCTGTCAGTTTTTATGTTGGAAACTATAGACTAACGAGTGCTGAATCCAAATATGCAAATCGCATTGCTGTGCGATCTCTAGTTATTGAGATAAAAATTATAAAAGATGGCATATTAAATTTCCTCCCACGCAAAAACTAGAAGGACGTGCATGAAACTGTTTTGGGAAAAGTCTTACACAATGACCCTCTATCGATTGCCATAGGAAATTTTCAAATCCATTTTTTTCACGAGAATTCCATAAGGTTAACCCCTTGGAACTTTTCACGAAATCGTTGAAAATTTTTGATTCAAACTGAGTGCACAGCACGATAGAGTGGCAAATGCTGAATCCAAAAATGCAAACCGCAATGCTGTGCGATGCTCGGTTACCGAGATAAAAATTAAAAACCAATAAACGATCTCTCGCCACTTCTGTGATCCTGGTACGAGATCCGAAAATTACAACATAAAGTTAGAAAATTTCTATTTCATCTGAGGGGGCTCAGTGAGTGGGCAGTATCATAGACTTGTGAATGCTGAATCCAAACATGAAAACCGCACTGCTGTGAGGTCCTTAGTCATCCAGAAATAAAATAAAAACCGTATGAAAACTTACCCACAAACTAACAGGAATTTTGTCAGTTTTTATGTTGGAAACTATAGACTAACGAGTGCTGAATCCAAATATGCAAATCGCATTGCTGTGCGATCTCTAGTTATTGAGATAAAAATTATAAAAGATGGCATATTAAATTTCCTCCCACGCAAAAACTAGAAGGACGTGCATGGAACTGTTTTGGGAAAAGTCTTACATAATGACCCTCTATCGATTGCAGTAGGAAATATTCAAATCCATTTTTTTCACGAGAATTCCATAAGGTTAACCCCTTGGAACTTTTCACGAAATCGTTGAAAATTTTTGATTCAAACTGAGTGCACAGCACGATAGAGTGGCAAATGCTGAATCCAAAAATGCAAACCGCAATGCTGTGCGATGCTCGGTTACCGAGATAAAAATTAAAAACCAATAAACGATCTCTCGCAACTTCTGTGATCCTGGTACGAGATCCGAAAATTACAACATAAAGTTAGAAAATTTCTATTTCATCTGAGGGGCTCAGTGAGTGGGCAGTATCATAGACTTGTGAATGCTGAATCCAAACATGGAAACCGCACTGCTGTGAGGTCCTTAGTTATCGAGAAATAAAATAAAAACCGTATGAAAACTTACACACAAACTTATAGGAATTCTGTCTATTTGATTAAATTAACCTCAAGTATTGGCCAAATTACTTTCAGAACGCACCGTTGAATACTAAAAGCTCACTAGTATTCCATATGTACGTATTATATAAGTTGTCTCGTATCATATTCCGCAACGAGATTGTAAAATTATCAATTTTGTAAGTCAAAGAGCTTTGTGAACGCCCCTCATATGCACCGACGCTGGCGCCCTCATGCACATAGTTGCGGAATTTTGTCGCAATACTAGTTCATAAATGCTTGCCAGGGCGGCGTTTGCGTCGAATCCGTGACGTACGAGGGGCGTCCAAGATTTGAAATATATAATCCAAATTTCAGTAATTAGCAGCTTTTTTTTAAAAAACACTACTCCCAGTGTTAAGCACACTCAATTTGCAGAGTCTCTAAACTGAGAACGAATATACTTGATTTTCTTAATGTCTATTGCTGTTTATTCCGACACCTGCATGATAATTATGTGTATATTAATTAACTTCTACCATTTACTCACCTTGATTGCAGAGAATACAACTCGAAGAATTTAAATGGTGCCTTGCAAATTGTATCTGGTAGTCGACAGGATTGGTCCCATGAAACCGGACTGATTAAAGCCGTTTCGTCCTTATAGGACTCGTCAGCGTAGCTTTATCATGAGAATTTCATAAAGAAAATCAAATGATCATCTACGGACAGCTCATACATTTCCTCTACCAAAAGGAAACACGATCACTATTATTAATAGTTAAACAACAAACACTTTTTTATTTTCATGATTACGTATAAACGCCATAATTTAAATAAGTTTTGTTCGAAAACTATACAAGCTATTAAGAAATGATTTACATTTCCAGTAACTAGCGATCATCAGCTTTTTATGTACACAAAGGCAGTAGTGGTGATGTTAGGGGTTAGTAACAAATCAACTTTTAAATTACATGAATTTCAACAAACGTCATAATTTAAAACAACTCTCGCTCTGAAACAAGAGTGCAATCAAGTGCAATTAAGAAATGATTTACATTTCCAATAACTAGCAAGCATCAGCTCTTTAGGTACACAAAGAATGCAGCGATGACATTAACAGTTAACCAACAAATAAATTTTTAAATTACATGAAATTGTTAAAAATCCTAATATTGAAACAGCTGTGGTTCGAAGACTATAAGAGCAATCAACAATTGATTTGCATTTCCAATAACTAGCATTCATCTACTCTACATGTATACAAATAATGCTACGATAGCATTAACGGTTAAGCAACAAATCAATTTTTAAATTACATGAATTTCAATAAACGTCATAATTTAAAACAACTCTAGCTCTGAAACTATATCTGCAATCAACAAATGATTTACATTTCCAATAACTAGCTATCATCAGCTCTATATGTACACAAAGAATGCAGCAATGACATCAACAGTTGAGCAACAAATCAATTTTTAAATTACGTGAATATGCTAAAAATCCTAATTTTTAATCAGCTGTTGTTCTAAAACTATAAGAGCATTCAACAATTCATTTGCATTTCCAATAACTAGCATTCATCTACTCTACATGTATAAAAAGTATGCAGCGATGGCATTACCGGTTAAGCAACAAATCAATTATTAAATTACTTAAAATTGCCAAAAAATCCTAAATTTAAAACAGCTGTGGTTTGAAAACTATAAGACCAATCAACAATTGATTTGCATTTCCAAAAACTAGCATTCATCTACTCTACATGTATACAAAGAATGCAGCGATGGCATTAACGGTTAAGCAACAAATCAATTTATAAATTCTATGAAATTGCTAAAAATCCTAATTTTAAAACAGCTGTGGTTCAAAAATCATAAAAGCAATCAACAATTGATTTGCATTTCCAAAAACTAGCATTCATCTACTCTACATGTATACAAAGAATGCAGCCATGATAATTTGGTTAAGCAACAAAACAATTATTAAATTACGTTTGAATTTGCACCATGCGAGAGGATGCAGTTCTTGACAATGCGCGTCGTCCAGTTGGTGATCTGCGGGGCCACGTGCAGCCTCATCAGCTGCTTGGTGCCGCCGCTACGAGACGGTTGCTCCGACTCGCTCCAAAAACTGTTCGGCCGAATCAGTGCAGTGAAAGTATGAAACCTATAAAAATTCAAAAATTAGAATTTAAGGGACATGTCATGAAAGGCGAGAGATAAAATATCCTTAAGCTGATGATTCATGGTAAAATTAAACAAGAGAGAATGTTAGGAACAGGAATAATCTTTTGGCTGTGCAACTGAAGGAGTGCTTTATCTGTACATCTGCTGAACGCTTCAGGCATTTGGTATAGTCTGTGTAATAATAATTCCAAGTAACAATAATTTTCAATCTCCGAAAGGAGAATATAGTGATATCAATGAAAAACAGACGTTAAAACAGTAAGCGGCTTACCGAGCACTCCATGAGGTTGCCAGTACTCTCACACCTTTGTGGGTTCGTTTGCAGACACTATTGCTGGCTGCCAGCGATTCAGTCCACAATGTATATAAGCAGCCATAACTGGCAGCATTGACTATAGGTTGCCCTTCCATTACCTCCAAACTTAACCATGTCTACAATAAAGTGGGAACGATGAAATCTATACAAAGCATTCATAAAAGTGTTGTCAACTCTTAGAATAAATTCCAATGAAATAATTACAAGTAATGTCACGACTTTCTTGAACGCTCTGTACTTTCGACATTCTATTCAGAGCAGCAACTAAAATAAAATGTCAAAAGCAATAACTACTTTCAAACTTTCAAAATAAAAGGTGCAAAGAAAGACTTACTTTTTGAATACGAAACTAATAATGCAGATTATAATTTAAGCAAGTAAAGATTCTTACGGTTTACAAAAAGCAAACTGAATACGAAACAAATAACGTACCTTAACCCACTTAAATTACTTCACTTGCAATGGACTGTTCTTGTGCACTGCAGGTACGACCGACGGGTCCTCACCTAAGCAAAACCTGCGCTCCCTGCAGTCGTCCCTCTGGCAGGTCTCGAACTTCTTGCACCCGCGTTCTCTGCCTCCATGGGCCACCGTTCTCAGTACCACGCAGCGTCTTTGAGGCCTTCACCGCGACTGACTGGTTGGGGCCCTTCCATCGGCTTCAGTTACTTGGTCTTGTCCCTCGGTCCTCAGGCACTTCAACAGAATACCAATTAAGATGTGGACAAATAAAAAGTTACCTGTGATTAGTTTGTTGCGTTCAGAATTGATTTCTGCGTGAGTTAAGTGTCCCGGACAGGTTTGAAGTTGTCCTGTGCACTGTCCGAAAATCTTTGGAGGTTAACTGAAGCAACATCAAGCAAATTTGGTGTGCCAATTGACTGCACATACACATAGTGATTTAATGAACAGTGCAACTCACCATAAATAATGAGGATCTAAAGCCGCTCTAAGCATTAATTTTCTCGCCAACTGAACCTCAATTCTGCTCGTCAATAACCTCGAAAACATCTACGAAGGACGCCCAAATATATCTAATTCTTATTTACACTGAAAGGTATTACACCTATTAAGCGGCAAGTTGAACTTGCTAAACACCGTGGGATCAGTGAAAATCACGTAAAACGCATGGAAATTGCTGAAATTTGGTTAGTAAGTGAATGTAATTGAAATACTGAAAAGCCCTCGTACGTCATCGATTCGACGCGAGCGCCGCCCTGGTGGGCATTTTTGAACTAGTATTGCGACAAAAATCCGCAGCCTCGTGCAAGAGGGCGCCAGCGTTGGAACATACGAGGAGTGTTCATAAACAATTCCGTTCTTGATCGATAACTTGCCGAAAAATGATTACTTTTATAATCAGATTGCGGAATATGATACTAGAGCACTAATACAATACGTAGCAATGGAGTACTATTGGGATTTTAGCGTACAATGGTGCGTATTGACAACTAATCGGTCAATACTTGTGGTTATTCGAATTTTATGATTACCAATCATAAGAGTAATGGTTGCGACTTAAAAGCCACTAATTCAATTTTATCTGTCCATGAAATTTAAACGTTGAACCAATTATATTTATCTATACATTGGTGCGCTTTCAAGAAAAATGATTTAACTATGTTAGTAAGGGGTAGTGCATGTGCAACAATCAACATGGAAAGATCAACAGATGGTGTAGATCCCGAGAACCCGAGCGCAATGAGAATCATACTATTTTAAGCATAAGTATTGGCATTATAGAGTTGCAAATGTGAATGGTCATGACTAAATTTGCATGTATAATGAGTAAATAAATAAATTTATTAATTGTGAAGACATTGCCGGAATAAACCCCGTGAAAAAAACATTACGTTGCCTAGAAAGTAGGTCATATTAATATCTACCTTTGTGCCGATCGAGACTGCGCTGTATCGTACCGTTCCTCGATGACTGGAATCATCCTTAACTGTAGTACACCACACACAGCAATGGACTTGTTTAGAGGGAAGCAGATCTATAACAGCGCACTGAAAACGATAACTTAGATAAAATTAGATAAGAATGATATCATAGTATTATCATAAATCACAATATATCATATTTAACGATTGTATTCTGAAACAATAAATTATGGAAACTCTGTTTTGTCATTGTTGAACTTCGTTTGTGTCCACTGCACTCTTATCAAATATTAGTTTATAAAACTTTATTAATATTTGACTTATGTTGACCTAATATTACTTAGTTAACAATTATTATCCTTGACATTATTTATAAATAAAATATTTTTCTTTCTGTGTTACATTTAACGTTCCACGAACTCTTAATTTGGCGAAGGGCATGCTTTTACATCTAGAACCGTTATTTTATGTTTTATATTCGTATTGCATACGAAGAATGTAAGGATGGCATTAACGGTTAAGCAACAAATCAATTTTAAATTACATGAATTTCAATATACGTCATAATTTAAAACAACTGTCGCTCTGAAACTATATCTGCAATCAACTAATGATTTACATTTCCAGTAACTAGCTATCATCAGCTCTATAGGTACACAAAGAATGCAGCGATGACATCAACAGTAAAGCAACAAATCAATTTTTAAATTACGGGAAATAACTAAAAATCCTAATTTTGAAACAGCTGTTGTTCTAAAACTATAAGAGCAATCAACAATTGATTTGCATTTCTAATAACTAGCATTCATCTACGCTACATGTATACAAAGAATGCAGTGATGGCATTACCGGTGAAGCAACAAATCAATTTTTAAATTACGTAAAATTGCCAAAAATCCTAAATTTAAAACAGCTGTGGTTCGAAAACTATAAGAGCAATCAACAATTGATTTGCATTTCCAATAACTAGCATTCATCTACTCTACATGTATACAAAGAATGCACCGATGGCATTAACGGTTAAGCAACAAATCAATTTATAAATTCTATGAAATTGCTAAAAATCCTAACTTTAAAACAGCTGTGGTTCGAAAATCATAAAAGCAATCAATAATTGATTTGCATTTCCAATAACTAGCATTCATCTACTCTACATGTATACAAAGAATGCAGCCATGATAATTTGGTTAAGCAACAAAACAATTATTAAATTACGTTTGAATTTGCACCATGCGAGACGATGCAGTTCTTGACAATGCGCGTCGTCCAGTTGGTGATCTGCGGGGCCACGTGCAGCCACATCAGCTGCTTGGTGCCGCCGCTACGAGACGGTTGCTCCGACTCGCTCCAAAAACTGTTCGGCCGAATCAGTGCAGTGAAAGTATGAAACCTATAAAAATTCAAAAATTAGAATTTAAGGGACATGTCATGAGAGGCGACAGATAAAATATCCTTAAGCTGATTATTCAATGTAAAATTAAACAAGAGAGAATGTTAGGAACAGGAATAAACTTCTGGCTGTGCAACTGAAGGAGTGCTTTGACTGTACATCTGCTGAACGCTTCAGGCAATCGGTAAAGTCTGTGAAATAATAATTTTAAATCTCCGCAAGGAGAATATAGTGATATCAATGAAAAACAGACGTTAAAACAGTAAGCGGCTTACCGAGCACTCCATGAGGTTGCAGTACTGTCACACCTTTGTGGATTCGTTTGCAGACACATTGCTGGCTGCCAGCGATTCGGTCCACAATGTATATAAGCAGCCATAACTGGCAGCAATGACTGTAGGTTGCCCTTCCATTACCTCCAAACTTGACCATGTCTACAATAAAGTGGGAATGATTAAATCTATACAAAGCATTCATGAAAGTGGTGTCAACTCTTAGAATAAATTCCAATGAAATAATTACAAATAATGTCACGACTTTCTTGAACGCTCTGTACTTTCGACATTCTATTCAGAGCAGCAACTAAAATAAAATGTCAAAAGCAATAACTACTTTCAAACTTTCAAAATAAAAGGTGCAAAGAAAGACTTACAAAACTAATACTGCAGATTATAATTTAAGCAAGTAAAGATTGTTACCGTTTACAAAAAGCAAACAGAATACGAAAGAAATAACGTACCTTAACCCACTTAAATTACTTCACGTGCAATGGGCTGTTCTTGTGCACTGCAGGTACGACCGACGGGACCTCACCTAAGCAAAACCTCCGCTCCCTGCAGTCGTCCCTCTGGCAGGTCTTGAACTTCTTGCACCGCGTTCTCCGCCTTCATGGACGGAGAACGCGTTCTTAGTACTCAGTACCACCCAGCGTCTTTGAGGCCTTCACCGCGACTGTCTGGTTGGGGCCCTTCACATCGGCTTCGGTTACTTGGTCTTGTCGCTCGGTCCTCAGGCACTTCAACAGAATACCAATTAAGATGTGGACAAATAAAAAGTGACCTGTGATTAATTTTTTGCGTTCAGAATTGATTTGTGCGTGAGTTAAGTGTCCCAGACAGGTTTGAAGTTGTCCTGTGCACTGTCCGAAAATCTTGGAGGTTAACTGAAGCAATATCAAGCAAATTTGGTATGCCAACTGACTGCACATACACATAATGATTTAATGAACAGTGCAACTCACCATAAATAATGAGGATCTAAAGCCGCTCTAAGCATTAATTTTCTCGCCAACTGAACCTCAATTCTGCTCGTCAATAACCTCGAAAACATCTACGAAGGACGCCCAAATGTATCAAATTCTTATTATCACTGCAAGGTATTACACCTATTTAGCGGCAAGTTGAACTTGCTAAACAGCGTGGGATCAGTGAAAATCACGTAAAACGCATGGGGATTGCTGAAATTTGGTTAGTAAGTGAATGTAATTGAAATATTGAAAAGCCCTCGTACGTCATCGATTCGACGCGAGCGCCGCCCTGGTGGGCATTATTGAACTAGTATTGCGACAAAAATCCGCAGTCTCGTACAAGAGGGCGCCAGCGTCGGAACATACGAGGGGTGTTCATAAACAATTCCGTTCTTGATCGATAACTTGCCGAAAAATTATTATTTTTATAATCAGATTGCGGAATATGATACTAGAGAACTAATACAAAACGTAGCAATGGAGTATTATTGGGATTTTAGCGTACAACGTTGCGTACTGACGACTAATCGGTCAATACTTGTGGTTATTCGAATTTTATGATTACCAATCATAAGAGTAATGGTTGCGACTTATAAGCCACTAATTAAATTTTATCTTTCCATGAAATTAAACGTTGAACAAATTATATTTATCTATACATTGGTGGTCTTTCAAGAAAAATGATTTAACTATGTTAGTAAGGGGTAGTGCATGTGCAACAAGAACATGGAGAGATCAACAGATGGTGTAGATCCCGAGAACTCGAGCGCAATGAGAATCATACTATTATAAGTATAAGTATTGGCATTATAGAGTTGCAATTCTGAATGGTCATGACAAAATTTGCATGTATAATGAGTAAATAAATAAATCTATTAATTGTGAAGACAATGCCGGAATAAACCCCGTGAAAAAGCATTACGTTGCCAAGAAAGTAGGTCATATTAATATCTACCTTTGTGCCGATCGAGACTGCGCTGTATCGTACCGTTCCTCGATGACTGGAATCATCCTTAACTGTAGTACACCACACACAGCAATGGACTTGTTTAGAGGGAAGCAGATCCATAACAGCGCACTGAAAACGATAACTTAGATAAAATTAGATAAGAATGATATCATAGTATTATCATAACTCACAATATATCATATTTAACGATTGTATTCTGAAACAATAAAATATGGAAACTCTGTTTTGTCATTGTTGAACTTCGTTTGTGTCCACTGCACTCTTATCAAATATTGGTTTATAAAACTTTATTAATATTTGGCTTATGTTGACCTAATATTACTTAGTTAACAATTATTATCCTTGACATTATTTATAAATAAAATATTTTTCTTTCTGTGTTACATTTAACGTTCCACGAACTCTTAATTTGGCGAAGGGCATGCTTTTACATATAGAACCGTTATTTTATGTTTTATATTCGTATTGCATACGAAGAATGTAAGGATGGCATTAACGGTTAAGCAACAAATCAATTTTAAATAACATGAATTTCAATATACGTCCTAATTTAAAACAACTCTCGCTCTGAAACTATATCTGCAATCAACTAATGATTTACATTTCCAGTAACTAGCTATCATCAGCTCTATAGGTACACAAAGAATGCAGCGATGACATCAACAGTTAAGCAACAAATCAATTTTTAAATTACGGGAAATTACTAAAAATCCTAATTTTGAAACAGCTGTTGTTCTAAAACTATAAGAGCAATCAACAATTGATTTGCATTTCCAATAACTAGCATTCATCAACTCTACATGTATACAATGAATGCAGTGATGGCATTACCGGTGAAGCAACAAATCAATTTTTAAATTACGTAAAATTGCCAAAAATCCTAAATTTAAAGCAGCTGTGGTTCGAAAACTATAAGAGCAATCAACAATTGATTTGCATTTCCAATAACTAGCATTCATCTACTCTACATGTATAGAAAGAATGCAGCGATGGCATTAACGGTTAAGGAACAAATCAATTTATAAATTCTATGAAATTGCTAAAAATCCTAACTTTAAAACAGCTGTGGTTCGAAAATCATAAAAGCAATCAACAATTGATTTGCATTTCCAATAACTAGCATTCATCTACTCTACATGTATACAAAGAATGAAGCCATGATAATTCGGTTAAGTAACAAAACAATTATTAAATTACGTTTGAATATGCACCATGCAAGAGGATGCAGTTCTTGACAATGCGCGTCGTCCAGTTGGTGATCTGCAGGGCTACGTGCAGCCACATCAGCTGCTTGGTGCCGCCGCTACTCGACGGTTGCTCCGACTCGCTCCAAAAAGTGTTCGGCCGAATCAGTGCAGTGAAAGTATGAAACCTATAAAAATTCAAAAATTAGTTTATCAGGGACATGTCATGAAAGGCAAGAGATAAAATATCCTTAAGCTGATTCATGGTAAAATTAAACAAGAGAGAATGTTAGAAACAGGAATAATCTTCTGGCTGTGCAACTGAAGGAGTGCTTTACCTGTACATCTGCTGAAGGCTTCAGGCAATTGGTAAAGTCTGTGAAATAATAATTTTAAATCTCCGCAAGGAGAAAATAGTGATATCAATGAAAAACAGACTTTAAAACAGTAAGCGGCTTACCGAGCACTCCATGAGGTTTCAGTACTCTCACACCTTTGTGGATTCGTTTGCAGACACTATTGCTGGCTGGCAGCGATTCAGTCCACAATGTATATAAGCAGCCATAACTGGCAGCATTGACTGTAGGTTGCCCTTCCATTACTTTCAAACTTAACCATGTCTACAATAAAGTGGGAACGATTAAATCTATACAAAGCATTCATGAAAGTGGTGTCAACTCTTAGAATAAGTTCCAACGAAATAATTGCAAAAATGTCACGACTTTCTTGAACGCTCTGTACTTTCGACATTCTATTCAGAGCAGCAACTAAAATAAAATGCCAAAAGCAATAACTACTTTGAAACTTTCAAAATAAAAGGTTAGGTGAGGATAGGAAAGACTTACTTTTTGAATACGAAACTAATAATGCAGATTATAATTTAAGCAAGTAAAGATTGTTACTGTTTACAAAAAGCAAACTGAATACGAAACAAATAACGTACCTTAACCCACTTAAATTATTACACTTGCAATGGACTGTTCTTGTGCACTGCAGGTACGACCGACGGTACCTCACCTAAGCAAAACCTGCGCTCCCTGCAGTCGTCGCTCTGGCAGGTCTCGAACTTCTTGCACCGCGTTCTCCGCCTCCATGGGCCACCGTTCTCAGTACCACGCAGGGTCTTTGAGGTCTTCACCGCGACTGACTGGTTGGGGCCCTTCACATCGGCTTCAGTTACTTGGTCTTGTCCCTCGGTCCTCAGGCACTCCAACAGAATACCAATTAAGATGTGGACAAATAAAAAGTTACCTGTGATTAGTTTGTTGCGTTCAGAATTGATTTCTGCGTGAGTTAACTGTCCCAGACAGGTTTGAAGTTGTCCTAAGCAGTGTCCGAAAATCTTGGGGGTTAACTGAAGCAACATCAATTAAATTTGGTGTGCCAATTGACTGCACATACACATAATGATTTAATGAACCGTGCAACTCACCATAAATAATGAGGATCTAAAGCCTCTCTAAGCATTAATTTTCTCGCCAACTGAACCTCAATTCTGCTCGTCAATAACCTCGAAAACATCTACGAAGGACGCCCAAATGTATCAAATTCTTATTATCACTGCAAGGTATTACACCTATTTAGCGGCAAGTTGAACTTGCTAAACAGCGTGGGATCAGTGAAAATCGCGTAAAACGCATGGGAATTGCTGAAATTTGGTTAGTAAGTGAATATAATTGAAATATTGAAAATCCCTCGTACGTCATTGATTCGACGCGAGCGCCGCCCTGGTGGGCATTTTGGAACTAGTGTTGCGACAAAAATCCGCAGCCTCGTGCAAGAGGGCGCTAGCGTCGGAACATACGAGGGGTGTTCATAAACAATTCCGTTCTTGATCGATAACTTGCCGAAAAATTATTACTTTTATAATCAGATTGCGGAATATGATACTAGAGCACTAATACAATACGTAGCAATGGAGTACTATTGGGATTTTAGCGTACAATGGTGCGTATTGACAACTAATCGGTCAATACTTGTGGTTATCCGAATTTTATGATTACCAATCTTAAGAGTAATGGTTGCGACTTATAAGCCACTAATTAAATTTTATCTATCCATGAAATATAAACGTTGAACAAATTATATTTATCTATACATTGGTGCTCTTTCAAGAAAAATGATTTAACTATGTTAGTAAGGGGTAGTGCATGTGTAACAATCAACATGGAAAGATCAACAGATGGTGTAGATCCCGAGAACTCGAGCGCAATGAGAATCATACTATTTTAAGTATAAGTATTGGCATTATAGAGTTGCAATTCTGAATAGTCATGACTAAATTTGCATGTATAGTGAGTAAATACACCTACACTAATTGGTAGAAGGTGTAATGGTAAATATAATATGAGTAAATAAAGAAATCTATTAATTGTGAAGACAATGCTGGAATAAACCCCGTGAAAAAGCATTACGTTGCCAAGAAACTAGGTCATATTAATATCTACCTTTGTGCCGATCGAGACTGCCCTGTATCGTACCGTTCCTCGATGACTGGAATCATCCTTAACTGTAGTACACCACACACAGCAACGGACTTGTTTAGAGGGAAGCAGATCCATAACACCGTACAGAAAACGATAACTTAGATAAAATTAGATAAGAATGATATCATAGTATTATCATAAATCACAATATATCATATTTAACGATTGTATTCTGAAACAATAAATTATGGAAACTCTGTTTTGTCATTGTTGAACTTCGTTTGTGTCCACTGCACTCTTATCAAATATTAGTTTATAAAACTTTATTAATATTTGGCTTATGTTGACCTAATATTACTTAGTTAACAATTATTATTCTTGACATTATTTATAAATAAAATATTTTTCTTTCTGTGTTATATTTAACGTTCGACGAACTCTTAATTTGGCGAAGAGCATGCTTTTACATCTAGAACCGTTATTTTATGTTTTATTGTCTCAAAATATCACGAATCCGTTGAAAATATGCAGCATCACGTTCAGATAATAACTCAGTTTAACGTAGTTGGGCAAGTGTAATGTAATAAACATGACCTACTTTGTGTCTAGCATAAAATCTACAGAAAACATTCTAGTATATTTCACTTAAAAAAATGCAGTTGACCGAATGTAACTAAATTTTACTTTAACTTAATAAAAAAACTTTAATTAAATTAATTTGAGACTTAACCTTCGATCAGTAATTAAAATATGTAACGTACGATAGGTATGTGCATGTGTCTCCATGCCTGACATATTTCTATGATCGACTTTTGGCACGTTTTGATTATTATTCAGGACATATCCTGGGATAAGAATGTTAGATGTGATTTACAGTTATGAATACTGATATTACATAGTCAGCGCGTGCCAATTTAAAAGGGTGCAACATAAGCTATACTAAAAATTCAGACATGTGTCAAATATATTATCAAGGGTCAATACATTAACTACATTAATAATTATAATACTTTACGAGCAAACATAAAATAATAAATAGTTTATAATACTAGTCAAGCTATTTAGAGTAGAAATAAAATAAATAAATTACGGTGTTTACAGTAGAAATAAAATGCAGTTTAACAAATGTTACCAACCATTTTAGTTTGCAACAGTTCGAGCGCTGATGTGTAAAGTTTCATTACTTGCGAGATTCGATTAAGTTTTCAGGATGGACCTTTTACTCCTGTTTTGCAACGAAACTACACAGATCGGCTGGAATGCTGGTGCATTTGCAATACTATCATGCTTGTTCTGTTGAAGATATCTTCTTGTTTTGCTTATACTCTATTTATAAATTAGAAACGATGTTTCGAATAAGTTGACTATGTTAAATATATTAAATATTTAAATTTTTAAACATATTCAGTGTAATTCATAAAAATTTAAACCGTGGTTTAGTGGTGGTTTAGCGATGTTTTACAAAGGGTTACTAAGGTTACTAAGACTAAGTTAAACTGCGGATTAAATTTTTATGAATAACAATAATTATTTCGCATGTTTAATGTATTTTTTTATATAACATTGACGATTGAAAAGTATGTTTGAAAGTTTGAAATTCATGTAATTGCTATAAAATTATCATCAAATATTCAATACACATATTTATTCCTATTCCTATTGCGTTGACCACAGACAACTAATGATTGACTAATGATTCCAGCAGGGAGCTTACCAGATTAGAGAAAGCTTTCCAGAGAGTAGCAAGATAATAGTTTGATTTTCGATTCTTAATATCTCAAGAATTAATTCTTGCCCGATTGTAATAACTACAAGTACGTCTACTATAAATATTGCGTCTACGTATTTCGCTTATATCAGGTAATTTTAAAATTGAACTAAATGAGATTGAATTAATCTGCGATGGAGTTATATCACAAAAATTAAAATTAAGATTTTCACAATAAAATCTATAGTTAAAAAGGTTTAGGAAATATTAATAGCCGGAAGTAAATATTTGAAAAGAGGGAAATAAAGTCTTCTTAGACGTATAAAAATCAAATATGGCGCCCATTTAAAATTAGAAAGTTGCTAATAATATCTCGAAAACCGCCATCATGACTTTTGTTTTGACTTGATTCTTAAGTTTGAGCAATCGAACCGAGTAACTTTTATTTCAAAATAATATATGTATATATATATATATATATATATATATATATATATATATATATATATATATATTATATATTTATCATTACACCTTCTACCAATTAGTGTAGGTGTATGTAAAAATAATAAAATAAATAATTGTGGAAATATTGGAGTATTCGCGATTTTTAGTTTTTTTAAGAACAATTTATAAACCGCGCGGACTATTGAAAATTTTTCAACATAATCCGAACCAGCATACAAAACTGCACAACATTGCTCATTTAACCAGATCTCTAGCTTTAAGAATAAGAAAGATACCCACGCAATGCTACCCTATTGAGGACACCTTGTATAATGGTTTTGAGCAAACGTTAATGATGATAATGAAATAAATATTAGCTGGAGTACAATAATATTTTATTACATATGTATTTTGAATACATATGTATTTTGAATGCATATGTATTTTGAATACATATGTATTTTGAAGTTAATAAATGTGTTCTTCTGTATTACTGCATGGAAAAACAAAATAAAATCGATATCCGGAAAAAAAGTATTTCAGGCAGTAGCAGTGGATGTAGCTTGTCCGTGGCCCCAAGGAGGGTCTTCAATAAAAAATGCAATAACTTTATAAATTATAATAATTATTTATATCAATTCATGAGACATGGTTGTGCAGCGAGCAGAATATTTTCGGTAATTTAAAAATTTATCAATAGATATATAATAATAATAATATTAAAGAATATTTATTAGCAGAAAAGCTACATAATATACAAAAGATAAATATATACATGACAACTAACAACACAACACAACAAAACAACAAAAAGAACAATGCAAATGCAAAGACACAAATAGTAAATTCAGTTTTAATATTACAATATTTTACCAATTTCTATTTACAGATCAATTTGAGCAACGTATTCCCTCACCTGAGCGTTATACTGATGAATATTGGTCTCATTTTTTATGTGGCAGGGCATCTTATTATACTACTTTAGTCCTCTCGAGGAAATAGATTTGAAAACATTAATTTCCACAATTTGCATAATTCAGGTTATTATTTTAGATGGCCTAATTTAGGAAATCCACCTGCAGGAAGATGTTTCTTTGTTCCTATAATTTTTTGAAAACTTAACTTCTTAACTCGCAATTTCGTTTATGTACCTTGACACTGTAATACTAAAATGTCCCACTACAATAAATGTATTATTATTATTATTATTATTATTATTATTATTATTATCATTATTATTATTGTTATTATTATTATTATCATTATTATTATTATTATTATTATTCGTTGCTAAAAATATCGTAACGTGTTTCAACGAAGAGAAGTACCAAAAATGACAAATATGCAATATGTTTATAGCACATTAAAGATTCATAAAATAGCAACCTCATAAATTATAACTTTCACAAACTGCAAAATAATTAATTATTTGGATTTAATTACAAATAGCTATAGAACAAACAATCCATTGATTTTTCAGAAACTTAAATTATGCATATTTTAAGTGCTGGTGGTGTTTGATAATGATTACTTAAGTAGTCGAAACTAGTAACAAATTAATAAATAATTTTATGTGATACTAACAAAGTAATGCGTTTTATTTATAATTAAATTATCCAATTAAAAAAAATAAGGGAATATATTTTAAAAGATACAACTACAATAAATGTATTATTATTATTATTATTATTATTCGTTGCTAGAAATATAGTAACGTGTTTCAACGAAGAGAAGTATTAAAAATTACAAATATGCAATATGTTTATAGCACTCTAAAGATTCATAAAATAGCAACCTCATAAATTATAACTTACACAAACTGCAAAATAATTAATTATTTGCATTTAATTACAAATAGTTATGGAACATAGAATTCATTGACTTTTTCAGAAACTTAAATTATGCATATTTTGAGTGTTGGTGGTTTTGATAATGATTACTTAAGTAGTCGAAACTAGTAACAAATCAATAAATAATTTTATATGATACTAACAAAGTAATGCGTTTTATTTATAATTAAATTATGCAGTTAAAAAAAATTAGGGAATATATTTTTTTGAGAGAAAGTAAGCTAACTTTTTTATTATAAATTATTGTACTTATTACACGTTTTCTTACAGTACATCACTTGGTATACATTCATTTGACTAAGGGTTCCGTTAAAATGGTTTGCTATCACAAAATCATTGTGCATCCGAAAAGGGACTCGTAAGAATACCATGCATTAAGTTAAACTTCCGATTTAACATGTGATGTGGAAAATTTGGAGAGGATTGATTGATTGTACATACTTTTTTGAATTTATAATTGAAATTGATCCCGAGTTGTTGTGTTGTGAAACGGATTTAGATTACGAAGGGGTAGCTTGTTGAATTTAAAAATGGGCCGTATACACAATGACAGGTAAATTTCAGAATAATTTAAAATAAGAAGATTTAGAAGAATACGAAGATGAGAAGATGCACCGATACTTAATCTTATTCATGTATCGCTTAAACGCTGCAATTTTCCGAGCGTCTCGCTGTGCATCTATAGGTATAACGTGACATGAAAATACCTGCTGTAGGTATATTGGAAGTTAATTAATATGAAAATTGCCACAAAGTGCAAAAAACGTTTCATGTAAACTTTGCTTTGCATCTTAGATACTGTGATTATGTACCAGTGTCTTCCATTGTAACTAATAAAAATGGTCATCATAGAAGAATAAATAGAAAAATAAAAATAAATAAAAAGAATCAAAACAGAGGTGAAATCAATTACATAATATTTACAATTACATAATTTACAATATTAACAATAATGATAAAATTTATTTTTATAATATCATTTATGATTCCTTTAAGATTATAAAAGATTTTAGTTAAATCAATTTTTATATTTTATTATATTTATAATATTATTTTTAAGAATAAGTTTTAATTATATAGTTTATAATATTAGATATAATATAAAGTACCTAAGTACTTAGTGTATAATAACGTGTATAAAATACACTAATAAAACTAAAAAAATAAGTTTAAGGTTTTATCCATAAGTTAACAGTTATTTATTTAAGGTATTATTTAATTATTATTATTCAATTCAATAATACCTTAAAAATAGAAATGTTAAATGTACATTTTAGTTTTTTTTTATAGTGGCAAACAAAATAAACCTGTTTCAACTAATAGGAAATGATTTGTGACAATGATTTTTGAGTAAAAAATAATAAATGTAATAATTATTAATATCACCTATGTAGGTCGTACTGTTTCTGCATCCTTTTGTTAGAGTATTAAAAAACATAATTGGTTCAAATTGAATCTATACACTCATAAACTGACCGTTAAATAATTCAAACCTATTTCTAGAAAGAAATCTTTTCAAACTATGATCAAAATGAAAAAAAAAACATTATATATTTAGACATCTCGCGTTTTTGTTTTAATTTAGCAGTATATCTGAAAACGTAACCGTTAACCGTTAAAAAAAACCAAACCTATTTCTAAAAAGAAAACATTTTCAAACTATGACCAAAATGAAAAAAAACATCATATTTATAGACATATCGCGTATTTTTTTGAAATTTAGCTGTATATCTGAAAACGTAAAGTAAAGTAAAGTTTTATTACCACTGAAGATATGTACAATATTAAGGAGATAAATACATTATAGCACTACATACATTGTATAAATACTACATATAACATGTTAAAAACTCATTTAAGTTAAAGAAGTTTAAGTTTAAGAAAATGTTATAAATTCGACTTAAAATTGTTGCGATGGTAGAAAACGTATGATTTAACAAATAAAATAAAATATATAGCTATAGGTAGGTATTCGATAGTTTTTTTATAAGTGGGTGGTATATAATTAGATACAAACTATTTTTTTCCCTAAATGTCGTCTTTTTGTTGCTCTGTTGCTCATTAATTAATAAAATTCTGCATTTTTTTAAATTTCAGGTATAATAAATACTATTTTACACGGTAAAAGATTCTAGTTTTGCTCTCAGGTGTAAACTTTCTTGCGTGGATAAAACGCTATCCAAAACACTTATACAACAAATAACTATTATTACATACATATTAATGATTTATTGCATGTGAAATACATGTAAATTCAATATATTCTTATAATCCATTTGAAAGGTTTAGTAACTACTACGTGAAATTAGTAAAAATGAGAAACGTAATTTTATACGTATTATGTGGTGTAAACTACTTGCGTGGATAAAACGCTATCAAAACACTTATACAATAAATAACTATTATTACATACATATTAATTATTTATTGCATGTGAAATACATGTAAATTCAATATATTCTTATTACCCACTTGAAAGGTTTAGTAACTACTATGCGAAATCAGTAAAAATGAGAAACGTAAATTTATACGTATTATATTTCAAATATTTAAATTTAAAAAAATCAATATGAAACAACAGATTATATCATTAATATAAACCAACCATTTGTCTTATACACTGCGAGGAATAGGTGAGAGATCAGACACTCGGATCATCGATTTAATTCCCGTGGTAATACATTCCCGTTCATCGACAAACTGCCGTCATCAACTGAAAGTAAATGAATTCCAGTGGAATATATGGACCACTTGTAGTATAATATTATATACAAATTTGTTATATTGTGTTTTAGTAGAGAGACAGTCACTTAAGGTAATGCAGAATTATTAAACATTAATACTTGTAATACAAACTACAGACAGCAGTACATAATAATTGTAGATATTGTAGATATTACATTACATACATTTGGTACATACACTGTGTATTAGCCAAATGGAATAAATACGATAATAAATAAATGGGGGCGTGTTCGAAAAAACGCTCGGACACGTCGATTGTTATTTTTAGTTGCGCATTTTTTTCAACAATAACTTTTTATACAGGGTGTGTCATGTGACCGTGGCCAATACCAACTTTCTTATTTTAAATGCAACACCTGGTATATTATTCAATTTTTGGATTCTTCAGAAAATTCTAGACATATTTCATGTACAATGTCCTATACCTATCTTCAACTGTTTCATATTATTCAAAATAATTCAGAATATGTTATATTTTAATAGGTACTTAGTGATCTATTATTTAAATAATTAGAATACACACAATAATTATTTTGTATAATAAATGGTGAATGCGCCGGGCATTAATAATCACTGCAATAGTGAATATTAATACATGGCTCAACCCCTTTATTATTCAAAATAATTGCATTATTTATATTTTTAGGAACTTAGTGATCTATTATTACATAATTAGAATAAACACAATTATTATATTTAATAATAAATGGTGAATGCGCCGGGCATTAATAATAACTGCAATAGTGAATATTAATACCCGGCGCATGCACCATTTATTATTCAAAACAATTTTTATATTTGTATAGGATCTAAGTGATCTATTATCAAATAATTAGAATTCACATATACAGGGTGTCTGACGTAAGTCGTTAGTTAATGATTTTTGGGGTTCCTGATGAAATTATTATTTGATAATAGATCACTTAGATCCTATAAAAATAAAAAAATTGTTTTGAATAATAAAAGGTGAATGCGCCGGGCATTTATAATCACTGCAATAGTGAATATTAATACATGGCACATCCCTCTTTATTATTCAAAATAATTGCATTTTTTAAATATTTTTATAGGAACTTAGTGATCTATTATTAAATAATTAGAATACAACAATAAATATTTTGAATAATAAATGGTGAATGCGCCGGGCATTAATAATAACTGCAATAGTGAATATTAATACCCGGCGCATCCACCATTTATTATTCAAAACAATTTTTATATTTGTATAGGATCTAATGGATCTATTATCAAATAATTAGAATACACATATACAGGGTGTTCCACGTAAGTCGTTGATTAATGGTTTATGGGGTTCCTGATGGAATAAAAATGTGAAAAAATTCTCAGAAACATGGTTCATCATCATCTACAAAAAAAAAAAATACGTACACGTTTCTATAACTCCCTGTTCTATCGGAAGTGGCCATCAAATTTGTAGTAGACTTTCGGTGCACTACGAAAATTTCAAAAATCATGAAATCTGTAGACTTTTTTTTTCTAAATTTTATTAATGTAATTGTAGTGTATTCCAGAGATTTCTAGTGTAATATATTCTATATATTCTGGAATATTTTTCTTTAATATTATTAATTAAATTTCGTCAAAAACTTATAGGGATTATGAAAATGGTAATAAAATACCAAGAAGTATTCTACACATTTGCAGAATATTTTCTTATATTCAATTAAAAAAAACCTGTACTTCCTTAATTGAAAAAATTTCAACCGGTTTCGGTGTTTAGACCATCATCAGGCATAACTAAAATAGAGTTTAATATAAATATTACACGCTATTTTTATAAAGTGTGCATTTTCTTAGTAAATTCAATTCATACAAAAGAACAAAAGAAAAACAATTCAATAAAAAGAAAAGAAATATTTTATAAGAAAAATAGTAAGAATAGTATTAGAAAAATAAGTAGGACATTTTTTTTCTACAAATTTTTTGGTGCTCATGATTTTGTTGTATTTTCTACAATATTCAGCATAATATTAAAAGTTTCAAATTAATTTTATGGAAAGTGAAATATTTGGAAGTCCCGAATATTTATAAAACGTTCAAAACTATAAGTTTCTACTTTAAGTTTCTACTTTTTCTACACTTTATAAAAATTAAATCATTCCGAAGATTTGTTTTTTTTTAATGATTTTCTGTGCTGTTGTGGTGTAAGCAGAGTATTCTTCTTGGAACGATTTAACAATTACACGAAATTTTCAGGTATGATCCTTTCTAAGAATAGTAATTAACTGATAATTCCTACAGAAGTGGGTTTAAAATGATACTTAAATTTACACAATACTAATTACCCAATGATCTAGGAAAACGTTAATCTAAATAGTATTTAGGAAAAGCTGTGTTTGAACAAAAAACAGTGTATGGTATTACGTGTTAAAATATTTTCTGTGACTTGGCATAATTATATTAGAACTCAGAATTTACAAAATTATATTAAAACTCATAATTTCCTATTCCACAAAAATACATTTAATATTATTTAAAGGTTTAAATTCGAAAGAAATGAACATGTAAATGATAATAAATGTATTTCTGTGAAAAAGGAAATTCTGAGTTTTAATTTAATGATCCTTTCTAAGAATAGTGATTAAGTGATAATCCCTACAAATGTCGGTTAAAAATCGTACTTAAATTTACAGAATATTAATTACCCAATGATCTAGGAAAACGTTAATCTAAATAGTATTTAGGAAAAGCTGTGTTTGAACAAAAAACAATGTATGGTATACGTGTTAAAATATTTTCTGTGACTTGGCATAATTATATTAGAACTCAGAATTTACTAAATTATATAAAAACTCATAATTTCATATTTTACAAAAATACATTTAATATTTTTTAAATGTTCGCCATGCGAACATCTTCAGTAACAAAGTACAAAGTAAATACGAACGGAATGTACATTTAAATGATAACAAATGTATTTTTGTGAAAAATGAAATTCTGAAAGTTTTAATTTAAAACTTTCATAAGCTTCCATCACGAAAATGGCAAAATTAATTTAATGCAATTGCAGGAATCGTTCTCAGGCATTTCAGCCTCAAAAATTTATAGCTATGGCATATAGTATGGCAGAATAACTGTAAAACATAGCTTAAGTGAATTTGCTACTCCTCAGGGCAAATGAAAATCTAAGATATGGATTGCTACTTTCTAAAATTGCAAATTTGCTACGTCTGGTTCAGGACAAATGAAAATCCAAAGTGTGGACTACTGGGGATTTCTAAAATTACAAATTTTCGACCTCTGGTTTAGGGTAAATGAAAATTCAAACTAATTGCTACGGCTTTCTAAAATTGCAAATTTGCTACGTCTGGTTCAGGACAAATGAAAATCCAAAGTATGGACTACTGGGGATTTCTAAAATTACAAATTTTCGACCTCTGGTTTAGGGTAAATGAAAATCCAAATTAATTGCTACGGCTTTCTAAAATTGCAAATTTGCTACGTCTGGTTCAGGACAAATGATAATCCAAAGTAAGAATTGCTATGGATTTCTAAAGTTGCAAATTTGCCACGTCTAGTTCAGGACAAATTAAAATACAAACCTGTTCTACCGGAAGTGGCCCTCAAATTTCTTATAAATAACGTTTCAGAAATATCATTGACCAACTCCCTGATAAAATAAAAATGTGAAAAACTTCAGAGAAACATGGTTCATCAAGATCTACGAAAAGAAAATACGTACATGTTTCTATGTTTGTCTGTTTTGTATCTATTGTTTGTTTCTATTGTTTATTGTCTTTTGACTTTTGTCTGGGCATTGTGCTGGTTTTGTTCTCTGTATTATGTATTTATGTATTCTGTATTATGGATTTCATGTCCATGCATTACTGTATTATTGTATTATTGTTTTCCCTATGTATGCAATCTTATGTTACTTTTTTATTACTACAGAGTAATTTAAACCAAAGGCAAGGGCATACCAGAACAACATTTTGTAATTTGTATTGTATTTGTATTTTTTGTAACATTTCTCCGGCTTAAATTTATGAAATTACGAAATTATGGTAAATTTGTTATGAAAGATGTGTGCATAAGTCAGTACAGGCTGACTTATTCACACATATTTTGTAATAGCGTGAATAAACGTATTATAATAATTATAATTATTATTATTATTATAACTTCCTCTTCTATCTGAAGTGGCCATAAACGTTCTTATCCTTAACGTTTCAGAAATATTCGTTGATTATACATTGATTTCAGAGATATTCATTGATCAACTTCCTCTTCCTATTGATAACAAATTTACCATAATATCGTAATTTCATAAATTTTAGCAGGAGAAATGTTAGAAAACTAGATTAAATGAATCATTAGCACAACACTTGGTACGCCCTTGCCTTTAGTTAATGGAAGGGTAAGTATAGGGGTGCTCCGTTAATTATCATGAATATAATTCACTAATGCAGGTCTCCACTATTATACTAATCGCTTGTTTAACATATAAATGTGGGTAAGTCATATACATAAGTTATCAAATTTCAAGTGACTAACGAAGTTTATAAAAGTGGTGAAACTACAATATATTAAAAATTATATGAGGGCAATTCGTGCAAAACTTATTTATTATGAGATGTATTAAATAAATGATATGAACATAAGAGCAAGGCACATTAACTAAAGTTCGTTGTAAAAAATACTCTTGAATTGTGAAAATAGATCTGCTGACATATTAAATAAGATGCATTAGTGAAACCACATAGTTACTTATTTAATATAAGAAATATATTAAGGTGTATTGCGCATCAAAAAACGTTAGCAGTAACATGTACGTTACTAGACAGCATCACATTCGAATGTCAGATGCATTTATGTCATCAATACCATCTGATACCATCTGACATTCGAATGTGATACTGTCAAGAAACGGACACTTTATACTTGACCCAAAGATCTAAGAATATTATGACTTTGACTTCTTAATAGTTATATTCTGGGTTTAATTTAGGGTCACCATAAAGCAAACGGATGGTCAAGACGGAAGAATCGCACGCCGTCGTCAATACCAGAAAGACAGCCGGGCAACCCCAGATAACTGAATAATATTAGCAGGACAGGTAATATAAGCGCTGATTTTATGGCAACACCAAATAAAACCCCCATAAAATACTTAAAAGTCAAAGTCGTAATATTCTTAGATTTTTGGGTCGACTATACTGCTAACGTTTTTTGATACGCAATACACCTGAATATATATTATATTAAATAAGTATGTGATTTCACAATTACATCTTATTTAATACAGCTAGCTGAGTTTTAACGTATATTAATATACAGGGTGGTCACTATTACGACGCCCACCATTACGATCTATTAATCCGAATTATGGAAAGAGTTGGTCAAATGGTAAAAAAAAATTTTAATATTCTGAAAAGAAATCTGAAAAGGATATCTTTCATAGTTCCTGAAATATTGCTGAAAAACCGAAACAGTGCACTTTCCTCTTCCTTTCATAACTTTTTTACATTTGCTATTAAAATCTAAGTTGACTATGGAAATTTGGGCATCCAGTTGGCGCAGAAAATGTTTAGCACTGTCATCAGAAACCTCACGTCGAAAAATGTAAGAGTGCCAAGTTTCGTAAAATTGACTTCAAAAGTAAAAAAGCTATAAAACGAAAAGGAAAGTGCACTTTTTCAGTTTTTCTGCGATATATCAGGAATTGGGCAAGATATCCTAGATTTCGTTTCAGTACATTGAAAGGCACAAAAATGAGACACTTCTATCTCATTTCACCAACTCGGTATATATTTTTGTTTAATAGATCCTAATGGTAAAAGTAATAGGAAAGTGCAGTTTTTCAGTTTTTCAGCGATATTTCAGGAACTGTGCAAGATATCCCGGATTTCGTTTCAGTGTATTGAAAGGCATACAAATGAGAAACTTTTTTCCCATTTGACCAACTCTGTATATATTTTCGTTTAATAGATCCTATTGGTGGGCGTCGTAAAAGTGACCACCCTGTATGTAATAATATACAGCTGAATTAAAAAAAAACTGGAAATGTCAATGAAAATGACACGTTTTTTTCACATTTGTTATGTTAATTATTTATTAATTGTAAATAATTAATTGTTATTAATTAATTGTTGTTGTGTATTGATTAATTGTTAATTGTTATGTTAATTAAAATTGGTTTTTAGAAATAGGTCAGAACTATTTGACTGTATCTCAGTTTATAAGTAAATACGTTAAATAAAAATATTGTATATATTATACTTATTATATAATATATTAAATTTGAACAAATAATATTTTTTAATACTCTATAACACAAGTATGCAGAAATACTAGGACCTACATAATTCAATAATGAGTGAAATTAATAATTATTACTTTTTGTTATAGTTTAATCCATTTTGGATACCAATTATTATTATATTTTATAATGTTTTCTTCCATCTTTATTGGAGTAGTTACTTATAGTTTAAGAAACTAATCAGGGCTATAAGGGCTATAGCCCAGGGAATCAAAATCCAGGGGCGCCAACTTTTTGGAAAAATCACAATTGTGGCACAAGTCACAATAAAAAATAAATATACAAATAAATAAATAAATGACGAACGAAAAAAGGCAAATACAAGACGTGAAGCATCTAACTACCTCCTTCAACTTCAAAGATTAGAAACGATTTTTTTTTTCAATTTTATGCTGAGATGTTAACTCGATTTATCGTATAAAGTAATAAGCTGCAATAGTTTGAGATCGATCTATCAACCGTATCAGTATACAATGTATAAGAACAAAATTTAACATTTATGAAAATTGAGCACCAATGAAAGCGAAAGTAACTTAAACTAAGCATGAAGATGAAACGAACAGAAAAATAAACGAAACATCCAGTCAGAGCAGGAGTCTTTCCTGCTCTGGTTGGTAGAGAAAATTTCAGAATCAATCAAGAGTCCAAAAATTCTTTAAAAGTTCAACGGAGATGTAGAATTGATTGGTAGAGAAAGTTTCTGAATCAATCAAGAGTATTAAAATTCTTTAAAAGTTCAGCGTCCAAGAAACGCTTTGACATTATGTGTAAAGCTTCAGTAGGTACCCTTAGAATATATTACTTTTTCGAAAAATTTCACCTTAAATTTTATGAAAATTTTATCTGGTATTTAGTCGTAAATTACTTCGAAAATTAACTATGTCAATTAAACAAGTATCATTATACTATAAGAATGATTGTAATGTTTTTGGACTTTTTCGCTTTTTTGATGTTGTTTTATCTCTTTCATTTAATTGTAGTTTGAACTACAGTGAACGACAACTATTTATGTCGGTAATATTTCTCATATTAAGGTTCATTAATTCTATAATTTAAGTCATAAGATTAAGGACTAAGGATTAAGGATTAAGTAAATTATTACTTAAACTATAAATTTTATTTATTTTTATATAATTTATCAAGGTGTTGTTCATTTTCCCCCAGAGTTTCAAACGTTACAATTCAAGTGGTATCTTGGAGCTTGGAGCTCCGAAATTATAAATCCCAAATGCACATTAATATTCAAAAATATGAAACAAAGTATGTCTTAAGTGGTATCTTGGAGCTTGTGAAAGGTTCGTATTAATACAGAAAAAAACAACGTTTTCACAAAACACATTTATTTTATCTAAATGTACATTTCGATCGCTAGGCGACCATCTTCTGTAGAAATATTACCGAGTAATATTTCTAGATAATTAGACAAAATAAAATATGTGTTTTGTGAAAAAGGTATTTTTTTCTTTATTAATAGTTACAATTCAAGTTTTAATACGAAGAGAAGCTTTAGATGAATCAAACTTTTCACTCTGAAACAATCGATCAACTCCTGAAGCGACTTCAAGAATTTGTACAAATATAAGCACAAACACAAAATGGCATTTTTTAATGAGCAACGCGTCTGCCATTTTGCTGTTCCATCAGATATTCTGTAAAATATTCCAAAATTGTCGGATATGTTAATTTAACTGCCTTAATGGTATAAATATGATTTGGCATCAATCTTAATTTATCATCTGTTGTACAATCATCGGCCATAACAGCAACATAATATGCATCAATAGTTTCTTTTACAAACATATTCCATAAGCAATTAGCGGTACTATCTACAATTTATATCTTTATTTATTTATTTATTATTTATTTATATATATATATATAAATATTTGTTTTGTAATGAAATGACTTCTACAGTGATCATATTTGAGAGAGCTATTAAAAAGAGACCATTTTTGCATAGCGATTCTATGATACTTAAAATCTCGATGTACTTGATATTTTCTCAAGCTTTCCTGCAATTTTTAAAGCCGAATGTGATAAAACCTGGTTCTCTAGAATTTTTTTGAAAATAGTCTGCACATGAAGCAGAATGCTGAATTTTGCCAGACGCTGGATTCTAGCCAAAAATAGTCCCGATACCATTTATGTACTTTGGAAGCTTCTTTTGTTTTATGCATCCTGCTGAATAGGGATAATAATAATAAATTTTTAGGTAAATTGAAAATTTACCACGTCCTTGATGGTTCAATTGTCAGTAACAATAGGTGTTTGATGGCTAAGAAACCAATAAAACAGAGGAGAAAAATACTTGTAAGGATATAAGCTCAAAGGGGGTCTTGTGAAACAGCCTAGTTTCGCCCCTTGAGTGTATACATTTATTTTTTTAATTTTTGAAATGAATGGAACTAAACATTTCCAAAAATAATAGGTATTTAAATATTTGCGAATTTGCGAATTTACAGCAGAATGGTGGTTTTCCATGATGAAAATAATAAAAAAATATACAAGCTCTAGTCTAGAATGATCGAAGAACGCCCGAAGGATGTGGAACTTCTGACCATCGAATCGGAGCTTACCAAAAGATTAAACTTTGATGATATTATAGATTCTTAGAGAAAAATAACAAATTTTCCCTTTTCACAATGACATTTATTTCTCTAAATGTACAGGGTGGCCCAATTTGGATGTTTCTATAGGGGATCTCGGTAACTAGAAGAGACAGAGAAAATCGGATGGCGTATCCTCGATCTCTTTTTTTAAGACCACCTCAATGGTGAAAACAAAAATTAGCCATCGTCTTTCGTTTTGAAGTTATGGCCAAAAACTAATTATTTTCCATTTTCGATTTTTATCAATATTTCATTTATTTCTCATTTTATTGCAATAAGAGTTACACGTTCTTTAGGCACTTTTTTACGGTGAATCGAATAAGTTTTACAGAATTTTAATATATTCGTTAATAAACAAGATACAATACAAAGTTGTGTTTTCTTAAATACAAGTCGTAGTTGGCTTTGGCCTTAATAAATAGGTTTTTTTTTCTCTTTTCAATGATATATTACATGTTAATGTTATAACTACTAATTTTTGTTGAAATCTATTAAAATTGTGTCAACACGTCATATGTTCTCTTATTGGGCGTAGTAGACTTGTATTGTTTAGAGTAAAATTATTTATTGAAAATGCACACATTTTCCATCTGTAAATTACAAAATACCATGTGAATACCATGTTATATATGTTAGAAAGGTTTATTAAATAAATAACAATTATCTTATTGCCTAGGGAATATTACAGGCTCTATCATCTAAAAGGCAGACAACCCAATAAATTGATTTTTCCAAGATTAAAAAAAAAACCTTCAATGAAGCATTGAAAAGCATAGACACAATATTTAAATTACAATAAATGTTCCAATTGATATCAATTATTCAAAATGCATATGTTGCATCTTTTAATAACACTTCTGTAAGCAATATAAATGTGAACATTTGAAATTGAATTTATACAATCTATAAAATGTTGTCGTAAATTATTAATATTATCATTTCTCATTTTATATAATTTATTGTTCTATATTTTGGTCGTTCAAATGGTGTCTTTTTCGAATAATGTATGGTCTAAATTTTATGTTTTTTCAAAATTCTAAGTGCTCGATTCTTCGAAATTCCGGATTCATCCTCAATATGCCGGCTGGAAATTGCTGGATTCACTATTACATCTAAAATTACATTAGTAGCAGTTTCTTCGGCGTCTACTATATTGTAAGACCTTGATTTTGGCTACTTGAAAGATCCGTGGTTGATAACATTTTCTTTTAGTCTTTGAAATATTGATTTATTCGGTTGTTTTATTTCCTGATAGCGATTAAAATATGTTTCTATGTCAATTAGTGATTTGTTATTGCTTTGAATAAAGCATCTAACATATTAAATATTTCATAATTTTCGTACGACATTGTTAAACACTTCGAAATATAAAGATCACGTCGAATGTGTTAGCTTGACAATCAAACAATTTAAACAAAACAAGCCTACTACGTCCAATAAGAGAACATATGACGTTTTGAAAGAATTTTAATAGATTTCAACAAAAATGCAATTATAACATCTACATGTGATACATCATCGAAAAGAGAAAAAAATAACCTATTTATTAAGACCAAAGCCATCTACGACTTCAATTTAAAAAAGCACAACTTTGTATTGTATCTTGGTTATTAACGAAGATATCAAAATTCTGTAAAACTCATTCTACTCACCGTAGAAAAGTGCCTCAAGAACATGCGACTCGTATCTTAATAAAATGACAAATATATGAAATATTGATAAAAATCGAAAATGGAAAATAATGAGGTTTTGGTCATAACTTGAAAAGAAAAGACGATAGCCAATTTTTGTTTTCACAATTTAGTTGGTCTTGTAAAAAGAGATTGAGGATACGCTATACGATTTTCTCTATCTCTTCTAGTGTTAGGTATCAAATTGTATCATTGGATAATAATTGATTATTAATATTAGAGGCGGCATCTGTGGCTTTGTTTGTTTATATAAGCCGGGGCGCGACGCGCTCAGCTTAAGAACGAGAACGAAGGGCACATTGAGTTACGTGCTTTTATGGAGTGTGGATGCAAGTTGGGTGCCGATTGTGGGAAAAGCATGTGTGATCTGGTGTTTTGGTGTGTGTTGCGATGTGGACGGTTATGGATTAGGTGTTGGAATGGATTAAAGGTCAGTACATAAACTACAATATGTATATTAGATAGAGGTGCGTCCTAGAGGTGCGTTCTGGTAATTGCAACAAAAGAGGTTAGTCCTAATTGCAACAAAAGAGGTTAGTGCTAATTGCAGCAAGAGAGGTTCGTCCTAATTGCAACAAGAGAGGTTCGTCCTAATTGCAACAAAATAGGTTCGTCCTAATTGCAACAAAAGAGGTTCGTCCTAATTGAAACAAGAGAGGTTCGTCCTAATTGCAACAAGAGAGGTTCGTCCTAACTGCAACAAAATAGGTTCGTCCTAATTGCAACAAGAGAGGTTCGTCCTAATTGCAACAAAAGAGGTTAGTCCTAATTGCAACAAAAGAGGTTAGTCCTAATTGCAACAAGAGAGGTTCGTCCTAATTGCAACAAGAGAGGTTCGTCCTAATTGCAACAAAAGAGGTTAGTCCTAATTGCAACAAGAGAGGTTCGTCCTAATTGCAACAAAAGAGGTTAGTCCTAATTGCAACAAGAGAGGTTCGTCCTAATTGCAACAAGAGAGGTTCGTCCTAATTGCAACAAGGGAGGTTCGTCCTAATTGCAACAAGAGAGGTTCGTCCTAATTGCAACAAAAGAGGTTAGTCCTAATTGCAACAAAAGAGGTTAGTCCTAATTGCAACAAGAGAGGTTCGTCCTAATTGCAACAAGAGAGGTTCGTCCTAGTAAGAGGTGTATGTCACTGCTTTGCACATGAAGGTGAAATACAATAGTCGTAGAGAATAATGGTTGAAGCCGTGAGTGCTAGCGATCCAGTTGGCGAGAGAACTGGCGGGGGAAGGGGAGTTGCTCCCCCGGTAAGTCCTTCCAATTATAGTTAATATACAATACTAAAAGAATACTCTTTATATGTGGGGAAATCATTTAGAGCCAATGCCATCTTCGGATCGAGTTCAATATAAAGCCTGCGCATCCTGACCAATGAAAATACAGTATATTATGTAAGTGATTATTATTATTAATAGGTAAAATGGCGAAAATTTATGTATTAAATATGACGTCAAGTTAGGGCTACGATTGGAAAAAGAACTAGCCTAACACTAGTTACCGAGATCTCCTATAAAAACATCCAAATTGGGCCACCCTGTACATGTCAACCACTATGTGGTCATATTCAGAGTAGAAATTTGTATTGTACATTTGTACTTTTTCTTTAAGTATTAATATTTCACAGGCTCCAACCGATTATTTTATATTATAGATTCATTTTCAATCTCCAGTTCATGAATTGTCGGTTGTAGGCAGAAGTGTAAATCCGCCACTGATTACAACTATGTTTAGGAATTCTTTGCGACGACTTTGCATCTTTCAGGTGATACAATTACAGCAAAGGCAAAAGCCTCCCAAACGTGGAGTGTACACATAATACATATTGCAGTGCAAACAGGCAGGAGTTGATATGACTAGTCATATTGCCTTGAGAGAACTTTAATAACCACTAATAACTGGATATGTAACGTAAATCTAAACATACTTTTCCATTCAAACACTGAAAATCTGCAAATTCTTGACAATTAAAAATGCAACAATTAGGAATTATAAATGAATTATTAATTTAGTTACTTCGTCAATACCGTATACTATTAAAGAATTTATTACTTTAGTTTCGATAAGTCAACTAGAACTTTACAGTTGCACTGTGGATAAAGACATCAGAAAATTGTATATTGAGATACCTTCAATAAGCACTGGAAATGTGCAAATTCTTGTCAATTAAAAAGGCTAGGCTTTCATTATTTTTTTATACATGCGTAAAATAGTATATAGATTTTAATTCAGTGTGTGCAAATGTATGAATTTAAGTTATGTTCTTGTTATTATTATCATCACATTAAAGGTTAAAACACAATTTCTACATAATGTATACGTCGGAGATAGGAATTCATATTAACGCGTATACCATGAGAAAATAATGTGGGTACGTATAAAGTTTTTGCCACTTGAACTGAAAATTGCTACGCGACTACAAACAACACATTTATCAAGACGTTTATAGGGAAAGTTTCAAGTATATCATAATCAATGTTGTATAACTTGTTGCAATGTATTGGGTAAAGCTTGATATTTAACACTAGGCAAATATTTGTATGCTGATGCTGATTGCTGATAATTACATATTTATTATTGTTATATATTATTAGTCGTGTTATTTGAATTTGGAGCAGCTCACGCCTTTATTTGGAATTAATATAAAAAATAGGGTGGTGTGCGCAAGACTGGAGGATCGGGCGTCGTAATTCCGCATTGCAAGCGGCGCTCGACGTCAGTTTACTATTGTACGCGACGCGAAGAGCATCGTATTTGAAAAGCTCCGGGATTCTTGCATCGTTACTCCCACTTTCAGCTGATTTAAGGCAGAGGCTCGCAGCAAGCCTCAATTTGTAATATACTTGTTTGATATATTTATTGACACGGATTCTTTAAACATGTACACGACGCGAATGAAACTTTTTTAAATTTTGCCCAAAAAAAAAAAACTGTCCAAATATAACTTTTAGAAGTGGTGTTTAGCGTTTAAAATATGTATAAATCGCAGAAATATAAATGTTCAGTATAAGAAAGACCGACTGTAGTTATAACAAAATGCATTGCGTTGTATTCTTCTTGACACTTTTAATAGCAGTTGTAGTGAGTGGTGGTCCAGCTTGGAAAGATCAAAACGTACAAAGAGGAAGTGGCTTAAAAGTTGGGTTCGGCGGGGCCAAGAACACCACAAGCACCCGCGGGAACGGCCTCAGACTCGGGACCGGTCTAAGGGGGTCCACCAGGACAACTACGACCACGACCGCGCCCGAAGAAGAGCAAATACAAACACCATCCGTACCGACGTCCACCTACGGCCTTCCGCAGCTGCACGTAGGCATGGTGGTGCCCTACAAGTCCTTCGGAACTCGGGAGTACACGAAAGCAGTGACCTCGGCCAAGTATGGGCTGCAGAGGAAATTCTCGAACTTATTCAAGAAGTTCTATCTGCAAGTGCACATAGTCATGAAGGAGATGACTCCTAGTCCCACAGGTACCATGACTGTTAGTTTTGTAAGCGAAAATGAGGCGTTAATTCATCTCACAAGTCACATGTATATATTCTGAGTGGATCGTAAAATTTGAGCCCTTTCACGGATGCAATATTCATTCATCCATGCAGGCCTAAAATTGCGAGTATTTCACCAATAAACGTCCGATATTTCGGCAATAAATTGCGTTAAAGGCACGGGAGTGGAAAGTTTTCCTGAATATTTTATTTTAAATTCGTTGCATCAATAATATGCTGTATTTATTAAATTTAAATTAACGCCAGGGTAACGCCCCTCTATTTTACAAATAATCGCACGATAACTTACAATAACAGACAAGATATACATTTATGTATATATTGTATAGGGATTCATCCATTTTTGGATACCAGTATTACAATATATTTTATAAATGTTTTCTCTTTAATTGGAGTACTTACTGGTAGATATATATATATATATATATATATATATATATATATATATATATATATACAGGGTGTCTACGCTAAACCGTTCGTTAAAAGTTTACGGGGTTGCCGTTGTCCTAAAAATTTCAAAAAAATCCTCGTCACGCGGTTGAATCAGTTATCCTCATGTGAAATATTTTCAAGTTTCTATCACTTCCGGTTCCACCGGAAGTAGCACCAACTTTCTTATTTTAAATGGAACACCCCATATATTATTATATTTTTGAATTCCTCGCTTAAATTGGAACATATTTTCTAAGAACGTATGTACACTTATCTCTTCTAGTTTTTAAGAAAAAAAATGTTTTCTAAAATTTTGACCTCTAAAAGGTAGCCTGAAATCTGTCTATAACTTCTCTTAGGAATAAGATAAAATTATGAATTAAATTTCTAATTATAGATAGAGGATGCCTCTATGAGTGACATAATTGGAAACTGTCAATTTTGATAATAAGTGTTCATAAAATGTCAATATCTAAGTGCACTCTTAAATATCCTGTAATTCATTTTTTTTAAATGGAATGACCCATTTTTTATTGCATAGCACGATAGGGAGAAAAATTTACTACAAAAAAGTATAATGCAACCATACTCCTAAAGCAACTATTTTTTGAAATATTTCGAGGATTACTTTTTCGTCGCATTTCTGCAGGGTATAATTTTGCAAGTCACAAGTGCACTTTAGTAGGCGTGTGATATGTTTTTGTTTTGTCGCCATTGTAATGCAAACTGTCAAATAATAAAAACATTTAGAATAAAGTATTACAGAAATCAAAATGAACAAAATGAATCATTACACAAATCAACAAATTATCAATTTATTTTTTATACATGGCAACTGCGATAAAATTGTTGCTCTAACATGTAGAGTATTCAATAAAACTTATCCACATTTGCCGCCGATGAATAAAACAAGATTTAGAAGATTGGAATCAAATGTTGTTTAATTTGGACAAGTGAATGCAATAAGACATCGACAAAAGCCAGTTATGGAAAATGAGGAAGTGCAAGAAAAAGTATCGGCCGGCCTATTTTCAAGTTAATCCACAAGCATCTATCCGCTGTGCTCAAGAGATTTAGGCGTTGATAAATCTTCAGTACAGACAATTTTGAAAAAACATGGCATGCACAATTATTACTTATTATCAAAATTGACAGTTTCCAATCATTTTACTCATAGAGGTATCCTCTAGGTACAATTAGAAATATAACTCATAATTTTATCTTATTCCTAAGAGAAGTTATAGACATATTTCAGGCTACCTTTTAGAGGTCAACATTTTAGAACAAAATTTTTTTCTTGGTGGCAAATGTGGATACGTTTTATTGAATACTCTACATGTCAGAACAACAATTCTATCACAGTTGCCATGTAAAAATAATAAATTGATAATTTGTTGATTTGTGTAATGATTCATTTTGTTGATTTTGATTTCTGTAATACTTTATTCTAAATAGTTTAATTATTTGACAGTTGCATTACAATGGCGATAAAACAAAAGCATATCACATGCCTACTAAAGTGCACTTGTGACATGCACAATTATACCCTGCAGAAATGCGACGAAAAAGTATCCTCGAAATATTTCAAAAAATACTTGCTTTAGGAGTATGGTTGTATTATACTTTTTTGTAGTAAATTTTTCTCCCTATCGTGCTATGTAATAAAAAATGGGTCATTCAATTTAAAAAAAATGAATTACAGGATATTTAAGAGGGCACTTAGATATTGACATTTTATGAACACTTATTATCAAAATTGACAGTTTCCAATTATGTCACTCATAGAGGCATCCTCTATCTATAATTAGATAAAGAATTAGAGAATTAGAAATTTAATTCATAATTTTATCTTATTCCTAAGAGAAGTTATAGGCAGATTTCAGGCTACCTTTTAGAGGTCAACATTTTAGAAAATATTTTTTTTCTTGAAAACTAGAAGAGATAAGTGTACATACATTCTTACAAAATATGTTCCAATTTAAGCGAGGAATTCAAAAATATAATAACATATGGGGTGTTCCATTTAAAATAAGAAAGTTGGTGCTACTTCCGGTGGAACCGGAAGTGATAGAAACTTGAAAATATTCCACATGAGGACAACTGATTCAACCATGTAACGAGGATTTTTTTGAAATTTTTAGTACAACGGCAACCCCGAAAACTTTTAACGAACGGTTTAGCGTAGACACCCTGTATATATATATATATATATAAAGATCTTTTGTTTTTATTACTTTATTGTGTCTACTTGCTAGACCTTACTAGCTAGTTTCGGCTATATTTAGCCATCTTCAGATGTGAAACTACAATGTATATTTAAATGTAGAAATTATATTTAAAAAAAATAAATAATTGTGTTTTGTGTGGTGTGTGTACACAATACGTGTGGTGTATGTGTATTTTGACGTACGTTTACTTACTTTTGAGTTTAATATACAGGGTGTCTCTAAATTATGTGGACATGGCTTAACCACAGATTACTGGGATCAAAAAAAGACGATTTAACAAAACTAATCTATATACAAATGCGTTTGGTTTAGCCAGTATTCAGCTTCAAAGTTAATTTAAAAAAAAAAATGCTTGTAACAAGAGAACGTTTACATTGATTTGGATGTTGTTTGGTATGACACTCTATACGGGTATAACTCACATTTTAACATAATATTGTTATCATCAGTAGACTGGTTATGTATAAAACAAGTGAGGCCCAACATTAATACATTCATACTTTTTAATGACAAAAGCAAATAAATTTAAAAAAAAACAAATCGGATTCATTATCAATTTTTTTTGTATCTTTATGGTTTTTGATATATGTTACAGTTTCGACACAAAAAAATAAAATATGAGTGTCTGCGCTACACTCGTTTGGAAACAAATCATCAGTGAACAGAATTTTCCGGTTAAAAAGTACATGTTCAGATCTTTTTTCCTGAAAAATCGGCAAAACGCAAAACGTAGGTCATAATCAGCTGGTAAAAGCTCTTGCACCATTACACATCAGTAATATGTATTTTGCATTTTTAATCCAATTTTTAGCTATTTTAGGTTAATAACAATCCAAATCTTGAAATCAGAACGATACTTTTAAGCAACTTAAAGTGCACAAATTTAAGTATTTTTCATAACATACTGAGTTTTTTGAACATTTTTTATGCGTTTTCAATCATTTTTGTGTGCAATTTTCAGCTTTTTATATTTAATTAAGCTCCTAATAAAATACATTATTTTTTTTCATTCAATTGTTAGCTTTTGAAGGCAATTTTGAGCATGAGTAATAACAATCAAAATCTTGAAATCAGAACGATACTTTTACATTTCAGCTTAAAATGCACAAATTAAAGTATTGTTAGCTTTTTAAGGCAATTTTGAGCATGAGTAATAACAATCAAAATCTTGATATCAGAACGATACTTTTGCATTTCATCTTAAAGTGCACAAATTTAAGTATTTTTCATAACGTACTGAGTATTTTTAAACATTTTTTATACCTTTTCAATCATTTTTGTGGGCAATTTTGAGCTTTTTATATTTAATTTAGCTCCTAATAAAATGCATTATTTTTTTTCATTCAATTGTTAGCTTTTTAAGGCAATTTTGAGCATGAGTAATAACAATCAAAATCTTGAAATCAGAAAGATACTTTTACATTTCAGCTTAAAGTGCACAAATTAAAGTATTGTTAGCTTTTTAAGGCAATTTTGAGCATGAGTAATAACAATCAAAATCTTGAAATCAGAACGATACTTTTACATTTCATGTTAAAGTGCACAAATTTAAGTATTTTTCATAACATACTGAGTATTTTGAACATTTTTTATGTGTTTTCAATCATTTTTGTGTGCAATTTTGAGCTTTTTATATTTAATTTAGCTCCTAGTAAAATGCATTATTTTTTTTCATTCAATTGTTAGCTTTTTAAGGCAATTTTGAGCATGAGTAATAACAATCAAAATCTTGAAATCAGAACGATACTTTTACATTTCAGCTTAAAGTGCACAAATTAAAGTATTGTTAGCTTTTTAAGGCAATTTTGAGCATGAGTAATAACAATCAAAATCTTGAAATCAGAACGATACTTTTACATTTCAACTTAAAGTGCACAAATTTAAGTATTTTTCATAACATACTGAGTATTTTTGAACATTTTTTTATACCTTTTCAGTCATTTTTGTGTGCAATTTTGAGCTTTTTATATTTAATTTAGCTCCTAATAAAATGCATTATTTTTTTTCATTCAATTGCTAGCTTTTTAAGGCAATTTTGAGCATGAGTAATAACAATCAAAATCTTGAAATCAGAACGATACTTTTACATTTCAGCTTAAAGTGCACAAATTAAAGTATTGTTAGCTTTTTAAGGCAATTTTGAGCATGAGTAATAACAATCAAAATCTTGAAATCAGAACGATACTTTTACATTTCATCTTAAAGTGCACAAATTTAAGTATTTTTCATAACATACTGAGTATTTTTGAACATATTTTATACGTTTTCAATCATTTTTGTGTGCAATTTTTAGCTTTTTATATTTAATTTAGCTCCTAATAAAATGCATTATTTTTTTCATTCAATTGTTAGCTTTTTAAGGCAATTTTGAGCATGAGTAATAACAATCAAAATCTTGAAATCAGAACGATACTTTTACATTTCAGCTTAAAGTGCACAAATTAAAGTATTGTTAGCTTTTTAAGGCAATTTTGAGCATGAGTAATAACAATCAAAATCTTGAAATCAGAACGATACTTTTACATTTCATCTTAAAGTGCACAAATTTAAGTATTTTTCATAACATACTGAGTATTTTTGAACATATTTTATACGTTTTCAATCATTTTTGTGTGCAATTTTTAGCTTTTTATATTTAATTTAGCTCCTAATAAAATGCATTATTTTTTTCATTCAATTGTTAGCTTTTTAAGGCAATTTTGAGCATGAGTAATAACAATCAAAATCTTGAAATCAGAACGATACTTTTACATTTCAGCTTAAAGTGCACAAATTAAAGTATTGTTAGCTTTTTAAGGCAATTTTGAGCATGAGTAATAACAATCAAAATCTTGAAATCAGAACGATACTTTTACATTTCATCTTAAAGTGCACAAATTTAAGTATTTTTCATAACATACTGAGTATTTTTGAACATATTTTATACGTTTTCAATCATTTTTGTGTGCAATTTTTAGCTTTTTATATTTAATTTAGCTCCTAATAAAATGCATTATTTTTTTCATTCAATTGTTAGCTTTTTAAGGCAATTTTGAGCATGAGTAATAACAATCAAAATCTTGAAATCAGAACGATACTTTTACATTTCAGCTTAAAGTGCACAAATTAAAGTATTGTTAGCTTTTTAAGGCAATTTTGAGCATGAGTAATAACAATCAAAATCTTGAAATCAGAACGATACTTTTACATTTCATGTTAAAGTGCACAAATTTAAGTATTTTTCATAACATACTGAGTATTTTGAACATTTTTTATGTGTTTTCAATCATTTTTGTGTGCAATTTTGAGCTTTTTATATTTAATTTAGCTCCTAGTAAAATGCATTATTTTTTTTCATTCAATTGTTAGCTTTTTAAGGCAATTTTGAGCATGAGTAATAACAATCAAAATCTTGAAATCAGAACGATACTTTTACATTTCAGCTTAAAGTGCACAAATTAAAGTATTGTTAGCTTTTTAAGGCAATTTTGAGCATGAGTAATAACAATCAAAATCTTGAAATCAGAACGATACTTTTACATTTCAACTTAAAGTGCACAAATTTAAGTATTTTTCATAACATACTGAGTATTTTTGAACATTTTTTTATACCTTTTCAGTCATTTTTGTGTGCAATTTTGAGCTTTTTATATTTAATTTAGCTCCTAATAAAATGCATTATTTTTTTTCATTCAATTGCTAGCTTTTTAAGGCAATTTTGAGCATGAGTAATAACAATCAAAATCTTGAAATCAGAACGATACTTTTACATTTCATGTTAAAGTGCACAAATTTTAGTTATTTATGTTACAAGTACGCTAAATAGGTGTTTATGGACGCGGCCGGAAGATTAAATGGCGAGGCGTTAGCCGAGCCATTTAACCGGCCAAGTCCATAAAGACCATTAGCGTACGTGTAACATACAACTTTTTTTTTAATTTGTACACATATTGATTTGAAAATAATATTGAAATATGTTATTTCCAACCATAACAACAGTGTTGTTGTTGACAAATTAAATTTGACAAAATGTCAGATATCGAAGATAATATCGAAGAAGATTATGATTTGCCACCAGAAGTTATCGAGCAAGCTGCACAAGCACAAAGTCGATTGATGCCCGTGAAGTCGGCTGCCATTTACGAAAAAACGTATAAGTTGTTTTGCGATTGGCGCAACAAAATGTCTGTTCGAAAAACTTCGGAACAAGTCCTTATGGCTTACTTAAATGAGAAATCGAAACAAGTCAAACCATCTAGTCTTTGGTCATATTTTTCAATGTTGAAGAAAGTGCTAAAAGTAAAGGAAAAAGTGGATATTAGTAAGTAAGTTCTAATATTGCTATGTATAAATTCAATACTAGATTTGTATAAATTGTTAGATATGCTAGTGCTCAAGAATTTTTGAAAAATATTTCCCGAGGTTACCGACCTAAAAAGTCAAAGGTATTATCTAAAGAAAATGTCATGGCATTTTTGAAAGAGGCTGATGATTTCCATTTTTTATTTGCAAAGGTAGGTAAACTGTATTTCTGCTAGACAAACTGATGTACCTATATCAAATCTTCTCAGCTTGTGGTTCTTTTTGGAGTTTTTGGTGCTTGTCGTCGCCAAGAACTTGTCAATTTGACGGTAAACGATGTGAAAGAGAATGGCTCATTTTTACGGGTGTTTCTTGGAGCGACAAAAACCGACAAAACAAGATCTTTCGTAATTACGAATGATGCTGATGGATTCAACGGTTATATGCTTTACAAAAAGTATTTGTCATTGCGGCCAGGTCATGTTAAAACTACAAGGTTATTTTTAACTTATCGCGGAGGAAAATGTACTGTACAGCCAGCTGGAATACACACAATAGCAAATATTCCCCAAAAAGTTGCCGAATATTTAAAACTTCCGGATTTTAAATTATACACCGGACACTGTTTTCGGAGAACATCGGCCACTTTGTTGGTAGAAGGTGGAGGTGATGTATTTGCGTTAAAAAGTCTTGGTGGATGGCGCTCAACGAGTGTAGCGGAAGGATATATTGAGGAATCGGAGTACCAGAAAATGGAAATTGCAAAGAAAATTACAAATTCGGCGAATAAAACTGCTGATGACATTCCATCTACATCATCTGGAATCGTCTCTAATAGCAATGAACAAACGATTATGAATGATATATGTGACGACGGAAGAATTACGCTTAGTGGACACTTTAATAAATGTACGTTTAATTTCAGTATTGTAAAGAAAGATAAATAATTTGTATGTGTTTAGATTATTATTATTAACTAAATAATAATTAATTCGCAATCTCGTTCTTCTAGTTATATCGTCCTCTCGTATCTCATTCTCTCTATCTCGTTAAACAGAAAAGTCCGCTGTGGCGGTTTTTAACGTCCGTTGCTATAAAACAAAAAATTTAACGTCCGTTGCTATAAAATATTGTAGCATTGCACATAAACGGTTGTTTAGATTGTTTGTTATAACGACGTTAATGACGTCTTTATGAATACAAATTAAAAAAAAGTATTTTTCATAACATACTGAGTATTTTGAACATTTTTTATGTGTTTTCAATCATTTTTGTGTGCAATTTTGAGCTTTTTATATTTAATTTAGCTCCTAGTAAAATGCATTATTTTTTTTCATTCAATTGTTAGCTTTTTAAGGCAATTTTGAGCATGAGTAATAACAATCAAAATCTTGAAATCAGAACGATACTTTTACATTTCAGCTTAAAGTGCACAAATTAAAGTATTGTTAGCTTTTTAAGGCAATTTTGAGCATGAGTAATAACAATCAAAATCTTGAAATCAGAACGATACTTTTACATTTCATGTTAAAGTGCACAAATTTAAGTATTTTTCATAACATACTGAGTATTTTGAACATTTTTTATGTGTTTTCAATCATTTTTGTGTGCAATTTTGAGCTTTTTATATTTAATTTAGCTCCTAGTAAAATGCATTATTTTTTTTCATTCAATTGTTAGCTTTTTAAGGCAATTTTGAGCATGAGTAATAACAATCAAAATCTTGAAATCAGAACGATACTTTTACATTTCAGCTTAAAGTGCACAAATTAAAGTATTGTTAGCTTTTTAAGGCAATTTTGAGCATGAGTAATAACAATCAAAATCTTGAAATCAGAACGATACTTTTACATTTCAACTTAAAGTGCACAAATTTAAGTATTTTTCATAACATACTGAGTATTTTTGAACATTTTTTTATACCTTTTCAGTCATTTTTGTGTGCAATTTTGAGCTTTTTATATTTAATTTAGCTCCTAATAAAATGCATTATTTTTTTTCATTCAATTGCTAGCTTTTTAAGGCAATTTTGAGCATGAGTAATAACAATCAAAATCTTGAAATCAGAACGATACTTTTACATTTCAGCTTAAAGTGCACAAATTAAAGTATTGTTAGCTTTTTAAGGCAATTTTGAGCATGAGTAATAACAATCAAAATCTTGAAATCAGAACGATACTTTTACATTTCATCTTAAAGTGCACAAATTTAAGTATTTTTCATAACATACTGAGTATTTTTGAACATATTTTATACGTTTTCAATCATTTTTGTGTGCAATTTTTAGCTTTTTATATTTAATTTAGCTCCTAATAAAATGCATTATTTTTTTCATTCAATTGTTAGCTTTTTAAGGCAATTTTGAGCATGAGTAATAACAATCAAAATCTTGAAATCAGAACGATACTTTTACATTTCAGCTTAAAGTGCACAAATTAAAGTATTGTTAGCTTTTTAAGGCAATTTTGAGCATGAGTAATAACAATCAAAATCTTGAAATCAGAACGATACTTTTACATTTCATCTTAAAGTGCACAAATTTAAGTATTTTTCATAACATACTGAGTATTTTTGAACATATTTTATACGTTTTCAATCATTTTTGTGTGCAATTTTTAGCTTTTTATATTTAATTTAGCTCCTAATAAAATGCATTATTTTTTTCATTCAATTGTTAGCTTTTTAAGGCAATTTTGAGCATGAGTAATAACAATCAAAATCTTGAAATCAGAACGATACTTTTACATTTCAGCTTAAAGTGCACAAATTAAAGTATTGTTAGCTTTTTAAGGCAATTTTGAGCATGAGTAATAACAATCAAAATCTTGAAATCAGAACGATACTTTTACATTTCATGTTAAAGTGCACAAATTTAAGTATTTTTCATAACATACTGAGTATTTTGAACATTTTTTATGTGTTTTCAATCATTTTTGTGTGCAATTTTGAGCTTTTTATATTTAATTTAGCTCCTAGTAAAATGCATTATTTTTTTTCATTCAATTGTTAGCTTTTTAAGGCAATTTTGAGCATGAGTAATAACAATCAAAATCTTGAAATCAGAACGATACTTTTACATTTCAGCTTAAAGTGCACAAATTAAAGTATTGTTAGCTTTTTAAGGCAATTTTGAGCATGAGTAATAACAATCAAAATCTTGAAATCAGAACGATACTTTTACATTTCAACTTAAAGTGCACAAATTTAAGTATTTTTCATAACATACTGAGTATTTTTGAACATTTTTTTATACCTTTTCAGTCATTTTTGTGTGCAATTTTGAGCTTTTTATATTTAATTTAGCTCCTAATAAAATGCATTATTTTTTTTCATTCAATTGCTAGCTTTTTAAGGCAATTTTGAGCATGAGTAATAACAATCAAAATCTTGAAATCAGAACGATACTTTTACATTTCAACTTAAAGTGCACAAATTTAAGTATTTTTCATAACATACTATGTATTTTTGAACATATTTTATACGTTTTCAATCATTTTTGTGTGCAATTTTTAGCTTTTTATATTTAATTTAGCTCCTAATAAAATGCATTATTTTTTTCATTCAATTGTTAGCTTTTTAAGGCAATTTTGAGCATGAGTAATAACAATCAAAATCTTGAAATCAGAACGATACTTTTACATTTCAGCTTAAAGTGCACAAATTAAAGTATTGTTAGCTTTTTAAGGCAATTTTGAGCATGAGTAATAACAATCAAAATCTTGAAATCAGAACGATACTTTTACATTTCATCTTAAAGTGCACACATTTAAGTATTTTTCATAACGTACTGAGTATTTTGAACATTTTTTACGCGTTTTCAATCGTTTTTGTGTGCACTTTTGAGGTTTTTATATTTAATTTAGCTCCTAATAAATTGCATTATTTTTTTTAATTCAATTGTTAGCTTTTTAAGGCAATTTTGAGCATGAGTAATAACAATCAAAATCTTGAAATCAGAACGATACTTTTACATTTCAGCTTAAAGTGCACAAATTAAAGTATTGTTAGCTTTTTAAGGCAATTTTGAGCATGAGTAATAACAATCAAAATCTTGAAATCAGAACGATACTTTTACATTTCATCTTAAAGTGCACAAATTTAAGTATTTTTCATAACATACTGAGTATTTTTGAACATATTTTATACGTTTTCAATCATTTTTGTGCAATTTTTAGCTTTTTATATTTAATTTAGCTCCTAATAAAATGCATTATTTTTTTCATTCAATTGTTAGCTTTTTAAGGCAATTTTGAGCATGAGTAATAACAATCAAAATCTTGAAATCAGAACGATACTTTTACATTTCAGCTTAAAGTGCACAAATTAAAGTATTGTTAGCTTTTTAAGGCAATTTTGAGCATGAGTAATAACAATCAAAATCTTGAAATCAGAACGATACTTTTACATTTCATCTTAAAGTGCACAAATTTAAGTATTTTTCATAACATACTGAGTATTTTTGAACATATTTTATACGTTTTCAATCATTTTTGTGTGCAATTTTTAGCTTTTTATATTTAATTTAGCTCCTAATAAAATGCATTATTTTTTTCATTCAATTGTTAGCTTTTTAAGGCAATTTTGAGCATGAGTAATAACAATCAAAATCTTGAAATCAGAACGATACTTTTACATTTCATCTTAAAGTGCACAAATTTAAGTATTTTTCATAACATACTGAGTATTTTTGAACATATTTTATACGTTTTCAATCATTTTTGTGCAATTTTTAGCTTTTTATATTTAATTTAGCTCCTAATAAAATGCATTATTTTTTTCATTCAATTGTTAGCTTTTTAAGGCAATTTTGAGCATGAGTAATAACAATCAAAATCTTGAAATCAGAACGATACTTTTACATTTCAGCTTAAAGTGCACAAATTAAAGTATTGTTAGCTTTTTAAGGCAATTTTGAGCATGAGTAATAACAATCAAAATCTTGAAATCAGAACGATACTTTTACATTTCATGTTAAAGTGCACAAATTTAAGTATTTTTCATAACATACTGAGTATTTTGAACATTTTTTATGTGTTTTCAATCATTTTTGTGTGCAATTTTGAGCTTTTTATATTTAATTTAGCTCCTAGTAAAATGCATTATTTTTTTTCATTCAATTGTTAGCTTTTTAAGGCAATTTTGAGCATGAGTAATAACAATCAAAATCTTGAAATCAGAACGATACTTTTACATTTCAGCTTAAAGTGCACAAATTAAAGTATTGTTAGCTTTTTAAGGCAATTTTGAGCATGAGTAATAACAATCAAAATCTTGAAATCAGAACGATACTTTTACATTTCAACTTAAAGTGCACAAATTTAAGTATTTTTCATAACATACTGAGTATTTTTGAACATATTTTATACGTTTTCAATCATTTTTGTGTGCAATTTTTAGCTTTTTATATTTAATTTAGCTCCTAATAAAATGCATTATTTTTTTCATTCAATTGTTAGCTTTTTAAGGCAATTTTGAGCATGAGTAATAACAATCAAAATCTTGAAATCAGAACGATACTTTTACATTTCAGCTTAAAGTGCACAAATTAAAGTATTGTTAGCTTTTTAAGGCAATTTTGAGCATGAGTAATAACAATCAAAATCTTGAAATCAGAACGATACTTTTACATTTCATCTTAAAGTGCACAAATTTAAGTATTTTTCATAACATACTGAGTATTTTTGAACATATTTTATACGTTTTCAATCATTTTTGTGTGCAATTTTTAGCTTTTTATATTTAATTTAGCTCCTAATAAAATGCATTATTTTTTTCATTCAATTGTTAGCTTTTTAAGGCAATTTTGAGCATGAGTAATAACAATCAAAATCTTGAAATCAGAATGATACTTTTACATTTCAGCTTAAAGTGCACAAATTAAAGTATTGTTAGCTTTTTAAGGCAATTTTGAGCATGAGTAATAACAATCAAAATCTTGAAATCAGAACGATACTTTTACATTTCATGTTAAAGTGCACAAATTTAAGTATTTTTCATAACATACTGAGTATTTTGAACATTTTTTATGTGTTTTCAATCATTTTTGTGTGCAATTTTGAGCTTTTTATATTTAATTTAGCTCCTAGTAAAATGCATTATTTTTTTTCATTCAATTGTTAGCTTTTTAAGGCAATTTTGAGCATGAGTAATAACAATCAAAATCTTGAAATCAGAACGATACTTTTACATTTCAGCTTAAAGTGCACAAATTAAAGTATTGTTAGCTTTTTAAGGCAATTTTGAGCATGAGTAATAACAATCAAAATCTTGAAATCAGAACGATACTTTTACATTTCATGTTAAAGTGCACAAATTTAAGTATTTTTCATAACATACTGAGTATTTTGAACATTTTTTATGTGTTTTCAATCATTTTTGTGTGCAATTTTGAGCTTTTTATATTTAATTTAGCTCCTAGTAAAATGCATTATTTTTTTTCATTCAATTGTTAGCTTTTTAAGGCAATTTTGAGCATGAGTAATAACAATCAAAATCTTGAAATCAGAACGATACTTTTACATTTCAGCTTAAAGTGCACAAATTAAAGTATTGTTAGCTTTTTAAGGCAATTTTGAGCATGAGTAATAACAATCAAAATCTTGAAATCAGAACGATACTTTTACATTTCAACTTAAAGTGCACAAATTTAAGTATTTTTCATAACATACTGAGTATTTTTGAACATTTTTTTATACCTTTTCAGTCATTTTTGTGTGCAATTTTGAGCTTTTTATATTTAATTTAGCTCCTAATAAAATGCATTATTTTTTTTCATTCAATTGCTAGCTTTTTAAGGCAATTTTGAGCATGAGTAATAACAATCAAAATCTTGAAATCAGAACGATACTTTTACATTTCAGCTTAAAGTGCACAAATTAAAGTATTGTTAGCTTTTTAAGGCAATTTTGAGCATGAGTAATAACAATCAAAATCTTGATATCAGAACGATACTTTTACATTTCAGCTTAAAGTGCACAAATTAAAGTATTGTTAGCTTTTTAAGGCAATTTTGAGCATGAGTAATAACAATCAAAATCTTGAAATCAGAAGATACTTTTACATTTCAACTTAAAGTGCACAAATTTAAATATTTTTCATAACATACTGAGTATTTTGAACATTTTTTATGCGTTTTCAATCATTTTTGTGTGCAATTTTGAGCTTTTCATATTTAATTTAGCTCGTAATAAAATGCATTATTTTTTTTTCATTGAATTGTTAGCTTTTTAAGGCAATTTTGAGCATGAGTAATAACAATCAAAATCTTGAAATCAGAACGATCCTTTTACATTTCAGCTTAAAGTGCACAAATTAAAGTATTGTTAGCTTTTTAAGGCAATTTTGAGCATGAGTAATAACAATCAAAATCTTGAAATCAGAACGATACTTTTACATTTCATCTTAAAGTGCACACATTTAAGTATTTTTCATAACGTACTGAGTATTTTGAACATTTTTTACGCGTTTTCAATCGTTTTTGTGTGCACTTTTGAGGTTTTTATATTTAATTTAGCTCCTAATAAATTGCATTATTTTTTTTAATTCAATTGTTAGCTTTTTAAGGCAATTTTGAGCATGAGTAATAACAATCAAAATCTTGAAATCAGAACGATAGTTTTACATTTCAGCTTAAAGTGCACAAATTAAAGTATTGTTAGCTTTTTAAGTTAATTTTGAGATGAGTAATAATAATAAAAATCTTGAAATCAGAACGATACTTTTACATTTCAACTTAAAGTGCACAAATTTAAGTATTTTTCAAACATACTGAGTATTTTTGAACATTTTTTATACGTTTTCAATCATTTTTGTGTGCAATTTTGAGATTTTTATATTTAATTTAGCTCCTAATAAAATGCATTTTAAATTTTTCATTCAATTGTTAGCTTTTTAAGGCAATTTTGAGCATGAGTAATAATGTGCTTTTTGCATCTTTCATTAAATTCTTAGCTATTTTAAGCAATTTTGAGCAGTTGCGACCAATTTAGAGCATAGTCTATGGAAATTTAAAGAATTTTTGTGCAAAATGAGCATATTGCATTTTTGAGTGACGTGCACTTCTTGCATGTTCATACAATATTGAGCAATTTTTGTGAAATTTTGTGTATTTTACGTTCAGTTTAGATACATTTTCATGCAATTTTGAGCGTTTTAGTTTCAATTTAGAACATATTTCATACACATTTGACTTTATTTTGTCCATATTGTGAGCATTGTCTTGCAATGTGACCATTTTGCATTTTAGGGTAACTTTTGTGCATTTATCTTCCTTCTGTCATTTATTTTCTAGTAATGTTCATACAATATTGGGCAATTTTCGTGAATTTTTGTGTATTTTAAATTCAATTTTCATGAAATTTAGGTGCTTTTATGTTCAGTTTAGGTAACTTTTCATGCAATTATGTGCATTTTAGTCTCAAATTAGAGCGTATTTCATGCACATTTTGAGTATATTTTGTCCAAATTCTGAGCATTGTCGTGCAATGTGATCATTTTTTATTTTTGAGTAACTTTTGGGCATTTATGAACGTTTTCCTTTATTTTCTAGCAATGTTTGTACAATATTGGACCATTATTATGAAATTTGGGTGCTTTTATGTTCGGTTTAGACCATTTCCAAGCAATTTTGAAGATTTTACATTTAATTGAAAGCATATTTCATGCAATTGTGAGAATTTTCAATGTTGTGGTCAATTTTGAAGAGCTTTCGTGTAATTATGAAGATTTTTCATTCAAATTAGGACATATTTTATACATATTTTGAACATATTTCAAAACACATGTACATATTTTGAACATATTTCATACAAATTTTAAGCCCATTTTGTATAGATTTTGAGGAAGTTTTTGCTGTAATCAGCATTTTACATATTTGAGTACGTTTTTAATAATAATATTAATATGTATTTACTGTGTCTAGAGCTATACAGTATACAGCATACACAAGTCAAAGTAGATACAAAGTTAGTAAAGTATGTTAGTGAGGAAAAATATCACAGATTTGACATCTGGAAGCACTAGTATAGTAACATATGAAACTGTTTTAACATAAAAACTGTAGATCCAGTACATAAAAAACAGCAAATAATAAAATGTATAGATTGGACAGTCGTGTTATCAGATAGTTCAAGGATTTTATAAATGTTTTATTTTCAAAAATCGATCGATTGGTTTTCAAAATATCTTGCTTAGAAATTTTTGATCGGTCGCCATTTTGTTATTTCATAAAATAGAAAATAATTGTAAATACAAATGTTTTAGAGAACCGAAAGCGCATGTTGAACGTTTTTGAATTTTTTAAATATTCCTTAAAATAAGGGAGTAATGACGATTTTTCGAAAAACAAAAGAACGCCAATAACTATGAACTTGGGCCCCAATTCAAAATTTTTAACTAAAAAAAGTTGTTTGTTTCAATGAGTTCTAACTGCCATTTTCGGGTGTTACAACTTAGTATTAACACCCTGTATACACACAAAGTATATAAAAAAAATACAATTTATTTGCAAACGTATGTATCTCCTCTAGAAAGAACTTTATTATATACACTTATTATACTTATACACTGTGAATTTTCCGTTGCAAATAAATATTATTATTAATATTATTATTATTATTATTATTAATTGGAAGGGCAAAGGATATGAATTTACCTTAAATTTACATTGTACTTTTATGTAATTTTTTTAATTAAATTAAATCTCTAATTAGAGCCAATTGATTCTATTTGTAAGTAGCATAATTGGGGCATTATCATAATATTTATATTGAAAATTTGAAATGTAACTCACATTTAAAGGCGAAATTGAAGCCCGCGGCCACAAAAAAATATGTTTGAAGGATCTCATTAAGAGAAATGTTCTTGTACTTGGGCGTCATTTAGTTCTCATTTGACAAATTATTCCGCATAATTTAGTTAGTACAGTAAATTAAAATTAGAGATGTGTATACAGCTCTGGTATTTTATTGACCGGACAGCTATTCTACAGGTGTGTCTTTTTCTTATTCGTGTAAGGTATTAATTGAGAGGTGCTGTTAATTCGCGTAATTAGAGGTCCTAAGATCTTTAACTATTGATTTCAAAATTGCCGCTTCTATGATATGTCTAAAATCTAGATTATTATTGCAATGTTATAAACATTGAAAACATTAAAATGAAAATTAAAATGAAAAATTTAGATTCAATAGTATATTATGAAATAAGTTTTGCTACTTTAATAAAAAATTCTACAAAATGAACAATGGAATGCCTATGGGCTCTCTTTTAAGCGGCTTACATTATCACTATGAAACATTATCACTAACAATCAAAATCCTTTTAATAAATACATTAATCTCTGGAACAGATATGTAGATGATATATTAATTATCTGGACAAATAATAACCAATACAATATAAATGATCTACACAACTACATAAATAATCCACACAAAAATATTAAATTCACCCTTGAAACAGACACTACTAACAAATAGAACAACATTTTTTTAATATTAAATTCACCCTTGAAACAGACACTACTAACAAATAGAACAACAACATTTTTTTAATATTAAATTCACCCTTGAAACAGACACTACTAACAAATAGAACAACAACATTTTTTTAGACTTTACACTTTATAAAACCAACAATTAACTTAATTTCAAAATATCTAGAAATGCCACACTTAAAAACATCATAATTCCAGCTTGATAATGATCAGAACGTGATCTGAACTACAGCCACTAATTTAATAAACAATATAAATGTAAACAAAGAAAAGTGTTTGTTTTATTTAAATATAAATAGTTTATTTTTATTTTTTGTGCAAGTTGGAACATTACATTACTAATTTAGATTTTAATAAATTTAACACAGAACATTAACGATTTCGTCGTATGTTTGGGTTAGGCAGAAACTCGTAGGGCTAATTAATAATATGATGTATAATGGCACTAGTCAGGCATGTTTTTGAATCGTATTGTTTTGCTGTGCGCTCTCACGTGGATTAATTAATCGGTAATTTTGTCTCGGCAATATATTATCAGCCAGAAGCTTAGTCTGGGGTTAATGTAGTGTGAGGTTTAAGTTCTAACCGTATAAAAAAAATTAAGGCTTGATACGTATTTTTATAAAGTTAAACATGAAGTGGACAAATTATATCTTATCTCATCAATGAAACAAAATAGAATTATGTTGGCAAATGCTGCAAATGTTTCCCTTTAAAAAGTTGAGTACCAAATTTTTGTTTTGAAATTTGATACTAATGTGGCTGACGATACGATGTTTTAATTGATTTACTGTACCACGATCATATCAGCTTAATTATAAAAAAAAATTTAACATCAATATTAACTTAAATTAAGATTATACTTTGAAAACAAGAATAACAAATGAGTCATTGATTTTGAGAGTGGGGGGGGGATCTGACTATTTTATTAAATTTTCTAACAATTCTTTGAAAATCGTAAAAGTTCTCTCAAAAATATTACACACAAAAACAAAATTTTCCAAATATTCGTTAAAATCTTCAAAGTTATTTCAAAAACACAAAACAACAATGTCAAAACGCAAACATTTCGCCAAATTTGAACATAATTCTGACCATGTTATATAAATTGTCTAACAATTTTTTTGAAATTTGTAAAAGTTATCTCAAAAATATAAAACAAAAATGAAAAAAAAGCCTAATATCCTTGTATTTGTTGAAACGTACATCAGCAATTTAAAAATGACAAAATTTTCCAAAATTTTCGTTAAAATCTTGAAAGTTATATCGAGAACACAAAACAATGCCAAAACCCAAAAAAAATGGCAAATTTGCACAGAATTCTGACTATGTTATTAAATTTTCTAACAATTGTTTGAAATTCGCAAAAGTTCTCTCAAAAATATTACACACAAAAACAAAATTTTCCAAATATTCGTTAAGTTCTTCAAAATTATTTCAAAAACACAAAACAACAATGTGAAAACACAATAATTTCGCCAAATTTGAACATTCTGACCAAGTTATATAAATTATCTAACAATTCTTTGAAATTTGTAAAAGATATCTCAAAAATATTAAACAAAAATGAAACAAACGCCTAATTTCTTTGTCTTTGTTGAAACGTACATCAGCAATTTAAAAATGACAAAATTTTACGAAATTTTCGTTAAAATCGTGAAAGTTATATCGAGAACACAAAACAATGCCAAAACGCAAAAAAATCGGCAAATTTGCACAGAATTCTGACTATGTTATTAAATTTTGTAACAATTGTTTGAAATTCGTAAAAGTTCTCTCAAAAATATTACACACAAAAACAAAATTTTCAAAATATTCGTTAAGTTCTTCAAAGTTATTTAAAAAACACAAAACAACAATGTCAAAACGCAAAAATTTCGCCAAATTTGAACATAATGTTATATAAATTGTCTAACAATTCTTTGAAATTTGTAAAAGATATTTCAAAAATGTTAAACAAAAATGAAAAAAAACGCCTAATTTATTTGTCTTTGTTGAAACGTACATCAGCAATTTAAAAATGACAAATTTTTCCAAAATTTTCGTTAAAATCTTGAAAGTTATATCGAGAACACAAAACAATGCCAAAACGCAAAAAAAATGGCAAATTTGCACAGAATTCTGACTATGTTATTAAATTTTCTAACAATTGTTTGAAATTCGCAAAAGTTCTCTCAAAAATATTACACACAAAAACAAAATTTTCCAAATATTCGTTAAGTTCTTCAAAATTATTTCAAAAACACAAAACAACAATGTGAAAACACAATAATTTCGCCAAATTTAAACATAATTCTGACCATGTTATATAAATTGTCTAACAATTCTTTGAAATTTGTAAAAGATATCTCAAAAATGTTAAACAAAAATGAAAAAAAACGCCTAATTTCTTTGTCTTTGTTGAAACGTACATCACCAATTTAAAATGGCAAAATTTGCCAAAATTTTTGTTAAAATCTTGAAAGTTATATCGAGTACACAAAACAATGCCAAAACGCAAAAAAATCGGCAAATTTGCACAGAATTCTGACTATGTTATTAAATTTTGTAACAATTGTTTGAAATTCGTAAAAGTTCTCTCAAAAATATTACACACAAAAACAAAATTTTCCAAATATTCGTTAAGTTCTTCAAAGTTATTTCAAAAACACAAAACAACAATGTCAAAACGCAAAAAATTCGCCAAATTCGAACATAATTCTGACTATGTTATATAAATTGTCTAACAATTCTTTGAAATGCGTAAAAGATATCTTAAAAATGTTTAATTAAAATGAAAAAAAAAAAAACGAATTTCCTTGTCTTTGTTGAAACGTACATTAACAATTCAGTTTCTTAGAGTATGTTAGTATAATTCAGGAAAACCCAAATTATTTTCACGAAACCTTGCGAAAAATCACAAACATGTATCACAAAATCTCATGAATATTGAAGTTTACTCCAAGATAACCCAAATCCTATACTATTAGCAATTTTCTGCCGAATTTGCACATGCTATCAAACATTTTGCAAAATGTTATGGGAAATTCCGTAAAATTCATTAAACACGTCTCAAAATCATAATTAATTTAATTTAATTTTACGGGAACACTTTGTTTAAATATACAAAATACACAAATTTCACATACAGGCATATAGTTGTATATGCCTAGTATTTTTCAAAATATTATGGGAAATTTCTTAAAATTCATTAAACACGTCTGAAAATAATAATTAATTTATTTTAATTTTACGGTAACACTTTTTTTAAACATACAAAATACACAAATTTCACTTATAGGTGAAACTGAAAATAGTTGTATAATCACCTATAATTATACAACTATATATATACAACAATCAAAATGTCTGAAAGCATGTGCGAATTTGTACATGAACATCAACACTTCCAACATCAACATCACATCAACATTTCCACTGGAAAACCTCTTATATTTTTTGAATCATTAACGAAGTTCCAAAATGATTTACTATTTCGCCTAATACTATTTTCTACCTTATCTAGATAGGTTTTGTACAGGGTATCATTCAATTCTTTACATTGGGACCTTATGGCTTGAAATTCTAAATAGTTACTAAAATTGTTTGATTCAACATACTTTCGATGCAAGTTTTTCTTAGATTTTAATGAAATTTGTCAATTCTTGAAAACAAAAATAAAAATTCCCATCGCTGATTAAATAATTAATAACTAAAATACTTGATGAATATTTTCATAAATCTTTTATAGCAGGTAAGAGCACAGATATTATTTTATACCATGGTATAAAAATACCATGGTAAAAATAACCTTAAAATAATTAAGAACTACAATACTTCTTAATGATTATTTGAGCCAGTGATTTTGAAAGTGGGGTAAGTCCATTTTATTTTTAATTGAGAAAAGTCAGAAATATACAAGAGACAACATGCGTTGTGTATTTTAGGACTTCTCTGAATTTAAAAAAAATGGACTTGAAAAATAAAAAATGGAACGGATGAAATAATCATGAAAATATTGAAAATAAGTTTTTCTTAGATTTTAATTAAATTTATTAATTCTAGAAAACCAAAATAAAAATTCCCATCGCTGATAAAATAATTAATAACTATAATATTTCTTCATGATTATTTGAGCCGTTGATTTTGAAAGTGGGGTAAGTCAATTTTATGTTTAATTAAGAAAAGTCAGAAATATACAAGGGACAACATTCCTTCTGTATTTTAGGACTAATCTGAATTTAAAAAAAATGGACTTGAAAACTGAAAAATGGAACGGCTCAAATAATCATGAAGAAGTATTGTAGTCCTTAATTATTTTATGCCTCATTAAATTACCATGGTATAAAAAAATACCTGTGCTTTTACCTGCTATAAAAGATTTATGAAAATATTTATCCACAGGGGATTACGCAGCGATATGCTGATAAAGCCCGCAATCCGAAAATCACTTACCAGGCCGTGTAAAAAGATATATCTATAGCACAAAACTATTAATCATCCTCCCATTTGCTCAATTAAGTTATATTCAAATAGTTGTATTGGGCAGGAAGTTTTCAAATGATAAATTACTACATTGCTATGATGTGCTTTTATAAGACATTTTACTCTAAGAAATGTCCCCCTTTTTAAGATAAGAGGTAATATTAATCATCTCTATATAATAATATAAAGTAAACACGAAAAACCACGTTATATCTCCGTACCTATGGAGATTTATAAATCGCCAGTACTAAATATATGCAAGGAATATATTTGACAGGCTCACTACGGATATAGATTGATTGATATTTGTCATAAATAAAACTTTATTTCGCTCCATAAACCCGTATGTCGTACAGATTTTGTTATATTACACTTTTGTGCACGTTATACGAAAATACATCTATTATTCAGGTTGATTTAGAAATTTAGAATTAATAAACTGAAAATCAATTAAACGTAGCAATGATAAAGACCATATTATTTATTATAAATAAAATAACTTACTTTGTGAGTATCACATAAATTTATTTATTTGTAGTATGTATAGTCACAAATAAATAAATGTATGTGATATTCACAAAATAACTTGTTTTATTTATAGTTGATAAAATGTATCGCGAAGTAAACGCCACCACAATTCAAAATACAATATTATTTGTTTTGCTTCATAAAAACTCAAAAATTTCAAGGATGAAGAATATATTTATAGCATTTATCTGTATTGTGTTAGAGTTTAGTATTTAGTATTTTCGATGCAGGTTATTGCATAAATTCCATTTTTATCTAAAAAGTTTGTTTTATCTTTAGCGTTAAATAGTGTATTTGGTTGAATGTATTTGTTATTTTTTGAAGATATTACCATATTGTAAGTTAAAAAAAAAACAGTTGGTTTAAATTCGTGAATCTGCTACACAATTACATTTACAAATTTATAAGTAGGTAAGAACGTAATACATTTTTTATTATAACTCCAATCAAAATCCTCATCACTCAATGATATAATTTACAACATATTTGTAAATTTAATATTTGTCTGAGGTATTATTAACACTTGATATTTATGGAATTCTCAAAAAAATATATTTTTTAGTTATTTAAATTCCCAAATTCTTATATTTGCAAAATGATTTGTGACATCGTGTATGAGATGCTTCAGGCTATGATAGTTATAGATTTAATAGGATTCCTGGATAACATCATGAATCTTCTACCATTTCTGTGAACTAAATCCTTAAATAGCAAGTTTTGCAATATTATTTGCAAATGAATGTAAAATTGGCAAAAATATTTCTTAAATGAAATTCACTATCAGACGAATTTATTTGAGGTTATCATTAGGAGCAGTTATGTGTAATTATATTCAGATTTGAAATTTGGTAAGAAAATTCAAGTTTTTCAGTTGGTTCAGTTTTTTTTTTCAGTTCTTGCCAAAATATCTTACAATTATAAATAAACTATTCGTAATATATAGACTTTTACCTTTTTTATTATAGAGAGATATTACAATCTTTATTAGGTTATTAGTTCTTGGCCTTTCCTCCTTAATATATACAGTTTTTTTTTACATTTATAAGTAGGTAAGTATCAATAAAAGTATAAGTGTATATTTTTTTATTACATTACCCTATATTTGCAAAATATTTTTACGAAACAAAATTGTCACAAAATATAGCAATTTTGGGCATTGCAGTCAAAAACTTATCGTTCACTAATTAAATATTTCCAGATTTGTCTAATTGGAATATCTGATTATATTAATAATTGATAATTTTTCCTAGTAGACTATTTTTAAAATTTCGACGTTTACCTTATTTGTTACATTAATCAATATTTACAAATTATTTATAAGTAGGTGAACGAAAATTTGATCAATCTAAGCTTACGTTATAATTTTTAGTGTTAACTGTTTACCTTATTTGTTATATTAATCAATATTAGAAATTATTTATAACTAGATGAACAAAAATTTGATCAATCTAAGCGTACGTTATAATTTCTAATGTTAACTGTTTTGATTTTGTACTAATGATTAAATATTTACAATTTTTTCTGATAATAAGATCTAAAAATTTGAAAATTTTTACAAAAAAAGTTGTAAATGAAATTATTACAAAATATAACAATATTCGTCGTAAATCATCCTGATTAAATAGCATAACGAAATATGTTTTCTAGGCAGATGAATTATCTAAAGTTGCTGTAAACTTAAAAGTTTTTTTTGCAAAAAATAATCATAAAATACTGTTATTTTGTCAATTTTAAGCTCTTTGTATTCTATTCATTGATATGTTATTACTTAATAATTTTTACAGGAAAAATCAGGCGAAAAATCAATGAAATTGGAACAATTAATTTCCCCAATGATTGCCTTACATCTCCAAATAATTGATTTACATGAAAAAAAGTATTGTTGTCAAGGAAACAATTGAATTATATGAAAAACTATTTTTTTGTCAAGGAAACAATTGAATTCTCCATCAACACCTCACCAAACCAATTCAATGACTTGTGTGGCAATGTTATCTTATTTGACAAAACAATTGTTTTCGTTAATAAAATAACAAAATGGCGTGCAAACAAATTATTTTTTTGTTCAGCCAGACGCAAAAGCCCATTTCGCGTACGCAAAACAGGCCGCTAATGTGCATGGCAGCGTATTTGTGTGTATGTTTTATTTGTAATGAAAAGAGTTTGCTGTGATAATGATGTCTGTTTGTGTAGGTTTTCTATAAATATTGAATTGGATTTTGTTATTTGTTTTATATAAAGTTAGATCTAAGAAATTAATACTGTTCTATGTTCTTGTTCTATTGTTTTTCTATTTCTAAAGTAAAATTGATGTTTTTGTGTAATGTATTTACGTAATTATGTAAATATGTGATTGTGTATTTGTTATTATTTGTCCATATTATTAATATGCCATCTACATAGCGTTACTAAGAGTTATGTCTTTATTGAAAGGGTTTGTGTTATTAATAATTAAATTATTTTATTATTATTGTTAAGTTAATAGGTACACATTTTGTAAGCATGTATAAAGTGGGCAATAAAATCCGTTTAAAATTGAAATGGAACGAATAAAACGAAAGCCTGACGTAAGAGCAACTATTTGCTGCTAAACAATGCATGTGTCTAGTTCATATTCTACACATGCTGTGAAAGAGTCGCCCTTCATTCTTAGAAATATTTAATGGGATTCTGGAGATCTGTACACAAAGAAACAGAAAAAGGCCACACATTCGTTCAGTGTCACTGTGAAATGAATGAAATACTTCAACATGTTGCCGGCTTAAAAGTAAAGTGACAGGTAAAGGGATATCTCTTGAAAACTTAAAGAGAATGATAGTCATCCCTACACGGAAGGGGATGATAGGAGTTGCCCTCGTATTATAACCCAATTCCGCTGACCTCTGTTTTTACATCGGATGTGGAGAAGCTTACAGAAAGACGGATCAAGAGATGATACTGCGAGAAAAATATGCCAGTTTGGAATTAGCAGGGCTTTGGGATCTTTGTACGTGTGCCTACATGCAGATCACGGCACAGAATGCAAACAATGTAGGATATGCGGTAATATTTTCTTAATGTTATAGCGTGTTGCAGTGCACATTTTCCCTTTACATCCAACGCATTATGTTAACGAGAATACTGCGATTTGTAGTACATATGGAAGGAAAATGAGTGTTTGTACGTAAAAATATCTATTAATGTTCCCTAGTGGTTTTTTTTCTACTTGTATCTATACTATATTTATTTTATAGGTAAAATTAGATGTTTTGTATTATTCATATTGCTTTGTTTGTTATGCTTATGTTTGAGAATTAACAGGTTATAGTCGATTACAAAATAGTATATTTATAGTCACTAATTTACTAAACAGTCTGACATAAACAAAGAAAAGTGTTTGTTTTATTTAATTTCGTCATGTATCACGAAGTAGATGCCTCCAACATTTCAAATTTTGGACGACACCTACATCCCTCATCTTTGAAACATTTTGAGTTTTTATGAAGCAAAATAAATAATATTGTATTTTGAGTTGTAGTGGCGTTTACTTCGTGATATATTTTATCACTTATAAATAAAACAAGTTACTTTGTGCATATCACATAAATTTATTTATTTGTGACTATACATACTACAAATAAATAAATTTATGTGATACTCACTAAGTAACTTGTTTTATTTATAATAAATCTTCTTTCTACGTTTTATCAATGCAACGTTTAATTGATTTTCAGTTTATTAATTCTGAATTTCTAAATAAACCTGAATAATAGATGTATTTTCGTATAACGTGTACACAAAAGTGTAATATAACAAAATCTGTACGACATACGGGTTTATGGAGCGAAATAAAGTTTTATTTATGACAAATATCAATCAATCTATATTCGTAGTGAGCCTGTCAAATATATTCCTTGCATATATTTAGTACTGGCGATTTATAAATCTCCATTGGTATGGGGATATAACGTGGTTTTTCGTGTTTACTTTATATTATTATATAGAGATGATTAATATTACCTCTTATCTTAAAAAGGGGGACATTTCTTGGAGTAAAATGTCTTATAAAAGCACATCATAGCAATGTAGTAATTTATCATTTGAAACTTCCTGCCCATCACAACTATTTGAATATAACTTAATTGAGTAAATGGGAGGATGATTAATAGTTATTTGCTATGGATATATCTTTTTACACGGCCTGGTAAGTGATTTTCGGATTGCGGGCCTTATCAGGATATCTCTGCGTAATCTACTGTGGATGAATATTTTCATAAATCTTTTATAGAAGGTAAGAGCGCAAGTATTTTTTATACCATGATAAATTAATGAGGCATAAATAATTAATAACTATAATACTTCTTCATAATTATTTGAGCCAAGTCCATTTTTAAAAACAATTCAGATAAGTACTCAAATACACAAGGAATTAGTATAAATAAAGCACTTGGTTAAGTTTAAGTTAAAGCGCAATGTTCGTTCTAATTTTACATTACCAATTTTAATGTACATAATTTGCCAAAATAAATCTTGCTATAGTAATCAACAATGGGGTTTTTATTTTTGTTTTCATGATTTTGAGACATGGTTCATGAATTTTAACGAATTTTCCCAAAAAAATTGCAAAATGTTTGATAGCCTATGCAAATTTTGCAAACAATTGCAGATATTATGGGATTTGTGTTATCCTAAAAATAATCCAGGAAAACCCAAACTATTTTCATGAAACCTTGTAAAAATTACAAGCTTGTATCACAAAATCTCATGAATATTGAAGTTTAATTCATGAGATTTTGTGACACTTATTTGCAATTTTTTGCAAGGTTGTTTTGGTATTGAAAATTCTCTAATTTTTCTATACAATTTGCTGAAATAAATGTATTGCCAATATTGCGTTGTGGTGAATTAAATTGGGACATTTTAATTTATTTTTTATATTGTAGGGCACATTTCCCTAATTTCAGAAATTTCCTTGAAATTTAGCAATATTTTGATATTGCACTTTTGATATAACACGAAACGAAAATGCTAATGCAAAATTTTCTAACAATTTTGTTGCAGTTAAAATTTTAAAATTTTCCGCATGAATTTGATATATTGCGGAAAAATGACGAAATAAACGAAAATGCAAATGCAAAATTTTCTAAAAATTCATTTGCAGTTAAAATTTTAACATTTTCAGCATAAATTTAAAATTTTAGTGGCAATGGCAACGATTTTATTGGAAATAGTGAAATTTTCATGGAAACTCTTAATGTGCTCATCGAAAATTATGTTATTATAATTGAAAATTGCCAATATTCGTTGGAAACTGCAACATGTTGATTGGAAATTAAAAACAGCACTGGAAATTATAAAATTCTCAGCATAAATTTAATATGTTGTTCGAAAATATTTGCTGTAAACGAAGAAATTCTCATAAAAACTAAGATAAACCTGAAATTGCACTTCAAATTACAAATTCAAGTTTCATTAATTTTCGATGAGCACTTTAAGAGTTTCCATGAAAATTTCCCTATTTCCAATAAAGTCTTTGTTATTGCCACTAATTTTTTTCCAATAAAACCAATAAAATTCTGAAAATGTTAAAATTTTAACTGCAATGTTTAATTTACATATGTTATATTTTGCAATTTTCTATCAAAATATGAAATTTTCAAGTGCGATTTCATCATTTTCTTTGAATTTTATAAAAATTTCATCATTTCCAATAAACATTTTGCAGTTTTCAGTAAAAACTTTGCAGATTCCAGCAACATTCTAAATTTCATAATTTATTTTTATCGCCTGATTAGTTTCGGTTATAAAAAACATCTTTAGAGACATATTTACGACGAATACAATAAATTTTGATAGAAAATTGCAAAATTTTGCTTGTATATTAAGGACTGTAGTAAAAATGATCATATTAAAGCATTAGTTTAAAATTTAGCTGGCAGTTACATTTTTTTTACTGGCAATGATGAAATTTCCATTGGTACTTATAAAAATTCTACGAAAATTATGATTTTACATTTGAAAATTTCAAATTTTCATTGTAAATTGCGAAATTTCTGTTTGTAAGTCAAACATTGCAGTGAAAGTTCATCATACACAAATTTGTCATATGCCCTTTATGGGCACATGCCCTTTATTAAACTGCCCTTTATGGGCAGTTAACTTAATTTTTGTACACATTTAGAGAGATGAGCTGGAAATTGGCAAAAAAATGTACAGATTTTCGCAGCTGGTGGAAAAACAATAGATTTTAACAACTTCAGTTGAAGATATATAGATTTTAATAGTTGCAAATAAAAATTTGAAAGTTGTTAACAATGATTTGGACTGATAAAAGATTTTAACTGAAATTTAAAAAAATGAACATTTGTGGGGTATTAATAATAATAATAAAGAATATTTATTAGCAAAAAACGCTAAATAATATCATTTATTATTCCAGAAAAAGTAGTTGCATTTCAAAAGTTAATAGTATTTTAATTAGCGATTAGTTATTAATATAATTAATACATTTTGGCTGTATCAGCCGAAAATTTGTACATTTTGTAATTAAATATTCAAAACATATGATGAGTTCCAATTGAAAATTTGGACAGTTGCATTTCAAAATTTGGCAGATTTTACATTTTCGCATTTATTCCTAAATAATTACAGATTTTCGGGATTTTCGGGATTTTCGGAAGTATAGCTGGAATATTTGACAAATTTCCACAATTAAATTTTTAAAGTTACAGTTGTAACTACGACGATTTTGACAGTTCACAATTAAATTTTTGAAGTTACAGTTGTAACTACGACGATTTTGACAGTATTAGTTATGAAAGTTTGTGATAGTTTTAATTGAAAATGTAATTATTTTTGACTGTATCATTTAGAAAATTAGGCGATTTGAACCGATGCAGTTGACACTTGAAATGATTTGGAAAATTCGAAATGACAATGTGACATAAATGAATTTGTTTCATTACAGAAAAAATCTGATTTATAAAATAATTAAAAAAAGTTTTGGGAAGATCAATAAGATAATTTCTAATTATACCATATATTCGTCTAAAGTTTGAAACAAATTTAAAAACTACAAAATTCATTATATTTAAATTGTAGAAAATACATAATTTGCTAATTGTAGTAAATTGTAAAAAAAATATAACGTATTCATTAAATGCTATTCAATTTAGAAACTAGGTTCAAAGTCTGTATAAACTTTAAGGATATACGAGAAAATTCCTGAAAAATATTGAAAATTCCATCAAATTTGATAAAATTTAATAAAACGTAAGATCATTGTTCAAATTTTCTATTAAATTGTTTACGATATATGAGCAAATACCTCAAAAATTTCTGAAATTATTGAAATTTGGTACACTTACATTTTTGCATTTATTCCTAAATAATTACAGAGTTTCGGGCAAGTATAGCTGGAAACTTTGACAAATTTTCACAATTAAATTTTTAATGATAATAATATTTTACGATTTTGACAGTTTTAGTTATGAAAGTTTGTGATAGTTTTAATTGAAAATGTAATTATTTTTGACTGTATCATTTAGAAAATTAGCCGATTTGAATCGATGCAGTTGACACTTGAAATGATTTGGAAAATTGCAAATGACAATGTGACATATAAATGTATTTGTTTCGGCACAGAAAAAATCTGATTTATAAAATAATTGAAAAAAAGTTTTGGGAAGATCAATAACATAATTTCTAATTTGGCATATATTCTTCACCTAAACTTACAACAAATTTAAAAACTGTAAATTTTGTCAACTGTGAGTAACTGCAAAAAATCAATTAAGATTATTTTGCTTTTACAAAAAAACAATTTTTTGAATTTTATTTGCGCCTTTGCAAAATTTTCGTGCGTTTTTGTGCCAATTTATGTTTTATTTGCAAATGTTAGTGTTCTAAATATGTAGTTGCATTTAAAAAGTAAATACATTTTATACCTAACTCTAACTCTAACTTTGATTTATAAAATAATTAAAAAAAGTTTTGGGGAGATCAAAAAGATAATTTCTAATTATGCCTTATATTCACCTAAACTTTGAAACAAATTTAAAAACTGTAAATTTAGTTAACTGTAAGTAACTGTAAAAAATCAATTAAGATTATTTTGCTTTTACAAAAAAACAATTTTTTGAATTTTATTTGCGCCTTTGCAAAATTTTCGTGCGTTTTTGTGCCAATTTATGCTTTATTTGCAAATGTTAGTGTTCTAAATATGTAGTTGCATTTAAAAAGTAATTACATTTTATACCTAACTCTAACTCTAACTTTGATTTATAAAATAATTAAAAAAAGTTTTGGGAAGATCAATAAGATAATTTCTAATTATGCCATATATTCACCTAAAGTTTGAAACAAATTTAAAAACTGTTAATTTTGTTAACTGTGAGTAACTGTAAAAAATCAATTAAGATTATTTTGCTTTTACAAAAAAACAATTTTTTAAATTTTGTTTGCACCTTTGCAAAATTTTCGTGCGTTTTTGTGCCAATTTATGCTTTATTTGCAAATGTTAGTGTTCTAAATAAGTAGTTGCATTTAAAAAGTAATTACATTTTATACCTAACTCTAACTCTAACTTTGATTTATAAAATAATTAAAAAAAGTTTTGGGAAGATCAATAAGATAATTTCTAATTATGTCATATATTCACCTAACCTTTGAAACAAATTTTACTGTAAATTTTGTTAACTGTGAGTATCTAGAAAAAATCAATTAAGATTATTTTGCTTTTACAAAAAAACAATTTTTTGAATTTTATTTGCGCCTTTGCAAAATTTTCGTGCATTTTTGTGCCAATTTATGCTTTATTTGCAAATGTTAGTGTTCTAAATATGTAGTTGCATTTAAAATGTAAATACATTTTATACCTAACTCTAACTCTAACTTTGATTTATAAAATAATTAAAAAAAGTTTTGGGAAGATCAATAAGATAATTTATAATTATGCCATACATTCACCTAAACTTTGAAACAAATTTAGAAAACTGTAAATTTTCTTAACTTTCTAATTTCTAATTATGCCATATATTCACCTAAACTTTGAAATAAATTTAAAAACTGTAAATTTTGTTAACTGTGAGTAACTGTAAAAAATCAATTAAGATTATTTTGCTTTTACAAAAAAACAATTTTTTAAAATTTTGTTTGCGCCTTTGCAAAATTTTCGTGCATTTTTGTGCCAATTTATGCTTTATTTGCAAATGTTAGTGTTCTAAATATGTAGTTGCATTTAAAAAGTAATTACATTTTATACCTAATTCTAACTCTAACTTTGATTTATAAAATAATTTGGGAAGATCAATAAGATAATTTCTAATTATGCCATATATTCACCTAAACTTTGAAATAAATTTAAAAACTGTAAATTTTGTCAACTGTGAGTAACTGCAAAAAATCAATTAAGATTATTTTGCTTTTACAAAAAAACTATTTTTTGAATTTTATTTGCGCCTTTGCAAAATTTTCGTGCGTTTTTGTGCCAATTTATGCTTTATTTGCAAATGTTAGTGTTCTAAATATGTAGTTGCATTTAAAAAGTAAATACATTTTATACCTAACTCTAACTCTAACTTTGATTTATAAAATAATTAAAAAAAGTTTTGGGAAGATCAATAAGATAATTTCTAATTATGCCATATATTCACCTAAACTTTGAAACAAATTTAAAAACTGTAAATTTTGTTAACTGTGAGTAACTGTAAAAAATCAATTAAGATTATTTTGATTTTACAAAAAAACGATTTTTTAAATTTTGTTTGCGCCTTTGCAAAATGTTCGTGCATTTTTGTGCCAATTTATGCTTTATTTGCAAATGTTAGTGTTCTAAATATGTAGTTGCATTTAAAAAGTAATTACATTTTATACCTAATTCTAACTCTAACTTTGATTTATAAAATAATTTGGGAAGATCAATAAGATAATTTCTAATTATGCCATATATTCACCTAAACTTTGAAATAAATTTAAAAACTGTAAATTTTGTCAACTGTGAGTAACTGCAAAAAATCAATTAAGATTATTTTGCTTTTACAAAAAAAACAATTTTTTGAATTTTATTTGCGCCTTTGCAAAATTTTCGTGCGTTTTCGTGCCAATTTAAGCTTTATTTGCAAATGTTAGTGTTCTAAATATGTAGTTGCATTTAAAAAGTAATTACATTTTATACCTAACTCTAACTCTAACTTTGATTTATAAAATAATTAAAAAAAGTTTTGGGAAGATCAATAAGATAATTTCTAATTATGCCATATATTCACCTAACCTTTGAAACAAATTTTACTGTAAATTTTGTTAACTGTGAGTAACTGTAAAAAATCAATTAAGATTATTTTGATTTTACAAAAAACAATTTTTTGAATTTTATTTGCGCCTTTGCAAAATTTTCGTGCATTTTTGTGCCAATTTATGCTTTTTTTGCAAATGTTGGTGTTCTAAATAGAAAGTAGTTGCATTAAAAAAGTAAATACATTTTATACCTAACTCTAACTCTAACTTTATATTTAACATAATTTATTGTGTTCTTCGTAGATAAGTCTCTGAAGATGGTTTTTTATAATAGAAACTACTTAGGCGATAAAAATAAATAAACAAATACTAGTAAGTACTTATTAAAATAACCTTAAATTCTTATAATGTTTAATATTCTTTGTCATTATTTTGTTTTTTTGTTCGGTATTTTCGTTCTAAAGCTTATGTTATCTTAATAAATAAACAATTTTGTTGCCTAATTTTTAAACTCGGTTTACTCAGAAGCGAGAGTTAATTTGTAAAAAATGTATTCTCTGATTCCGACATTTCCTTTTTGTACATCTATTATAAATCGCCCTGTATATTGACGTATAAAAATATCAAATTTACGTAAAATGATTAGTTGTATTAATTGATTTAATTGAAAAGTTGACCATTGAAAGTTTTCAATTTGCTGCATTCTCTATTATATTCTACGTTAATCGAATTTAGTTGTGGCAATGGTTAACAAAGTTTTTGAATTAAGGGAGTGGCTGTGTGGGAAAATCGGTCATTGTTGCCGTACATTCAATACTTGTTTAACACTGTTTATTGCGATTTTCAATGCCAATGTTAATAAAAACAAAATTAATAGCACTTGATATAAATTTCGTTGGGAATTATATTTCGCAATGAATGAGAAACAAGTAATTATGATTTATATTGTAGCAGTCCCTTGCAATTCTGCGCCATTACAAATAGTCATTAATTCCAAGCGAAGTGTGCAAATATGTTTTGCTTCCTTTTCGCATATATTGCCAGATAGGAGTGTTGAGTTGCGATATATAAATGTGTGTTATCACTAATGTGCATTTGCGTTACCAAATGATAATTGATTTGCTATTAAAAATATCTGGTCACGTTTATTAAACTTTATAATATTTTTTATGATATTATTTAAAATACATAAAGTGGGTCAAAGTTACGCCTCAATTTATGGATCGGAAAATAGCCTGGAAGTTTTCTAATCAGCGATACATATAAATCACGATAACAATAGACGTCCACAGTTTTATGTCAAAACTATAAATACTACTATATAAAAGTTTGCATTCAAATGAATTCAATGACTTTATAAGAAAAAGGGAAAAAGGGAGATTAATACTGAATTACTTATAAACAGGGTTTGGAATAAATCATTTATAAAAAAAAAACAAAAATCAATGATTTACAAAAAATTAAACCTCAACGATTTTTTTGATGTTATGTTGATATAAATCAATTATTTATTTAAAAAATCAATGTCGATATAAATCAATGATATATTTAAAAAAATCAGTTGATTTATATCACACCAAGCCTGCTTAGAAATCTGGCTAATATGACTTTTGTGCAAAAATCTGAATAATATATTTCATAAGTTCATGTAAGTAGACACATTTAAAAACAATACTACGCTGTGAATATTATTTAGGTATTTATTGCTGTAAATATGCTTCAGAACTGTAATTTTAGCAATAATAAAAGCCGTGTTTCACATTACGGGTCATTTGTCGGTAATCAAGCGTTACTAAGTTGTTGGACGCCATTATCTCTGTTCAATTCGAAGCCATGTGGAAACGATTAATTGTTGATGAACAGCATAGTGCTTTGGTGGTCTGGCGTTGGCAATTTTCTTATTTATGTGGCACAGATTTCTGAGTGTTTGGACGAAAAAATGCGGCTGCATATTGTGTGTAGATACTTAATGCTGCAGGGAAATAAAACTGAGAAATTTTAATGTTTTGATTACACCTTGGGCGAGAAACAATCCGCAAAATCCTGGATTATTTTTTGGATAACACAAATCCTGTAATATCTGCATTTTTGGGCCAAAATTTGCTCATGCTATCAAACGTTTTGAAAATTTTTATAGGAAATTCCTTAAAATTCCACGTCTCAGAATTATGAAAACAAAAATATAAATCCCCATCACTAAAGTAAAATTTATTTTAGCAAATTATGTACAACAAATTGGTAATATAAAATTGGAACGAACATTGCGCTATCAGGATCAAGATGTATCGACATTTTTGTTTTATCTTTTTGAGACATAGTTCATAAATTAATGGCGAGAGCTTTTGATGGGTTGCTGATGTAATCAAATACTTAATATTTAATTAAAGTTTACCAAACAAATTGGGCAATATTGATAATATTTTGAACGAGATCTACACCCTTGAGTTTATGTGTCAGAGCTTTACAGGCATGCAATATCATAGTAAGATAATGCTGCAGAAATAGTAAAGGAAATGAAAAATAATGGATTGGAAGTAACTGACAATTATACCATTAAACGACGCACTTTATGTTCCGACACTAACACGTAATGGCAAAGCATTAAACTCTGTAGCATCGAAAACTTTCGCAATAATCGGGGATTAGACTGATCTGCCTGTTAATTTTGGAGGTACATTAATATTCCAAATACCACAAACGAAATAAACGAATACATTCACACTTATTTTATTGATATCAATACTATCAATAAATTAATAATATTAATATAATATTTACTTGCTGTACAATTTTTTAAATAATTTTTTTAACTTGAATACTTTTTTATTAACTGAATAATTGAATAATTTTAGTAAACTATTGTACGGATTATTTTGTTTCAAACTATGAAGGTATGGTAGATATGATATTTAGGTTATGATAGATTACATATATTAGGTTTGATAGATATGATATTTACATTTTGGGAATTTATAGATATCTACTTGATAGATATGTTTAAACGATTCTCGAATGATAATAAATACACGAACGGCGGTAAGAGAAAAGATAATAACAGAGCGGTATAATCATTATTACTCAGACCTAAAATTACAGCATTTTCCGAGCTTCTGCGGCACGGACATCAATGCCTTGGGGTTGGATGAATTACTCCTGCGGATATATAAAATGTGAAATAATACTTCTTATAAGCATTAAAATGGGTCCATTAAATAATCTAGGTCCTAGAGCCTGAAGTTCGGACCCATAAAAAGAATTTATCCATTCATTAAAACCCTATTCGCAATTATCTTTGTCGTCTCTGAATAAGATTTGAAGTTTCTTCTCCACAAAGGATGATAATTACGAAACCAAATGTCACATTTAGAAATAACGTATAAAATGAACTAGTTACGAAGTTACGTAAACTTGCATATTTTCATAGTTTTCTTTGCTGGCAAAGATTGCATATTGCATATATTTTACCGGAATTAATAATAATAAATAAAGAATATTTATTAGCAGAAAAGCTACATAATATACATAAGTATAATATACTCTGCCAGCATTTCTTTGCTGGCAAAGATTGCACATTGCAAATATTTTTCCGGAATTAATAATAATAAAAATAGAATATTTATTAGCAGAAAAGCTACATAATATACATAAGTATAATATACTTTGCCAGCATTTCTTTGCTGGCAAAGATTGCATATTGCAAATATTTTACCGGAATTAATAATAATAAATAAAGAATATTTATTAGCAGAACAGCTACATAATATACAAAAGGTAATGTTTAATTGATGAAACTTATACTGAAAGTTACCAAAAATACATCTAAAATTAAGAAACTGTACCTTTAAAATTAACAATATTCATTGGAAAGTGCAAAATTTGTATTGAAAATTAAATATTGCAGTGATAATTATAAAAAAAAAATTAGCATGCATCAAAAATATTACTAGCAATTGCAAAATATTTTTACCGGAACCGCATGAGGTTTGTGAAAATTGATGAAATTTTCAATCAATGTTATCAAATAATCATCAATAATTAAGTAACTGTAATTGAAAATCAGCAATATTAATTTAAAAGTGCAAAATTTTGATTGGAAATTAAACATAGCACTAAAATGTTTTAGTGGAAATGAGAAAATACTATATTCATATAAATTAAACATTGCAGTGAAAATTATAAAAAAAATTGGCATGCATCAAAAATATTACTGGCCATTGCAAAATATTTTTACCGAAACCGCATGAAATTTGTGAAAATTGATGAAATTTTCAATGAAAGTTATCAAATAATCATCGAAAATGAAGTAACTGTAATTGAAAATCAGCAATATTAATTTAAAAGTGCAAAATTTTGATTGGAATTTAAACATAGCACTGATTTTTTTTACTGGAAATGAGGAAATACTATATTCATCGAAATTTTATAAATCGTAATATTTATCAATATTTTATTTATGTTGTGTGTTTGTATGTTTGTGTTGTATTTATTGTTGTGTTACACGACTTACACAAGTTGTAAGTTCATGGCAGATTATAAATTCTTAATAAAAAATTCTAAATATTTTCAGAAATTTTTGAGGTATTTGCTCATATATCGTAAAATTTAATAGAAAATTTGAACAATGTTCTTACGTTTTATTAAATTCTATCAAATTTGATTGAATTTTCAATATTTTTAAGAAATTTTCTCGTATATCCTTAAAGTTTATACAAACTTTGAACATAGTTTCTAAATTGAATAGCATTTAATGAAAACGTTATAAATTTTCTACAATTTCCTACAATTAGCAAATTATGCATTTTCTACAATTTAAATGTAATGAATTTTGTAGATATGTTATACAAATTTTGTAATTTAATTGTTTATCCATCTGTTTGTAAAAAGTTTATCTGTTATTTCGATTTAGAATGCGAATCTGTAATTGAAAATCAGCAATATTAATTTAAAAGTGCAAAATTTTGATTGGTATTTATACATAGCACTGATTTTTTTTACTGGAAATGGGGAAATACTATATTCATCGAAAATTTATAAATTGTAATATTTAACAATATTTTATTTATGTTGTGTCGTTACACGACTTACACAAGTTGTAAGTTCATGACAGATTATAAATTCTTAATAAAAAATTCTCAATATTTTCAGATATTTTTGAGGTATTTGCTCATATATCGTAAAATGTAATAGAAAATTTGAACAATGTTCTTACGTTTTATTAAATTCTATCAAATTTGATTGAATTTTCAATATATTTGAGGAATTTTCTTGTATATACTTAAAGTTTATACAAACTTTGAACATAGTTTCTAAATTGAATAGCATTTAATGAAAACGTTATAAATTTTCTACAATTTCCTACAATTAGCAAATTATGCATTTTCTACAATTTAAATGTAATGAATTTTGTAGATATGTTATACAATTTTTGTAATTTAATTGTTTATCCATCTGTTTGTAAAAAGTTTATTTCTTATTTCGATTTAGAATGCGATTCTGTAATTGAAAATCGGCAATATTAATTTAAAAGTGCAAAATTTTGATTGGGATTTAAACATAGCTCTGAATGTTTTTACTGGAAATGAGGAAATACTATATTCATCGAAAATTTATAAATCTTAATATTTAGCAATATTTTATTTATGTTGCGTCGTTACACGACTTACACAAGTTGTAAGTTCATGGCGGTTATAAATTCTTAATAAAAAAATCTAAATATTTTCAGAAATTTTTGAGGTATTTGCTCATATATCGTAAAATTTAATAGAAAATTTGAACAATATCCTTAAAGTTTATACAAACTTTGAACATAGTTTCTAAATTGAATAGCATATAATGAAAACTTTATAAATTTTCTACAACTTCCTACAATTAGCAAACTATGCATTTTCTACAATTTAAATGTAATGAATTTTGTAGATATGTTATACAAATTTTGTAATTTAATTGTTTATCCATCTGTTTGTAAAAAGTTTATCTCTTATTTCAATTTAGAATGCGATTCTGTAATTGAAAATCAGCAATATTAATTTAAAAGTGCAAAATTTTGATTGGAATTTAAACATAGCACTGATTTTTTTAACTGGAAATGAGGAAATACTATATTCATCGAAAATTTATAAATCGTAATATTTAGCAATATTTTATTTATGTTGTGTCGTTACACGACTTACACAAGTTGTAAGTTCATGGCAGATTATAAATTCTTAATAAAAAATTCTAAATATTTTCAGAAATTTTTGAGGTATTTGCTCATATATCGTAAAATTTACTAGAAAATTAGAACAATGTTCTTACGTTTTATTAAATTCTATCAAATTTGATTGAATTTTCAATATTTTTAAGGAATTTTCTCGTATATCCTTAAAGTTTATACAAACTTTGAACATAGTTTCTAAAATAAATAGCATTTAATGAAAACGTTATAAATTTTCTACAATTTCCTACAATTAGCAAATTATGCATTTTCTACAATTTAAATGTAATGAATTTTGTAGATATGTTATACAATTTTTGTAATTTAATTGTTTATCCATCTGTTTGTAAAAAGTTTATCTCTTATTTCGATTTAGAATGCGATTCTGTAATTGAAAATCAGCAATATTAATTTAAAAGTGCAAAATTTTGATTGGAATTTAAACATAGCTCTGAATTTTTTTACTGGAAATGAGGAAATACTATATTCATCGAAAATTTATAAATCGTAATATTTAACAATATTTTATTTATGTTGTGTCGTTACACGACTTACACGAGTTGTAAGTTCATGGCAGATTATAAATTCTTAATAAAAAATTCTAAATATTTTCAGAAATTTTCGAGGTATTTGCTCATATATCGTAAAATTTAATAGAAAATTTGAACAATGTTCTTACATTTTATTAAATTTTATCGAATTTGATTGAATTTTCAATATTTTTAAGGAATTTTCTCCTATATCCTTAAAGTTTATACAAACTTTGAACATAGTTTCTAAATTGAATAGCATTTAATGAAAACGTTATAAATTTTCTACAATTTCATAGAATTAGCAAATTATGCATTGTCTACAATTTAAATGTAATGAATTTTGTAGATATGTTATACAAATTTTGTAATTTAATTGTTTATCCATCTGTTTGTAAAAAGTTTATCTCTTATTTCGATTTAGAATGCGATTCTGCATACGCCATTTCATTTTTGTACACCTATTATAAAACACTGTATAATGAAAGTTTTCGACATTACCTAAAGATTTTTCAGAAGAGTTCATCTGTTATCTAAATTTTGTATAAATTTTATAAAAATGTTATACAAATTTTGTAATTTAATTGAAAATACATCATTGCAACAATAATTACTATAAATCGAAAAATGTGTTAAGCAAATGGCTGTATTTGACAAAATTTCATTACAGTTAGAAAAATGGCAAATTTGAATAACTGTTACTACGAAATTGCATTACTCAAACCAAATAATGAGCACGATAAATTATTTTGTTCCGAAACAAATATAAGAATAAAATGGACAAACATGATTTTTGTTAAGATCTAACGAATTTCAAGATAACTCTACGATGTATTATTAAATTCAATGAAGTTTATGACAGATTATAATTTTTTAATAAAAAATAAAAAAACAATGCAGAAAATAAATTTTAAAACTTTGTATTCTTACATTATTATTGTTTCATAATCATTTCAACATAATTATTTCCAGTGAAAAAAAAAGTAATAGCCAGTATTTGTTTTAAATTGATTTTCACAGTTCTGTAACTTACACTGCATTTTTTTGTATGTAGGTATAACAATAGATATTTCCTAAATTCATAAATTCATAAATAAAATATGTAAATGCTTCAATAAATTACATCTTATATATAAAATGATATTTTCAAGTACGTAATAAGTAATTTATTAATTTGTACAACTTGTGTAAGTCATGTAACAACACAACATAAATAAAATATTGCTATATATTACGATTTAAAATATTTCGATGAATATAGTAATTCCTCATTTCTAGTAAAAAAAATCAGTGCTATGTTTAATTTCCAATCAAAATTTTGCACTTTTAAATTAATATTGCTGATTTTCAATTACAGTTACTTGCTAGATTCAAGTTTTCAAAACTGTGTATCACACGATTCATTTACTATCACGTATATATGTGTAATATTTAACGTTCAATTTTTCTTTTAAGCTAAAATATGATATTTTATTAAGTAAGTACCTAATAATAAATTTATATTAAGTTTCAGGTTTTATCCATTACCAGTCATATATTTAAGGTTGTTATATTATTATTTGGTAAATAAAATCAATAAATAGTAAAATTAAAATATTTTTTTACCAGTAAGTACCAATAATAATATAACAACCTTAAATAAAATAATAAATTGAGATATTGACTGTTTTGACTTTTGAGGAATAGGTTAGGAACAATAAGAATGAGTAATGATTAACTATAACTGTAGTGAATTTTGGCGATCAATTTGTATAAATTTTGCTTACTAGCCTTCAATTCTTCAGATTTTTACTACATAAAATTAATACCCAAATCCGTACAAACAAACCCTCACATTATCGGTTCACGACTCTCTTAAAGTGATAAATTTAAATTGCATCTTTTGTATTAATTTATTTTAATAAACGGTTCGAGAAGTCATTAATTTAGCCTTATTTAATATATTTTCTCCTTTATCATTTATGAAATATTTTAACAAATAAAATATATTTACAAGTAGTGTTAATTATATGCAAATTATTTCTATAATCCTTATTTTGTGAGTTGGGAATTAGTTTCAGAATTAGGCAAAAGTGTATAACCAATTGCCAATATAAATCCGAAATATCGGCACATTCAATTATACTTAATGTCAGCTAAACACCAGTACACGGATAATTATATTGTACAGCAGCTATTCCAACGACAATTAAATTAACGTATTATTCAAATAGCCATTTCAAATATATGGCAATAAAATTCTCTTCCCAATATTTTGTACTATTTTATGTATCATAATGTGCGACTCCTGAAATTCAAAGGCATGTATTGAAAACATTTTTTTCGCGCTATTATTTTAAAATATTTTGCAGGTGTGTAGTTATCATTGATATTACGACAAAATAATTTTAAAAAATATATAAGAATTGAAATTTCAACACAAACAGTGAAAGTTTTAGAAAAATGATTGAATTTTTAACAAATATAATTGAAAATTTGACATTTTTCATTCAAATTTGAACAGTAATCATTAGGATCTGAGCGAATCATTGAAAAATTCGCAGAAACTCTTTACTCTTTACAGAAACATTTTTATTGATGGAGATGAGTTAGATGAGCTTTAAAATTTAAAGTTCTTTAAACGCCTATTTGTGATAGTTACGCTCAATATTGCTATAAACTAGTTATATAATTATATAACTATAAATAGGCGTTCTTTAAACGCCAGTTTGTGATAGTTACACTCAAAATTGCTATAAACTAGTTATATATTTATATTACTAAGTGCACAAAATAATAAACTTCGGCACATAAAAGTTATACGAACTTACTATTTAATGTTTATAACTTAAGATGGCCATTGCATACATTGAACTACTTTTTATTGATCCGCTGAGAGTGTTTTAGCTTTAACGAGGCTTTAAACAAATTTGATAGAAACATTACAAATTAATTAATATTGTATCTATAGTAATACCACATTCAAAATTCACGTATAAAATTTATACGAACTTATTATTTAATGATTATAACTTAAAATGGCCATTGCATACATGAACTACTTTTTATTGATCCGCTGAGAGTTTTTTTAGCTTTATGAGGCTTTAAACAAATTTGATAGAAAAATTACAAATTAATTAATATTGTATCCATAGTAATATCACATTCAAGACTCACGTTTGAACATGTTAACTATCCCAGTTTTTTTTAAGCGCATTGTACATCTTGTCTATTATCATATTATATAATGCTAGTAGTGATTAATTAACGCAAGTACTATATTGGCAGCATTACACGGATAAACTGAGATTAAGTGGCCCATTTACTTCCAAAGTATAAGTAATTGTACTTTGTAGCAAGTTTATAATACGCTCATTATTGTAATTAAATTCACGCACTCGAGTAAAATGTCTGAAAGGAAAGTACAAAATTAATTAATTAATGTAAATCCAATTAAGCCATATTCTGTCTGAAATGCCTGGATATAAATACTAGGAATATGGATTTTTTAGAAATTGTTGAGATATTTGTTTATATATCGTAAAATTTAATAGAAAACTTGAACAATGTTCTTGAGTTTTATAAAGTGTATATGTTTAACTGAACTTTCTTTAGTTTGCCACAATTTTCTCACGTTTCTGTTAAACAAGTAAATATTGTTATCATTGTAAACATAATGAAAGTTTTCGAGATTATCTGTAGATATTCTAGAAACGTTAATCAAATTTTGTATAAATTTAATTTAAAAAAATGGAAATTTTTGAGATATTTGCTCATATATCGTAAAATTTAATAGAAAATTCGAACACTGTTCTTACGTTTTATTAAATTTTATCAAATTTGATGGAATTTTCAATATATTTGAGGAATTTTGTAATACAATTTATTAGAAAACTTGAACTATGTTCTTGAGTTTTATAAAGTTTATATGTTTAACTGAACTTTCTTTAGTTTGCCACAATTTTCTCACGTTTCTGTTAAACAAGTAAATATTATTATTGTTGTAAATATAATGAATGTTTTCGAGATTATCTGTAGATTTTCTAGAAACGTTAATCAAATTTTGTATAAATTTAATTTAAAAAAATGGAAATTTTTGAGATATTTGCTCATATATCGTAAAATTTAATAGAAAATTCGAACACTGTTCTTACGTTTTATTAAATTTTATCAAATTTGATGGAATTTTCAATATATTTGAGGAATTTTGTAATACAATTTATTAGAAAACTTGAACTATGTTCTTGAGTTTTATAAAGTTTATATGTTTAACTGAACTTTCTTTAGTTTGCCACAATTTTCTCACGTTTCTGTTAAACAAGTAAATATTATTATTGTTGTAAATATAATGAATGTTTTCGAGATTATCTGTAGATTTTCTAGAAACGTTAATCAAATTTTGTATAAATTTTATTAAAAAAATGGAAATTTTTAAGATATTTGCTCATATATCGTAAAATTTAATAGAAAATTTGAACAATGTTCTTACGTTTTATTAAATATTATCAAATTTTATGGAATTTTCAATATATTTGAGGAATTTTTTAATAAAATTTATTAGAAAACTTGAACAATGTTCTTGAATTTTATAAAGTGTATATGTTTAACTGAACTTTCTTTAGTTTGCCACAATTTTCTCACGTTTCTGTTAAACAAGTAAATATTGTTATCATTGTAAACATAATGAAAGTTTTCGAGATTATCTGTAGATATTCTAGAAACGTTAATCAAATTTTGTATAAATTTAATTTAAAAAAATGGAAATTTTTGAGATATTTGCTCATATATCGTAAAATGTAATAGAAAATTCGAACACTGTTCTTACGTTTTATTAAATTTTATCAAATTTGATGGAATTTTCAATATATTTGAGGAATTTTGTAATACAATTTATTAGAAAACTTGAACTATGTTCTTGAGTTTTATAAAGTTTATATGTTTAACTGAACTTTCTTTAGTTTGCCACAATTTTCTCACGTTTCTGTTAAACAAGTAAATATTATTATTGTTGTAAATATAATGAATGTTTTCGAGATTATCTGTAGATATTCTAGAAACGTTAATCAAATTTTGTATAAATTTTATTAAAAAAATGGAAATTTTTGAGATATTTGCTCATATATCGTAAAATTTAATAGAAAATTTTAACAATGTTCTTACGTTTTATTAAATTATCAAATTATAAAACACTCTGTATAATGTAAATTTTCGATGTTACCTGAAGATTTTCTAGAAATGTTTATCCATTTTCTAAATTTTGTATAAATTTTATAAAACAATCAGAAATTTTTGAGGTATTTGCTCATATATCGTAAAATTTAATAGAAAATTTGAACAATGTTCTTGAATGTTATAAAAGTTTATCAAATTTGATGGAATTTTCAATATTTTTGAGTTATTTCCTCATATATCGTTAAAGTTTATACAAACTTTGTACAAAGTTTCTAAATTGAATGAATAACGTTTTCATTAACTGCTATTCAATTTAGAAACTATGTTCAAAGTTTGTAAAAACTTTAAGGATATACGAGAAAATTCTTCAAAAATATTGAAAATTCCATCAAATTTGATAAAATTTAATAAAACGTAAGAACATTGTTCAAATTTTCTATTAAATTTTACGATATATGAGCAAATACCTCAAAAATTTCTGAAAATATTTTCAATTTTTTATTAAGAATTTATAATCTGCCATAAACTTTATTGAATTTAATCGAAGAGTTATCTTGAAATTCGTTAGATCTTAACAAAAATCATGTTTGTCCATTTTATTCTTACATTTGTTTCGAAACAAAATAATTTGTAGTGCTAATTATTTGGTTTGAGTAATGCAATTTCGTAGTAATTGTTACTCAAATTTGCCATTTTTCTAACTGTAATTAAATTTTGTCAAATACAGGAATTTGTTAAACATTTTTCGATTTATAGTAATTATTGTTGCAATGATGTATTTTCAATTAAATTACAAAATTTGTATAACATTTTTATAAAATTTATACAAAATTTATAAAACAGATAAACTCTTCTGGAAAATCATTAGGTACTGTCGAAAACTTTCATTATACAGTGTTTTATAATAGGTGTACAAAATTTAAGTGGCGTATGCAGAATCGCATTCTAAATCGAAATAAGAGATTAAACTTTTTACAAACAGATGGATAAACAATTAAATTACAAAATTTGTATAAAATATCTACAAAATTAATTACATTTAAATTGTTGAAAATGCATAATTGTAGGAATTGTAGAAAATTTATAACGTTTTCATTAAATGCTATTCAATTTAGAAACTATGTTCAAAGTTTGTATAAACTTTAAGGATGTACGAGAAAATTCCTCAAAAATATTGAAAATTCCATCAAATTTGATAAAATTTAATAAAACTTAAGAACATCGTTCAAATTTTCTATTAAATTTTACGATATATGAGCAAATACCTCAAAAATTTCTGAAAATATTTTCAATTTTTTATTAAGAATTTATAATCTGCCATAAACTTCATTCAATTTAATAATACATCGAAGAGTAATATTGAAATTCGTTAGATCTTAACAAAAAACATTTTATTCTTACATTTGTCTCGAAACAAAATAATTTATAGTGCTCATTATTTGGTTTGAGTATTCAATTTATGAAACTTTGTTCAAAGTTTATATAAACTGTAAGGGTATACGAGGAAATAACTCAAAAATATTGAAAATTCCATCAAATTTGATAAACTTTTATAACATTCAAGAACATTGTTCAAATTTTCTATTAAATTTTACTATATATGTGCAAATACCTAAAAAAAATCTGAAAATATTTTCAATTTTTTATTAAGAATTTATAATCTGCCATAAACTTCATTGAATTTAATAATACATCGAAGAGTTATCTTGAAATTCGTTAGATCTTAACAAAAATCATTTTATTCTTACATTTGTTTCGAAACAAAATAATTTATAGTGCTCATTATTTGGTTTGAGTATTAAATTTAGAAACTTTGTTCAAAGTTTGTATAAGCTGTAAGGTTATACGAGGAAATAACTCAAAAATATTGAAAATTCCATCAAATTTGATAAACTTTTATAACATTTAAGAACATTGTTCCAATTTTCTATTAAATTTTACGATATATGAGCAAATACCTCAAAAATTTCTGAAAATATTTTCAATTTTTTATTAAGAATTTATAATCTGCCATAAACTTCATTGGGTTTAATAATACATCGAAGAGTTATCTTGAAAAATTTAAGAACATTGTTCATATTTTCTAATAAATATTATATTATTCAAATTATAGTTAATCATTATTCATTCTTATTGTTAGTAATTTATTCCTCAAAAGTCAAAATAGTGAATATCGCAATTTATAATTTTATTTAAGGTTGTTATATTATTATTGGTACTGGTAAAAAATATTTTAATTTGATTATTTATTGATTTTATTTACGAAATAATAATATAACAACCTTCAATATATGACCGGTACTGGATAAAACATTAAACTAAATATCAATTTATTATTAGGTACTTACTTAATAAAATATCATATTTTAGCTTATAAGAAAAAATGAAGGTTAAAAATTACACATATTTACGTGATCGTAAATGAATCGTATAGTCTTGAAAAACCAATCTAGCAATTATTCTTTGAAATAAATTATAGGAGTAAGTAATGTAGTAATTACCACTTTCTATTCCATACGTTAGCCATATAAAATTGCATAATTCTGTAAAAACGAAGTTGTTTTCTAATGTTTTATTCATATATCCTTTTTATCAAATGCAGAGCCTTTTAAATCGAGGGAGCCCCAAGCACGAGTTTCTTTCGCCTATTGGGAAATCTGCCACTGAATGTCTAGGTTTATCTAAACCAGAGATTATGTCCGAAATGTGGAACGCAGAAACAAATAATATATACCTACAGGAAGGGACAAAAATAATCAATATTCAAATAGCGTATCATCGTTTTAATATTTCAAGAAGGTTAATTCAGGGGTTTTAAGTGCATTTTTGGTAGTTCTGAAATAAATGGCTCTAAAGTAGTCTAAAATATGAATACAGTTTTCTAAACTTATTTCTGGAATTTTGAAATTCAAGTCAACTTTAAAGCCATGTATCTCAGAACTACCAAAAATGCGCTTAAACACTTTTACGTCTAGACCCCTGAATTTAAAATTTGTCGGCTCAGAGAGTTGCTAGCGAAAATATTAATGATTTTTTGTAATTATATGGAAAACCCATACATTAGTGCCCAAATGTACCAAACTAAATGTACCTAAATGTGCCCAAATGCCTAAAAATGTGCCTAAATGCCTAAATGTACCAAAAAGTGCTAAAATATTCTGAAAACAATGAAGTGTAGAAACGTTAATAGTTTTTGAAATTTGACAAGAGCAACAGGAAAACAACAGATAAATGAGCGCAATGAAAGAAGAGGCAACAAGAAAAGGGAACACGTAGCAAGAAATAAAGGAATTGACAAAAGGTAAGATCAATATGTTACGCTAGTTCTTTTTCCAATCGTAGCCTTAACTTGACGTCATATTTAATACATAAATTTTCGCCATTTTACCTATTAATAATAATAATCACTTACATAATATACTGTATTTTCATTGGTCAGGATGCGCAGGCTTTATATTGAACTCGATCCGAAGATGGCATTGGCTCCAAATGATTTCCCCACATATAAAGAGTATTCTTTTAGTATTGTATATTAACTATAATTGGAAAGACTTACCGGGGGAGCAACTCCCCTTCCCCCGCCAGTTCTCTCGCCAACTGGATCGCTAGCACTCACGGCTTCAACCATTATTCTCTACGACTATTGTATTTCACCTTCATGTGCAAAGCAGTGACATACACCTCTTACTAGGACGAACCTCTCTTGTTGCAATTACTAGGATAAAGCTCTCTTATTGCAATTACTAGGACAAACCTCTCTTAATGCAATTACTAGGATAAAGCTCTCTTATTGCAATTACTAGGACAAACCTCTCTTAATGCAATTACTAGGATAAAGCTCTCTTATTGCAATTACTAGGACAAAGCTCTCTTAATGCAATTACTAGGATAAAGCTCTCTTATTGCAATTACTAGGATAAAGCTCTCTTATTGCAATTACTAGGACAAACCTCTCTTAATGCAATTACTAGGATAAAGCTCTCTTATTGCAATTACTAGGACAAACCTCTCTTAATGCAATTACTAGAACGCACCTCTAGGACGCACCTCTATCTAATATACATATTGTAGTTTATGTACTGACCTTTAATCCATTCCAACACCTAATCCATAACCGTCCACATCGCAACACACACCAAAACACCAGATCACACATGCTTTCCCCACAATCAGCACCCAACTTGCATCCACACTCCATAAAAGCACGTAACTCAATGTGCCCCTCGTTCTCGTTCTTAAGCTGAGCGCGTCGCGCCCCGGCTTATATAAACAAACAAAGCCACAGATGCCGCCTCTAATATTAATAATCAATTATTATCCAATGATACAATTTGATACCTAACAAATATTATAAAAATTAATATTGTAAGCCTTACACCGAAAGGTAGGTAGGCAAAGGAATAAATAAATAAATAAATATAATCCAAATGGGATACAAAAGATCATGAATCCCAAGATAGCTGACACTCTGATGTTGTTGGGGTTGGGATCAATATCGGATATTTAGACGAATCCAATGACAAAATTTCGTAGTTTGTGAGAGCAAACTCTCCTAGAATGCGTGAAAATCGATCTCTGGACTCAGGAACTCTGAGCAAGTTTCCAACACCTCCTGTGCAAGAATTTAGAGTATGTCTTTCGCATAGCTGTCGTCCTCCATATTTCGCTGCAGCCATATTCGGTTACTTCAGGAAAGCAATCATATCAAACTTTCGTCATGATATATTTATAAACATAATAAGAAAACTAGTGAACTAGTGATACTTTGTGAATAAAATTCTCATTTCTCAGAGAATTAGCAGTAATAAATAAGCCTGTTATGTTTCATGAGACACGCTCAACTTGTTTTCTAATTGAATTTCCTGTCAGTAATACATTTCAAAGAGAGGCGCAATTGTATACATTGAGTGAATTAGTGTATAGGTAGTTCTGCATTATTAAAGCAAATCCTAAGCACATATGGGCTTCCTACAGAATTAATGATATCTCTGCGTCTACGAGACGAATATATTTATACAATATACAATACCATACAGTAATATTCATAAGTACAAATGCAGTTTTGTATTGCATTCATGTTTTATTGACGAATGTATTTATACAATACCATACAGTAATATGCATAAGTACATAAGCAGTTTTCTATTGCATTCATGTTGTATTGACGAATATATTTATACAAAACCATACAGTAATATGCATAAGTACATATGCAGTTTTCTATTGCATTCATGTTGTATTGACGAATATATTTATACAAAACCATACAGTAATATGCATAAGTACAAATGCAGTTTTCCATTGCATTAATGTTTTATTGAATCTGCCTGAATTCAATATATTTTACATTATGATTATTCATTTCAGTATATTCTAAATCTACATCTTATTTTCGCGCATATCTACCATCTGTTATAAGGTAATAATTTAAGTCCCACGACGCTGTTCCAATTGGATTAGGCTAGTATTGAATTACAATACGGTTGGTCCTTTCATCCCTTCTATATTTTAATAAAATTCCGAAGCCTTTTCTGATCGGCTCGAATTCGGATTCGCTGAAATTAATTGAACTCCATTTACACCCTCGAAAGCTTGACGGAAATGCAAGTATATCATCGATGCGCCAATTGATTAAAATATCGCGAATAATGAATAAAATCGCAACAACACAGTAGAAAATGTGGAACATTGAATAATAATAAATAATAATAAAGAATATTTTTTAGCACAGAAGCTACTTGATATACAAAAGGTAAATATATATATATATATATATATATATATATATATATATATATATATATATATATATATATAAAATAATGATCCTAATGATAATGACAATTTGGATGCTAATTCGTAAAATTTCGCTGGTTTATGTCAAAGGCTTAATTTTTCCGCGAAAATTTCATAATGTTTCTGGCAAAATGTCAACTATTCCATGAAAATTTCAAAGATTACTGTCAAATTTTGAACCATTTTTGTCAAAAATTTAATAATCACTATCAATTTTTTAAAAATTACTATGAAATTTTCAATTATAGAGAGAGATAACAATCTTTATTACACTAATGACCGTCCCGCGTTTCAATTATATTCATTAAATAAATCATTTATTTTTACTGTAAATTACTGTAAAAATTGTTCTGCCAAAAGTTCAGAAATTGCTATCAACTGTTTAATTATTTTGTTATAATGACATTTATCTTTAGCGGTATTTGAGTTTATGTCAATCTTTCAATGATCCACTCAGATCCTAATGATTACTGTTAAAATTTGAACGAAAAATGTCAAATTTTCAATTATATTTGTTAAAAATTCAATCATTTTTCTCAAACTTTCACAGTTTGTGTTGAAATTTCATTTCTTATATAAAATTTTCAATTATTTTGTCATAATATCAATGATAACTATCAATATTTTAATTTACTCTGTTAGACATTCAATTTTTCCATCAGAATGATGATAATCCAAATGATAATGATCCTAATGAAAATGATCCCAATGATAATGATAATTTGGATGATAAATCGTAAAATTTCGCTGGTTTATGTCAAAGGTTTAATTTTTCCTCGAAAATTTCATAATGTTTCTGGCAAAATGTCAACTATTCCATGAACATTTTAAAGATTACTGTCAAATTTTGAACTATTTTTGACAAAAATTCAATAATCACTATAAATTTTTTAAAGATTACTATGAAATTTTCAATTATAGAGAGAGATATCAATCTTTATTACGCTAATGATCTTCCCGCGTTTCAATTATATTCATTAAATAAATCATTTATTTTTATTGTAAATTACTGTAAAAATTGTTCTGCCAAAATGTCAGTAATTTCCATCAACTGTTTAATTATTTTGTTATAATGACATTTATCTTTAGCGGTATTTGAGTTTCTGTCAATCTTTCAATGATCCACTCAGTTCCTAATGATTACTGTTGAAATTTGAACGAAAAATGTCAAATTTTCAATTATATTTGTTAAAAATTCAATCATTTTTCTCAAACTTTCACAGTTTGTGTTGAAATTTCAATTCTTATATAAAATTATCAATTATTTTGTCATAATATCAATGATAACTATCAATATTTTAATTTACTCTGTTAGACTTTCAATTTTTCCATCAGAATGACGAAAATCCTAATGATAATGATCCTAATGAAAATAATCCTAATGATAATGAGAATTTGGATGATAATTCGTAAAATTTCGCTGGTTTATGTCAAAGGTTTAATTTTTCCTCGAAAATTTCATAATGTTTCTGGCAAAATATCAACTATTCGATGAACATTTCAAAGATTACTGTCAAATATTGAACCATTTCTGTCAAAAATTCAATAATCACTATCAATTTTTTGACGATTACTATGAAATTTTTAATTATAGAGAGATATAACAATCTTTATTACGCCAATGACCTTCTCGCGTTTCAATTATATTCATTAAATAAATCATTTATTTATACAGTAAATTACTGTAAAAATTGTTCTGGCAAAATGTCAGTAATTGCTATCAACTGTTTAATTATATTGTTATAATGACATTTATCTTTAGCGGTATTTGAGTTTCTGTCAATCTTTCAATGATCCACTCAGATCCTAATGATTACTGTTAAAATTTGAACGAAAAATGTCAAATTTTCAATTATATTTGTTAAAAATTCAATCATTTTTCTCAAACTTTCACAGTTTGTGTTGAAATTTTAATTCTTATATAAAATTATCAAGTATTTTGTCATAATATCAATGATAACTATCAATATTTTAATTTACTCTGTTAGACATTCAATGTTTCCATCAGAATAATGATACTCCTAATGATAATGATCATAATGAAAATGATGCTAATGAAAATGATGCTAATGAAAATGATGCTAATGAAAATGATGCTAATGATAATGATAATCTGGATAATAATTCGTAAAATTTCGCTGGTTTATGACAAAGGTTTAATTTTTACTCGAAAATTTCATAATGTTTCTGGCAAATTGTCAACTATTCCATGAACATTTCAAAGATTACCGTCAAATTTTGAACCATTTTTGTCATAAATTCTATTATCACTATCAATTTTGTTAAGATTACTATGAAATTTTCTATTATAGAGAGAGATAACAATCTTTATTACGCTAATGACCTTCCCGCGTTTCAATTATATTCATTAAATAAATCATTTATTTTCACTGTAAATTACTGTAAAAATTGTTCTGTCAAAATGTCAGTAATTGCTATCAACTGTTTAATTATTTTGTTATAATGACATTTATCTTTAGCGGTATTTGAGTTTCTGTCAATCTTTCAATGATCCACTCAGATCCTAATGATTACTGTTGAAATTTGAACGAAAAATGTCAAATTTTCAATTATATTTGTTAAAAATTCAATCATTTTTCTCAAACTTTCACAGTTTGTGTTGAACTTTCAGTTCTTATATGAAATTTTCAATTATTTTGTCATATTATCAATGATATCTATCAATATTTTAATTTACTCTGTTAGACATTCAATTTTTCCATCAGAATGATGAAAATTCTAATGATAATGATCCTAATGAAAATGATCCTAATGATAACGATGATTTGGATGATAATTCGTAAAATTTAGCTGGTTTATGTCATAGGTTTAATTTTTCCTCGAAAATTTCATAATGTTTCTGGCAAAATATCAACTATTCCATGAACATTTCAAAGATTACTGTAAAATTTTGAACCATTTTTGTCAAAAATTCAATAATCACTATCAATTTTTTTAAGATTACTATGAAATTTTCAATTTACAAATTGATTATGACAATAATTTCACAGTTCCCAAAACCAAAAATGTTATAAATGAAATTTTTCATTGAAATAAATGTTAAGACATTTGTATGTAATCGGTGTACGATCAAACCACAATAAATCTTATTTGTGGAGTATATCTTGTTCAGCTGCATTCTCATATAACGATAACATATCTAGAATCTCTGTTTCGATTAAGTTATTTCGTATTCTGCGCACGTTCAACCATTGTTTTTTTTTTTTTAATATATTACGTATACTGTATATTCTGGTGTCTAGACAAACGTTGATCGTGACTTTATTCCTAATATTACGAATTAATATTTTGTATGTCAGCGTCTTGGCTATTGATTTTTTATGACGATAAAATAAACACCGAAAGTAGTATAAATTAACACATATACATATTGTGATGATATTTATTAGTTCATTTTATAGTTATTTAGGAATTTTGTTGATAGTTTTATTTAAATTAATAGAGTAGAAATAGATTTAGTTAGATCGTTATCGGTAATTAATTAGATAGTGCTTTTTGGTTAATATTATGAATCGTTAGAGTACAATTATTAATTCATAACGTAATAAGCTAATTAAAATTTGCAATTACAATGAAAACCTCAAATATGATGTACAAGGACGTACGATATTTCATTGGAAGCGGAAAATTATCAGGATAATATATATCGCATTAATTTTGGATTGGACATTTAAATTTGCGAGAATTTGAAAAAGTAGAAATTATACATTATTGAATGATCACCATGGCAACGATTATGAATTATCGGACGACGCTGTAAATTTTCAAGTTCTGAAGAACGAAAAACGAAAAATCAATAATAGGAAAGTGACTGTTTGGTCGGTGTTTATAAATATGACCGATGGCGCCCCAGTTTACATTCGTTCCTGGTAAAGCTCACGTCTCAATGCAGAAGAAACGGAAGATAGTTTAGAAACAACCAGTATCTTTACGGCGATAATTGTTTCCGTTGTGGAAAGTAACAAACGAAAGTGTTTGTATGAACACATAAACAAACAATTTAAAAACAGTAATCATTTTCGCATCCAATCAAATCTCCGCATCTGAGCGATAATTAGGAAAACCAAATTAAAAACAATTAGTTTCAATATTGTTTCCATTGTGAAATAGACCAAATAGTTACGAACACTTTTGTGCGTACGCGAAGGAATTAAATTCCGAAACAGCTGATATATTCGAAGAGAGGAATTTGCAAGAGTAGTAATTCATACTACTCTTGGAATTAATTTATTCGATGATTTATAAATCATCGTATAAATTAATTCCAAGAGTAGTATGAATAAGTACAGATTAAACGAATCGCGTTTTCTATAATTACCACTTTGCCCAAAAACACATTTCTCGTTAGTGGCATTATACTTTTTGTGGTTATTATTTCCACCACTTCAGGATGTAATCTTATTTTCCCGGGACTAAGGGAATTATAGCGGCGGCTTAGTAACGGCTATTTCCACACCTGACCGATTCTTAAGTTTGGCTTTTATGTACACTTTATGATGTATAATATCTTTATTTTTGCCGCTTTTGATCATAACGTTTATTGCGAAAACTGGGGTGCGATTATTTTTAATACAGTGTGCCATAATGTGGGCCATACGCTTATCTTAAACAGGGCCAACTATGTTATAGTGTTATTAAGTAATTTCAAGTAAATAATTTTGTATGAAGCTAGATTTATTTTTCTGACTCTGCGAAGTTAGTTAATTTTTGCAGTTATCAGTAATCGACAAGTAACTTCACGGAATTTATTAATTTTTGTACGATTTAAGGGATTTAATCAGGGTTGAAATAAATCATTATTTAAAAAAAAATCCAATGATTTTTTTTACAAAAATCGAAATTCTGTGATTTAAAAAAAAATCAAATAAAACATGATTTATTATTATGTTATTTTGATTAAGGGATTTAAACAAGGTTGGAGTAAATCATGATTTAAAAAAAAACAAAATCCAATGTTTTTTTACAAAAATCAAAATTCAATGATTTTCTAATTTTCTTCTTTTTCTATAAGAAAAAAAATCTAAAATTCTTATTTTTATATTTCTGATATGAGTTTTTGCCAGATTTTATATGATTTTATTTAATAAATTCTTGAATTCTTCCCAATTTTAATGAAAATTTGTATAATAATTAAACATGTTTAAATGGTCCAACATTTCGTTATTTGCCATTAAGAATAAACGTTTTTTTAAAACGTTAACGTTAATAATAAACGTTATTTGCCATGTATAATTTTTTTATAATTTCTATTGATTTTTTTTATTTACAAGTAAAATTTGGCTATTTCCATTGAAAATTTCGACAATTCCAAAATAATCCTTTGGAAGAAGGAATGAGAAAACATTTATTTCTTTCCAATTAATAATTTATAAAAATTGGATTCCAATGATGTAATGATAATACATGTCTTTAGGGTAAATTTTTTTTGATAAATTGTGTAAAATTTCCAACGAAAGTTTCGTTTGTTCCAATTAATAATATATTTTTTTAAGTCGAGGATTTTCGATAAAATTATCCATAATCAATATTTCTGCTGTAATTAACAATGAAAATATGATCTTGCATTGAAATTGTAATTTCGCGAACTTAAGTTTTGTTATAAAGATTATGGATTAGACATTAGAAATTATCAATTTAATTATTAGATTTACAATACAATGAAATGCATAAACTTTTTGCGATTTCTAATAAAATTTTGGAATGCGTAATTAAAAAGGCAAACTGAAATTTCCTTATTTGCAATAAAAAAAATAATTTGGCTATTTCAATTAATAATATATTTATTTAAGTCGAGGATTTTCGATAAAATTATCCATAATCAATATTTCTGCTGTAATTAATAATGAAAATGCGATTTTGCATTGAAATTGTAATTTCGCGAACTTAAGTTTTATTATAAAGATTATGGATTAGAAATTATTGATTAGAAATTAGAAATTATCGATTCATTATTGGATTTACAATACAATGAAATGCATAAACTTTTTGCGATTTCTACTAAAATTTTGCAATGCGTAATTAAAAAGGCAAACTGAAAAGTCATTATTTGCAATAAAAAAAAAATAAAAAAAATATTACAAAGATTAAATTTATAATACAATTGAATTCATAATCAATATTTCCACTGTAATTTACAATGAAAATATGATTTTGTATTGAAATTTTAATTTCGCGAACTTAAGTTTTATTATAAAGATTATGGATTAGAAATTATTGATTAGAAATTAGAAATTAAAGATTTCATTATTAGATTTACAATACAATGAAATGCATAAACTTTTTGCGATTTCTAATAAAATTTTGGAATGCGTAATTAAAAAGGCAAACTGAAATTTACTTATTTGCAATAAAAAAATTAAAAGTTTTATTACAAAGATTAAATTTATAATACAATGAAATTCATAATCAATATTTCCACTGTAATTAACAATGAAAATATGATCTTACATTGAAATTGTAATTTCGCGAACTTAAGTTTTATTATAGAGATTTGGATTAGAAATTATGGATTATAAATTATTAACTATGGATTTCATTATTAGATTTACAATACAATGAAATCCATAATCAATATTTCTACTGTAATTAGCAATGAAAATATTAATTTTTCAATGAAATTGTAATTTCACGAACATACTGCATTTAATAAAGGATACAAATTTATAATAAAAACTCTGCAAATTCTAATGAAAATTTAATTCCTTCCAAATCATGAAACATTGTTATGGGGTCGATTTTAGATAAACTTTGTTGTTTACAATAAAAAAATTGTAATTATACAAATTTACAAATACAAATGTTGCGTTGTTTGAATTTACAATCAAAATTATAGAATTTTCATTAAAAATTCTTCCCAATTTTAATGAAAATTTCGATAATAATAAAACATGTTTAAATGTTCGAACATTTCGTTGTTTGCCATTAATAATAATATATATATATATATATATATATATATATATATATATATATATATATATATATATATATATATATATAATAATTTCTTTTTAAACGCTAACGTTAATAATAAACATTATTTGCCATAAATCGTCGAAAATTTCGTGATTTTTTTTGTTTACAATTATATATTTTTTAATTTCTAATGAATGTTGGTTAATTGCAATTAAATTTTGTTGTTTACAATAAAAAAATCCTAATTTCTTATTTTTTTTATTTACAAGTAAAATTTGGCAATTTCCATTGAAAATTTCGTCAATCCAAAAAAATCGTTTAGTAGAAGGAACGAAAAAAACATTTATTTCTTTCCAATTAATAATTTAAAAAAATTGCATTAAAATTAAGTAATAATGAAACATGTCTTTAAGGTCAAAGATTTTCGATAAAAGTTTGAACAATTTCCTAAGAAAGTTTCGTTTCCAATTACGTAATAATAAAATATGTCTTTAAAGTCAAAGATTTTTGATAAAATTTTGTAAAACTTCCGAGGAAAGTTTCGTTTGTGACAATTAATAATATTGATTTCTTTTTAATTTACAAGTAAAATTTCGCAATTTCCATTGAAAATTTCGTCAATTAAAAAAAAATTGTTTAGAAGAAGGAACGATTTTTTTAAATTTCTTTCCAATTAATAATTTAAAAAAATTGGATTCCAATTATGTAATAATGAAACAAGTCTTTAAGGTCAAACATTTTCGATAAAATGTTGTACAATGGGCGTCTGGTGTCATCGGTCATATTTATAAACACCGACCAGACAGTCACTTTCCTATTATTGATTTTTCGTTTGTCGTTCTTCAGAAAGAGAAACATGTCTTTAAGGTCAACGATTTTCGATAAAATTTTGTACAATTTCCTAAGAAAGTTTCGTTTCCAATTACGTAATAATAAAATATGTATTTTAAGTCGTAAGACTTTTGATAAAATTTTGTAAAACTTCCGAGGAAAGTTTCGTTCGTGACAATTAATAATATTGTTTTTTTTTAATTTACAAGTAAAATTTCGCAATTTACATCGAAAATTTCGTCAATTCCAAAAAAATCGTTTAGAAGAAGGAACGAAAAAAACATTAATTTTTTTCATTTAATAATTTAAAAAAATTGGATTCCAATTATTTAATAATGAAACATGTCCTTAAGGTCAAAGATTTTCGATAAAATTTGGTACAATTTCCTAAGAAAGTTTCGTTTCCAATTACGTAATAATAAAATATGTCTTTAAAGTTTAGATTTTTGATAAAATTTTGTAAAACTTCCGAGGAAAGTTTCGTTTGTGACAATTAATAATATTGATTTTTTTTAATTTACAAGTAAAATTTGGCAATTTCCTTTGAAAATTTCGCCAATCCAATCGCCAATCCAAAAAAATCGTTTAGAAGAAGGAATGAAAAAATATATTTTTCTTTCCAATTAATAATTTAAAAAAAAATGGATTCCAATTATGTAATATTGACACATGTCTTTAAGGTCAAACATTTTCGATAAAATGTTGTACAATTTCCTAAGAAATTTTACGACACTGTTTGTTTCAAAATTATCTTCCGCTTCTTCCGCATTGAGACGTGAGCTTTACCGGGAACAAATGTAAACTGGGGCGTCTGGTGTCATCGGTCATATTTATAAACACCGACCAGACAGTCACTTTCCTATTATTGATTTTTCGTTTGTCGTTCTTCAGAAACAGAAACATGTCTTTAAGGTCAAAGATTTTCGATAAGATTTTGTACAATTTCCTAAGAAAGTTTCGTTTCCAACTACGTAATAATAAAATATGTCTTTAAAGTCAAAGATTTTTGATAAAATTTTGTAAAATTTCCGAGAAAAGTTTCGTTTGTCACAATTAATAATTTTTTTTTTTTTTGGGTCGAGCATTTTCAAAAAAGTTTCCTGTTGTTTCCTTGAGGTTTATCAAGGCCTTCTTTTATCTAAATAATTGTTTATCGTAGGGTATAACCTGGGAAGATGATATCTCAATTGGTATTGATTTCAAACAAGAGATGTCACTCGTGTGCTTCTCTCATGCATTACGTTTAAAAATATGCCTATCTATGAATATTATTGTTTAAATAGCTATTTAAAATGCTTGTTGCTATGCTTTGCTATAATTTGCGATGCTGAAAAATTACTCTGTATGTATAGGTATTAACAAAACAACTATTACTTATAGCAACTCCATTTTATTCATATTAGATAACTGATAAAATATAAATTATACATTTGAATAGCTTACGAGCGTAGAATGCTCGTTTCTATGCTTTGCTATAATTTGCTATGCAAAATTACTGTGTATGTATAGGTATTAGCGAAACAACTATAATTTATAGCAACTCCGTTTTATTCATATTAGATAACTGATAAAATATAAATTATACATTTGAATAGCTTTCGTACAAATATATTAATACTTGATCTACTAGATCATTAATCCGTGCGAATATTTATATAAGCGCTTTATATAATCCGTCAAGATTAAGGTATTCAATATTGCCTCTGAAACAACAAGTCCAAATGGAACAAACTTGACCTCAGCGGTGACCCAATATTGAAATTAATTGTCAAAGATTTCCCAAGAGGGGGGCTCCACTATTAACATAGAATACAGGTCATAAATATGTTTAATTGTTTTCAATATTTCAAATATTACATTTTTTTAGATGTTTCTATAAAAGTATAGTTGGAAGCAAAATGACTAGAAGTGTTAAATGGCGATGGTAATTAGAAATATCAGTTGAATAAATTAATGAAACATACGTAAAATATATTAATATGTATACAAGGTGTGTCACAACTTCCTGGCATAAATTTAGGAAGATGCTAAGAAAGGCAAAATTAAATGAAAATGTAAATAATTTTAATAATAAGAAAACTGATTTGCTAAGTAACACTTTAAGGTCCCATATTTTAGAAACAAAACGATTAGTAAAAAAAAAATACATTTCCATTTAACTTTGCCTTTCTTAGCATGCTCCTAGATTTATGCCACGAAGTTGTGAGACATCTTGTATATCTGCGTTTTACTTAGTTACAAAAATACTAACACACACACTACCAATAAAACAAGAACGAGAAGCATAAATATTGGGTTTAACTTTTTCGTCCATAATTTCGTTTCTGTAATACTGCAAAAATGGTTAAAATAGGCGTGTTAAAGTGAACTGTGTATTCTCACCGTTCTTTATATAAATCGAACTGAGGGAAGTCCACAGCGCTTCCGTGGAATTCAGCATCAATGACAGGCATGTAACATAATTGTAAACAATTCGACACGGAATTGTATTAGTTTCTCTTTGCCATGGTTTAGGGACAGTTGACTGAATTGTTCCGTACATTTCATAATACAATATCGTGATAAGAGGTATTGTATTTAAGACCGTTGGGCTTCTTTATTAAAATAAATGGTATTGTGACTTGTACATTGTTAAATCCTTACTATCTGTTCTAACAGAATTACTGAATTATAGTAATAGTAATAGTATATATAGTAAATGATGCACCAACGTATGTGCATACACATACGTTAAATTATTCGCTATTATTATTTTTCTATGATAGAGTGTAAAGTAAGTTTTTACGCACTGTTCATACTGCGTAAAATGATACTATTTAGCACAAATGGAAAAAAAAACTTTGTACGATACATTTCCGTAAAGTAGTGCTTTACGAACTGGTATCATGAATAACTATTTTATGGCAGTAACTCGATAGAAACAGGTATATATTTTAGTACTTTATATTCAAATATTTCAGTAGTGTTATGGCAAAACATGTTATCAGCCATTTTCGTTATTTTACAGGAGAAGCAAAAATAGTTTTGTATTTATAATTGTGCATGTATCATTGAACATGAGAGATTTTACTCATGCACTGTACAACTTGCTGCTAGATATGGATGAAACTGATACTCTGCCACAAGCTTAAAATGTAACATGGTCACAATGACGATTTAATACTTTAGAAACATAAATACATAAATTTAACAGATCCTGTCATTCCCAGTTTGCCGTTTCGGTTGTGGAAACGGGTCAGAATACACGTTAGATGGCTGACGCGAGTTATTAGCGTCAAATGTGGTCACCTTGGTCAGATTCTATATCGATTGTGTTGACACGTCCAAAGGGCCATTGTCCGGAGGCTCCTTTCTCTCCGATGTGTGGCATTTGATTAGAAGATTTATGAAAATGATCGATCCGCTCTATTAAAATTTATGTGAAAGGCTCTACGGAACGTGACTCGATCGGTTGTATGAATTCAACGAAACCTGCTGAATAAATTTCGTTTCGGCAAAATAACATTCTTGTATCCGAACGGTTGTAGTTATCGAATCCGAAATCATACAGAAAATACACATGAGGAAAGCGGAATGGATGGGAAGATGTGTGGCGAAGATTGCGCGTAATGAGTTTTAAGAGAAATCATTAGAGCTGGGATAGTTACGATTTTACATAAATGAATATTAAAGTGTACGTGGAGTTAAATGAGTGTAAAAGATGTATGCACTCTCAGTTATTATTATGGAATACTTTCGGACTCATGAGACTCATACTTTCGGACTCATCAGTTGTCCACGCAAGCAATTCCCAAATGCATATTCCAAAGTAATAACTGAGAGCACATAAAACTTTTACAATAATAGAATATGTAAAAGCATATTTCGGTATTTATGTTATAAAGGAATATTTTCACATATTTTGTATATTTTTGCACATTTTAAAATATATTTTTTGCATATTTTCACAACAATTTCGCTATTTTGCCAAGTCTCAAAACACAGACTTCAATTTAAATTATCATAGACCATAGACGTATTGAGTTAAGGCCTTATCTAATCAATAGTAGTGTGTGCGATTCTGCCTCACAGCATTACTGCTATGTATGCATTATTAAACATAAACATAAACATAAACATAAACATAAACATAAACATAAACATAAACATAAACATAATTTATTAATCACGTAAGGCCAATAGTTGGATATGATAAGTCAATAAAAAAAGTTACAATGTTGAATTTAACATAAGGACATATTTTAAGAATTAAAAGAGACTAATTCATGTAAGTAGGTTAATTAACTAGGTTAACTTAGTACTTAAGAAGGTTATTATTCAGTTTTTCTCATTCAACTATGGCCTAGCTATAACATGTCTTAAAATATTACCCTAATACTAATCTAATCATAGTTATAAATTTTATCGTTAGGTACACAAATTCTCAATATTTTATATAATTCTGCAGTATTTGAATGAAAGAAACTTCTGTAACATTCAACATAAATGTCAGAAGGCTCAATAGACTATCTTAAATCGAAATCTTTTCGTGAAAAGCCCGATAATTGCTGTGATTGACCTCAAACATTTAATGAAAACTCTTGAGAATTTAAAAAAATATCGCTTCAATTTCTAAGTATATCAAATAATGCAATAAGAGAAAATTCTGAAAATTCAACACATTTATATGAGATTTAAATAGATTTTTATATTAGATTTTTATAGATTTAGGGACTTTTTTATTCGAAGATTTTAAGGCTACAAGTTTTTATTTATCTTATATATCTTCATTGGATAGTGTAATTAAATAGAGGGTTGGTGTGATTTAAGTCATGATTTAAATTTATTTAAATAAATCATTGATTTAAATCAAAATTGATTTTTTATTAAATTAACCATTGGTTTTGCACTGTATGTGCATTCGAATGGGAGTACAAAAAAATATATAATGTAACTAGAGTTAGTATGCTTTAAAATAGATAATTGTAAGTAAGTGAAATAATTTTCTTTTCTTACATTTTTGGTGAATCACATAGTGCCTACAGATGGTGCACCGATTTTTTGTACAATCATCAATTTATGTTAAAATTCAGGAATTTATTAAAAAAATCATACGATTTGAAGCGTGATGTAAATCAATTGATTTAAATCACATCTAAACTGGCAAAAACTGATGAGAATTATAAAACAAACATTGATGTTGTTTTTAAATCATGATTAATTCCAACCCTGATTTGATCAAAGATTTGATCAAAATCAAAAGATTTTACATTACAATAATAATAATAATAATAATAATAAGTATTTCATTCACCTAGCTCTTTTTACAGATGTGATAAGTCAGTCAATGAGTAACAAAAGACAAAAAATATGATATATGATTTTTGATGATTTTGATGATTTTAGACGATTCATCAATATTTGAAAGCAAGTTAATTCCAAACATACAAGAAATATATCAGAAGACTCAATAAGCCTTATGGCTTTAAGAGAGTATGGGACTTTTTTATTCGAAGATTTGAAGGCTACAAGCTTTTATTCAACTTACAGGTACGTTATTAATAACGTGCAAAATATTAATCTAATACAAGGTTTTATTTAACTTATATCCTTACAGGTACTTAATTAATAACGTGCAAAATACTAATCTAATCATTGTTATAAAACTTATCATTAGTTACACAAATTCTGAATATTTTATATGATTCTTCGGTATTTGAATGAAAGAAACTTCTGTAGCATTCAACATAAATGTCAGAAGACTCAATAGACTATCTGTATAATCGAAATCATTTCGTGAAAAGCCTGAAAATTGCTAGGATTGACCTCAAACATTTTATGAAAACTCTTGAGAATTTCCTAAATTATCGCCTCAATTTCTAAGTATGTCAAATAATTTTCTGCAAAAAGAGAAAATTCTGAAAATTCAACACATTTATATGAGATTTAAATAGATTTTTATATTAGATACATAACGATCTTTATTAAGGCTGTCGACCCCAGAAGGGTTCTTTCCGCCCTTATATAGGTTTTTATAAATTTAGGGATTTTTTTATTCGGAGATTTAAAAGCTACAAGTTTTTAATTAACTTATATCCTTACAGGTACTTAGTTAATAACGTGCAAAATACTAATCTAATCATAGTTATAGAACTTATCATTAGTTACAGAAATTCTGAATATTTTATACGATTCTTCAGTATTTGAATGAAAGAAACTTCTGTAACATTCAACATAAATGTCAGAAGACTCAACAGACTATCTTAAATCGAAATCTTTTCGTAAAAAGCCTGAAAATTGGTGGGATTGACCTCAAACATTTTATGAAAACACTTGAGAATTTCATAAATTATCGCCTCAATTTCTAAGTATGTCAAATAATTGTCTGCAATAAGAGAAAAATCTGAAAATTCAGAACACATTTATATGAGATTTAAATAGATTTCTATATTAGATATATAACGATCTTTATTAAGGCTGTCGACCCCAGAAGGGGTCTTTCCGCCCTTATATAGGTTTTTATAAATTTAGGGATTTTTTTATTCGGAGATTTAAAAGCTACAAGTTTTTAATTAACTTATATCCTTACAGGTACTTAGTTAATAACGTGCAAAATACTAATCTAATCATTGTTATAAAACTTATCATTAGTTACTCAAATTCTGAATATTTTATATGATTCTTCAGTATTTGAATGAAAGAAACTTCTGTAGCATTCAACATAAATGTCAGAAGACTCAATAGACTATCTGTATAATCGAAATCATTTCGTGAAAAGCCTGAAAATTGCTAGGATTGACCTCAAACATTTTATGAAAACTCTTGAGAATTTCCGAAATTATCGCCTCAATTTCTAAGTATGTCAAATAATTTTCTGCTATAAGAGAAAATTCTGAAAATTCAACACATTTATATGAGATTTAAATAGATTTTTATATTAGATACATAACGATCTTTATTAAGGCTGTCGACCCCAGAAGGGTTCTTTCCGCCCTTATATAGGTTTTTATAAATTTAGGGATTTTTTTATTCGAAGATTTAAAGGCTACAAGTTTTTATTTAACTTATATCCTTACAGGTTCTTAATTAATGACGTGCAAATTACTAATCTAATCATAGTTATAGAACTTATCATTAGTTACACAAATTCTGAATATTTTATACGATTCTTCAGTATTTGAATGAAATAAACTTCTGTAACATTCAACATAAATGTCAGAAGACTCAATACACTATCTTAAATCGAAATCTTTTCGTGAAAAGCCTGATAATTGTTAGGATTGACCCCAAACATTTTATGAAAACTCTTGAGAATTTAATAAAATATCGCTTCAATTTATAAGTATGTCAAATAATTTTCTGCAATAAGAGGAAATTCTGAAAATTCACTCAAACGTTTTATGAAAACTGTTCAGAATTTATTAAAGGTCTCCTCAATTTCTAAGTAATTTAAATAATTTTCTGCTACACTAGAAAATTCTGAAAATTCAACACATTTATACGTGATTCAATTTGATTTTTATATTAGATTTTTATTGATTTAATAGAGAGACTAAATAATCCAAATCATTCATTAATAATACCACAAAATACCAGCCAAATCTATAGAATTCTAAGAAATAGTAACTCGCCAAGATACCAAAGAGATGATGTCAAAGTTGGAAATGAGAAGTTGGAATGGTGTCAAAAGATAATTCTTTTAAATTAATGAAACGTTTTGAACGAACATCTTGGCAATTTCTTAAATTATTAATAATACATCCTTTGCATATAAATAAGTTGCTTTAAATAAAGCATGAGTTAATAAATGGAAAAGGCAATTATCTTTGCAATTTCTGCTAAACGATTGGTACTTTTAATATTTGTGAAGTGTATCATACACCTTATCATACAGGGACATTGTATTGTAAATTTAATCTATGTAATAAAACTTTTAAAATTTTCATTGCAAATAAGGAATTTCAGTAGAAATGTTTGCCTTTTTAAATTATGTATTGTAAAATTGTATTAGAAAGTGCAATAAGTTCATGAAATTAGAGATTCATGGAAATTATGGTGTTAAGAGCTCGTAAATGTGAAGTGAAACACTTATTATCTTTACCGCTATATTGTTTAGATAATACATAGTGAAAAAGGTAATTAATTGTGCATATCAATGTATTGTAAATTTAATCTTTGTAATGGTATTAATTTATCTTCCAAGTAAATTATTCTGTGTAATTTGTAAACCACAAATTCCTGTAGGTACTGAGAAGTGTTGATTGTCGATTATAGAATTTTACTAGATATTGCAAAATAATTATTGTAAATACAATTTGTTTAGTAAAATTTGATTGTCGGTTATAGAATTTTACTAGATATTGCAAAAAAAAATATTGTACATACAATTTGTTTAGTAAAATTTCAATTATTAATTGGAAAGAAATGAATGGTTTGTCTTCCTAGTTCCAAAGGATTATTTTGGAACTTACTAAATTTTTAATGGAAATTGCCAAATTTTAATTGTAAATAAATAATCGATCGAAATGAAGAAACTTTCACAACAATTTTCTGTAAACAACAAAATTGTTGCAAACAAAGAAATTTCAGTGGAAAATTTTATTTACCAATGCCAACATTTTAAATTACAAATTCCAGTGGATATTAAAAAATATTTGATTACGGATTACAACATTTTATTTGTAGTTTGTAAAGTTTGCATAAATAACTATTAACATATTAACGACTTAATGCAAATTTTGCAAATACCAATGATATATTGCATTCTACAGTGAACTTTTAGCAATTACAATAACATTTTCTTAGTCGGTGCTGAAATTTTGTAATACGAATGTTGGAATGGCCAATGATATTTTACATTTTGTAGTGAAATGTATCTATGTATTTTATTTATAATAAAATTTTCATAAAGTTATTGCAATTTTTGTATTATTTGTTTTAAAAGTTTTGTTTATACAAATATACAAATAGAAATACAAAATAAAAATATAATACAAATATTGCACTACTCATTTAAATGTTTCCAAGTCACAACGATAATTACATAATACCAATAAAACATATTTATTACCTAATAATTAAATAAAACTAATACTTTTCTTTGTTTATATCACACTGTTTATTAAAATTAGTGAATAAGTCACAACTAATATCAGTTATTCGTGAACTATTAGTTCACTAATAGTTATCAAACTAAGTTTGATAATGATCATAACGTGATCAAGTAATTTGTTTTCATCATGTATCACGAAGTAGATGCCTCCAACATTGACCAATTTACCCAATAATTGTTTTCTATTTTCTTTAAAAAATTGTATTTATTATGAAATTTCAAATTCAATGTTCCAATTTATACAGGGCGAGTTTTTCGGATGTTCAGCATGGGGATCTCGGAAAGTAGCAAAGATAGAGGGACGATTAAATGGGGAAAGAATTGCAGTTTTACGAGCTCAATTTCATGAGCTTTTTGTGATTTGGAAAAATTGCATGGCTAACTAGATATCTCGAAAAAATATATTTTTTGTTATTTGGTTCGGTGTCTATGGATCTGTTATTATTGACTTTAGAAAAAATGTGTAAATGAAAAAGTTGTACGTAATTATGTGCTTAATAATATAATCTAACCGATTATTTTATTAAAGCTATAATTTTTGAGTTACGAGATAAAGTTTTTTTTTCTAATGGAAACCATAGTTGGCCATGACTTTATAAAACAGGCGCTTTTTCAACTATTCTAATGATATACCACTTGGTATAGTTATTTTTATAAATAATTAAATTATCGTTATTTTTTACTTTTCATATTCGAACTATTCAAGAAGCAGGCTATGGAAACAATATATGTATATTAAACATTTTACAGATTCCTCAGAAATGTTGTAATTTACTATTAATATTCCTTAATTTCTATCGAAATATTGAAATCCATCACAAAAATTCGTAATATTCGTCGTAATATTAATACTATTTATCTGTTTTTCGCAGTAACTTTGTATTTTGTAAAGAAAGTGATCAAAATTTCATAGTTTCTATTGATTAAAATAAAATTGAAATCAATATTTTACACCTTCCATTAAATTTTTTATTTACAATTTAAATTTGGCAATTTCCATTGAAAATTTAGTCAGTTCCAAAATAATCCTTATGAAATTTTCATTATTGCAAGCAAAGAATTTTCACACTAAATTGTGTCTTGGTGGTTACCCTTTGGTGAAACATATTTGAATTAAAGGAAAAATAAAACACTTTAAAGGCGTTAAATCCAAAACCTGGAAATCCTGGAACAAATACTTGGTTGAGTTTCACTGATTTTGATAGAGAACAATTGTAGAGAAATCTATCAAAATCAATGAAACTCAACCAAGTGTTTGTTCCAGAGAATTTAAGATGAAACGCCTACCAGCTTAAATCAGTTTTTTACATTTTTTGCAAATATTACATACTACAATTAGTACTTCCAAAGGATTATTTTGGAACTGACTAAATTTTCAATGGAAATTGCCAAATTTTAATTGTAAATAAAAAATCGATCGAAACGATAAAATTTTCACAACAATTTTCTGCAAACAACAAAATTTAGAAATACAAATTATAAAATTTTCATTATAAATAAGGAATTTAAGTAGAAATGTTTGCCTTTTTAAATTATGAATTCCAAAATTTTATTAGAAGGTGCAATAACTTCATGAAATTAGAAATTCGTGGAAATTATGGTGTTATGAGCTCGTAAAAGTGAAACACTTATTATCTTTATCGCTATATCGTTTAGATAATACATAGTGAAAAAGGTAATTAATTGTGCATACATTGTATTGTAAATTTGATCTTTGTAATGATAATCATTTATTTTCCAAGTCAATTATTCTGTGTAATATGTAACCCACAAATTCCTGTAGTACTGAGAAGTGTTGATTGTCGATTATACAATTTTACTAGATATTGAAAAAAAAAGTTGTAAATACAACTTGTTTAGTAAAATTCAATTATTAATTGGAAAGAAATTAATGTTTTTTTTTATTTCTTCTTCCAAAGGATTATTTCGGAACTGACTAACTTTTTTTTTACTAGATATTGCAAACAAACTATTGTAAATACAATTTGTTTAGTAAAATTTCAATTTTTAATTCGAAACAAATTCACATTTTTTCTTACTTCCTTCTTCCAAAGGATTATTTTGGAACTAATTAACTTTTCAATGGAAATTGCCTGATTTTAATTGAAATAAAAATACAGTCGAATGGGAATAGGTAATAATGTCGAATTATGATGAATAATGTGAATTTTGGTGATGGATTGCAATAATTCGATAGAAATTAAGCAATATAGAAATTACAACATTTCTAAGGAATCTGTTAAACATTTAATATATAAATTGGAACATTGTATTGAAAATTTAATAGTAAATACATTTTTTTAAAGAAAACTGAAAACAATTATTATGTAAATTGGTCAATGTTGGAGGCATCTACTTCGTGATACATGATGACAACACATTACTAGTTTCGATCACGTTATGATCATTATCAAACTTAGAGTGACTAATTTTAATAGACATGGTGATATAAACAAAGAAAAGTATAAGTTTTATTTAATTATTAGGTAATAAATATGTTTCATTGGAATTATGTAATTATCGTTGTGACTCTTATTTTTTGAAATGGGAAACATTTTAATGAGTATTGCAATATTTGTATTCTAACAAAAACCAATAATACAAAAATTGCAATAACTTTATGAAAATTTTATTATAATTAAAATAAATTGATACATTTCAATATAAAATGTAAAATATCTTTAGCCATTTCAACTTTCGTATTATATATTACAAAATTTTAGCACCTACAAAGAAAATTTTATTGTACATTGCTGAAAGTTCACTGAAGAATGCAAAATATCATTGGGATTTGCAAAATTTGTATAAAGTTGTTAATATGTTAATAGTTATTTATGCAAAATCTTGTGAAAATGAATTTGGTTGGAAATTACGATTTTTTCATTAGAGATTTCAAAATTTCATTAGAAATTATGAAATTCTTATTATAAATAACAAAATTTTAATTATAAATTATAAAGTTTAATTGAAAATTAAAAAGAAATTATTCACAAAACATGTCAGTCGCTAAGTTATTAATATTTTAATAGAAATTTGCAAAACTACAATAGAATTATAGAAATTACAACATTTTTGTAGTAAGCGACACATTTTAAATGCAAAATGTCTACATTTTCCTTACTAATTATACATTTTTATTGTTTTTTTTTAAATTTAATATATTTAAATTGATTAATTATACATTTTTATTGTATTTTTTTAAATTTAATATATTTAAATTGATTTAATTGTTAATTTTAATATTGATACATCAAACTTTATACAAAATTAAACTATCACTGTAAAAGCAGAAAGACCTCTGGTCGATAGCAAATTCAGATTGTAACTACTAATATAAATCAGAAAATATTGTTAAAAATTGCAAATAGGCTCATAAAATCACAAAAAAACTCATTGAAATTATATCATTGCATAGGGAATATAACTCATAAGTAAAACAGTGACGTCATAACAATGCGGTTTCTATAGTTACGCATGTATTAATAACTGACAATGTTGATAATACCAGGGGTATTTCCAGGAGGAATATAACTCATACGTAAAACAGTGACGTCATAACAATGCGGTTTCTATAGTTACGCATGTATTAATAACTGACAATGTTGATAATACAACGGTTGTATTTTCATGATAATACCACGAACAAATGTCGGTCGCTGCCACAATTTTTGGTTAAACACAAATCGCAGCGACGATCGTTGCGATGGTGTTATTTATCGGTTGCGCCCACAATTTAGTCAGCCGCTAATAAAAACACAACCCGAAATGTGAGTGTGTTTCAAGTACAAGTAAAATAGTAAAATGTGGTAATAAATGTGGCTTGCTGTTTGAAAGATGAAGTGATCTAAATAAATATAGGTATTTAAACTGTATATTTAGCTTCTTGTTTATTCTGCTTTACTAGATGACTCAATCAATGTTCCCTTCCTAAATATAATTCGGGGTGTTCTCAAAAATTGATAATGATTTAAAAAATACAACTTATTTCGACCCCAAACTTTGGAAAATGTACATTTTCATCGTTGGGGTTAAAATTTGTTGTATTTATAAAGTCATTATCGATAGTGAGAACACCACATATTATATTACCCCTGGAAATTACATTGCATGTTGATTATCTATTGGAAATTACAAAATTTATATTAGAAACTTTTATTGTAGATACCAAGACTTTCATAAATTACAAGATTAATGGAACCTGCGAATTTTTAGTTGAAAATAGCTCAAGCGACTTTTCCCACAAATCATATTTCTTACAACATTTTTAAATGTTTTATTTTATTTGAATTTTTTTGCAAAAAATATTGTGGAATGGGAAGTGCATCATAGAAAACCCTAGTTTAACGTTTAGGAATCACTGCTTTAAACAATTTATTACAAGCCTATGCATTGCAATAGGGTTGGTGTGATTTAAATCAATTGATTTAAATCATGGCTTAAATCAAATGATTTTGTTTTAATTAACCATAATCGTATAAAAAAGTTTTTTTCACCAACTTGTAGCTAAGACTGTCTGTTTGCAATCGGATTGCAAGTATTGGACAGCAATTAATTATAGGTGTACATAGATTTAATTTAGTTATGCATGTTAGTATTAAAAACCCATTAACAGTTTATAGCACCTAATTGTCGGCAATTTAATCCCTCAAAGGGCACTGTGACCACCGCCAGATTTGAGTGCTCTTTGTTATGGCATAATTTGCAGTTTACGACCAGCTCAACACGTCGAGATTACAGATGTTTGGAAACCCAAAGTAATCCATTTCAGCGAAGTAACAATTAGGTTGGACAATTGAGCAGTTGGTACCGAGAATTCTTAAGCCGTATTTTCCAGCCACTTGGCAGTTCGCTAAAGATCATTAAGGGTGCTAGGTACAGCTATGCCCAAGAGTTTGTTACATCTCCCCACCTTTAAGTAACTACGCCCTCGAAGCTATAACTGACCAATAATAATGTAAATAGTGCACCCCCACCTCTTTAGATTAAGTTTAGTTTTAAGATTTGATTATTTTAGACGGCAGTTGACGTTCAGTCTTCGCACAAACCGGTCGAAACTGACTGTCATGTCTGGTGTTGTATTCCTTTTTTTTAATGTACAAAGTGTGTAAATATAATTCTTAAACTCCTACATTTACTACTAAATATTATTCACACACAACCTAAATAACGGTCGCTCTAGAACCAGGAGATAACACGACCGTGCCCTAACACTGTCCCATTTAATAATAATAATTTTTGTTGATGATTAAAAAACAAATGAATTTGCTACACTCTTGGGCCCCTTTTATCAAACATACGGTATAGTAGTATTAATCAATGAATCGAATTATTGATGTAATTGCAAGGAATACGATTATGGCGCATTTTTTTGTAAATCTGGTCATTAGTGGAACGAATTGAACTCTTAAGTAGGCGGAGTGAAATCGGTTCTACTTTAATACTCCAATTTAAGTTGTAGAAAGCTCGAAGCGCAGTTCGGAAATTAATGCAAACCTGAGTATTCTTTATAATTTCCGACTTATAAGTATTTGGATGTCAGTAAAATATGTAACGGGAGGCGGCATTTAATTACTGCGATCTGATTAATTCCGGCTCTAACAAATTCGGAGTATCGAATGTGAGCAATTACCAGTGCAAACAAGAGCCGTTATAAATTATTAGGTCGGTAAATTGAGGTAATGGCATAGCTGATAACTGCTAACTCACAGACAATACAAGTAATTAAGATAATCTAAGCTGCGAAACGTGTTTGATTACGGAAGTTTGCGGATTGTGTTAGAATGTGCCAAGGATTTTTAGTTGCACAATTGATGGACAACCACCTGTACGTTGAGTTATTAGATGCAGAACAAAGAATGCATACTCGTTATCTAGGTGGCCGGTCATCATCAAAGAGTAGCTCTGGAGCGACACGTTTCCAAGGTAACGACGCCTGCGCCTCCTTTCGGAATTTCGACGCCATCCTCGTCTGGACCACAGGAGGCTGGTAAACACGTCTCTCTCTGACGGAGCAGTCAGCTGGGCGGTGGCTGTACCCGTGTGCAGCAATAACTCGTGTATCTGCATCTCGTGACAACGAGTGTTTCGCGTTTAACAATGTTCCGGGACCGCTTCCTGGTGATTGCACATAAGAAGAAACTGGCATGAATCGTCAGCTGGCCGGAGGTAAACATGTTGTGGCGTGTTATGCTGCTCGTCCTGGGGCTGTCGGCCAACGCTTCGCCTCTTCGCTCGTTCACCAATCCCAAAATCGCCACGAAGGACCAGAATCAGCTGAACGTGGGCCTAATTCTTCCCCACACGAACTTTGGTGTACGTGAGTACACCCGTGCCATCAACACTGCCCTCAATGGACTGCACCGCTCGAGAGCACCGCGCTTGGAGTGGCTGAAGAAGTACAACTTTAGCCATGCTAATATACACAGCGTCTTGATGACCTTGACTCCAAGCCCTACAGGTTAATATGAACAATTATACCCATTCAGATCTATAAATAACCCATTTCATAACGCAATGGAATGCTAATGTGTTGTGGTTATGAAACCGTCAACTGCAATATCTGGAGCATTTCAGAAAACAAACTTGCATAAGTTTAAATATTTATACTTTTGAATTGCAAACGTAAAAACCATCACACGCATTTAATTACCGCGAATAAAATAATTCCCCAACTATCTTTATCAATATCTAAAGCAGTGCTTCTCAAACTCTTTTGATCCATGCCCCACCAATTAGCTACTAAATATCTGATGCCCCATATATAAAATGAACAAAATGTCGGAACTTTTGCACAGCATGACTAAATTATTAATTGCTTTTCTTCGTCTATATACGCAAAGTAGAATGGTCATAAAATATAAATTCAAGAAAAACGAATTTTTAATAAGAACTATAAAATATTGTTTATAATAACTTCCAGGTTCAAAGTAACAAAAAAAATAAAATATCGCTATAAAATTAAATATTATAATAAATTTGTATATGTAGGTATATATTAGTAAAAGTATAAACCGAAAATTTTTAAGAAAAAAACAAAGGATATAATAATTGTAAGTAAATTTGGTTTAATTAATGTGATCCGTGAGCCTGGTGTCTGCTACAAAGACTTTTTATGTTCGGTGCAAACTTAGTCAGCATGAGTCTCAAATCTCCTCGCATGGTGATATTTAAAGAGCTCCTCTTTTTTACTAATATATCATTGACACTGCTGAACCCACATTCAGCCAGATAAGATGACGGTGAAGTTCCACAAATACTCCAAAAACTCGTAAAATGATTATTATAATATGAATATTTATAATAGAAAATTTTATAAATACAGAAATACACAAATTAACAATTAAAATATAGGAAATTTTTTAGAATTACATACAAATTCTGACAAAATTCACAGTAAATGTAGGAAATTCTAGTAAAATTCCAGAAATTAACAAGGAAAAATCAGGAAACTACAAGCAAGACGATAAAGTACTTACCAAAATTTGGAATATAAATTAAAAAACTAAACTAAAATTAAAATTAAAGTTAAAGAACTAAAATTAAAAATGAAGTTCTTGTAAATTCCATCAATACTACAAAATCCTATAAGGACGATTCAAATATTAAATATTTTCGGATATGTACAATAATTCTAACAACAATCTACAACAAAGTCTTGCAAATTCTAGTAAAAACAAAAGCGAACTCCTAAGATCACCATTAAAATATTAGAAAATTTTTAGAAATACTTAATCATTCTAACCAAAATTCAGAGCAAATTTTTAAATTTCAGTAAAATTCCAGAAATTAAAAATGATACATCCAGAAAATACACAGAAGACAGAAGTGCTAAAAATCTCGAAGATATATAAAATTTCTAACCAACATTGACAATTAAGTGTTTGCACCAAATACTCCATAAACTCGTAAAATGATTATTATAATAGAAAATTTTATAAATACAGAAATACACAAAATAACAATTAAAATATTGGAATTTGTTTAGAAATACATAAAAATTCTGACAAAATTCACACCAAATGTAGGAATTATTGGTAGAATTCCAGAAATTAACAAGGAAAAATCAGGAAACTACAAGGAAGACGATGAAGTACTTCCTAAAAGTTTCGAAGATTTCGGATATGTACAACAATTCTAACAATCTACAACAAATTCTTGCAAATTCTAGTAAAAACAAAAGAGAAATCCTAAGATTACCATTAAAATATTAGAAAATGTTTAGAAATACAAAAATTCAGAGCAAATTTATAACCTTCCAGTAAAATTCCAGAAATGAAAAAGTATAAATCCAGAAAATACACAGATGACAAAGTGCTAAAAATCTCGAAGATATATAAAATTTCTAACCAACATTGACAATTAAGTGTTTGCACCAAATACTCCATAAACTCGTAAAATGATTATTATAACAGAAAATTTTATAAATACAGAAATACACAAAATAACAATTAAAATATTGGAATTTTTTTAGATATACATAAAAATTCGGACAAAAATTCACAGCAAATGTAGGAAATTCTTTTGATATTCCAGAATTTAACAACGAAAAATCGGGAAACTACAAGGAAGACGATAAAGTACTTTATCAAAATTTGGAAAATAAATAAAAAAATTAAATAAAATTAAAAATGAAGTTCTTGTAAATTCCATCTATACTACAGAAAATCGTAAAATGATTATTATAATAGAAAATTTTATAAATACAGAAATACACACAGCAACAATTAAAGTATTGGATTTTTTTTTAAATACTTAAAAATTCTGACAAAAATGCAAGGCACATGTAGGAAATTCTAGTAAATATCCAGAAATTAACAACGAAAAATCAGGAAACTACAAGAAAGACGATAAAGTACTTCCCAAACATTTCGAAGATAATTAAATTTTAACTAAAATTAAAAGCGAAGTTCTTGTAAATTCCATCAATACTGCAGAAAATCGTAAAATGATTTATAATTTTTGTTATACTTTCATGCATTATTTATATACACCAGTTATTATTATATTATATTGATTTTTTCTTCTTTTCCTTCTTTTTTGAAGGTAACTTCCACCAATACTCCAAAAACTCGTAAAATGATTATTATAATAGAAAATTTTATAAATTCAGAAATACACAAATTAACAATCGAAATATAGGATTTTTTTTAGAAATACATACAAATTCTGATAAAAATTCACAGCAAGTGTAGGAAATTCTGGTAAAATTCCAGAAATTAACAAAGAAAAATCAGGAAATTCTGACAAAAATTCACAGCAAATGTAGGAAATTCTAGTAAATATCCAGAAATTAACAACGAAAAATCAGGAAACTACAAGGAAGACGATAAAGTACTTCCTAAAAATTTCGAAGATAATTAAATTTTAATTAAAATTAAAAATAAAGTTCTTATAAATTCCATCAATACTACAGAAAATCGTAAAATGGTTATTATAATTTTTGTTATAGTTTCATCCATTATTTATATATATATATATATATATATATATATATACCGGTTATTATTATATTATATTGATTTTTTCTTCTTCTCCTTTTTTTGGAGTAAAATTCCACCAATACTTCAAAAACTCGTAAAATAATTATTATAATAGAAAATTTTGTCACAATTAGTTTAGTAACGCAACAGAAAGTATTAAAAGGTCAAAAATAAATTTCAAACTCAAAATTCTAAAAGGACAAATAAAATATGAAAATAAATCAAAAATAAATCAAAACTAGAACAGTAATCCACAAAAAGTTGTTTTGTGAATTCCTGCATTAATGGTGAAAATCCTAGAAGGACGATTCAAATATTAAATATTTTCGGATATGTACAATAATTCTAACAACAATCTTGCAAATTCCAGTAAAAACGAAAAAGAAATCCTAAAATCACCATTAAAATATTAAATTTTTAGAAATACTTAAACATTCTAACCAAAATTCAGAGCAAATTTATTAACTTCCAGTAAAATTCCAGAAAGTAAAAAGATTCCAGAAAATACACAGAAGACAGAAGTGCTAACAACTTCGAAGATATGTAAAATTTCTAACCAAAATTGACAATTAAGTTGTCACCAATACTCCAAAAACTCGTAAAATGATTATTATAATAGAAAATTTTATAAATACAGAAATACACAAAGAAACAATTAAAATATTGGAATTTTTTTAGAAATACATAAAAATTCTGACAAAAATTCACAGCAAATGTAAGAAATTCTAGTAGAATTCCAGAAATGAACAAGGAAAAATCAGGAAACTACAAGGAAGACGATACAGTACTTACTAAAAATTTTGAAGATAAATTACATTTTGACTAAAATTAAAAATGAACTACTTGTAAATTTCATCAATACCTACTACAGAAAATCGTAAAATGATTATTATAATTTTTGTTATAGTTTCATCCATTATTTATACAGGGTGAGTTTTATTTCATGTTAAGCATTGTTATTTTCGAAATGTTTAGTAATTACCTGATTTTTCTTGGTTAATTTCTGGAATTTTACTAGAATTTCCTACATTTGCTGTGAATTTTTGTCAAAATTTTTATTCACAAAACCTTTCCATTAGAATCTAATATATCTTACGTAAGCCAATAGTAATGCTTCACTGCCTCTTACAGTAGATTCATCCATTTGTAAAGAAAAGTATCTCGACTGAAGCTTTTCAATAAGTTGTGCTTCAACGTCATCGCTCATCTCATCTATCCTTCTGGTGCGTTTTCTGCTCAAGGTCACGAATGCACTTGTGTCCATATACCGGGGCCGTTTTTCGAGGGTTGCGTACACGTAGGTGGTACTCCGACAGTATCATTACTAAGTGGTAATGCTTTCACTTCTTTGTCATCAATATTCAAAACGGTTTTTAAAAATGTTGATATCGAGGGTTTAATAAGATCTTCGCCCAGGGTATGATTTTTTTCCGCATTTTGCAATCAATAAAGAAATCTCGTAACTTGCCTCTAAGGTACGATTAGCAACAGCAGTTCTCGCAGTGAACCAAGTTTTTATGGTTGTTCGATTTTCGAATTTCTCTTTTAATGATTTGAAGTCATTTAAATCTGAACTCGCATGAGCAGCATGTTTGGTTCTAAAATGTGCCTCGAGACGGCCACGCTTCATTGATTCATTGCTCAAAGATTGATGGCATAGTAGACAGAAAGGCGATCCTCATCATTTATAGCGGTTATGAAACCAAAATTTAAAAATTCTTCTTTGTATTGGCGAGTCTTTATCTTCTTGGCGCTAGCCATTTTTATATTGAGCCAAAATTAGCTACAATTATGTTGTATTTAGTATTTTTAAATTATTTTTTGATAAAAAAAACAACTTACCTTTAATAACTAGCAAATTGAAAAACTCTCTTACAACATCGAAAAAGAACAATGAACTGATTTATATACACCTACTCGACACGAAAAACACTTGAAAAAGACGTAAATGCAAGTACTGACAATGAATACTAGACGAACACTAGTTGAAAATATGACTCGTGTACCAACAGTCATCGAGCCACGACGTCGCGACGCATGATTTTGTCGATTCGATTAAATACGTGGAAAAACAAAAATGTTTGTTAACGCATTTTTTTCGATCAATATTATAGTACAATAACGCTTAAGTAAAACGCTATGATATATGTATATTATATACATATGTGTACATAAATTTTAATATATTATAATTTAATATATTTTTAATTAAGTGCTGCAGCAAATATTAATTCGATATTAAAATCCAACTTCAAATATCATAAGACCACCTTAAATTCTCATGACCCACCTGAAAAACTTACGCGCCCCACCGGTGGGGCGTGCGCCCCACTTTGAGAACTACTGATCTAAAGCATGCTATATTGCCTGGGTTGCCTTACAATATTATCATGTTTATTATTATTTTTTTGTATATTGCTGACCCGGCGCCTTCGCCATACTAAATTAGTTACATAATTCCCCGCTGATGGGCAACCGGCGGTGATTTAAAAAATAACTTCGTTTTTCAAGTGTCCGCTAAATTTATACTGTGTAATCAGTCAAACCTCTGAATCAACATTTTTTCCCTTTTAATTGTAAACGTCGGCAGAATATTTTTATAATTGCCCGCGCGTAATTAGCATCGCACTCCTATTAATATCGCCGGGCGCAATTCAATCTGCTCTGCTCTTCGAGTGATATTTCAAAAATTGGCACGGTGTAATTGAATCGGAAATTTAATTTCCGCAATCAATACTGGTATTAAGACGACTTTTGTATAATCTACGGACGAGCCGTATATTGCAAGGCGGCACGTTTGTTACAGGGGCTTATTTTTCAATTATTTAACGCCGCATGTTTCGATTGGTATTATGAATTTGCCGTTTACATCGTTACAAGTAACACAGCAGATATTGCAATTGTAACAAAGGAAGTACAAATAATAATATTATCTACATCTTCAGGTAATATGATGAACGGTATCTTGTTGAATAATGATATACAGGGTGTAGTAAATAGAGTAGGATTATACGAGGGCTGTTTGACGGAAGAGTGACTTTTCAAAGGTTGGTAACACTTTCGTTATAATGATTATGTTGCTAGCTCCTGAGGTCTTTCGGAGGTCTACTGTCAAAATTTGGCACCAATCTGACAGATAGATTATGTTTTATACTTATTTGAAGGAAACTGTTTTCGTTGTTTTGTAAATATGTAAAAAAAAAAATTCGAGTGTTGATTAAACATTATTTTCTACGTGAAAAAACAATTAAAGAAACCGAGGAAAAGTTACGTAAATATTATCCAGAATCTGCTCCGTCCCATGGAATGATTTTTAAGTGGTTTCTGCTTTTAAAAGTGGCCATATGAGCACGGTTGATGCAGATCGTCCGAAACCATCATTTACTGTGACTACTCCAGAAATGGTTAATAAACTCTATGGCCTTGTAATTGGCAATCGTCGAATAAAAGTTTGTGAGATAGCTAATGAAGTAAACATCTCAACCGAACGGGTATACAATATTTTGCATGAACATTTCAATAAGAAAAAGCTATCCGCGAGATGGTTGCCGCGTTTGCTTAATGGTGATCAAATGCGCGCTCGCATTAAGAATTCAGAAGAATGTTTTGCCGTTTTCAACGTAACTCAAAGGATTTTTTTCGTCGATATGTCGCAGTAGATGAAACTTGGATACATCATTTTACTCCAGAAACAAGAATACAGTCTAAATACTGGATTTCTCCATGCGAATATGCTCCCAAAAAGGCAAACACACTTTTTTCGACCAATAAGGTCATGGCCACAGTTTTTTGGGATTCTAAAGGTGTAATCTTTATTAATTGTTTACAAAAAGGAAAAACCATAACTGGCCAGTATTATGCTGATTATGCAGACATGTATTGATGCCGAACTTGAAAAACAACGACCGCATTTGATGAAGAAAAAAAGTGTTGTTCCATCACGATAATGCGCCCTCTCATTCGTCTGCAATTGCTACAACTAAATTGACTGAATTGCATTACGAATTACTGCTTTATCCGCCATATTCGCCAGATCTGGCTCCCAGTGATTTCTTCTAATTTCCAAATTTAAAAAAATGGCTGTGTGGAAAAAGATTTCAGGCAAATGAAGAGGAGATAACCGACACAAATGCATATTTTGAAGACTTTCCGAAAGATTACTTTTTGGAAGGTTTAAAAAAATTGTAAACTCGCCGGGCTAAGTGTGTACACTTGAAAGGGTGTTATGTTGACAAATAAAATATATTTTGAACAGAAAAATAACGTTTTCATTAAAAAGTCACTCTTCCGTCAAACAGCCCTCGTATAGGTATCTTTCTTTTTCGATTGGTATTATAAATATGCCATTTACAACATTACAAGTAACACAGCAGATATTGCAATTGTAACAAAGGAAGTATATTAGATACAGATATTGGGAATAATATTATCTACATCTTCAGGTAATATGATGAAAGGTATCTTGTTGAATAATGATATATAGATATTGCTAGTCTTCCCAATATCTGCAGCTAATGAATTTCCTTTGTTATAATTGCAATATCTGCTTTGTTACTTGTAATGATGCAACTGGGATATACATATTACATAATACCATTTAATAATAATTAAATAATTGAAAAAATAACTCTGTAATAATAAGTAATTATTTAGGCGGAAAGACCCCATGGGGTCGATAGCCTAATAAAGATTGTTTATATATAAGTAATTATTCAAACAAATAAGTTTAACACATTTCTCGATATATGATAAAATAACAAATAAACAATTTATTCATGATAGTCCTTCTATAACTTCGGGGGATCAGAAGTTGAAAGGAGCTTATTATTGCATAAATTATACCTAAAGCTCCAAAAGCTTCCTTTTTTCCTCTTTCTACTTTTGTGTTGGACATAAGTCTTTCAATTGACCATTTGGTACATACACAGGGTTATTCATATTCGATTATCACTATGGGGATATCGGAAACGGTAAGAGATACGAAGTCAGTTAAATTAGGGAAAAGTTGCATATATACGATTAAGTGAGAAAATTGAGTCATTAATTTTGCGAGTTGACCAGTATAAGTTATCAATCACTGAAATTTCTGAAAATTTGTCTACAGGATATTTTGAATATTTTATACCAGATCTGTATACAGTATACCTGAATACAAATACTCTGAAATTTTGACCACGAGTATGTCTTAAATATGTGAGAAAATAGAGATATTAACTGTCCTAGTTGAGCAGTATAAGTAATCAGGCACTGAAATTTCTGAAACTTTATCTATTGGATATTTTGAAAATTTGATGCCAGATCTGTATACAGTATGCCTGAATACAAATCCTTTGAAAATTTGATCACGAATATGTCTTAAATAAGTAAGAAAATTGAGTCATTAACTATCCAAGTTGGCCAGTATAAGTTATCAGTCACTGAAATTTATGAAAATTTGTCTAATGGATATTTTGAAAATTTTATGCCTGATCTGTATACAGTATACCTGAATACAAATCCTCAGAAAATTTGACCACGAATATGTCTTAAAAATGTAAGAAAATAGAGATATTAACTTTCCTAGTTGAGCAGTATAAGTTAGGCACTGAAATTTCCGAAAATTTAACTAATTGATATTTAAAAAAAAAAGCTGTACAGTATGCCTGAATACATATCCTCTGAAAATTTGACCACGAGTATGTCTTAAATATGTGAGAAAATAGAGATATTAACTTTCCTAGTTGAGCACTATAAGTTATCAGGCACTGAAATTTCTGAAACTTTATCTAACGGATATTTTGAAAAATTCATGCCATATCTGTATACAGTATGCCTGAATACAAATCCTCTAAAAATTTGACCACGAGTTTGTCTTAAATATGTGAGAAAATAGAGATATTTACTTTGCCAGTTGAGCAGTATAAGTTATCAGGCACTGAAATTTCTGAAACTTTATCTAATGGATATTTTGAAAATTTGGTGCCAGATCTGTATACAGTATGCCTGAATACATATCCTTTAAAAATTTGACAACGAATATGTCTTAAATATGTGAGAAAATAGAGATATTAACTTTCCTAGTTGAGCAGTATAAGTTATCAGGCACTGAAATATCTGAAACTTTATCTAATGGATATTTTGAAAATTTGATGCCAGATCTGTATACAGTATGCCTGAATACTTATCCTCTAAAAATTTGATAACGAGTATGTCTTAAATATGTGAGAAAATAGAGATATTACCTTTCCTGGTTGAGCAGTATAAGTTATCAGGCACTGAAATTTCTGAAAATTTATCTAATGGATATTTTGAAAATTTGGTGCCAGATCTGTATACAGTATGCCTGAATACTTATCCTTTAAAAATTTGACAACGAGTATGTCTTAAATATGTGAGAAAATAGAGATATTAACTTTCCTAGTTGAGCACTATAAGTTATCAGGCACTGAAATATCTGAAACTTTATCTAATGGATATTTTGAAAATTTGATGCCAGATCTGTATACAGTATGCCTTAATACAAATCCTCTTAAAATTTGACCACGAGTATGTCTTATATATGTGAGAAAATAGAGATATTACCTTTCCTGGTTGAGCAGTATAAGTTATCAGGCACTGAAATTTCTGAAACTTTATCTAATGGAATTTTGAAAATTTGATGCCAAATCTGTATACAGTATGCCTGAATACAAATCCTAACAAAATTTGACCTCGAGTATGTCTTAAATATGTGAGAAAATAGAGATATTACCTTTTCTAGTTGAGCAGTATAAGTAATCAGGCACTGAAATTCCTGAAACTTTATCTAATGGATATTTTGAAAATTTTATGCCAGATATGTATACAGTATGCCTGAATACATATCCTCTGAAAATTTGACCACGAGTATGCCTTAAATATGTGAGAAAATAGAGATATTAACTTTCCTAGTTGAGCACTATAAGTTATCAGGCACTGAAATATCTGAAACTTTATCTAATGGATATATTAAAAATTTGGTGCCAGATATGTATACAGAATGCCTGAATACATATTCTCTGTAAATTTGACTACGGGTATCTCTTAAATATGTTAGAAAATAGAGATTTTAACTTTCCTGGTTGAACAGTATTAATTATCAGGCACTGAAATTTCTGAAACTTTATCTAATGAAATTTTGAAAATTTGATGCCAGATATGTATACAGTATGCGTGAATACATATCCTTTAAAAATTTGACAACGAGTATGTCTTAAATATGTGAGAAAATAGAGATATTAACTTTCCTAGTTGAGCACTATAAGTTATCAGGCACTGAAATATCTGAAACTTTATCTAATGGATATTTTTAAAATTTTATGCCAGATCTGTATACAGTATGCCTGAATACATATCCTCTGAAAGTCACGAGTATGTCTTAAATATGTGAGAAAATAGAGATATTAACTTTCCTAGTTAAGAACTATAAGTTATCAGGCACTGAAATTCCTGAAAATTTGTCTACTGGATATTTTGAAAATTTGATGCCAGATCTGTATACAGTATGCCTGAATACATATTCTCTGTAAATTTAACCACAAGTATATCTTACATGAGATATAAAATTGAGTTTCAACATTATTATTAACATTTATTAACGTTGAGTTAACCAGTATAAGTTATGTCACTGAAATTTCTGAAGATTTAACTAACGGATATTTTATTTTTTTTATGCCAGATCAGTATACAGTATGCCTGAATACAAATAATCTGAAAAATTGACCACGAGTATGTCTTAAATATGTGAGAAAATAGAGATATTAACTTTCCTAGTTAAGCAGTATAAATAATCAGGCACTGAAATTTCTGAAACTTTATCTAATGGATATTTTGAAAATTTTATGCCAGATCTGTATACAGTATGCCTGAATACTTATCCTCTAAAAATTTGATAACGAGTATGTCTTAAATATGTGAGAAAATAGAGATATTCACTTTCCTAGTTGAGCACTATAAGTTATCAGGCACTGAAATATCTGAAACTTTATCTAATGGATATTTTGAAAATTTGATGCCAAATCTGTATATAGTATGCCTGAATACAAATCCTCTGAAAATTTGACCAAGGGTTTGTCTTAAATATGTGAGAAAATAGAGATATTAACTTTCCTACTTGAGCACTATAAGTTATCAGGCACTGAAATATCTGAAATTTTATCTAATGGATATTTTGAAAATTTGATGGCATATCTGTATACAGTATGCCTGAATACAAATCCTAACAAAATTTGACCTCGAGTATGTCTTAAATATGTGAGAAAATAGAGATATTACCTTTCCTGGTTGAGCAGTATAAGTTATCAGGCACTGAAATTTCTGAAAATTTATCTAATGGATATTTTGAAAATTTGGTGCTAGATCTGTATACAGTATGCCTGAATACATATCCTTTAAAAATTTGACAACGAGTATGTCTTAAATATGTGAGAAAATAGAGATATGCATGTAATGATTTTAATACTTGATATTATACAGATATTCTTTGCTAAGTGCTTTTTATCATTTATAGAAGCAAAGATGCTTATGCAGATGCAGATGCATATGCAGATGCACATGTAGATGTAGATGCAGATGCAGATGCATCAGCATCTTTGCTTCTATAAATGATATAAATGATACTTTTATCATTCATAGAAGCAAAGATGCTGATGCAGATGCAGATGCACTTACAGATGCAGTTGTAGATGCAGATGTATCAGCATCTTTGTTTCTATAAATAATATAAATGATACTTTTATTATTTATAGAAGGAAATATGATGTTGCTGATGCAGATGCAGATGCAGATGTAGCATTTATACACTTTTTATACAAATATCGATGATTTTCATATAATTTTGTTGAATTTTTGTGCTAAATTGTGTTTGAATTTTCCTAAGATTTCTACAATAATACAATAATACATTGAAATATTACAAATTTTTAGATTTCTTCCAAATTTCCTGCATATTTACTTGCATATATATATTTACCTGCATACATTTATAGAAAGAAAGATGGTGTTGCAGATGCAGATGCAGATGCAGATGCATATGCAGATGCAGATGTACATACATATGCACATGCAGATGAAAAATTATTTCCTCCAGTTTATATATTAGCAAGGAATATATAGCTATGTATAATTGGTTATTAAAATAACCATTTTCTCTAATTTCTTCCAAAATTCAATCAATATCCTTCTAAGAGTTATCGGCAGAGCAAAATTCGAAATTACATATTTGGCCTATTATAAATATTGCAGCTTTGCTGTACAAATTTTGGGCCCAAGCAAATAAATCTCCTCGCCTTCATTTCCTCTACACACTCAAGTCTCTACATATAAGGCTTCAGGGGACTGAGTCTGAATAATGCGTCCATCTATTTCAGTTACACTAAATTATTTTCATAAAAGGAATGCGCATACTTATATAATAAATATCTCATGACTATTGCTGAAGTATTATAATGCGTGTTTAGTCATAGTCATCAACTATGTTTCATTTATTTAGACTTATAGTTCATGCGTTTTTCTAGACGAGATATATTTTTTCATTTCCACAACATTTTGTAAACATTTATTTATCGTAGCTCAACTGCAATGTTCGTTTAGTTAAACAAATAAACCATTAATAAAATAATAATTCTACAATTTGCATTGCATATTACATACTGCAAATATCCCAATATTGACGGAATATTTTGATATACAAAATTCTTACCCACAATAGCAGATATAAATATTGCAGTTTAATCATAAGTGATGCTAACAATAGAAACACGTACTAAGAAAATACGTGTAATAATATTGCTGAAAAAATAAATAAATTAGTATAATTGTAAAACTTGTAAAGGCGGAAAACTAATTGTAACGGCGGAAAGACCCCATGGAGTCGATAGCCTAATAAAGATTGTTTATATATTGTAAAAATTTATAAGCATATTTTTGTTATATGCACAGTTATAATCAGGATATGTTTGCTGTAAAACTATCAACAAAAATATTATAAAACCGCAGAACCTAAGATCACATGATAATTTATCGAGTTTACATACCACGCTCAATTTAATCTGCAATAATGTTAGTGTTGCTTAAGACATAATTTGATATTGTGTTGAATAGGTTATACAGATCTTACGCAAAGTTGTGTGCATAAATTACATTAATTTTCCCCAGAAATTGATAATTTATACAATTAGTCTTCAAGCATAATACGTTTTAATAAATATTATTGTGTATTGTGTAACCAAGTATTATACAATGTGTAATAATGTAAAGCATTAATTATATTATTGAATATACTGAAAAGATATTCAATAATATCAATAAATATAAGTAGATTTAGAATAAAACACTACTATGTTTGGTTAAAACATAGTAGTTTTTTATTCTAAATTTAATATGGATTACCACAAAGTAAAGGTCTTAACCATTTTAATGATTAAATATAAGTAGATTTTATTCAATAAATTTATGTAGAACAAGTATTTGTTTCCCAGATTTACAAGGCATTTAAAACAGATCTTCGAGACAGATTTAGATTAAGGGACTTTTTATCAGATCTAAAACCCCATTTGGAATAAATGTGTGCACAAGATTCACGTGGCTTTATTTATGGCGCAAATACATATCAAAATCCGTAATTAGAAACTGCTGCGCAAATCCTCAAGAGAGCAATTTAAGAAATGAAGATATGTTAACGAAGCATTATTAAACCGAAGTAATTGGTTTCTACGTAAAGTCATATTTCGAATGCATTTAATTATTTCTGCAGCATGTAACTTGTTAAGGTTAATCTCGTGTATAATAAAATAGTTATAGCTACTTCAAAAGCCGGTGACACGTAAAGCGTTGCATAACCAATTAGCGCCGAATACAATTAAAGTGTTCCAACGTTTTAACTCTCGAGTGTTAAAATTTCAGTGTTTAGCTATATATTTTCGCGTGTTTGGAGCTATATTTTACCAGCTGCAGGTAACGAGAACAATACGCTGGCTTAATGAATTTCTTGGAATGTACCACAGAAAAGGCCCATTCGAGAGGAAATTGTGGGATATTAGCATAGCCCTGAGCAATAATTAAATCCTCAACCGTTAAATAAGCTGAGCCTAAATATACCAAGCTACATGGAACTAAAACTAATTATTGTAATAAATGGATTACCCACAATGATAAAAATTAAGGCTTCTATTATGGCAGAGTTGCACAGTTTTAAACATTTTGCATGTCACAAATAGGATATCTGTATAAAATCAAGTATTAAAATCATTACATTAACAAGATTTAGGACTAGATGCAGATGATTTGCAGATGCAAATTTTGCATCTGCATGTGCATATGCATGTACATCTGCATCTGCATGTGCATCTGCATCTGCATCTGCATCATCATCTTTCCTTCTATAAATGTATGCAGGTAATATATATATATATATATATATATATATATATATATATATATATATATGCAAGTAAATATGCAGGAAATTTGGAAGAAATCTGAAAATTTGTAGTATTTCAATGTATTATTGTATTATTGTAGAAACTTAGGAAAATTCAAACACAATTTAGCACAAAAATTCAACAAAATTATATGAAAATCATCGATATTTGTATAAAAAGTGTATAAATGCTACATCTGCATCTGCATCTGCATCTGCAACATCATATTTCCTTCTATAAATGATAAAAGTATCATTTATTTTATTTATAGAAACAAAGATGCTGATACATCTGCATCTACAACTGCATCTGTATGTGCATCTGCATCTGCATCAGCATCTTTGCTTCTATGAATGATAAAAGTATCATTTACATCATTTATAGAAGCAAAGATGCTGATGCATCTGCATCTATATCTACATCTGCATCTGCATCTACATCTACATGTGCAGATGCATATGCACCTGTATCAGCATCTTTGCTTCTATAAATGATAAAAGCACTTGGCAAAGAATATCTGCATAATACCAAGTATTAAAATCATTATATTAACAAGATTCAGGACTAGTATCAGCAGTATCTATCATCGGCAATATTTCCAAATTAAGATGAACTAATTCGCAGAGTTGGTAAATTACTTACTAACAATGCACGTGTAAGTTGTGTGTATTCGTGTTTCTGGAAGTTTAATGATTAAGATAGGAGATTCGCATTAATACCTGGCATAGATTGTGTCGGAAAGGACGCAAAATAAATTGATTGCTCCAGCCGCAATAGAAATTGGAGGCGATTAATTAATTTTTGGCACAAGTGTGTAAATTGCCGCGATCCCTCAATCAAGGGTAAATAAACAGGATGCGATATTAAGTTTGGATAGGGCCAATTGATAGATGCAACAGCAATTAATATGAAATTTTCCAGAGAGGCAATTATATAATCGATTTCGTATGATAATCATCACAGAGTTATTGCGAAATTTTGATTCAAACTCCTTAATACAACCAACAAATTAAAAAAATCATAAATTATAAATTGCACACTACAAATTACAAATTATAAATTAAAAATTAGGTACAGATTATAAATTATAAATTACAAATGTGTTTTTCGGTAGTCTCAAAGTATAGGTGTTTCTTCATTGCTGGTATCTTAAAAACTAGCGTATCAATAATAACACTATTTATTGTAAACAGCAAGTACTATATGTTTATATCATATATCAATTTTGATTAATATCCAATAAGTAATTCTTGGGATATTTGATATTTAAAGTAATAATGTATTTTCGGTTGTTTGGTAGTATTGATTATTCTTCATTATAACTTCATTAGTGATATTTAAAACAAAACAAAAAACTAGCGATCAATATTAATACTATTTATTACTAATGTAAGTGATATATTTTTAAGATAATCTCAATAAAAATTTATTGACGCGATATGAATAAATGGAATTGAAAACTACAATTACATTTAAGGTTTATATTTTGGCAGCAGTGTATAATGTGTTATTTTCGGTATAACGAAAAGTTGTTCAAGCCCATGCATATCGCATTGGAAGCTATTCAATGTCCCTGTCGTAGTTCAAACGTGAATAATTAGGTACCTAATCTGTTGGAAACGCCACCAAATATCAGCATGTTTTTCATGCCAGTACGAAATTTGTGATATTTCGTAACTACGATTATTAAACGGGGAAAGAAATTTTTAAAATTAGAACAAGAGTTTTATACATACATTTTATAAATGAAATTTGTAGGTATATAAATTACAATACAATATTTAATACAATATCTGTATTACAATACAGAATTAAGGATTCTACATTTTTCAAGATGCATATGCATTGGTTCTATCGTTATATCTCTCTCTATAATTTAGTAAAACGAAGATTTTTTTGTTCACTGAATATACTTATTTATATATTTTTGTGTTTTATGCGATTAATAAAAACAATATTTGCAAATCCATTTTCAATTGAATATATAAATAAAATTGATGTTTGTTTATAATTCATGTAAATTTTAATATTTTCACATTCTGTACGTGTCAACGCCATACGCTAAATAATAATTATAATAAAAACAAACTGGTGGTTAAAATTTCTTTCAACAAAACTTTCACAAGCTACAGACAATATATACCGCAAAACAGCCCTTATTGGAAAGTACCGTTATTAATTTATAATACGTAATCAAGGCATCTAAGTTTAGCACACATTTTAATTAATCATAGCTAACCTGCTCTCTGCGTAATAATTAATAATCATAACGCACCTATCAAGAGAGCACTTAATTAAGGTGCGTTAAATTGCAAATTAAACGATCCACGTGAAACTAGACTTCAATAATTCATCGGAAACCAGTGATTGTTTACAATTGAAAATTCATATTTACACGTGCACGTTGGCATAATGTTTATGTACTCGTGCAATTAGTTAAGTGGTGCGCCAAAGTGAGCCTTAATATTAAAACGGTGACGTGCGGTTTTGCGCAGAGGGAAACTGAGTTAATCCAGCCTTAGATATAATAATTAATGTCAAAATTTAATGTGTTACTCTCCTAGGTTAAGGGTCTACGATGTGAGCTTAGAGCTATCTTGTTTGCCGACGTGGAAAATTTAACGCCATTGATGATAAAACTATTACCAAAAGAAGCTTATTGCGATACCCTCTATTGTGTCATAAGATCAGAATATTATTTAGTGGAAGACATAAAACTTTGCTAAAATTGCAGTCATATCTAGTTTAATGAAATCTCTCTATTATCTCTATAGAAATATCTCTAATATTGCCCAGTTTTTGAAAGTTTTTTTGTTTGATTAGTTTGCATTACAGGCAGTGGTGCGTTATCCTATGGGCAAATTGGGCATTAGGGAAGGGTCCCAAATCTACAAAAGAAGATAACGAATAACGAGAGATAACAAATAACGAGAGATAACGATAACAAGAGATAACAATAACGAGAGGTAACGATAACAAGAGATAATGATAACAAGAGATAACGATAACAACAGATAACGATAACAAGAGATAATGATAACAAGAGATAACGATAACAAGAGATAACGATAACAAGACATAACGATAACAAGAGATAACGATAACAAGAGATAACGACAACTACATTATATTAAGTAAAATTATATTTTTAAGTATTTAAGTTTTAAGTATAAGAGAAGAACCAAGCAGGAAAAAAAAAACTATAATAGACTATGATTTAATAGAGACAGAAAATAGACAATCGGTGTTACAAGTAAAAGTTAAAAGAGGAAGCGAAATTGGCAGCGATAATTACCTAGTAGTCGCTAAAATAAGAGAAACATTCGAAGAAACTAACTATAAACAATAATAGCAGAGGAGGACAAAAACACGACAACATTAGAGCATACAAGCTAAAAGATAAAGAAACTGCCTAAAAATATAGAGAAATGTTAACCAAAGCGTGGACAGATAATAAAACTGAAGTTCACAATAGACTAGAAGAAATGTGGCACAAGTTCAAGGAAACAATAATAAAAACAACAAAGGTATTTGGAACTAATAAAAAAACAGAAGAAAAAAAAACAAGCAGCGTGGTGGGACGAAAACATAAAACAAAAAGTCAAACAAAAAAAGAAAGAATGCCAAAAATACCTGAAATATAAAACAAGCTGAAACTATGAACTATATAAAGAACAAAGAACACAAGTTAAAACAACAATAATAGATGCAAAACAGAAAAAAAGGCAGAATTCGGAGAAAAGTTGGAAAAGGAGAGCAAACGCAATCAAAACCATTGTACAAAGTACTAAAACACCTAAAAAGCAAGAAGAAAGAGAAAACGAGAAAAATATAAGAAGCAAATGGAGAGACACAAATTAAAAGAACAATAATAGATGCAAAACAGGAAAAAAACCGCCAGAATTCGAAGAAAAGTTGGAAAAGGAGAGCAAAAGCAATCAAAACCATTGTACAAAGTACTGAAACACCTAAAAAGCAAGAAGAAAACGAACACGACAAGAATAAAAGAGGAAAACGGAGAGACACAAATTAAAAGAACAATAATAGATGCAAAACAGAAAAAAAAGCTAGAATTCGGAGAAAAGTTGGAAAAGGAGAGAAAAAGCAATCAAAAAACGTTGTACGAAGTACTAAAACACAAACAAGAAGAAAGAGAATACGACAAACAAGACTAATCACATCCATGTATTGTATGGCTACGTGAAAATAAAGAATTGAATTGAATAGAATTGACAAAAATAAAAGAGGAAAACGGAGAGACACGCATGTAAGGACAATAAGACATGTAAAACAGAAAAAAATGGCAGAATTTGAAGAAAAGTTGGAAAAGGAGAGCAAAATGAATCAAAAGTCGTTGTACGAAGTACTAAAAACCTAAGAAAAGAAGAAGAAGGAGAACACAGCATAAATAAAAAAGGAAAATGGAAACATAAGAAAAAAGGATAACAAAGAGATGTAGAGAATACTTTGAAAAACTACTGGAAACAGAAAATACAGTAAATAATAAAAAATTACGACAGAAGAACAAACAAAAGTTGGCGAAGAAGAAGAATAAAGTAACACTGAAATACAGATAAACAAATTGAAAACGACAATAAAAGCACTAAAGAATGGAAAATCAACAAGTGAAGACAGAATATCGACAGAAATCATAAAGAACATAGACGAAAAATGACTTATATTTTTACTGAAAATAGAAGACAATAAAAGACGAAAAAACGATAATAGAGAGATGGAGAGAATACTTTTAAAAACTACTTGAAACAATAAATACAGTAAATAATAAAATAACGAGAGAAGATTAAACAAACGGAATAGTTGGAGAAGAAGAAGAAGAAAGTAACACATAATTAGAAATACAGGAATTAAATGAGGAAATAAAAACACCAAAGAATGGAAAATCAACAGGTGAAGATAGAATACCGACAGAAACATAAAGAACATAGATGAAAAATGGCTAAATTTTTACTGGAAATCGAAGACAATAAAAAAGGAAAAAAGGATAATAGAGAGATACAGAAAATACTTTGAAAAACTACTTGAAACAAAAAATATAGTAAATAATGAAATAACGAGAGAAGAATAAACAAACGGAATAGTTGGGGAAGAAGAAGAAGAAAGCAACACATAAATAGAAATACAGGAATTGAAAAAGGCAATAAAACACTAAACAGTAAAACTATTTTGTTTCTTAACACCAATAAAGAATGGGAAATCAACATATGAACATAGAATAACGATAGAAATCATAAAGAACATAGACGAAAAATGACTTGAATTTTTTACTGGAAATCGAAGATAATAAAAGACGAAAAAAGGATAATAGAGAGATGGATAGAATTCTTTGATAAACTACTTGAAACAGAAAATACAGTAAATAATAAAATAACGACAGAAGGACAAATAAACGGAGAAGTTGTGGAAGAAGATGAAAGCAACACAGAAATAGAGATAGAGAAATTGAAAGAGTAATAAAAACAGGAAAAAATTGAAAAATCAACTGGTGAACACAGAATAACTACAGAAATCATAAAGAACATAGACTATATAGGACTTAAATTTTTACTGGAAATTATGAACAAAATGTGGACAGAAGAAAGAATACCGGAAAACCTAAAAATAAAGTTCATTGTACAACCTACAAGAAATGGGAAAAGAGAGACTGTAATAATTAGACGGGAATAATACTTCTAAGTACTGTAACAAAAATATACAATTTTTTTTTTTAAAGAGTCTAAGGAAGACAATACAAACGGAGTTAACGAATCACAGAAGGGCTACAAAAAAAGGAAGAAGTACGGAAAATCATATCTTCACAATAAAAAAAATAATGAGTAAAAGACTAAATTTTGTATTATTATTGTTTAGTTTCATCCTCAACGAAATTTCAATTATTAATATCAAATTTTCTATTATTTATGCAAATTTCTTAATTATGTATCAAAATTTTAATTATTATTGTCAAAGTTTCAATTCTCCAAAACTTCAAAGATAGGTGCAAAATCTTTGATGATTACTGTCAAATTTTTAGTTTTTTCCACATCAGATAGAAAATGAAAAACTTGTTAGCTTTTTGTGAAAAGCGTGTGAAATAAGGCATGCATTTAATATTCATCTGTATAAAGCAAAGATGACGGAGTATGTTTGATAAATGAACCTGTAAATAGCGCTAAAGATTGTAGGGTGAAAAATGTTTTTGATATTTGTGTTTTATTTTTATTTTTTGTTGTTATTTATTTGATTTGTATTTATATTTTGGAATATGTATGTAGCTTTCTGCTAATAAATATTATTATTATTATTATTATTATTATTATTATTATTACAGATTGAATGTGAGAAACTTAAAAAAATAAAAATAATTTGTCAGAATTTTCAATATGTTTTTTTTACATGGCAAATCCAAAAACAGCACAACATTGAACGTCTTAAACATTATTCTAAAATTTAGATAACAAAATGATATGTTTTTGTTTCACAAATAAGGCACAACTTCTGTATATTTTATGATATTTTCAAGAAATTTGCTTGGTGATTGTCAAAAAAATGAGTTTGTTATAGAAAATTTTGAAATTACGAATAATGTTTAAGACGTTCAAAGTTATGCTGTTTTTGGATGTACCATGTCAAAGAACATATTGAAATTTTTTACAAATTATTTTTATTTTTTATTATTATAGTTTAGTTTTATCATCATCATGGAGATCATAATCTTTATTTTCTTGGCAGTTGAAATTTATGTAAATTTAACAATATTACTAAAAATGAAAATTTGCCTAGTGAGATTTGTGTTTTGTTTTTTAATTTTGACAGAATAATTGAAATTTTAACAAAAATAATGGCAGATGTAACAGTCATCGTTCTAATATGGCAGCACTAATTATTTTTTTGAGAAATCATTAAAATTTTAGCACAATAAATCGAAAATCTGTCAGAATGATTATTGGCAAAATTGTTGAGAGTTTTTGTATAAAATTTGATGGAAATTATAAAAAAAAAAAAATTATTGTCAAAGTTTCAAGTTTCTAAAACTTCAAAGATTGGTACCAAATCTTTGATGATTATTATCAAATTTTCAGTTTTCTCCACATCAAAAACTTGTTAGCTTTATTATTAATTACACATTGAATGTGAGAAACTTAGAAAGCAAAATGATAACTTTTTCTTTTGCAAATAATGCACAAATTCTGTATATTCTATGATATTTGCAAGAAATTTGCTTGGTAATTGCCAAAAAAAATAGTTTGTGATAGACAATTTTGAAATTACGAATAACGAATAAGACATTCAAAGTTATGTTGTTTTTGGATTTACCATATCATGGAACATATTGAAAATTTTGACAAATTATTTTTATTTGTTATTATTATAGTTTAGTTTTATCGCCATCATAGAGACGATAATCTTTATTTTCTTGGCAGTTGAAATTTATGTAAATTTAACAAATTTACTAACAATGAAAATTTACCTGGTGGGATTTGTGGACTTTTTTCAAAATTAGGACAGAATAATTGAAATTTTAACAAAAATAATTGTAGATGTGACAGTTATCATTCTAATAGTGCTTCGACAGCACTAATTTTTTTTTCAGAAATCAATGAAATTTTATCACAATAAGTTGAAAAGCCGTTGGAATGATTTTTGGCAAAAAAATTCATAGTTATTGTATAAAATTTGATAGTAATTATTAAAATATTAATACAGTTGAACATTTTCATTTTCGTTTAATCAATTGATTATAATTTTGACATTTCTTCAACTATTTTTTCATTTCTCAGCTGAAATGTTTTTTTTGTTGTAGTTTTGACACTTCTTTGGCCAATTACTTTTAATTTTGACATTAGTTTGAACAGTTCTTTCTGATTTTGACAGCCCTTTGATCAATTGTTTTCAATTTTGACGTTATTTGAACTAATTGTTTATAATTTGATGAATTAATGATTTCTTGTAAGTTTGACATTTGTTTGACCAATAATTTGTAACTTTCACGTTTGTCTAATTATTTGTTTCGATTTTTTACCATACTTTGATCAATTTTGGGTCGTCGGCAAAAAAAGCATCTCATATTCAGGGTCCTATTTCAGATCACAGATTTTAAAAATGCATGTATTTAAGGCACTGCTTTTGATAACAATGACCACATTTATAACCAATTGCATTGTATAAGTAAGAAATTCTGGAAGAATTTTTGAAGCTTACGCCTGGCGATGTATGATACAATACGTTGTTAATGCTAGAGGGATAATTCTGTTTTATTACAGATGCCGTAATAAGAATTGTCGCAAATTTTGAACACACATCATATTGTGCAGGACAGATATTAATAATTTGAACTTAAAAAACAAAAAATAATAATAAATAATAGAAATGTATTTATTTGGCCATAATCAAATAACTTTCCTACCTGTACCTACAGGGTATTTTTTTGAGTATCAACCCCGGATTTTTCAGAAAATTGAGGCAATACAAAAAACTTCCGAAACAACCTAATTTTCTGAGAAATCCGGTGTGGATATTTTTCAACAAATCACCTTGTATATTATATACAGGGTGTTAATACTAAGTTGTAACATCCGAAAATGGCAGTTAGAACTCATTGAAACAAAAAACTTTTCTTAGTTTAAATTTTTTGAATTGGAGCCCAAGTTCATTGTTATTGGCGTTCTTTTGTTTTTCGAAAAATCGTCATTACTCCCTTATTTTAAGAAATATTTGAAAAATACAAAAACGTTCAACGTGCGCTATCGGTTTTCTAAAATATTTGTATTTACAATTATTTTCTATTTTATCAAATAACAAAATGGCGACCGAAGAAAAATTTCGAAACAAGATATTTTGAAAATCACTCGATTGATTTTTGAAAATAAAACATTTATGAAATCCTTAAACTATATTATAACATTTGTCTGAAACATTTTTTTCGACCTGTCCAAAAAAGCTATTATTCAAATTGAATTTCAAGATAAATTTTTACAAACTGCAACAATCATTTAAAACAAAGTAGGCTAACCTTAAGTTAGGCCATTAAAAAAGTTGAGGCACGTATTTTCTAGTTTGTACGTTCAAATTTAAATACTTTTTGATATTGTTCTTCAGAAATTTCTGCTTTATCTTGAAAAGTTTCTGTCACGTTTATCATTTGTGTGCGCATTTTGAATAATTTTTGTATAAAAATGCATAATTATCAAAACAGACAAATGTTATAAGATAGTTCAAGGATTTTATAAATGTTTTATTTTAAAAAATCGATCGATTGGTTTTCAATATATCGTGCTTAGAAATTTTTGATAGGTCGCCATTTTGTTATTTGATAAAATAGAAAATAATTGTAAATACAAATGTTTTAGAGAACCGAAAGCTCATGTTGAACGTTTTTGTATTTTTTAAATATTTCTTAAAATAAGGGAGTAATGACGATTTTTCGAAAAACAAAAGAACGCCAATAACTATGAACGTGGGCTCCAATTCAAAAATTTGAACTAAGAAAAGTTGTTTGTTTCAATGAGTTCTAACTGCCATTTTCGGGTGTTACAACTTAGTATTAACACCCTGTATATATTTGTGTTATAGTTTCATCCATAAGAAAAATAAGTATTCCAAAAGCGTGATCATAACACATAGCTAGAGCTCCATCGGTATAGAAACCGGCTTTTCCCATACAATATTATGTTTCTCATTATATTCCAATATGTTTTTGCCGTCAATACCGTTTGATGTCGTTTCTAGTTTCTGCGGAATCAATGGTTCCTCTTTGATTATCTTATCATCCTTTAAAAAGCGGACAAACACGAGTAATGATAACAATTTGAAACGTCTCCCTATGCATCACACTGCAAAGCAAAATAAGGCGTTTTTTAATTATTATTTGTTATTTTACGTACTTACTGGTATTTAATAAAAATATTTATTTATTTATGTTAATTATTTATTTCTCTAACTAGTTTCCGCTTGGATGTTATTTAGCTTTTCGTATTATGTTAGTTTTTTTTGTTATATAATTTGAAACGTCTGTCTATTGTTTTGTATCACACTGTAAAGCAAAATAAGGCGTTTTTTAAATTATTATTTGTTATTTTAAGTAGTTACTGGTATTTAGTAAAAATATTTATTTATTTATATTAATTATTTCTAGGACTTGTTTCGGCTTCAATGTTATTTGAATTTTTGTATTATTTCAGTTTTTTTTATTATATAAATATACAAAAGAAGAACAAGAAGAAAACAAATAATATTATATTATATTTTTTTCACTCACTGCTAAAGTTTTGAATCTAGTTGATTATAATAAATATTGAATGGACGGAAAGTAATTGCGCACTATTCTAAAGATAACATGGCAAAATATCTTTGGAAGTTGGAAAACGTTTACTCCATTTAACAATTGCTGCCGTATTAACGGCTAAATGGTCCGGACTAAACAATGATTGGTGCATTTGCCGTAGACTCGCCGGCAATACAATTTTGATTAATGGAATCTTTGCTATGATATAAAACAATTTAATTAAATTATACATAAAAATGAGGGCGCAAGAACTTGTGCGATTAAAGTGAACGTAAAAAGACGCCTTTTTATAGTGTTCCCTTCCTTGGATGTTCCTCTTGGTATTAGGTTTCCTTGATTAAACCTTTGATCTCTGCGAACGGTTTCAACGCTTTGGCAGCATGCAATCGAATACTCATTTATACATATTTTGCCTTAAATATACACTTTATATCTGAGTATAGAAAAAGCAATAAAATTTTAGTAAACGAAACGAAACGATTATTTACAGACTCCCTATCAACGCTTTGTTTCAGAAATTCATTATGTAAAATTGTTTATACACTGTGTATCAGTCAAATGGAATATATTCGATAATAAATAAATGGGGGCGTGTTCGAAAAAACGCTCGGACACGTCGATTGTTATTTTTAGTTGCGCATTTTTTTCAACAAAAACTTTTTATACAGGGTGTGTCATGTGACCATGGCCAATACCAACTTTCTTATTTTAAATGCAACATCTGGTATATTATTCAATTTTTGGATTCTTCAGAAAATTCTAGACATATTTCATGTACAATGACCTATACCTATCTTCAACTGTTTCGGAAATATTAAGTGTTTTCAGATTTATTCCAAAAATTAACATTAAAAAAAGAAAATTATTTGATTACAGAAATTCGTTACAACACACTCAAAAACTAATAAGTAATACTGTTTATTTCTTGATAATGTAAAAAAAACAAAAAAAAACAATAAATTTCAATGGAGGAGATGTTCAAAATGCTCGCCGTGAACGTCTTGGCAACATCCTAATCTTAAATAGAAATTTCTTCTAACGTTACTCAACATCTCAGGCGTGACCGATCTAATCGCAAGCATTATTCGTCTTCTTAAGTCAGCTAAGTCGAGGGGTTTAGTTTTGTATACAATACTTTTGACATATCCCCATAAGAAGAAGTCTAATGACGTCAGATCAGGGGATCGTGCTGGCCATTCCATCGTCCTCGCCTCCCTATCCACCGATTTGAAAATATTCGGAAATCTGAAAACACTTAATATTTCCGAAACAGTTGAAGATAGGTATAGGACATTGTACATGAAATATGTCTAGAATTTTCTGAAGAATCCAAAAATTGAATAATATACCAGGTGTTGCATTTAAAATAAGAAAGTTGGTATTGGCCACGGTCACATGACACACCCTGTATAAAACGTTTTTGTTGAAAAAAATGCGCAACTAAAAATAACAATCGACGTGTCCGAGCGTTTTTTCGAACACGCCCCCATTTATTTATTATTGAATTTATTCCATTGGGCTGATACGCCCTGTATAATTTTCTAGCTGTTTACAGCCATTTCAGTACGTTAATTTCCCAACATAATTACTTTCTTTAACGCGACATTTAGTTTTTCTAAGTTGGTACTTCGCAGATCGCAGAACTTCGCGTCACATGGATTAACAAGCGCTTTGTTGATAAATGAAAACGTTACAGTAAAATTTGCAATGAAAATATTATTAATATAACAATGAATTATTTATAGAAAAAACATATTTATTGCTGCGAATGAAAAAAAATTATAAACAACTTGTGAATAAGTCAATTGTAGTAATCGTCTTTTAAAATACTTGCCGCTTCGCGGCTCGTATTTTAAATTTGGACTCGTGCAATAAACTACGACTTATTTCACTTGTTGTTTAATATACTATTCTGATACATACAAATAGTTTAATGAAATTGAAAAAATAGTATAAACAACTCCTGCATAAGTCAATTGTAGCAATCGTCCTTTAAAATACTTGCCGCTTCGCGGCTCGTATTTTAAATTTGTCCTCGTGCAATAAACTACGACTTATTTCACACTTGTTATTTTATATACTATTCTGATACATACAAATAGTTTAATTAAATGAAAAAAATAGTGTAAACAAGTCAATTGTAGCAATCGTCCTTTAAAATACGAGCCGCGAAGCGGCAAATTTGTCCTCGTGCAATAAACTATGACTTATTTCACTTGTCGTTTAATATACTATTCTGAAACATACAAACAGTTTAATGGAATGAACCGAATTTTATTCAAAAATGTAGGCAGTTTTTTGTATGTAATTTATTTATCAATTATGATTCTATAACAAAATATAATATTCTCTCACATATATTTCGTACTGATTCTATTTCCCACAAGTTTATTCTATGTTATTTGATTATAAATTATGATTCCTCAACAAAGCATTACATCCACTTGTACATTTACGATTACAATGATATTTATTATGCAACGCCTTAGCCACCCCAAAGTGCGAGGGGTGTATTTATTATAAGCTTTGTTTTGAAGAGAGGTTAAAATTAGGTTTACCCACTCGTTCAGGAAGTACGTGGTTTCAAGGATCCTGTTTGTTTGTGCAAAATGTAGAATTTAATATCAGTGTCGTTGCGCACATTTATGGGAGCAATGTGTTGCAAATGCTCGTTGCCACATTTAATTTTACCGATGCGTTCTTTTATGGGGGTAGCACATTATTGATGCCCTGAAGAGTGCCAACAGAGAATTGCGACGCAATCTTGTATGTCGGCGTTTTACCCATGAGATGCGATGGCAGTTGTTTAGGAGAAACACTATGAAAACTTCGAACTAATGGTTATTAATTATGTTACTCAACAGTACGTTGTAGAGATGAATATAGAATTCGCTTTGATATTTGCCTTATCTGTTCAGCAATTTACTATATCTAATTGATTTTTATGATATTAGATTTTTCTGATGTTATCAATTTATTATTTACTAACATTTTAGAAACACGTCTTAAATAAACTGCATAATTATTATCATACAGATTTTCGCAGCAAAGGCACATCGCAAATATGACATAATAATATAGAATACCAACTTTCTCAAAATATATATGAAACTATAATCTGCAAAACAATTTACTATAACTAATTGATTTTTATGGTGTTAAATTTTGCTGATGCTATTTATTTATATTTTACTAATATTTTAGAAATGCATCGTAAATAATCTGCAAAATTATTATCATACAGATTTTCGCAGCAATGGAACATCGCAAATATGCTATAATAATACCAACTTTCTCAAAATATATATGAAACTATAATCTGCAAAGCAATTTACTATAACTAATTGATTTTTATGGTGTTCAATTTTGCTGATGTTATTTATTTATATTTTACTAAAATTTTAGAAATGCGTCTTAAATAATCTGCAAAATTATTATCATACAAATTTTCGCAGCAATGGAACATCGCAAATATGCTATAATAATACCAACTTTCTCAAAATATATATGAAACTATAATCTGCAAAGCAATTTACTATATCTAATTGATTTTTGTAATGTTAAATTTTGCTGATGTTATTTATTTATATTTTACTAATATTTTACTAATATTTTACTAATATTTTAGAGATGCGTCTTAAATAATCTGCAAAATTATTATGATACAGATTTTTGCAGCAATGGCACATAGCAAATATGACATAATGATACCAACTTTCTCAAAATATATACGAAACTATAATCTGCAAAGCTGTTATGGGGCGGATTTCAGCAGCTAAAGTCCGGACAAATATACATTTAATACGGCGAAATGTATCTACAGTATTTTAGTAGTATTAGCTTTTCAATTTTTTTAAATTAAGAAAAACAATATTTTGAAAAATGGGTTTTTACTATTATTAATAGTATCTAAATAACCCAATCACTTGCGTAAAAATACATTTAATTGTTCCTGGCATGATAAAACATACATATACATATGCTACCATACACTAACATACACTACTATACCATTCAAATACAGTCATGCTCACATAAATCTAGTACAAACAAATTGACATTGCTATATAAAATTGCTATTGAAGCCTAATTTCTTGTACTAGATTTATGTGAGTATGACTGTACATATAACAATAATAATTTCTAATAGGAAACTGCAAATTTTTTACTGAAAACTGCAAAATATTTACTGGAAACGAAGAAATTTTCATAAAAACAAAGTAAACCTTGAAATTGTACTTGAAAATTACAAATTTTGATAGAAAATTTCGAAATTTTACATTAGTAAATTAAACATTACAGTAAAAATTATCATATTAAGTATTAATTTAAAATTTATGTTGCAGTGGCTATGGTTTTACTGGAAATGATGAAATATCCATTGGTACATTTTTTTACGAAAATTATGAAATTGCATTTGAAAATTTCAAATTTTCATTGCAAATTGCGAAATTTCTGTTTGTAAATTAAACATTGCAGTGAAAGTTATAAAATTGTCAGCATAAATTAAAATAATTACCGACGAAATTTTCATTGAAACTTGTAAAGTAAGTAGGTTGACATTTATTTACAATTAAAATATCAAACGGGCAAAAGAGTCCATGATTTTAAATTCACTAAATCAGTTCACAAATTAGTTGTATTAATTTAACTATAAAAAATATCAGAAACTTAAATAGGAAAGTTTCGCTATGAAACTGAGAACAGTGAAAAACCACGTTTCTGCATGTTTCAGCAATTTTTTTTCAGCTATTAACTTTCTAGGTATAACCAGGTATAACTCGATATGAATTAAGTATCTAGGTTTTTTATAAGACAATAAGATTATCTGATTTCCTGATTTTCTGATTTTCCTGATTTTCTGATTCCCTGATTTTTGTAATGAGCAACTACACGTTTATTCTGAATTTAAGAGGTTTTTACAAATATTCACATAAACTACATATATTTCAGAAATTTAGATGCTGCACATGGTTTCTTTTAAATTTCTATAAATTTTCTGGATTTTCCGGTACGATTTCGAAATATTTATTAATGTTGACATACATAGAATTGAATTTTTCAACAACCCGAAGAATTTCGAAATTAAACTCTGCACATGATTTTGTTTACTATACTGAATTTTGGAGATATTTTCGAAAAAATTATGAATATTTGCAGAATATTCAAAGGGATTTTTCGAATATTTTCGAAATATACAAAAACTGCGAAGAAACCTGGACATTATCATGCTATATTATTTTGAAATTTCCTACAAACTAGCATATTTTTGGAATACATGGGTATGCTTACGCAATTTCCTGGGAAACTTGCAAAATTTCCCACAAATTAAAAAAGAAAAAAAAACAATAATAATTTTCAACAAGAAACTGCAAAATGTATACTGAAAACTGCAAAATATTTACAGGAAACGAAAAAAAACGAAATGCTTACGCAATTTTCTGGGAAACTGGCAAAATTTCGCACAAATTAAAAAAAGAAACAAATTGAAATTGCATTTGAAAATTTCATACTTTCATTGTAAATTGCGAAATTTCTGTTGGTAAATTAAACATTGCAGTGAAAGTTATAAACTAATAATTACCGACGAAATTTTCATTGAAAATTATAAAGCAAGAAGGTAGACATTTATTTACAATTAAAATATCAAACGGGCCAAAAAGTCCATGATTTTAAATTAACTATCAAAAATATCAGAAACTTCAAAAGGAAAGTTTCGCTATGAAACTGAGAACAGTGAAAAACCAAGTTTCTGCATGTTTCAGCACTTTTAAGAAACTAGTTAGGCGATAAAAATAAATAATTAAATAAATAAACAAATACCAGTAAGTGCTTATTTAAACAACCTTAAAAAATGAATTTCATGTTCATGAAAATCTGAACACTTCGTATAATTTTTGAAGGTATCTAAATCAATTACGAAATTTCTAGATTTTTTTCCATATTCGGGAATATTTTTGGGAAAATTTACCGAATTTTCAATAACATGTACGAGATTTTCACTAAAATGTGTATAACTTACTCAGGAGGATACAATACATTTTTAAGGATTTTCAGGTTTTCTCGGACATTTAATGTATATTTGTAATACATATTTTGCAAGTTTATACAATTCCCTGATAAATCATATTTTCGTAATATCAATGCCTAGTATCAATGCATATTGACAATACTCTGTCAAATTATGACAGTAACCAATTACACCATAGGTGGAGGAGTAGTAGGTATTATTATTATTATTATTATTATTATTATTATTATTGCAAACTATTCAATACTAATTAAGAATTTAATTGGAAGTAGTCAATGATAGATTGAAAAATAAAAAAAATCATTATAAATAACTTCAGCTGAATTTAAAAAAAAGTAAATTTGAAAATATGATACCTTTTTATTGTATAAAATGGGCAAGTGCAAAGTTATTACCGGAGAAATATATTACATTTTATTACTTTATCTACAACTTACATATTTTCATTATACATTGAAAATTTTAATTAATAAAAGCAAAATTTTACGTGTAAAAGCTCCATTATCACTGAAAATTTCGATATTAGGGTTAGCTAAAGTTAGTTTAGATAGTTGGGCAGCTCAGTTCTAAGTTATTATTTTTACATTTACTGTAAAATATACAGTAAATGTATATTATGTATATGATTTATGGTATATGGTATATTATGTATATTATGTATAAGACTTTTCATAATACATATTTTGCAAGTTTATACAAGTCCCTGATAAATCGTATTTTCGTAATAAGATTATCTGATTTGCTGATTCTCCGATTTTCTGATTCCCTGATTCTTGTAATGAGCAACTAGGTACAGGTTTTTTTCTGAATTTAAGACGTTTTTAGAAATATTTACATAAACTACATATATTACAGAAATTTAAATGCTGCACATGGTTTCATTTAATTTTCCATAAATTTTCTGGTTTTTCCGGTACGATTTTGAAATATTTATGATAGTTGACATACAATGCAATGGATATTTGAACAATCCGAATAATTTCGAAACTAAACGCTGTGCATGATTTTGTTTACTTTACAGAATTTTAGATATATTTTCGAAAGACTTATGAATATTTACAGAATATTCAAAGCGATTTGTCGAATATTTTCGAAATATACAAAAACTGTTGTTTTTGTCAAAATCATGTTGTATTATTTTGGAATTTCCTATAAACTGGCATATTTTTGGAATACATGGGTATGCTTACGCAATTTCCTGGGAAAGTGGCAAAATTTCTCACAAGTTAAAAAAGAAACAAATTGAAATTGCATTTGAAAATTTCATACTTTCATTGTAAATTGCGAAATTTCTGTTGGTAAATTAAACATTGCAGTGAAAGTTATAAACTAATAATTACCGACGAAATTTTCATTGAAAATTATAAAGCAAGAAGGTAGACATTTATTAACAATTAAAATATCAAACGGGCCAAAAAGTCCATGATTTTAAATTAACTATCAAAAATATCAGAAACTTCAAAAGGAAAGTTTCGCTATGAAACTGAGAAAAGTGAAAAACCACATTTCTGCATGTTTTAGCTTTTTTCAGCTATTAAGTTTCTAGGTATAACCAAGTATAACTAGATATGAATTAAGTATCTACGTTTTTTTATAAGACAATAAGATTATCTGATTTCAATGAGCAACTACACGTTTTTTTTCTGAATTTAAGAGGTTTTTAGAAATATTTACGTAACTACATATTTTAGAGAAATTTAAATGCTGCACATGGTTTCATTTAATTTTCTACAAATATTCTGGATTTTCCGGTACGATTTTGAAATATTTATTAATGTTGACATACATTGAAATGGATTTTTCAACAATCCGAACAATTTCGAAATTAAACGCTGTGCATGATTTTGTTTACTTTACAGAATTTAGGATATATTTTCGAAAGACTTTCGAATGTTTTTCGAATGTTTTCGAAATATACAAAAACTGTGAAGAAACCTGGACATTATCATTTCATTTCATATCATTTCATCATTTATTTATATTATGACTCTAAATAGAGTATTACATTATCATGTTGTATTATTTTGAAATTTCGTACAAACTGGCATATTTTCGGTATACATGGATATGGTTAGATATATTCTATTTTTAAGAGCATGTTTTCCATTTATGAGAGCATGTTTTTAATTTTTTAGAGGATATTTTCTGTTTTTAAGAGTATTTTTGTCTATTTTTAAGGGCATATTTAAGAGCTTAAAATAGTTTTTTTGGAGAATGTTTTTGGTTGCACTAATAACTATAAATGAAGAATCTGCAATTGTCTAGTTGTCTTTCAGGACATTTTTATAGATTTCATATTTATAGAAAAAATGAAGAATTGCAATTGTTTCGTTTTTTCGGGAGTCATATTTATAAAAACAAGCAAAGCATCTGCAATTGTTTAGTTTTTCGGCAGTTATAGTTATAGAAAAAATGAAGAATTGCAATTGTTTAGTTTTTTTCAGGAGTCATATCTATAAAAAAATGAAAAATCTGCAATTGTTTAGATTATGCAGGAGTCATAATTATAAACGATGAAGATTCTGTAATTGTTTAATTTTTTTCAATAGTCATATTTATAAAAAAAATAAGAATCTGCAATTGTTTAGTTTATGCAGGAGTCATATTTATAAAAATGAAGAATCTGTAATTGTTCATTTTTTTCAATAGTCATATTTATATATAAAAAAAATAAGAATATGCAATTGCTAAGCTTATATATTTTCTATTTTGAAGATTGTATTTTCCATTTTTAAGAGCATATTTTAAGAGCTGAAAATAGTATTTTTGGAGAATATTTTGGGTTGCAGTAATAACTATAAATGAAGAATCTGCAATTGTTTAGTTGTCTTTCAGGAGTCATATTTATATATAAAAAATGAAGAATTGCAATTGTTTAGTGTTTTTTTAAGGAGTCATATTTATAAAAAAAGTAAAGAATTTGCAATTGTTTTGTTTTTTCAACAGTCATATTTATAGAAAAAATGAAGAATTGCAATTATTTAGATTTTTTCAGGAGTCATATTTATATAAAAAAAGTAAAGCATCTGCATTTGTTTAGTTTCTTCGACAGTCATATTTATAGAAAAAATGAAGAATTGCAATTGTTTGGTTTTTTTCAGGAGTTATATTTAAAAAAAAAATAAAGAATCTGCAATTATTTTGTTTATGCAGGGGTCATATTTATAAAAATGAAGAATCTGTAATTGTTTAATTTCTTTCAATAGTCATATTTATAAAAAAAAAATATAAGAATATGCAATTGCTAAGCTTATATATTTTCTATTTTTAAGATTATATTTTCCATTTTTAAGAGCATATTTTAATAAGAGCTTAAAATAGTTTTTTTGGAGAATATTTTGGGTTGCACTAATAACTATAAATGAAGAATCTGCAACTGTCTAGTTATCTTTCAGGAGTCATATTTAAAAAAAAATGTAAAGAATCTGCAATTGTTTAGTTTTTCAACAGTCATATTTATAGAAAAAATGAAGAATTGCAATTGTTTAGTTTTTTCAGGAGTCAAATTTATATAAAAAAGTAAAGCATCTGTAATTGTTTAGTTTTTTCGACAGTCATATTTATAGAAAAAATGAAGAATTGCAATTGTTTGTTTTTCAGAAGTCAAATTTATAAAAAATGTAAAGAACCTGCAATTTTTAAGTTTTTTCAACAGTCATATTTATAGAAAAAATGAAGAATTGCAATTGTTTAGTTTTTTCAGGAGTCATGTTTATAAAAAGAAGTAAAGCATCTGCAATTGTTTAGTTTTTCGACAGTCATATTTATAGAAAAAATTAAGAATCTGTAATTGTTTAATTTTTTTCAATAGTCATATTTATAAAAAAAAAAATAAGAATATGCAATTGTTTAAGCTTATATATTTTCTATTTTTAAGATTATATTTTCCAATTTTAAGAGTATATTTTAAGAGCTTAAAATAGGTTTTTTGGAGAATATTTTTGGTTGCACTAATAACTATAAATGGAGAATCTGCAATTGTTTAGTTGTTTTTCAGGAGTCATATTTATATAAAAAAAGGAGAATTTAAATTGTTTAGTGTTTTTTTCAGGAGTCATATTTATAAAAAAATGAAGAATTGCAATTGTTCAGTTTTTTTTCAGGAGTCATATTTATAAAAAAAAGTAATGCATCTGCAATTGTTTAGTTTGTCGACAGTCATATTTATAGAAAAAATGAAGAATTGCAATTGTTTAGTGTTTTTCAGGAGTCATATTTATAAAAAAATGAAGAATCTGCATTGTTTAGTTTATGCAGGAGTCATATTTATAAACGATGAAGAATCTGTAATTGTTTAATTTTTTTCAATAGTGTCATATTTATAAATAAAATAAGAATATGCAATTGCTAAGCTTATATATTTTCTACTTTTAAGATTATATTTTCCATTTTTAAGAGCATATTCTAAGAGCTTAAAATAGGTTTTTTGGAGAATATTTTTTGTAGCACCAATAATTATAAATGAAGAATCTGCAATTGTTTAGTTGTCTTTCAGGAGTCATATTTATATATAAAAAAAGAAGAATTGCAATTGTTTACTGTTTTTTTCAGGAGTCATATTTATAAAAAAAGTAAAGAATCTGCAATTGTTTAGTTTTTTTCAGGAGTCATATTTATAAAAAAATGAAGAATCTGCAATTGTTTAATTCATTTCAACAGTCATATTTATATATATAAAAAAATGAAGAATTGCAAATTGTTTAGTGTTTTTTTCAGGAGTCATATTTAGAAAAAAAAAGTAAAGAACCTGCAATTGTTTAGTTTTTTCAACAGTCATATTTATAGAAAAAATGAAAAATTGCAATTGTTTAGTTTTTCAGGAGTCGTATTTATAAAAAAAAGTAAAGCATCTGCAATAGTTTAGTTTTTCGACAGTCATGTTTATAGAAAAAATGAATAATTGCAATTGTTTAGTTTTTCAGGACTCATATTTATAAAAAAAAGTAAAGCATCTGCAATTGTTTAGTTTGTCGACAGTCATATTTATATAAAAAATAAAGAATCTGCAATTGTTTAGTTGTCTTTCAGGAGTCATATTTATATACACAAAAGAAGAATTACAATTGTATAGTGTTTTTTTTCAGGTGTCATATTTATAAAAAAATGTAAATAATCTATAATTGTTTAGTTTTTTCAACAGTCATATTTATAGAAAAAAAAAAGAATTGCAATTGTTTAGTTTTTTCAGGAGTCATATTTATAAAAAAAAGTAAAGCATATGCAATTGTTTAGTTTTTCGACATTCATATTTTTAAAAAAAATGAAGAATTGCAAGTGTTTAGTTTTTTTCAGGAGTCATATTTATAAAAAAAGTAAAGCATCTGCAATTGTTTAGTTTTTCGACAGTCATATTTATATAAAAAATGAAGAATCTGCAATTGTTTAGTTGTCTTTCAGGAGTCATATTTATATACAAAAAAGAAGAATTACAATTGTATAGTGTTTTTTCAGGAGTCATATATATAAAAAAATGTAAATAATCTATAATTGTTTAGGTTTTTCAACAGTCTTAATTATAGAAAAAATGAAGAATTGCAATTGTTTAGTTTTTTCAGGAGTCATATTTATAAAAAAAAGTAAAGCATATGCAATTGTTTAGTTTTTCGACAGTCATATTTATAGAAAAAATGAAGAATTGCAATTGTTTAGTATTTTTCAGGAGTCATATTTATAAAAAAATGAAGAATCTGTAATTGTTTAGTTTATGCAGGAGTCGTATTGATTAAAGATGAAGAATCTGCAATTGTTTAATTTGTTTCAATAGTCATGTTTATAAAAAAAAATAAGAATATGCAATTGCTAAGCTTAAATATTTTCTATTTTTAAGATTATATTTTCCATCTTTAAGAGCACATTTTAAGAGCTTGAAATAGTTTTTTTGGAGAATATTTTTGGTTGCACTAATAACTATAAATGAAGAATCTGCAATTGTTTAGTTGTGTTTCAGGAGGCATATTTATATAAAAAAAGGAGAATTGAAATTGTCTAGTGTTTTTTTCAGTAGTCATACTTATAAAAAAAGGAAAGAGTCTGCAATTGTTTCGTTTTTCAACAGTCATATTTATAGAAAAAATGAAGAATTGCAATTATTAGTTTTTCAGGAGTCATATTTATAAAAAAAAGTAAAGCATATGCAATTGTTTAGTTTTTCGACAGTCATATTTATAGAAAAAATGAAGAATTGCAATTGTTTAGTATTTTTCAGGAGTCATATTTATAAAAAAATGAAGAATCTGTAATTGATTAGTTTATGCAGGAGTCGTATTGATTAAAGATGAAGAATCTGTAATTGTTTAATTTGTTTCAATAGTCATGTTTATAAAAAAAAATAAGAATATGCAATTGCTAAGCTTAAATATTTTCTATTTTTAAGATTATATTTTCCATCTTTAAGAGCACATTTTAAGAGCTTGAAATAGTTTTTTTGGAGAATATTTTTGGTTGCACTAATAACTATAAATGAAGAATCTGCAATTGTTTAGTTGTCTTTCAGGAGGCATAATTATATAAAAAAAGGAGAATTGAAATTGTCTAGTGTTTTTTTCAGTAGTCATACTTATAAAAAAAAGTAAAGAATCTGCAATTGTTTCGTTTTTCAACAGTCATATTTATAGAAAAAATGAAGAATTGCAATTATTAGTTTTTCAGGAGTCATATTTATAAAAAAAAGTAAAACATCTGCAATTGTTTAGTTTTTCGACAGTCATATTTATGGAAAAAATGAAGAATTGCAATTGTTTAGTTTTTTTCAGGAGTCATATTTATAAAAAAATGAAAAATCTGCAATAGTTTAGTTTATGCAGGAGTCATATTTATAAAAAATGAAGAAGCTGTAATTGTTTAATTTTTTTAAATAGTCATATTTATAAAAAAAATTAAGAATATGCAATTGTTAAGCTCTTTTTTCATGAGTCATATTTATAAAAATATGAAGAAACTGCAATTATTTAGTTTTTTTGTCAGAAGTCATATTTATAAAATAAGTATATGGCATTCTAAAAAGGTTGTAAACCTAATTATAATTATAGATTATACCTAATAACCTAATTTTTGATATTTGGTTATATGTTGTGGAAAATTCACATTCAAAATGTAAAACGGTAAAGAGCGGTAATAATTCTTATTACGACTTTGGGGAAATATTGTCTGTGTTGTAAATCAATACACCATGTAGATTACAGACACCTCTGTTCCTAAATTTAAAAAAATGACAGCTATGTACTATTTTAAAAATTATTCAAAATAACACCATTAATATTTTTACTCATAGTATTACTCTGTGCGTAAGAATATCAGGAAGTAGCAATATCAGTCATCTGAAAATGTATGTTTGCACAGATTGTTATTTAAACAGGAAACAACCAACCCCTGTTGACCTTCTTTGCTCGGGATTATTTAATCCATTATGCTAATAAGCTATTTCCGCAGAGGGAATATTCATGAATCGACTTCCTTTCTCGAATCGCCCTATTTTTACAAAACCCATCTGACTCTTATACCCTCAAACAATTCGTTGCGATATTAAGCACACATTTTATGAATTCGCAAAATTAATATCAACTTTTTACAAATAGATACTTGTTGGCGTACAATTGGAGTGAATACTAATTACAAATCAATATTTGTGTTGCATTCTCTCATTTAGTTTAAGTGTCGCGAGCATTCTTTGCCACATCGTGAGGAATTATTACATGCACAAATAGGATCATGAGATAAACCGTCTGGCGCTGAAGATTATGGTAATTGGACTCACAAGAAAACAATAAAAACGACATCTACAAGCTAAGCGAAACGGAGGAAATTGAAAATCCGATTTCACAAGCAAAAATGCAGACCAGATTGTAATACGCTCACAGCTTCTACTACACTCAAGTTGGCATTTGATCGACTACCAGCAATACTTTTATATATTAAACGCGATATATTAAACCAAATTTGCAGCAATTTATCACTATATTCTATTGAATTAAATAAACTTTGTTAGAAAATTAGTCTATATGCGTGATGTAAATATTCACATTAACGCTTCACTTTTGCCGACAGCTCAACTTTATGCATTTGCACAAGTACCTGCTCATGTATATTTGGCCAATACAATTCTAATATTTTGCCTAATTAATTTGTCATTGATTGATTTATATGAATTAGAGTTTTAGTTTCAATTCCGTACTACTGCATTTATAACAGTCATGCTAACATAATTCATTTATAATTGTACGTGTATTTAAGTGAACTATTATAACTGAACGAATTCTAGATTAACAAACTTGGAATATACATATTCTGAGAGTTAAAATATAAATTACAACTATGAAACTTTTAATTATAAATATTTCGTTATATATATATATATTTATATATTTTTTTAAATTAGTTCCTTTGATGTAGCTATTCCCTTTTGTGGTTACTCAGGGCAACCCTTTAATTTATATGTATATGCTGCGCTTTTGATGTGTACATTTTTAACGCTTTATTCAAATTTGTCTTATATACAGGGTGTTTCAAATTAAACCACCCAAATCCCAAAATTATGCATTTTCTTTTTGTTAGATATTTAAAACGATTTTCGCTTTTTATGCTGCGCTTTCGATGTGTACATTTTAAACGCTTTATCCAAATTTGTTTCATTTACAGGGTGTTTGAAATTAAACCACCCGAATTCCAAAATTATGTATTGCATTTTCTTTTTGTAAAATATTTAAACCGATTTTCTCTTCTTATGCTGCGCTTTTGATGTGTACATTTCAAATGCTTTATTCAAATTTGTTTCATTTGCAGGGTGTTTCAAATAAAACCCCTGAAATTTCAAAATTATATATTGCATTTTCTTTTTGTTAAATATTTAAAACGATTTACCCCCTTCTGGTTTTTCGATTAAAAATCAAATCTCGTAGACTTAATTTAATCGGATTTTAATGGTATTAATTGGTTTGGGAGCGTCATGTTTTTACTACTTACAGTATATACAGGGTGGTCACGTAAACTTTCGTTTAAAGATCATAGGGTGCCCATTTGAATAAATAATAAAATACATAGTAAATTCCGTTCGTTACTTCAGTTAGTTTTTGCAAAACTTGTAATTTGACACTTATTTTCCAAATTATGACCAAACTGAAAATTTTGCAAACTAAGTAACAATTTAGTATATAATATCCGATAGCGCGAAAACTGTCAAAACTATCAATAATTGTCAAACTATTGATAAATTTTAACCTTAAACTTTAAGTTTTCAACAAAAATGCATTCAATTATCAATTTTGTTCAAAATATGCAATAAAGTTCTGAACAAAATAACTGTAAAAGTGTCTCTCCAGTTTGTACAACAAAATATCAAGTCAATAACTGTTAACGTGTTGATGCATTTTATACCAACTGGCTGTTAAACTTTAAGTTTTCAACAAAAATACTATCATTAATCAATTTTGTTCAAAATAAGCATTAAAAGTCTAAACAAAATAACTGTAAAAGTGTCTCTCTAGTTTGTATAACAAAATGTCAAGTCAGTAACTGTCAAACTGATGATGAATTTTATACTAACTGTTGAACTTTAAGTTCTCTACAAAAATACTTTCATTAATCAATTTTGTTCAAATTACGCAATAAAGTTCTAAACAAAATAACTGTAAAAGTGTCTATCTAGTTTGTACAACAAAATATCAAATCAATAACTGTCAAATTGTTGATGAATTTTATACTAACTGGCTGTTGAACTTTAAGTTTTCAACAAAAATACTTTTATTAATCATTTTTGTTTAAAATATGCTTAAAGTTCTAAACAAAATAACTGTAAAAGTGACTCTCCAGTTTGTACAACAAAGTATCAAGTCAGTAACTGTCAAACTGTTGATGAATTTTATACTAACTGTCTGTTGAACTTTAAGTTTTCAACAAAAATACTTTCATTAATCAATTTTGTTTAAAATATGCATTAAAGTTCTAAACAAAATAACTGTAAAAGTGTCTCTCTAGTTTTTACAACAAAATTGTCAAACTGTTGATTTCTTACAAGGTAACTGTAGATCTGACAATTATGTACAAAATCAACTGTTTGCTTTGTGTATAATAATTGTCAAACTTTTAGTTCTGAACGAAATTACTGTCAAAGTTTCACTCCAACTACTAATTTTGCATTGTTGCTGTACAACAAAGCATCAAACTGTCGGTTGTGTACAAGGTAACTGTTGTTTTGACAGGTGTGTACAAAATAACTATCAAACCGACAGTTTTGTACAAAATGACTATAAAACTAACAGTTTCGTACAAAATAACTGTTAAACTAACAGTTTTGTACAAAATAACTGTTAAACTAACAGTTTTGTACAAAATAACTGTTAAACAGACCAATATACTAACTGACTTTTTATTACACTGTTCAGCATCTGAGGCGTAAGTCTTATGTCATGCCAGTAACCTTACATTATATACAGAGCTGAACAAAATAACAGTCAAACACTGAGTTTTGCACAAAAAGACTGTTAAAATGTTAGTTATGTACAAAATGACTGTGAAAATGTCTTGCATAATTTTTTTTAACGAATCATGATATAATTTGCACTTTCACGTCTCTCTTGTTAATCGCAATACGACACATTTTCATATCTGTCAATCCTGAACAAAATAACTATAAAGTGTCTCTCCAGTATAAGAAAATATCAAGTCAATAACTGTCAAACTGTTGATGAATTTTATACTAACTGGCTGTTGAACTTTAAGTTTTCAACAAAAATACTTTCATTAATCAATTTGATTCAAAATATATATTAAAGTTCTAGACAAAATAACTGTACAAGTGTCTCTCCAGTTTGTACAACAAAATGTCAAACTGTTGATCTTGTACAGGGTAACTGTAGATCTGACAATTTTGTACAAAATCAACTGTTTGCACTGTGTATAATAATTACCAAATTGTTAGTTCTGAACTAAATTACTGTCAAAGTTTCACTCCAACTACTAATTTTGCATTGTTGCTAAACAACAAAGCTTCAAACTGTCGGTTTTGTACAAGGTAACTGTTGTTCTGACAGTTGTGTACAAAATAACTATCAAACCGACAGTTTTGTACAAAATAACTGTTAAACTTGCAGTTTTGTACAAAATAACTGTTAAACTAACAGTTTTGTACAAAATAACTGATAAACTAACAGTTTTGTACAAAATAACTGTTAAACTGACCAACATATTAACTGACTTTTTGTAACACGCTACTGCATCTGAGGCTTAAGCCTTATGTCATGGTAGTAACCTTATATTGTATACTTGTATACTCTATACTTTTGTATATAAAAACTGCTAAACTGACAGTTTTGTACAAAAAAAAAAGTTTAACTGACAGTTTTGTACAAAATAACTGTAAAACTCACAGTTTTGTACAAAAATGTTGAGAAAATGTCAATTTTTGTTCCAAAATGAGTGTTGAAATGTAGGCTTTTTACAAAACGACTGTATAACTTTCCCTTTTACTGTTCACTATATGGTTTACTGAACTGAACAAAATAACAGTCAAACACTGAGTTTTGCACAAAAAGACTGTTAAAATGTAAGTTATGAAAAAAAGTGACTGTGAAAATGTGTTGCAATTTTTTTTTAACGAATCATAATATAATTAGCACTTTCACGTCTCCCTTGTTAATCGCAATACGTCACATTTTCACATCTGTCAATCCTGAACAAAATAACTATAAAGTGTCTCTCCAGTATAAGAAAATATCAAGTCAATAACTGTCAAACTGTTGATGAATTTTATACTTACTGGCTGTTGAACTTTAAGTATTCAACAAAAATACTTTCATTAATCAATTTTGTTCAAAACATGCATTAAAGTTCTAAACAAAATAACTGTAAAAGTGTCTTTTACAACAAATCGACAAACTGTCAATTTTGTACAAGATAACTGTCGATCTGATAATTTTGCATGAAATCAACTGTCTGTTTTACATATGGACAAACTTTGGGTTCTCAACAAAATAAGCGACAACGTCTCACTCCAACAACAACTGTTGCTTTGTTGCTGTACATAAAATATACAACAAAGCTTCAATCTGTCGGTTTTATACAAAGTCTAAACAATATCTAACTATCTATCTATCTATCTATCTAGGTTACTGTTGTTTTGATAGTTTTGTATAGAATAACTGCTAAACTGACAGTTTTGTACAAAATAAATGTTAAACTGACAGTTTTGTACAAAAGAAATGTTAAACTGACAGTTTTGTACAAAATAATTGTAAAACTCATAGTTTTGTACAAAATTGTTGAGAAAATGTCACTTTTTGTTTCCAAAATGAGTGTCGAAATGTAGGCTTTTTACAAAATTACTGTAATAACTTTCACTTTTACTGTTCACTATGTAACTGTTAATTTTGTACAAAACAACTCAAAATATTCGTTAGATTTGTAATATAAGCGTGAATCTGTCATCTCCACAAAGTAAATACTACTATCTTTCTATCACTTCCGGTTTTACCGAAGCAGAGATTGACCATTTTGTTATTGTTACATCCTCTATATTCTTATATTTTTGGCTTATACCTAAAATATATCTTTTTGTGGCTGTAAATTTTGGCAATTAATATTCACTAAGTTCTTAAATTTTGAAAAATTTTGAAAATTAGTTGCTCTTTGAATTCAACAGCATATAATTTCGCAGTTTACACATGAATGAAATTAGGTAATTTTCGCGAGTGTAACTATTGTCAAAAATGGAATTGAACTTGCACTACATCCACTGTATTCTTATATTTTTGATTACACCTAAAATATACCTTTATGATTGGAATATTTTGTAGCTGTAAATTTTGGCAATTACAATTAACAAAGTTCTTAATTTTTGAAAAATTTCTAAAATTAATTGCTCTTTGATTCAACATCATTTAATTTCGTAGTTTACACATGAATGAGAAATTAGGTAATTTTCGCTATTGTAACTATTGCCAAAAAAGAAATTGAACTTCCACTACATCCACTATATTCTTATATTTTTGCTTATACCTAAAATATACCTTTATGAATGGAATATTTTGTATCTATAAATTTTGAAAATTAATATTCCCAAAGTTCTTAATTTTTGAAAAATTTCGAAAGTTAGTTGCTCTTTGAATACAACAGTATATAATTTCGTAGTTTACACATGAATGAAATCAGGTAATTTTCGCTATTGTAACTATTGTGATAAAAGGAATTGAACTTCCACCATATTTTTATAATTTTGCTTATACCTAAAATATACCTTTATAAATGGAATATTTTGTAGCTGTAAATTTTGGCAATTATAATTTACAAAGTTCTTAATTTTTGAAAAATTTCGAAAATTAGTTGCTCTTTGAATGCAACAGCATATAATTTCGTAGTTTACACATGAATGAAATCAGGTAATTTTCGCTATTGTAACTATTGTCAAAGAAGAAATTGAACGTTCACTACTATATTCTTATATTTTTGGCTTATACCTAAAATACCTTCATGAGTGAAATATTTTGTAGCTGTAAATTTTGAAAATTAATATTCACAAGTTCTTAATTTTTGAAAAATTTCGAAAATTAGCTGCTCTTTGAATTCAACATCACATAATTTCGCCGTTTACACATGAACGAAATCAGGCAATTTTCGCGATTGTAACTATTATCAAAAATGGAATTGAACTTGCACTACATCCACTATATTCGTATATTTTTGGCTTTTTCCTGAAATATACTTTTATCAGTGAAATATTTTGTAGCTGTAAATTTTGAAAATTAATATTCACTGTTCTTAATTTTTGAAAAATTTCAAACATTAGTTGCTCTTTCAATTCTACCGCATATAATTTTGCAGTTTGCACATGAATTAAATCAGGTAATTTTCACTATTGTATCTATTGTCAAAAAAGAATTGAACTTTAGAAAAGTTCTTTTTAATTTTTGCGACGTAGAAAATCTAACGTTGGGCATAACCTGCTATTTCAAAATCGTCCAAAATTTCGTATAAAATTATAAAAATATTTGGTCTGCTTTTCCCAATCTCTCATTAATCTCTGTGTCTTTCTTTCCGTTGCTTTCGATAATAAATATTTGTAGTTGTTCACCTTTTCAATTTGTTTTCTATGAAGTTCTATTGTATGTAATTTATTTTCTGTAAATATTATCATACTTTCGCCTATTTTGATTTTCATGTTTATTCCTTTATTCCGAAGAAGGTCTTCTTTAGCATGTTAAATATTTTTCCGGTTTTTCCCAATTTCCCCTTAATCTCTTTGTCTGTCTTTCCGTTGTTCTCGATGATAGATCAGAGATATTTGTAGCTGTTAACCTGTTCAATATGTTTTCCACATGAAGTTCTATCCTATGTAATTAATTTTCTGTAGATTTATCATACTTTTGGTTTGGTCTATATTCATCTTCATGTTTATTTTTATTAGTTCTTTATCCAGTATTTCTATGTTTAGTTGTAAGTCTTTCTCCATCTGTGCTACTAATGCTATGTTGTCTGCGAACATCATTTCAGTTATTTGTGTTTCTTCCATTTTCAGTATCGTATCTCTAAAGGATTCATATTTTTCTTTGCTTCCTTTACCGCTTCATCCTATCGTCATAATTCTTTCATTTATTACTCTTTCTTTTATAATATTTTTAAAAATCTACTAGGTGCAATTATTAATCCTACCCCTCCTTTTGCTCTTTTTCCTACATCAATTTCTGACCTGCGAATCCAGTATCCTTCATGTATTCTCTTCATTCCCTTTCCTTTAGTGTTTGTTTCTGCCATTCCCAGCTCTTCTATTTGTTGTTTTATCATTTCCTCTACTAGTTCCTCTACTTTCCTCCCTATGCTTCACATATTTCATGTGCCTATTCTGTTTTTAGTGTTATACTATGTTTACTATGTGTATTATTCACATAGTCACTAGTCATATTACTAGTGTATACTATGTATACTGTGTACTAGAGTTGTACAACTAACTAATAAATTCAGTATTCAAGTTTAATATTTTAAATGCACAATTTAGTAATCAATTTTGATGAGATGTATCTTAGTTCCAGATTATGTTTCTCATACCGTGTTTTGTAGCAATTACTCGGAAACCTCTCAAAATCCATTTCACTTACTTCTGGCAAAGATGAGTTTCACTCTCCTTAATAAAGCCTTATGAATAACAAAGTGGGCGAATTTAAAATTCAGACGGGTTCACGTAAAATTTCGGATATCAGTACAGGCGCAAATAAAAGTTCTGTTATCAGTACAGCCTGCAGACGGCATGATGATTTAATGTGACCGCTAATAATTCCCATCATCGCGTGTCACTGTTTTGGTGATGATGAGGCGCAAACGACAACTGGTGATTGAGCGATTCGACGTATATTGATTTCTGTGAGCTGGAAAAGTATTTAATCCGGACTAATAATATAATACTAATTGAATTGTAATGCTGTCATGTTCAGTGATTCTCTTTGTTTCGTATACGCCACAGTGAAACGGTTACTAGAAAGTGCCAAAAATTCAATTACGAGTTCACACTTCTGATAGACATGCAAACATGTCCTTCCAATAAGGATTAAAAAAGATCAAACAAAATAAAATTTAGTACACGTACAGAGAGAACCTGCAAATAGGAACTTGCTACTATAAAATATATGGAAAAAAATTGTTATCTTTTTGTTATAGTTTCATCCATTTTGTAAAGAAGAAAGAAAATAATTATAAATATGTTTATACTTTCCCTTTCATTTTGAGATACTTAAATGTAATAAGCAAAGCATGATGCTTGATGTTTGTGTGAAAATGTACTGCTGATAACCACGGATGAACTGTTGTAAAATAAAACACCTGTAAAAGTTGTAGGGGTTGAAGTCATAAAACAGTCAGACGTGAAATTTGCAGAGGTTCGTTTTGTGAACGTGGGTTGGTGTGGCAATTAAAACTTCTAAAATTTATCTCTGCTTAGAGGGAGTTAATTAAATAACTAATGGCGTTTGTGGATATAGCGATCATGCAGGTTTTTAATTTACAAATCCAATCATTATAACTAATGGATAGTTAATGCATTAGACGTAGGAAAATTGCATTCTACCCTTTGGATTTAATTTATTGGTGTACCTACAGATATACAAATATGTTTTCCTTTCTTTTTATATCAGTATATTGTCTGTCTAGCTCAGGTTTTGATTGTAATACGGATATATAGAGGTAGCAAAAATGAATCAATAATAAATCGTTATATACGATACAATAATTGATAGAAATATTACTTCAGGGTTACTTAGAATTGTTATTAGACAATTATTACTATACAATTACTAAAAATATTGGCAGGATATTATTACATTTTCAAAATTCAATAAGAATTCAATGGTAATATCAAGTTTTCAAGCATTATTCAAGCTTTTCAAATACTTAACATATCTTAGGGGTAGCAAAAATGAATAATTAATAAATCGTTATATACGATACAATAATTGATAGAAATATTACTTCAGGGTTACTTAGAATTGTTATTAGACAATTATTACTATACAATTACTAAAAATATTGGCAGGATATTATTACATTTTCAAAATTCAATAAGAATTCAATGGTAATATCAAGTTTTCAAGCATTATTCAAGCTTTTCAAATAATTAAAATATCTTGGAGGTAGCAAAAATGAATCATTAATAAATCGTTATATACGATACAATAATTAATAGAAATATTACTTCAGGATTACTTAGAATTGTTATTAGACAATTATTACTATACAATTACTAAAAATAATGGCAGGATATTATTACATTTTCGAAATTCAGTAAGAATTCAATGGTAATATCAAGTTTTCAAGCATTATTTAAGCTTTTCAAATACTTAAAATATCTTAGAGGTAGCAAAAATGAATCATTAATAAATCGTTATATACGATACAATAATTGATAGAAATATTACTTCAGGAGTACTTAGAATTGTTATTAGACAATTATTACTATACCAGTACTAAAAATATTGGTAGGATATTATTACAATTTCTAAATTCATAAACAATTCAATGGTAATGTCAAGTTTTCAAGCATTATTCAAGCTTTTCAAATACTTATCATATCTTAGAGGTAGAAAAAATGAATCAATAATAAATCGTTATATACGATACAATAATTAATAGAAATATTACTTCAGGATTACTTAGAATTGTTATTAGACAATTATTACTATACAATTACTAAAAATATTGGCAGGATATTTTACATTTTCAAAATTCAATAAGAATTCAATGGTAATATCAAGTTTTCAAGCATTATTCAAGCTTTTTAAATACTTAACATATCTTAGAAGTAGCAAAAATGAATCATTAATAAATCGTTATATACGATACAATAATTGATAGAAATATTACTTCAGGAGTACTTAGAATTGTTATTAGACAATTATTACAATACAATTACTAAAAATAGTGGTAGGATAGTATTACATTTTCGAAATTCAATAAGAATTCAATGGTAATACCAAGTTTTCAAGCATTATTCAAGCTTTTCAAATTCTTAACATATCTTAGAGCTAGCAAAAATGAATCAATAAATCGTTATATACACAATAATTGATAGAAATATTACTTCAGGATTACTTAGAATTGTTATTAGATAATTAATACTACACAATTACTAAAAATATTGGTAGAATATTATTACATTTTGGAAATTCAATAAGAATTCAATGGTAATATCAAGTTTTCAAGCATTATTCAAGCTTTTCAAATACTGAACACATCTCATCGTAGGATATTTGTTTGTTATTAGATTTTCCAAATTCAATAAGAATTCAATGGTAATATCAAGTTTTCAAGCATTATTCAAGCTTTTCAAATACTTAACATATCTCATCGTAGGATATTTGTTTGTTATTAGATTTTCGAAATTCAATAAGAATTCAATGGTAATATCAAGTTTTCAAGCATTGCTGCAAAAATTTTAACCATATCTCTCAATATTAAAGATTTTTCCACCAAATTTATGATTACTGTGTTATGTTTGCCAATGTGCCAAATTTTTAATAATATCTCTCAATATTAAAGAATTCTCCAACAAATTAATGATTACCTACTGTCGAATTTTTAACGGAAATGACAAGTCAAAATAACTAACAGAAATGTAACAATTTAAACAATATGTAAATATGTATTTCAATTATGTTTACCAGCATTTAAATTTATATAATGCTTTAATTTGCACAGCTTTCCGCCGTAAATACTACATACTAACTTAATACTAATTGGAACCGAGATTTTTTTATAATATTATACATTTTTATTGTGTACATATGTATGATTGGTGGCCTAACATTTAAATTTGGTATTGCCAAATTTTCAGTTGCTTTTATAAAAATTTAGATTATTCTATCACCTAGCAGATATATAATTTTTTCCAAATTATGCAAATATTTTAATGTTTACTAATATTGAAATTGGGTATTTCCAACTTCTCAATTATTTCCTCAAATTACGAGGATTCTATCACAAATATTTAGAAATACCGAATTTTTACCGATTTACATTGACAAAATTTTACAGATTTACAGTTTTCTAACTGTAAGAAGGTATTAGTTTAACAAATATATTATTTTTTCCAATTCGCATTATTAAAATGCTCATTCTATAAAAAACAATTGAATCAATTTAACATGTATACTTCGAGAACATATAATTTAAAGATAAATTTCAAATTATTTATTCGTACACATGAGCATTAATTTAAAAAAAAAGTTGTTATATTTAGTAATTACTGGTAAATAATATTTATTTTTATTTTATTTTATGATTTATTTCTTTCGCCTGACTAGTTTCGGTTATGAACAACCATCATCAGAGGCATGTCTACGAAGAATGCAATAAATTAATTAGGTTAGATATAAAATTAGAGTCGTTTGTTACAAAATGTTTAAATATAATTTATAATAATATTTTTCCAATTAGCATTATTAAAATGCTCATTACGTATATTGAATCTACGTTACGTATAATCGAATGGGTGAATAAAATGTTTACATTTTCACTTTATTCACTGTAACCATTGACAACGTGAATAAAGTAAAAAAATAGGTAAATTCGCACTATCCTTGAAATTTTCGTTGTCACCTGACAATGTGACACTTCACGCAAATTCTTCAATTCTTATAACGAATTGGAAAAAATCTTGTATGATACACGTAAATAAAGCAATTTTATCCACTCGAAAACATTATTGCACTCGCCTTCGCCTCTTGCGCTACACCGTTTTTTCGTGGATAAAATTCTACTTAATTCACTTATATCATAAATATTTATTATTCACAGGGTCTATTGAAATTTTGACAGAAATTAATAGAAATTGATAAAAATCACTCAAATGTCACTCTTTGACAGTGATCATTATCATTTTTGACAGAATGTTTGAAATTTTTACAGAAATTTACAATAATAATTGAAATTTTAAAAACATAATCAAAATGTAAACTGAAATAATTTAAAAAATATGACATTGATGATTGAAAAATTAACAAATTACATGGATTATGACAATTCAATAATTATCATTAATTATGTAAACTGTTTTTCGTGGATTAAATTCCACTTTATTTACATATATCATAAATAGCTATTATTGACATGATCTATTGAAATTTTGACAGAAATTAATAGAAATTGATAATAATCATTCCTATGTCACTCTTTGTCAGTGATCATTACCATTTTTGACAAAATGTTTGAAATTCTCACAGAAATTTACAATAATAATTGAAATGTTAGAAACATATTCAAAATGTAGACTGAAATAATTTAAAAAAAATGACATTGATGATTCAAAAATTAACAAATTACATGGATAGTGACAATTCCATAATTATCATTAACATTTTGACAGAAATCATCGCTATTTTTGACAATTTTATTGAAATAATGAAATGATTTAATAATTACACAATGATAAATTCAAATATTGAAAATTTCTTCAAAATAGCTATTATTGACAAGGTCTATTGCAATTTTGACAGAAATTAATAGAAATTGATAATAATCATTAAAATGTCCTATTTGATAGTGATCATTACTATTTTTGACAGAATGTTTAAAATTTTCACAGAAATTTACAATAATAATTGAAATGTTAGAAACATATTCAAAACGTAGACTGAAATAATTTTAAAAAATGACATTGATGATTAAAAATTTAACAAATTACATGGATTGTGACAATTCCATAATTATCATTAACATTTTGACAGAAATCATCGCTATTTTTGACAATTTTATTAAAATGTTCAGAAAATTATTTAAAAATTGGACAATAATAAATTCAAATATTCAAAATTTCTTCGAAATGTTGACAGATATATATTTATCATTTGTTATCTTATAATTATCTCATTATCTTATCTCATTAGCATTCTTTTTATTATTATTATCAATTTTGACGCAACGATTGACATTTTCGCAGAAATAGTTCAAAATATTTGAACAAGATATTTGACAATCATTAACTAAAAAAATGACATTGATGATTGAAAAAATAACAGATTACATGGATTATGACAATTCCACAATTATCATTAACATTTTGACAATCATCGCTATTTTTGACAATTTTATTAGAATGTTCACAAAATTATTTAAAAATTTTGATTTGACAACGATTGACATTTTCGCAGAAATAGTTCAAAATATTTGGCTGTAATTATTATTGAAATGTTCAAAAAAATTATTAACTAAAAAAATGGCATTGATGATTGAAAAAATAACAGACAGATTATGAAAATTCCATAATTATCATTAACATTTTGAAACATCATCGCTATTTTTGACAATTTTTTAATAATGTTAATATTTATTAGCAGAAAGCTACATATATATTTCAAAAAATTGAAACATTTCATTTTATTGAACTTTGAATTTTATCACTGACAACATTCGACACTAATAATGAGAACGTTGTAAAAATCTTCGAAATGTTTCGAGACATAATTAAAAATTTGACAGTGATGATCGAAAATTTGACAGATTGCAATCAACATAATTCCCTAACTATCATTAATAGTTATTATCATTTATTATCTTATAATTATCTCATTATCTTATCTCATTAGTATTATTTTTATTATTATTATCAATTTTGACGCAACGATTGACATTTTCGCAGAAATAATCCAAAATATTTGACTGTAATTATTATTGAAATGTTCAAAAAATCATTAACTAAAAAATGACATTGACGATTGAAAAATAATAGATTACATGGATTATGACAATTCCATAATTCATATGAAATGTTCATATGACCATTCATATGAAATGTTCAAAAAATCATTAACTGAAAAAATGGCATTAATGATTGAAAAATAACAGATTACATGGATTATGACAATTCCATAATTATCATTAATATTGTGAAGAATTATCGCTATTTTTGACAATTTTATTGCAATGTTCTCAAAATTATTTAAAAAATAGACAATAACAAATTCAAATATTGGAAATTTCTTTGATATGTTGACAGAAACAATTAAAAAGTTGACAGTGATAATTGAAATATTCTCAGATTCAAAATTATTATGAATTAACACAATGCACCAAATATCATCGAAATGCTAATGCCAGGAAAATCAGAATGAGAACAATTGACATTTTCACAGATATACTTAAAAATATGACAGTTATAGTAATTGATATATTGGAAAAATCTTCGAAATGTAGGCAGAAATTTGCAGCGATGATTGAAAATTTGACAAATTGTAATATTTAACAGAATTCTCGAATAATCACTGAAAATTTGATAGAATGAATAACATTTTCACAGATATAATTAAAAATTCGACACTATTAATGAGAACGTTGTAAAAATTTTCGAAATGTTTCGAGACATAATTAAAAATTTGACAGTGATGATTGAAAATTTGATTTGACAGATTGCAATCAACATGATTCTCCAACTATCATTGATAGTTATTATCATTTATTATCTTGTAATTATCTCATTATCTTATCTCATTAGTATTATTTTTATTATTATTATCAATTTTGACGCAACGATTGACATTTTCGCGGAAATGGTTCAAAATATTTGACTGCAATAATTATTGAAATGTTCAAAAAATCATTAACTAAAAAAATGACATTGATGATTGAAAACATAACAGATTACATGGATTATGACAATTCCATAATTATCATTAACATTTTGAAGGATCATCGCTATTTTTGACAGTTTTAATCATTAACTAAAAAATGACATTGATGATTGAAAAAATAACAGATTATATGGATTATGACAATTCCATAATTATCATTAACATTTTGACAGAAATCATCGCTATTTTTGACAATTTTATTGAAATAATCACAAAATTATTTAAAAAATAGACAATAATAAATTCAAATAGTCAAAATTTCTTCGAAATGTTGACAGAAACAATTAAAAAGTTGACAGTGATAATTGAAATATTCATAGATTCAAAATTATTATGAATTAACACAATTCACCAAATATCATCGACATGCTAATGTTAATCAGTTGACAGAACAATTGGCATTTTCACAGATATAATTAAAAATATGATAGTAATAGTAATTGATATATTGGAAAAATCTTTGAAACGTAGGCAGAAATTTACAGAGATCATTGAAAATTTGACAAATTGTAATATTTTACAGAATTCTCGATTACTCACTGAAAATTTGATAGAATCATTACATTTTCACAAATATAATTCAAAATTTGACACTATGAATGAGAACATTGTAAAAATCTTCGAAATGTTTCGAGACATAATTAAAAATTTGACAGTGATGATCGAAAATTTGACCGATTGCAATCAACATAATTCAACAACATCAACATAATTTCCCAACTTGATAGTTATTATTAATAATTATCTTATAATTATCTTGTTATCTTATCTCATTAGTATTATTTTTATTATTATTATCAATTTTGACGCAACGATTCACATTTTCGCAGAAATTGTTCAATATATTTGACTGTAATAATTATTGAAATGTTCAAAAATTCATTAACTAAAAAAATGACATTATCATTTATTATCTTATAATTTTTTCAGATTCAAAAATTCATTAACTAAAAAAAAATGACATTATCATTTATTATCTTATAATTTTTTGAATGGAGGTGGCGTCTAGTTATAATAATAATAATAATAATAATAATAATAATAATAATAATAATAATAATAATAATAATAATAAAAATAATAACAATTTATTTGTATGTTGACTCTTAGTGGAGTATTACATTGTCAATATTAGTTCGTGATACATTTTATTAATTATAATTAAAACACATTACTTTGTTAGTATCACATAAAATTATTTATTGATTTGTTACTAGTTTCGACTACTTGAATAATCATTTCAAACAGAGTATCGAAACTAGTAATAAATCAATAAATAATTTTATGTGATACTAACAAAGTAATGTGTTTTATTTATACCTTATAATTGTCTCATTATCGTATCTTATTATTATTATCAATTTTGACGCAACAATTGACATTTTCATAGAAATAGTTAAAAATATTCGACTGTAAATACTGAAATGTTCAAAACATCATTATTTAAAAATTTGATAGTGATGATAAGAAATTTGGCAGAACTGCACAAATAATTTTTATATCTTATTATTATCTCATTATCTTATCTCATTATTATTATTATCAATTTTGATGCAACGATTGACATTTTCATAGCAAATGTTAAAAATATTCGACTGTAATTATTGAATTGTTCAAAAAATAATTAATTACAATTTTGATAGTGATTATAAGAAATTTGGCAGATTGCACAAATCAAGATAATTTTAACAGTAAACATTTTCATGTTTGACGGAATGATTGAAATTATCATAATAATAATTAAAAAAATCAACAAAAGTAAATGAAATGTTGGAAAAATCTTCGAGACATTGATAGAAATAAAGAAAAAATGTACAGTTGTACGAAATAATACAATTTCCCAATTATCATTGATAATTTTTTAATTATCAATCAAATTATCAATTGATAAAATTTAAAAAGATTTCAATAAATATCATTGCAATTTTTGATAAAATGATTTAAGTTTTCTCAGAATAATTAAAACGTCGATAGTAGATATTGAAATGTTGAAGAAATCTTCTAAATGTTCAGAAATGAATGCATTTACATTGCATATTCAGAAACACGGTCAGATTATTCTAGGCTACATAATATCTAATATACTATAGAGATCAATCAATTGATCGCAAACTATTGAAACCATAACGCTAATATGCGCTTCTATACTTATTAGCCGCAATGTATAGACTATAATGGAGCAGTTTGCTAATAATTGATCAACATGCAGCATATTAATTTTCATCAGTTATACATACATACATCTACTGCATATGACAAATGTCTAAAACTACATTAACTTCAACAATTCATAGTTGAAAGTGTAGTTCAAATTCCGTACGAATATATACGAATTCCCATGCAGTAAATTTAATTAATTTGCATTTCAGAGGGATTAATAAATATATGTATACGGGCACATACACTCATTAAGGTCTAGAATGCATCTTGCGTCTAAACATGAGGTAGATACATATATGCAAATATTATCCATTGAGGTCCGAAAAGAAAATTTTACCACAGGCGCTTTGGTTCGGACAAATCCATTGAATGTACAGCCACGGACTCTAAGAATGATGCGTACCAGTAGCCATCTTATAAACCACACTAAAGAGACATGACTATATAAAGGAAAAAAAAAACAACTTTTATGTAAAAAAAATATAATCGTTTGTAGGTACAGTCATGCTCACATAAATCTAGTACAAGAAATTAGGTTACAATAGCAATTTTATATAGCAATGTCAATTTTTTTGTACTAGATTTCTGTGAGCATGACTGGACATGCTCCCAAAAATGGCTATTTTACGGACTTATGTTTTACGATCATTAAATCTGATTAACAGATTCTTAAGACAAAATCAAATTTAACACGCTTGCGCTCGTATGTTAAGTCCGTAAAATGAGTCTTTTCCGGACTCAATCCCAAAAAGTGGCCATGCTCACTATTTTCGAGAAATATTTGCTCTGATCACATTAGTCATACATAAGAAAAGGTTTGAATATGTTTTTGGTAGCATATACAAAATAAAAACGCTGGACCCACACTAGATTTCTTCGGACTCGTCTGCTATTCCAGACTCGGCTACGCCTCGTCCGTAATCAGCAACGATTAGTCCGAAAAAACTTCATTTTAGGTATTTGTAACCAAAATAACTATTGTGTAGTTACCATTTCTTTAGGATCAAAAGACAGGACTACATACAGTAAATCCGTACTGTTAAAAGCCGGACTAAGGGATGGATTGTGGCAGAGAACTGCGAAATTCGAGTTACGCAAATCGCGGTTAATTATTGTAGGACAAGAGACACGGATGCAGATGGTTGAAATGTCAAAGATTATCTGCATTACATTGCACGTGCTGCGGAAATTAATAATGTAACACATCTGAAATTTCTCCCCAAATTTCCACGTTGCAAGAGTTATATATTGTGATGTTATTTAATATATTCAATTTGTTATTTTATAGTATACGTTAGATAAGATTTTGTTTATAGATAATTATACTGAATATATTAGATTTAGGGTTTTTAGATATTATTAGGATTACTTAGGTAGTCAAATAGGATTTGTAAAGCTTGAATTATAATTAATTCAGGGCACAATTAACGTAAAATAATTGCAATGAGTCAGTAATATGTACAAAATTTAATGGAAAATTCAAACTCATCGTACAAAGACGTTCGACATTCATATAAAAGCAGAAACATACAACGATCTCGAATATCAGAATTATGCTTTCACCGGTATATGGATAATTATAATCATAATTATAATTTGTTGATTCGTTGCCGTGGTTACAAACTGGATTCGGGTAGCAACTCGACAATTTGCACGCTTATTTGGATCAACGTAGGCGGATTTTAACAAGCGAAAATCACTTGTTTAACCGAGGTTTTAAGAAAGCTGAACGCCGATAAACAATCAGATTCGCTTTAGATCCCGGAGCATCCACGTCGGTCAGCAGAGAAAAAGAAAACAGTTGTACAGAAACAAATATCGTCGAACTATAGTTATTTACGCGTTATTCAAGAACAGTTTGATTTCCGTTTTGTTTACGCGGATATAATCAATTTCGGGACTGTAATTATTTGCGCATCTGTAAACACTCGACGTGAACTAGGGAATCATTATCAACACGGAGCAGCCGAAAGGAGTCCAAGAGGATTCAACGAGAACTTCAACCCCAAAGACGATTCAGCGAGAACGTCAACTATAGTAGAGGATCAACCGAGGACAGCAGGGCTTTGAATCGAGGGAATTGGTGCCGACTTAATCGAATTTACTGATTCGACATCTGCAACCAGGATTGCCGATCACCACTACGAGTTGCCGCTATTCACCAGGAATATGAATATGAATGCCAGGTAGAATTTACTAAAATTACTACTCAATTAGGGAGTTAATTGTGCGAATTAGGAATTTAGGGAATTATTGTTATTAAATATTGATAGTGTTAGTTTGTTAATTAGTGATAGGACTTGCTTTCTATTGTCAAGCGTTCATTTTGTTTCATATTGAATTAGTGTAGTGTAGGAAAATTTCCCACCATTTTTTTCCTACTACTTTATTTCCTACTGCTGTCGGTATTAATGAGATATCGATTGTGTGTACTAATTAGCAGTGAAAGACTTTGTAAATAAAGATCAATAAATTTATATTATAAAACTTACAAAAACTATAACTCATATAGGAGTAGAAATTTAAACCATAGCTGAGTGCATAAGATTTGTCGATGTTATATTAAAAAATCTGACATGGGCAGCACCAATAGTAGTCTAGTGTAATTTGATGTAAGAAGGGTGAACGAGTGATGAAGGTTTGACATTAATTTTATTTAGATATTCATTCCATCGCTATTTCAAGTACATATAACATTGTGTTAAAATATTTACGACCTGAAATTACTCTTAAACAATTTGATTTATATACAGGGTGTTAATACTAAGTTGCAACACCCAAAAATTGCAGTTAGAACTCATTGAAACAAACAACTTTTCTTAGTTAAAATTTTTGAATTGCAGCCCAAGTTCATAGTTATTGGCGTTCTTTTGTTTTTCGAAAAATCGTCATTACTCCCTTATTTTAAGGAATATTTAAAAAATACAAAAACGCTCAACATGCGCTTTCGGTTCTCTAAAACATTTGTATTTACAATTATTTTCTATTTTATCAAATAACAAAATGGCGACCGATAAAAAATTTCTATTCAAGACATTTTGAAAACCAATCGATCGATTTTTGAAAATAAAACATTTATAAAATCCTTGAACTATCTTATAACATTTGTCAGTTTTGATAATTATGCATTTTTATACAGAAATTATGCAACTTAACGCACACAAATGATAAACGTGACAGAAACTTTTCAAGATGAAGCAGAAATTTCTGAATAACAAGATCAAAAAGTATTTAAATTTGAACGTACAAACTAGAAAACACGTGCCTCAACTTGTTTAATGGCCTAACTTAAGGTTAGCCTACTTTGTTTTAAATGATTGTTGCAGTTTGTTAAAATTCATCTTGTAATTCAATTTGAATAATAACTTTTTTGGACAGATCGAAAAAAATGTTTCAGACAAATGTTATAATATAGTTTAAGGATTTCATAAATGTTTTATTTTCAAAAATCAATCGAGTGATTTTCAAAATATCTTGTTTCGAAAATTTTCTTCGGTCGCCATTTTGTTATTTGACAAAATAGAAAATAATTGTAAATACAAATGTTTCAGAGAACCTATAACGCATGATGAACGTTTTTGTATTATTTAAATATTTCTTAAAATAAGGGAGTAATGACGTTTTTTCGAAAAACAAAAGAACGCCATTAACTATGAACTGGGGCTCCAATTCAAAAAATTTAACTAGGAAAAGTAGTTTATTTAAATGAGTTCTAACTGCCATTTTCGGGTGTTACAACTTAGTATTAACACCCTGTATAACATCGAAATGTAATATAATTCAAGATCGTAGGAGATGACATTTATTGATTTAAGATATGTGCAAAATTCAAATGTTTCAGATTACATGAATCAACAATTATTACATCACAATTTCTTGAAAATTTATAAAGAAACTTTATAGATTGAAATATTATTTTTATACATTACAGCGCATCCTGAATACTTAAATATTCTTTACAATTTACCCCCTGTTACATTGCCGTAGTAAAAACGGATTCCCGTAAAAACCGATAGTCGAAAGGAGAAACAACTTTATTTGTAGCAAACTTTCAGGGAAGTTTTCAGTGCCTATCCAGTAAACGATTTCTTGGGGAGATGCATACAGGCTAGTTTAAGTTCAATAACATTTTGAACAGATTATAAATGTAGCAACAGAAATATGATTCCTTTGCCGATAAACTATAATGTCGATTTGACTTATATGTGATATATCGATGGTGTAGTGCACAAATCAGTAGTGTTATGGCAAAACATGTTATCTGCCATTTTTGTCAATGTACAGGAAAAGCAAAAACAGTTTTGCATTTATGTGAATGATTCGATAATAAATAAATGGGGGCGTGTTCGAAAAAACGCTCGGACACGTCGATTGTTATTTTTAGTTGCGCATTTTTTTCAATAAAAACTTTGTATACAGGGTGTGTCATGTGACCGTGGCCAATACCAACTTTCTTATTTTAAATGCAACACCTGGTATATTATTCAATTTTTGGATTCTTCAGAAAATTCTAGACATATTTCATGTACAATGTCCTATATCTATCTTCAACTGTTTCGGAAATATTAAGTGTTTTCAGATTTATTGCAAAAATTAACATAAAAAAAGAAAATTATTTGATTACAGAAATTCGTTACAACACACTCAAAAACTAATAAGTAATACTGTTTATTTCTTGATAATGTAAAAAAACAAAAAAAAAACAATAAATTTCAATGGAGGAGATGTTCAAAATGCTCGCCGTGAACGTCTTGGCAACATCCTAATCTTAAATAGAAATTTCTTCTAACGTTACTCAACATCTCAGGCGTGACCGATCTAATCGCAAGCATTATTCGTCTTCTTAAGTCAGCTAAGTCGAGGGGTTTAGTTTTGTATACAATACTTTTGACATATCCCCATAAGAAGAAGTCTAATGACGTCAGATCAGGGGATCGTGCTGGCCATTCCATCGATCCTCGCCTCGATATCCACCGATTTGGAAATATTCGGTTGAGGTAGTTCCGGACATTGATTTGGTAATGATCCGAAACAGTTGAAGATAGGTATAGGACATTGTACATGAAATATGTCTAGAATTTTCAGAAGAATCCAAAAATTGAATAATATACCAGGTTTTGCACTTAAAATAAGAAAGTTGGTATTGGCCACGGTCACATGACACACCCTGTATAAAAAGTTTTTGTTGAAAAAAATGCGCAACTAAAAATAACAATCGACGTGTCCGAGCGTTTTTTCGAACACGCCCCAATTTATTTATTATTGAATTTATTCCATTTGGCTGATACACCCTGTATATACTTCCTTTCGTGGATTACTTGTTTCTATATTCTGTTTGTGGGCTTATATCTCCACGTTTTCTCTTATTTTCTGCTACTTCATTATCTTTATTATTGTAATTATATAGTTAGATGGAGGCATGTAAATTAAAATTATAATTTAATAGGATGAGCATTTGTAATTAAACATATTGAATAAAATTTTATTCATAAATTCGTGATAAGTGTATCATTATTTTATTATTAATTTATTTTCAATAACCTATCATTACGTATAAATATATGATTACATTGAATGATAAATAGGTGCATATACTTTTATTCAAATATTTTTTTGCTTAGGTCCTTGCCAGGATTGTACAAGGAGGGTTGAACGTGGAATTATTTATTGAGTTGTGAATCCTTTGGATCTCTCGGCATTCATTCAAAGTACGAGCAATAAGTTTTGCACATTCTACATTTCCATTGGAAATTTATTCTACAAAATTTAGTTTTTCGAGCACACTCATGAAGATCTGCATATAAAGTTTTGTCCTTTATATTTATACTATTCTACAATTGAGAAATTAATAACTTCAAGTGCAGTTATAAGACTGACATTATTGTTTCTGTATATCTAACAAAATATCATTTTCACTTGTTTCTGAATAGTTGCGATTAGATATTAACCTATTATGTATTATTCCCTCAATAAATATATTCGACATTATTGTTTCTGTATATGTAACAAAAGATCTTCCATTTTCCCATATTTCCCTTATTTCTGAATTGTTATGATTAGCTATTAACCTATTATGTATTATTCCCTAAATTTATTTATTTATTTATTTATTTTTATTTATTAATTTATTAATTTATTTATTTATTTATTTATTTATTTATTCATTTAGTTATTTACGGGACCATGCCCATTAAAACAAGAAATAGAAAGAGAAAAAGAAAAAAAAATACAACAGCAAACATATAGCAAAAAGTAAATAAATATATTCGACATTATTGTCTCTGTATATGTAACAAAAAATCTTCCATTTTCCCTTATTTTCCTTATTTCCACCTATTATCTATTATCTATTATTTCCACCTATTATCTATTACCTATTGTTTCCACCTATTATCTATTATCTATTATTTCCACCTATTATCTATTATCTATTATTTCCACCTATTATTTATTATTCCTTTAATAAATATATTCGCTGACTTTTGAAACAAGCTTAATTCTGTACAATATGTCGTTCGAATGTTGAATAAAATATGTATTTTATGTTCGACGTCGAAATTGCTGGTCGTAAAACAGTTAGCCCTTTTTGCTTCAGTTATGGAATCAATACTCTTCTGAAACACATGCCCGGTCACTTTGTACAAAAACAAGCGGGTCTCTATTGTATCAAATTGAAAGGGGAATTAAATATAATCGAGGCGCAAGTAAAATTATCAGTTGAGAAATTGATAAGTAAGTAGAAAATGGTTAAAATATATTTTAATATGAAAACTGTGAAAACTGTATTTACTATTTGTGTCTTTGCTTTTGCATTGTTGTTTTTGTTGTTTTGTTGTCATGTATATTTATATTTTGTAAATTATGTACCTTTTTGCTAATAAATATTCATTATTATTATATTATTATTAAAATGCAAAATTAAAGAATGAATAATTGATTTTAACAAATTTTCAACTATTTCGCTATTATTAAATTTATGCTGAAAATTTTATAATTTTCGTGTCTTTCTAGTCAAAATTTTGCCGTTTCCAATGAATACAGCTAATTTTCAATTTTAACTACTTTCAATAAAACCTTTGTAATTGTAACTAAAATTTTAAATTCATGCTGAAAATGTTAAAATTTTCGCTGCAATGTTTAATTCACAATATTTTTTTTTTCAATTTTCTATAAAAAATTGTAATTTTCAAGTGCGAATTCAAGTTTTTTCCGTGTTTTTTTTTTAAATGTCGTTTCCAGTAAATATTTTCCAGTTTTCAGTAAAAATTTTGCAGTTTCTAACAACATATTAAATTTATGCTGAAAATTTTATAATTTTCAGTGCTGTTTTTAATTTCCAGTAAAAATTTTGCAGTTTCCAACGAATACTGCTAATTTTAAATTATAATACCATAATTTTCGATGAGCACTTTAAGAATTCCCATGCAAATTTCACTATTTCCAATAAAACGTTTGTTATTGCCACTACAATTTTAAATTCATGCTGAAAATGTTAAAATTTTCACTGCAATGTTTAATTTCCAATAATTTTTTTTGTACTTTTCTATGAAAATTTGTAATTTTCAAGTGCAATTTCAAGTATTTCTTTGTTTTTATGAAAATTTCTTCGTTTCCACTAAATATTTGGCAGTTTTCAGTAAAAATTTTGCCGTTTCCAATGAATACTGCAAATTTTCAATTATAATAACATAATTTTCGATGAGCACTTTAAGAGTTTCCATGAAAATTTCACTATTTCCAATAAAACCTTTGTTATTGTCAGTAAAATTTTAAATTCATGCAGAAAATGTTAAAATTTTCAATGCAATGTTTAATTTACAATCAAAATTTTACAATTTTCTATCAAAATTTTTAATCTTCAAATGTGATTTCATGTTTTTCTTTGTTTTTATGCAAATTTCATCATTTCCAATAAAAAAATTGCAGATTTCAGTAAAAATTTTGCACTTTCCAGCTACATTCTAAATTAATGCTGAGAATTTTAACTGTATTCATTGGAAACGGCAAAATTTCCAGCATAAATTTAATATGTTGTTAGAAACTACAAAATTTTTACTGAAAAGTGCAAAATTTTGACTGGAAACGAAGAAATATTCATAAAAACAAAGAAAAACTTCAAATTGTACTTGAAAATTACAAATTTTGATAGATAATTACAAAAAAAAATATTGTAAATTAAACATTTAAAACATTGCAGTAAAAATTTTAACATTTTCAGCATGAATTTAAAATTTTAGTGGAAATACCACAGGGTTTACTGGAAATAGTAAAATTTTCATGGAAACTCTTAAAGTGCTCATCGAAAATTATGTTATTATAATTGAATAATTAGCAGTATTCAATGGAATCGGCAAAATTTCGACTGGAGATAGTAAAGATAGTACTGAAAATTATGAAATTCTCAGCATAAGGTTAATAAGTTGCTAGAAACTGCAAAATTTTTACTGAAAACTGCAAAATATTTAGTGGAAACGAAGAAATTTTCATAAAAACAAAGCAAAACATGAAATTTTTAAATTTTGCTAGAAAATTGCGAAATTTTGATTGCAAATTAAGCATTACAGTAAAAATTATCAAATTTAAGTATTAATTTAAAATTTATGTCGGAGTTGCATTTTTTTCACTGAAAATGATGAAATTTCCATTGGTAAATTTTGTTACGAAAATTATGAAATTGCATTTGAAAATTTCAATTTTTCATTGTAAATTGCGAAATTTCTGTTTGTAAATTAAACTTTGCAGTGAAAATTATAAAACTGCCATCATCAATTTAAAAAAAACTACAGTCAATTACAATGTTTTACAGGGAATGATGAAATTGTCATTGAAAAGTGCAAAGTATTCATCGAAAATGATAAAAATGCAAGTAAACATTATTAATATTCATTGGAAAGTGCAAAATTTTGATTAGGAATTAAACACAGTACTGATACTTATAAAATTCTCAGCATGAATTTAAAACGTTGCTGAAAACTGCAAAATTTTTACTGAAAACTGCAAAATGTGTATTGGAAATGATAAAATTTTCAATAAAATAAAGAAAAACATAGAATCGCACTTGAAAATTACAAATTTAGATAGAAAATTGCCATTCTTTCCAATGAATATTGTTAATTTTAAATTACAGTTTCTTAATTATAGATGAATTTTTGGTAACTTTTATTAATTTTTTTATCAATTCCGGTAAAATATGTGCAATTGGTAGCAAACTTTTTAATACTTGCTGAGAATTTTATAATTTTTAGTGCTATGTTTGATTTCGAATCAAAATTGTGCATTTTCAATGAATATTAGTAATTTTCGATAACTTTCATTGAAATTTTCATCAATTCACATTTTTTAAATTCGATAAATACTTTGTACGTTTCAATGACAATTTCATCATTCCCAGTAAAAAACAAATAATTGCCTGTAGTTTTTTTAAATTGATGATAGCAGTTTTATAATTTTCACTGCAATGTTTAATTTACAAACAGAAATTTCGCAATTTACAATGAAAAATAGAAAGTGCAATTTAATAATTTTTGTAACAAAATTTACCAATGGAAATGTCATCATTTCCAGTAAAAAAATCCAGTTCAAGTTTCTTAATTATATATGAATTTTTGGTAACTTATTTTTGGTAAAATATATGCAATTGGCAACAAAGTTTTAAATACTTGAGAATTTTTTGATTTGTTTGTGTGATGTTTGGTTTCCAATAAAAATTTTGCACTTTTCAATGAATATTGGTAATTTTCGATAACTTTCATTTAACATTTCATCAGTTATAATTTAAAAAAATGCAATTGCCAGCAAAAGTTTAATTTATTGCTGAGAATTTTATAATTTTCAACGCTTGCTGGATTTATAATTAAAAAATTACACTTTCCAATGATTGTTGCTAATTTTTAATTACAGTTTCTTAATTATCGATGAGTATTTGATAACTTTTTTTGAAATTTCATCAATTCTGAAGTGTATTTTTATATTTATTTTCTATTTTCTATGTATAGGCTTTTGCCATTTGTAAATATATATAAATAAATAAATAAATAAATAAATAATTCCAGTAGAAATTTTGCAATTGCCAGTAACATTTTAGATTCTTGCTGAAGATTTTGTAATTTTCACTGCAATGCTAAATTTGAAATAAAAATTTTGCAGTTCCTTTCAAAATGTTCTGTTTAAATTAATGTTCCATAATGTTCCGTTTCCAAAATGTCTATCGTTGGAATAAATTCAACTCTTTTCGGGGTACTTCTGCAGTATTTCCTCGAATGAAATTTATTTATTTATTTATTTATCCACGGGAAGACCTCCCAATATACAATAAATATACATAATTTACAAAATAATCAATCTTTATAATTTTGTTCGAGAAATATAATTAGTTGTGATGTAGACATATTAAAAATTTAATCTCATTTACGACTCTTTTTTGTAATTCCCTGAACGAAATTCGGCCCATTTTTATGAAGAACGAAAAACTTTAAATATTTTTACTAAACGTAAAAAATGAAAATATGAGTCAGAACACCTTTAAAAAAAACATAAATATGCAGAAATGTGTTAAAATGTGCTAAAATATGCAAAAATATGCTTTAATATAAACATTTGCAAAAATATGCTTTAACAAATAGGGCTCAAAATTCACAGTATCGCATGAAACATATTTGAGTACAGTCCTATCTTTTATCAGTTGCATGAAAAAATATATGCCTTTGCATATATTTGGTTGCCCTAGTTATTAGATTAACAACAAAAAATACATGTTTTCGGAGATATTAAATATTTGTGAGGAATAATATAGTATAGAAGTTGTTGTTGAAGTAGTATGTAAGTATAGAATTTTTTGTTAAAGTATAGTTATAGTTAAAGGATAGTCTCGAAATAAAAATACACAATGAAGTTAATAAGAAGTCTTCAAGTCCCCTGCTAATAGTTATGTTGGAAACAAGTGTCTGGGGTATAAAGTCGTAAAGTCGTGATAAAAGTGATAGTTTTATGAGCCTATGTGCCTATGATAGGCCTATGAGCCTATGCACACTTGCATAGGCAAGAGAGCCTATGCACACTTCATTAAATAGGCTATAGTGTCTAAATATATATATATATATATATATATATATATATATATATATATATACATATATATATATATATACCAGCAATCGGTTACTTTTTCCCGTCTCAATTGTTAATGAATACTGAACTTAATTACTTTACGATGTCATTAAGCAATACGAAGTCATGATTTATATTTGCATTGGTGTATACGAGTCATAAAATAAATTTAACTTCGTTATTACACGTTCGCACCTATTTCAGTTTCAAATATGTCGTAACTAAAAATAATGGTTGTATTACTAAACACTTTGTAGGTGTAGAAATAATTAATATTGTATAATTAAACGACGCAGCATTGCTTTGCTTAAAGTTATTATTGTGAATTCTGGTTTATCCCCACGTTTGTGTATCGCCAGGTTTGTTGGGTAGGATATGCAATCCAATTTTCAATCTCACCCAATATAGTTGGATTATTCCAGCCCCGGATCAATCTCAAATTCAATTACTTATTGCGCAAACTTGGCAAAGATATTTCATCATTACTACTCTTATTTGCATATTTCCCTCTTACGTTTACGCATTCAATATTCTTAGCCGGTTGCAAATATGGAATAAACAAATTTAATCAACTAAACAATTACATAAATATCACCATTTCGGCAAATCAACAGTTTAGCACATATGTATGAAAATGATGAATAACCGATTCGATATTAGTTTTTATTTAATTTATGTTATTTATTTAATTCTAATATCAAATACATTAATAGTGGATTGTTGTTTTTAAATCAAGTATCTACTTCTAATAATTTTATTACCTAAGTGTACATTATTTGTAGGTACGTAGGCTAATTAATTTAGTAATTAGTACATACATACATACATACATACATACATACATACATACATACATACATACATACATACATACATACATACATACATACATACATACATACATACATACATACATACATACATACATACATACATACATACATACATACATACATACATACATACATACATACATACATACATACATACATACATACATCCATGCATACATACATACATACATACATACAGACATACATACATACATACATACATAATCCATCCCTCTTTTACCCATTATGTGTCGAGGAAACTATAAAACATTGTGTCAGAAGTAGTAATTAGTAATAGTTTATTTTTCATGAAGTTAATACATATTAGAATACAATATATTGCAATTATTTTTGTGATAAATTACAATATTACAAGAATTCATGCTACATATATTAAAATACTGTATTTATAATATATGTGTTTGTTAATATATTCATAATTTAATATGTAAAGTAGATATTCATTCCAAATTATTAAAACCATTTATACGAAGGGTTCAAGCAACAAATCAGACAAGCAGAAATTATTTTGGAAATCATTAGCAGGCTATTCGACTTTAGATTAGAGTTGAAATAAATACGTGCATAAATACGTACGTATATAAATAGTAACAATATTATGTTCATTATGAATAAGGTTATTTATAATTTATAATATTGTTTTATATTTACCTAAAAATTATATCTAAAATCTAGAAATATGCAAAATATGTAGACATATGCTATTATAAAATAAATGCCCGAATACACTTGGGTGCAAATAAATGGATCCAATTTACACTTAGGACTTAAAATGCATATTTTTGTTAACAATTTAGATAATAGATTGACAAAAAACTTTAGCACACGACTTTTCGATTTATAATATACCATTTATCTTGACAACTTTTTGCTCGTAACAAATATTCCATCAAAGCCAACTTGTTATACATCTTTGGATTCAGAAAAAATAATCTCCAGAAAAAAAAAGTGTATCCATTTGAAAAAAAAAACATCGCTGAAATGAAAGTCGATTTTGCAAAAAAACAAAATTAGGGCCCCTTTGCAGAACATGTGGAGCCATTTAATCTTGTTTTTGTTTTTTTAAATCTGTCAATAAATAAAAGAGTTATGGCTAGCGGTGTTTTTAGGAGACACCCTGTATATATTTCCAGAGCTACACGTTCATCGTCAATAGCAGTTCAGTTTACATTTATTATGAGAATTAATTAATTTATATAACTTCAAACTTTGAAAGATTAATTTTGAAAGCGTTTTGATAATACTAAAGCATTTTAAATTTAAAAAAAGGATTATTTAAAGGAGACAAATCATTATTAAATAGCCAAATGGCTATTTTCTTATATAAATTGTTTCGAGAAGGTTTACATTTTTTTCTGTCAAATCTTCAAAATTTAAAATGTCAGTATGTCAGGATTTGTCAGTACTATGAAATTTTGTGTGATGTAAATGTCCTAAAAACCTTATATTTATATTCCGTTTTGTTTGTCCGATATAACATTTGTTACATTGTTGTTACATTTATCATGGTAAATTCCTGATTTTTGTAAGGACGTTCCTTGTCTAATATATTTGGTAATTTTGCTTTTAACTTGTTATTATAGAGAAGCCGGGGTTAATTTAATTTTATTAAAAATATTTAAAAAAGAATTTGCCTAATGTTTATTAAAGGTTATTTTACAAAAAAAAAAAATTAGTACTATTGTTTCTTTTTATTAATTAATCTGTACTATTTTTTTAAATTAGTGAAATGTATAGGTGATGTTTTAAACTAATTTAATTTTATTGAGCGTGAGTAAAATGAAAACTGCTTGGTTAATTAACTAGAAGCAAACACACATTTTTGGCGCAACAGTTTTCGCAACTCTAACAAAGCCATGTAATGTTTAATTCCTATTATTTACAGCCGTTGTTCGTAACCGGAAGTTATCACCCCCCAGGGCATAAGAAACATCCCTTCAGGGGCTATGCTAGATTTATTGAATAATTTTATTTGAATTTAGGAGCCATCGAGAATGGAAGCTGTGATTAAATTTTGATGTAAAATTTGAATAAATTTTTAACTGGGATTTTTGTTATGTATTTTTGTATTTTATATTATCGTATTGTATTGTATTATTGTATTTTTGGGGGAGGCGTCGATTCATCTATACCTATTCAAGTTGGCAGTTGAAGCTGGCAGTAATCATAGTCAAGTTGTCACTAATCACAGTCAAGTTGGCATTAATAGTCAATTTGGAATTAATCAAAACTATAACGATGACGTGGAGCTTGTGAAAGTATTGTTAAATAGCTATTTATGGTATAAGTGAATAAAGTAGAATTTTATCCACGAAAAAACAGTTGAGCGCAAGAGGCGAAGCCGAGTGCGATAATGTTTTCGAGTGGAAAAAGAATAGATTTTCGATCAGACGATTTCATGTGAGTGCAATCGTCATTAAATCTAAATATTTAATATGGACTTGCATTTTTTATTTTATTTTTGAGTTCTATTTATCAATACTATTATAATGATGTGCAACACTTGAGGTTTTAGTAAAATTTTTTCAAATGAAAATAAAGAAAAATGTTATTCAAGTAAACAGCCCCATTATCATAAGAGATAATGATCTCATTGATCATTATAATAGTATTGATAAATAGAACTCAAAAATAAAATAAAAAATGCAAGTTCATATTAAATATTTAGATTTAATGACGATTGCACTCACATGAAATCGTCTGATCGAAAATCTAAAATGTCCTAGTTCTAAAGGAGAAAAGTGATAATGAAAATATGTTATTTTTTTCTCTTCAAGTAACGACAGGAAAAAATAAATTAGATTTTCCAAAATTTCATTTTATTTTTTAATATCAGTAAACATTGAAATTATTTTTAACGATTATTGTTTCTCATATGATTACGCAACTTTGCCCCAATCTTAGTTTATGTTGTTTTTATTATTTATTCTTAACTTGACTAGTTTTGGCTATTTATAAGGCATCTTCAGAGGTGTTACTGTTTTAAATATACTATACTTAAAAAAAGTACTCCTAATAAAGAAGAAAGGTAACAATAAAAAATTCACAAGTTCACATAAATTAAAAATTTTGACGACGTTCGATGTAATGTCATTAAAAATTACAATTTTTTAATACAATAATAACTGGTAAAAATAATGGATGAAACTATACCAAAAATAAATTAAAGTATTTACTGGCAACAGTAAATTTATGACTTATGTCGTATATGACGAATTTACCGAAAATTACGAATTTGTATATCAAAATTACATATTTAACAAGAAATCGGAAAATTTTTGCTTGGAAGGATGAAAGTTCCATTGAAACTTATAAAATATTTATCATAAGTTTTAACAAAGTTGTAATTGAAAATTATAAATTTCATTTTAAACTGCAAAATTTTAATTGTAAAGTAAACAACAAAGTAGAAATTACAACATATTTAGCATAAACGTTAAATAAAATTCTACCGGAAATCGTAAAAATCTTAGTAACAATGGTAAAAGTTTCAATGAATCTTATAAAATATTCATCGAAATCAAAGAAATTGTAATTGAGAATTACAAATTCTCACGTCGATTTCACAATTTCACATAAATTGTAATTTTTTATGACGTTCGATGTAATGTCATTCAAAATTACAATCTTTTAATACAATCATAACTGGTAAAAATAATGGATAAAACTATACCAAAAATAAATTAAAGTATTTACTGGCAACAGTAAATTTATGACTTGAAATTATAAAATCGTTATTCAGGTATTAAACGAAAATTACGAATATGTATATCAAAATTACATATTTAACAAGAAATTGGATTTTTTTTACTTGGAATGATGAAATTTTCATTGAAACTGGTAAAATATTCATCGAAAGTTTTAACGAAATTGTAATTACAAATTATAAATTTCATTCTAAACTGTAAAATTTTAATTGTAAATTAAACAACAAAGTAAAAATTACAACATATTTAGCATAAACGTTAAATAAAATTCTACCGGAAATCGTAAAAATCTTAGTAACAATGGTAAAAGTTTCAATGAATCTTATAAAATATTCATCGAAATCAAAGAAATTGTAATTGAGAATTACAAATTTTCACGTCGATTTCACAATTTCACATAAATTGTAATTTTTAATGACATTCGATGTAATGTCATTAAAAATTACAATTTTTCGAATCAATTTTCGAAAGTTATAATGAAAATTTCATCATGGTCAATATTAATTTGGCAATTACCAACAACACTTTAAATTCGTGCCGAGAGTTTTATATTTTCAATTCCAAATTTCAAGTTGCAATTAAAATTTCGCAATTTCCAGTGAAAATTTGTAATTCTCAAGTACAATTTCATTGAAAATTTTCGATGAATATTTCATTCGTTTCGAAATCAATGAAATTGTAATTGAGAATTACAAATTTTCACGTCGAATTTACAAGTTCACAAAAATTGTAATTTTTAATGACATTCGATGTAATGTCATTAAAAATTACAATTTTTTCGAATCAATTTTCGAAAGTTATAATGAAAATTTCATCATGTTCAGTATTAATTTGGCAACCAACAACACTTTAATTTCGTGCTGAGAGTTTTATATTTTTAATTCAAAATTTCAAGTTGCAATTAAAATTTCGCAATTTCCAGTGAAAATTTGTAATTCTCAAGTACAATTTCATTGAAAATTTTCGATGAATATTTCATTCGTTTCGAAATCAATGAAATTGTAATTGAGAATTACAAATTTTCACGTCGAATTCACAAGTTCACAAAAATTGTAATTTTTAATGACATTCGATGTAATGTCATTAAAAATTACAATTTTTTCGAATCAATTTTCGAAAGTTCTAATGAAAATTTCATCATGTTCAATATTAATTTGGCAATTACCAACAACACTTTAATTTCGTGCTGAGAGTTTTATATTTTTAATTCCAAATTTCAAGTTGCAATTAGAATTTCGCAATTTCCAGTGAAAATTTGTAATTCTCAAGTACAATTTCATTGAAAATTTTCGATGAATATTTCATTCGTTTCGATGAAAACTTCATAATTTTTTGTATATTTTTTGCCAATTTCCTTATTAAATGTGTAATTTTGATTCAAGATTTAAGATTTTTACGATTTACAATAGGATTTTAATTAACGTTTATACTAAATAGATTGTAATTTTCACTTCATTGATTAATTTACAATTCAAATTTTGCGGTTTCCAATGAAAAATTTTTGATTACAATTTGGTTTAAAACTTTCGATGAATTTACAAATTTTCACATCGAATTCACAAGTTCACACAAATTGTAATTTTTTATGACGTTCGATGTTATGTCATTAAAAATTACATTTTTTTCTCACAAAGTGCGAAATGTTGACTAAATATAAATGAAAATTAAACAATTACATATTTTAATTGCAACTTGAACTTTGCAATAAAAATTATTAAATTCACGAATTTAAATTTTTGCCGATAATTGCAAAATTAATATTGAACCTGATGAAATTTTCATTAAAACTTATAAAGTTTACATCAAAAATTGTGGCGTGTCTTTAAAAATTACAATTTTTTCTCGGAAAGTGCAAATTTTTTATTGTAAATTAAATGACAATTAAACAATTACATATTTTCATTGGAAATTGCGAAATTTTGATTGTAAATTTAAATGAAAATTAAACAATTACATATTTTAATTCCAACTTGAACTTTGCAATAAAAAATATTAAATTCTGAGCACGAATTAATTTTTTTATCGGTAATTGCAAAATTAATATTAAACCTGATGAAATTTTCATTAAAATTTATAAAGTTTACATCAAAAATTATGATGTATCTTTAAAAATTACGATTTTTTCTCGGAAAGTGCGATATTTTTATTGTAAATTAAATGACAATTAAACAATTTAACATATTTTCATTGGAAATTGCGAAATTTTGATTGTAAATTTAAATGAAAATTAAACAATTACATATTTTAATTGCAACTTGAACTTTGCAATAAAAATTATTAAATTCAGAGCACCAATTTAAATATTTGCCGATAATTGCAAAATTAATATTGAACCTGATGAAATTTTCATTAAAACTTATAAAGTTTACATCAAAAATTGTGGAGTGTCAATAAAAATTACAATTTTTTCTCGGAAAGTGCGACATTTTTATTGTAAATTAAATGACAATTGAACAATTACGTATTTTCGTTGGAAATTGCTAAATTTTGATTGTAAATTTAAATGAAAATTAAACAATTACATATTTTAATTGCAACTTGAACTTTTCAATAAAAATTATTAAATTCAGAGCACCAATTTTTGCCGATAATTGCAAAATTAGTATTGAACCTGATGAAATTTTTATTAAAACTTATAAAGTTTACATCAAAAATTGTGACGTGTCTTTAAAAATTACATTTTTTTTCTCGGAAAGTGCGACATTTTTATTGTAAAAGAAATGAAAATTAAATAATTACATATTTTCATTGGAAATTGCGAAATTTTGATGATAAATTAGAACACTGTAGAAAATTATAAAGTTACAGCATACATCAAAAGCTACTGACAATTGCAAAAAAATTTCTGAAAATTATAATATTTTCATTGATTTTTATGAAGCAATTATCAAAAATTATTAAATACAATAGAAAATTTACTCGACACTGTCAATGGCCGGTATAAAAATCAGATTATAATAATAATAATAAAATGTTCTATAACGACGTGTGTAAGCTGTTTATTATTATTATTAATTATTATTAATAATAATTAAAAATTACATTTTTGTTATAATGTAATGAATATTCATCGAAATCAATGAAATTGTAATCGAGGATTACAAATTTTCCCTGGAGATTGCGAAATTTGAATTGCAATTTAACCGACTTCGTATATTTGATCATCATTGATTTCCCCATAGTGATAATTGAATTTAAATAACCCTGTATAAATATATACAGGGTGAGTCAACAGTGCGGGATCGGAGGATATCTCGTTTAATTTTTTATCATATTGTATTGTATTATTGTATTTTTGGGTGAGGTGTAGGATCATCTATACCTATTCAACTTGGCAATTGAAGTTACAAGCCTTATAATTACTGTTATTTTTGATATCTCCATTTTCCAATATTCAATATTTAATATTTTCATTTATTGCTTTGCTTTCTTTATCGCCACATAGTCTATAAGGCGATGAAGAAAGCAATGCAATAAATGAAAATATTAAAAATTGGATATTGGAAAATGGACATAACAAAAATAGCAGAACTACTATTCGCTATTTTCATTAGCCGTGGTTAAATAAAAATATCTTTACTGTGCGCAATCAATATCTAAAGTTGTTTCACTGTTAAAGGTTAACGAGATTACTCAGTGTTAATTAGAATGAAGCACCTATCTGGGAGGACATTTATCCAAAACTTTTTCCTGGTTTATTTAGCTCGAAGATGAAACTAGGGAATAAAAACAGCGGAGGTAATATTTCAATTACTTTTCAAGTTTGGAATGGCACATGTTTCATATTTATAATACATTAATCGAGACCGACCTACAAGTTACAAATAATTCGCACGAGATATAAAACTTAAATTAAAATGCATGTAAATACAATTTGCACCAAAGTTTTAGGCAGGAAGGATGCATACATTGCCAATTTAGGCTTGATTAAAAACAAAATGTAAAAAAAAACAAATACCAAAAACCAAAACCAAAAAATTTGTGTAAACCAAAATTTATATGATTTTACAGCTTTTCTCTAAAAATAGAAGAAAATTCTATTGAATCTCATGAAATTTCATAAAATTAAGCACAATTGAGCACAAAACTTGGACAAAATTTTATGAAAATCATCGATGTTTGATTAAATAGTGAACAAAACTCAGACAAATATGAAGCTAAGTAAACACGAAGAAAATGCGGGAGAAATCTATAAAATTCGCAAAATCGATCATAAAAAATGGCAGATATCGATGAAATTTAATTACCAATTTTAAATTTGAAGAAAATTCTAAATACAAACTGAGCCAATTTACTAATTTTCAATTGAAAATTGTGGGAAAACTATTGATGGTGTGGTTCAATTTTTTAATGATTTTATGTAAAGTGTGCATTCATAAAAGCGAATAATTTGATGACCAATTGTTTAGCAAAAATCAATCAATGATTCCAAATTGAGCAATTCAATTAGTTTCAAGTATCATATATCAAGATATGTGATATAAAAATATACTACTTGCTGTTAACCATAATTAGTATTAATATTGATACGCTAGTTTTTCAATTTTCAATTGAAAATTGTAGAAAAACTATTGATGATGTGATTTAATTTTCCATATGATTTCATGTAAAGTGTGCATACAGAACAGGGAATAATTTGATAACTAATTGTTTAACAAAAATCAATCAATGATTCCAAATTGAGCAATTCAATTAGTTTCAAGTATCATATATCAAGATATGTGATATAATAATATACTACTTGCTGTTAACCATAAATAGTATTAATATTGATACGCTAGTTTTTCAATTTTCAATTTTCAATTGTGGAAAAACTATTGATGGTGTGATTTAATTTTCCATATGATTTCATGTAAAGTGTGCATACAAAAAAGGGAATACTTTGATGACCAATTGTTTAACAAAAATCAATCAATAATTCCAAATTGAGTAATTCAATTAGTCATATTTCAAGTTATATGATATAAAAATATACTGCTTGCTGTTAACCATAAATAGTATTAATATTGATTCGCTAGTTTTTTTTAAATTTTAAATATCAGTAATGAAGAATAATCAATCCTTCCAAATAACCGAAAAACACATCACACTAAAATCACGCATTACATATTAATCAAAATTGATACGTTTTTTAAACAAAATATCTTTTGCGCCATAAATCAGACATTTCTGAATAAAGCACCTACATTATTCAAATAAAAACCTAAAAATTTGTATCAAAACTGCAATTTCATTGGTTAGCTTTTAATGTCTCGGCAGGTTTTTTGGCGTTATACTCAAAATTAGTCATGTGTACATTATTCAAATGATAACCAGAAAATTTCTATCAAAACTGCAATTTCATTGGTTAGATTTTAATGTCTCGGCAGGTATTTTGGCGTTATACTCAAAATTAGTGATGTGTACATTATTCAAATGATAACCAGAGAATTTCTATCAAAACTGCAATTTCATTGGTCAGCCTTTAATGTCTCGGCAGGTTTTTTGGCGTTATACTCAAAATTAGTCATGTGTCAAGGTGCTTTATCAAATATAACAGTTTAGAAGCATTTAATTTTCATTCGTTTTGTTTTATTTTTTATGTCCGTGAATTTTTTTTGGCAGGTTCCAAAAAACAGTGACACAGTCATAGCCGCCCCTTATCTAAATAATTGTTGATCGCACTGTATAATATTTCGAAGGGAAGTTTAAAATATCCCTACATAGGTTCTGTGTATATTGCCTAATTTTGGAGAAAATTGTATAATATCGTCGGGTTGAATTGAATCCTCTCGAGGGCCTTAGGCTGGTGACCTCTGGTCCACACAATGACTGCATTTCGCCTGCAGTTCCAATAATTGCAATTTCGCATAGGTTGAATTGAACAATAGCAGTGTTCACCGTTGATGGACAGACAAAACTCAATTATAAATTGCGTTAGTTTTCAATTCATGTAGTGATACAGGTGCTTCTATGATATTGATTTATGTAAACTTGCCAAAGCTCATTACGAATTTAATCTGCTGCCTAGCCTTTGCATTTACGGCAGCAGTTTTAAATCTAGATTATTGACGCCTAGAATGCCGTTATGCACCTATTAATCTCTATGAACAGTATGTAGATTACAGCTTTTAGAATTGTTTGAAATCAATTTTGAAACCAGGTCGAGTAGGTAATTTCAATTTATATGTAATATGGCTCGGAATCAAATGTCGTAGTTTTAAGCCGTTGAAAATCAGAGACATGTAAGTCCATTTTTTTAAATTGAGATAAGTCCAGAAATAGACGAGTCCAGAAATAAGTCCAGAGATAGGTCCAGAAATGGGCATGTCCCTTATATATTTCTGGACTTCTCTGTATAATTTTCTTTATAAATTTAAAGGAAAAAAAAAATAGAATTACCTTAAATTATAATGGTTGTTTTAATAAGTACTTACTTAGTACTTACGATTTTGGGTTTGTATTAATTTTTAATACATTCTAAGATTTTTACAGCATCATTGAATTTTTAATCACATTTGGGGCACGTTTACTAAAATTGCTAAATTTTCAAAATTGCTCAAAAAAATAGAATAATTATAATTTAAGGTTGTTTTAATAACTATTTATTGGTATTTATTTTTATTTATATTATTATTTATTTTTATCACCTGACTAGTTTCGGTTTATAAAAACCATAAATGTTTAGACATCTATATCTTTCAAATATCAAATATCAATTCAAATAAGTTCAAGATATATACACATTAAAATACACATGCATCTGAAGATGGTTTTTTATAAACCGAAACTAGTCGGGCGATAAAAATAAATAATAAAATAAATAAAAATAAATACCAATAAATAGTTATTAAAACAACCTTAAATTATAATTATTCTATTTTTTTGAGCAATTTTAGTAAACGTTTCAAGAAGTACCCCAAATGTACGTAAAAATTCAATGAAACTTGAAACGTTTACTAAAATTGCTAAATTTTCAAAATTGCTCAAAAAATAGAATAATTATAATTTAAGGTTGATTTTTAAATTATAATTATTCTATTTTTTTTGAGCAATTTTGAAAATTTAGCAATTTAAGTAAACGTTTCAAGAAGTGCCCCAAATGTGCGTAAAAATTCAGTGAAGCAGTACAAATTTTAGAATGTATTAAAAATTAATACAAACCCAAAATCGAAAACGTCTCAAATACCACAAAATTATAAATTGCTTCAGAAAAATATGCAATAAGATGAAAAAAACTTAAATTTATACTATCTTGAATTGTTTTCTAGTTTCTGTTGAAGCTCAAAAAGTCAAAAACAATCAATCAATATATATTTAAATTCTAAACGTTTCACTGAAATTGATAATAATGTTTGAATAAATTTACCATGTTTTGTTAACGTTTTAAGAAGTGTCCCAGATGTAAGTAAAAATTCAATGAAACCGTACAAATTTTAGAATTAATTAAAAATTAATATAAAAAAAAATCTTAAACGTCTCAAAAAACACATTACAATAATAATAATAATTATAACAATTATAAACTAATTATATGTAAAAATTATAAATTGTTACAGAAAAGAATGCAATAAGATGAAAATTCTTGAAATTATACTATTTTGTTGTTTTAAAGTTTCTGTTGAAGCTCAAAAAGTCAAAAACAATTAATCAATATATATATTTATATTCCAGACATTTTAGTGAAATTGATAATAATATCTGAAAAAATTTAGCATTTTTAGTAAACGTTTAAAGAACTGCCCTAAATGTGAGTAAAAATTCAATTAAACAGTACAAATTTTAGAACTAATTAAAAAAAATATATAATAAAATCGAAAACGTCTCATAAACCACAAAATTATAAATTGCCACAGAAAATTATGCAATAAGATGACAATTCTTGAAATTATACTATTTTGTTGTCTTAAAGTTTCTGTTGAAGCTCAAAAAGTCAAAAACAATTAATCAATATATATTTAAATTCTAAACGTTTCACTGAAATTGATAATAATGTTTGAACAAATTTAGCATTTTTAGTAAAAGTTTAAAGAAGTGCCCCAAATGTGAGTAAAAATTCAATATAACAGTACAAATTTTATAATTCATTAAAAATGAATATAAAAAAAATCGAAAACGTGTCATAAACCACAAAATTATAAATTGTTACAGAAAATTATGCAATAAGATGACAATTTTTAAGTTTATGTTGATGTTTTAGTGAATATAATGTTTGAAAAAACTTTGCATTTTTAGTAAGCGTTTCAAGAAGTGCCCCAAATGTGAGTAAAAATTCAATGAAGCAGTACAAATTTTAGGATGTATTAAGAATTAATACAAACCGAAAATCGAAAACGTTTCAAATACCACAAAATTATAAATTGTTCCAGAAAAATATGCAATAAGATGAAAATTCTTAAATTTATACTATTTTGTTGTCTTAAAGTATCTGTTGAAGCTCAAAAATTCAAAAACAATTAATCAATATATATTTAAATTCTAGACATTTCACTGAAATTGATAATAATGTTTGAACAAATTTAGCATGTTTAGAAGAAGTTTTAAGAAGTGCCCCAAATGTGAGTAAAAATTCAATGAAACCGTACAAAATTTAGAATTCATTAAAATATAATATAAAAAAAAATCGAAAACGTCTCAAAAAACACATTACAATAATAATAATTGTAACAATTATAAACTAATTATATGTAACAATTATAAATTGTTACCGAAAATCATGCAATAAGATGAAAATTCTCGAATTTATACTATTTTGTTGTCTTAAAGTTTCTATTGAAGTTTAAAAAGTCAAAAACAATTAATCAATATCTATTTAAATTCCAGACGTTTTAGTGAAATTAATAATGTTTGAAAAAATTTAGCTTTTTTGGTAAACGTTTTAAGAAGTGCCCTAAATGTGAGACAAAATCACTGAAATTTTATCACAAATTTTAGAATTCACTAAAAATTAATATAAAAAAAATCGAAAATGTCTCATAAACCACAAAATTATACATTGTTCCAAAAAAAATATTTCGCAATGAGATGATCGTTCTTTAAATTTGCAGAAAAAAATGGATACCATGAACACAGATTTCCGTAAAACGTTTTCAAATTGTAATAGTTCTGAAAATATTGAAATCATAACTACTACCACGAACACAGATTTCCGTAAAACGTTAAAAAAAAAGAATTTAGAAAATATTCCAATCATAAAAATTGCCAAATTATAAATTGTTTAGAGAATTAACAAACTATGCAATAAGTTGGTAATTCTTGAATTTACACTATTTTGCTGTCTCAGAACATTACTACATTAAAATTAATTAATATCTAATGAATTTCAAAATATTTTTAGTAAAATTAATAAAAATATTTTAAAAAATTAGCGGTTTCAGTAAAGTTTCAAATAAGTGCATCACAATTGACTAACGCAAACAAAATTTGACAAAAAGTCAACAAAACGTTACAAAACAGAAAAACAAATCGCTATGTTTTTACTACAAAATTTTGATTGATATATAATAATAATAATAATAATAATAATAATCCCCACCACTTCTCCAGGAGTGTATAGACCTATACAATAAAATATCGAGTCGAGTTTCGACTTCTTACGGTCATTTTCACTTAAATTATGAAATTGTATACTAATATTATAAAATAATTACAGGAAATAATGGAATTTTCATTGAAAATTATGATTTTAGAATTGAAAATGGCCGTTTGAGCATAAGTTATATTTGCTATGTTTCTACAATCGCAAAGTAAATTAAAATTATATTAATTATAATTTCAAAATTTAATTATACTTCCCGAAAATTATATTAATTTCAGAATGAATTAAAATTTATACCAGAAACTACAAAATTATGACTGGTAAATTTTTCATTGAAATTTATAAAGTATTCATCGAAAATTATGAAATTGTACACGAAAATTACAAAAAAATTACAGGAAATAATGGAATTTTTATTTAAAATGATGATTTTAAATTTGAAAATGGATTTCGCACAAGTTATACACGCTATTTTTTTCATCCCATCCCATCAATTAAACTATACTAAGTTGTAACATCCTAAAATGACAGTTAGAACTCATTGAAACAAACATCTTTTCTTAGTTAAAATTTTTGAATTGGAGCCTAAGTTCATAGTTATTGGCGTTCTTTTGTTTTTCGAAAAATCGCCATTACTCTCTTATGTTAAGAAATATTTGTAAAATACAAAAACGTTCAGCATGCGGTATCGGTTCTCTAAAACATTTGTATTTACAATTATTTTCTATTTTATCAAATAACAAAATGGCGACCGAAGAAAAATTTCGAAACAAGATATTTTGAAAATCACTCGATTGATTTTTGAAAATAAAATATGAAATCCTTAAACTATATTATAACATTTGTCTGAAACATTTTTTTCGATCTGTCCAAAAAAGTTATTATTCAAATTGAATTACAAGATAAATTTTAACAAACTGCAGCTATCATTTAAAACAAAGTAGGCTAACCTTAAGTTAGGCCATTAAACAAGTTGAGACATGTGTTTTCTAGTTTGTACGTTCAAATTTAAATACTTTTGATCTTGTTCTTCAGAAATTTCTGCTTCATCTTGAAAAGTTTCTGTCACGTTTATCATTTGTGTGCGTATTTTGCATAATTTGTGTATAAAAATGCATAATTATCAAAACAGACAAATGTTATACGATAGTTCAAGGATTTTATAAATGTTTTATTTTCAAAAATCGATCGATTGGTTTTCAAAATATCTTGCTTAGAAATTTTTGATCCGTCGCCATTTAGTTATTTGATAAAATAGAAAATAATTGTAAATACAAATGTTTTAGAGAACCGAAAGCGCATGTTGAGCGTTTTTGTATTTTTTAAATATTCCTTAAAATAAGGGAGTAATGACGATTTTTCGAAAAACAAAAGAACGCCAATAACTATGAACTTGGGCTCCAATTCAAAAATTTGAACTAAGAAAAGTTGTTTCAATGAGTTCTAACTGCCCAGGATTTTCTCTATCTCTTCTAGTTACCGAGATCCCCTATAGAAACATCCAAATTGGGCCACCCTGTAGATTAAATTAACGGGTACTGGCTTTAAAAGTAGAAATGTGGTTGATGGCAACTAATTTAACTTCTAAATTTCATCTCTACTTGTTAAGGCGTATGCCATACATATATTCAGTAATATTCATTTCAAAAATGCAAATGCACAGTTTTATCGGTTTGTGTTTCCAGTACTATTTTTGCTCCAGCAAAAATAAATATCTTTGTTCAGACCAACCAATAATTTGTATTCTGCTAAATGAATAATACAGGTTTCAACAATCACACTATTATTTCAATTGTGCTTTGCTAGCTGCGAGAATCTGCTTTGTTACTTCCGGCTCGAGTGATCAATATTTATGTAGTTACATAAAAACTTTCGTCTCTCATATACACATATTGCAAAAACACCGAATGCATATTTACTATTACATTTAATCAGAAATAGTATATACTATAATAATTATATAATATTTCAAAACATCAGTTTATCTTTGAAAAATCTCAGAAATTGTATAACGATTGTAAATTGTACCACGATAATTAATATCAGCTTATATTTGAAAAATCACGTTTATAGAAACTTCAGCACTTTGTACTGTATACATAATTAACTGGCATTAAACTCATTCCAACTCAGTCAGAAGGTTGGGATGTTTCATTAATGTTACTTTTTCGCCCTGAAACTCGTTCCGTCTGCCGTTTTTTTTCAGCTAACCGGATGTGTATCACAAAGAACTCCTTATTATCTTTTTGCTCAATTCTTTCCATCCACAGTGAAAGAAACGGCATGCGAGTTATTTCCACTCTGGTTACGTCACACATTTTAAGTTAAATCTCTTCGTGCTCCGGAAACATTATTAGAATTGTTTATGGAATATTACTTTTTAATATATAAATATTTAAAATAATTTTAAACGTACAATTCTTCATCAAAATAACTCCGTACGCAAAATGAATATTTTCACTAATTGAGAGATATAAACATATACGTGAGTGGTTGTTGTTGCCAGTTATAACTACAGCAACTTAAAACAAATATATCTAAATAAGTTGTAAGTATCTGCAATTAAAAAATAAAATACGACAAACAATTATAATGCATATAAATATATATATATATCAAAATTCAAATTAATAAGAAATATTTATCATAAAAATAAGGTGAGGATATATAAATATTAAAATACATATCGTGCCCCTGATGATGGTTTTTAAAAAAATCGAAACTAGTCAGGCGAAATAAAATAAATAAATAATAAAATAAAATGAAAATAATTATTTACCAGTAAGTACCTCCGAAAAAAAAAAAAATTCTGTAATATTTCTCATATTGAGGTTAATTATTTCAATCATTCATGTAAAAAATTGTACGTCCTAAATTTTGATAAATTTCTTTATTATTATAAAAAAATAATAATATAATAACATTAATTAAAATTTCATTAATTACAGGATTTTTATGTATAAATTCCTGATTTAGTTATATTTTAGTATATAGATTTAGTATATAAACGGTGATACCTACAAAGTAAAAAATTGCATTATTTATTTATACATAATGTATTACGAAGTAAAAGCCTCCAGTGTTAATAAAATAAATAGTTATATTATATTAACACCGTTTTCACAAGGACGTTTACTTTCACTAAACGTTCATTTCGATCGCAATGCAACCATCTTCAGTAGCAGAACAGTACTATCTGCAATTAGATTACGTTTTGTATACAAATTAATAGTTATAAGAAACTTACCTAATATAAGTAATTAACTTGAGCTGTTATCTAAATGAACGCAGCAAAAATGTCCACACGATAAATGTACCAGACATAAGCCCTATTTTATTTTTAGTGCCTATCCCATTAAGTTTTTATCTGTTTCTTTATTATTACCCTCATTATTTCTCCTACTGACCAAAGTCCATGTAATAATCTTTTAAATACTTTCTCTGTACATCGGAATTAGGCCGATTTTTTGTAAGAAATAGTTGTTTTTACAGAAATAAGAATTCATCTGTAAGTAAACAGATGAATGTCGACAGCGAAGTGTGCTTACTAACGCGGTAAATTACAAGGGAACAAGGGATAAGAGACGACAGAATATGTCGGCTGAAAGAAATAAAATATGAAATTGTAATTTTACAGCTTTCTCGAATTTTAATCGGCAAATGTTTTATTAAGATAAATTTTGTACCCAGCTGGCTTAAATGTGAAGTAATTAAAGTTATACATTAGTATATAAACTATATGCATAATTATTGCAACTATTTATGGTATTTGCAATCATTTTTCACGTTTTTTTACTGTGTAACATAGCATAGCATAGCATACTTAAAGAAAAATAACAAATTTTCCTTTTTCACAACGACATTTATTTCGCTTAATGTACATTTAGCGAAATAAATAACGTTGTGAAAAGGGATAAGTTGTTATTTTTCTTTAAGTGTTAATGTTTCACAAGCGCCAACCGATTATTTTAGCATAGCATAGCATAGCATACCACTACATCATAGCAACTGTATTTGCAACCAAGTGAGCCATTGAAAATCAGAGTGATGTAAGCCCTTTTTTTTTAATCCCATCAATTAAACTATAGTACTACCCTGTACTCTCTGAATAATAATAATAATAATAATAATAATAATAATAATCATAATAATAATGAAAGAAAGCTGTAGCGCTGTATCATGCGTATCAATCGATTAAGTTATACAAATCGCACACCAAACATGTAACATAAACATGGCTTTTATAAAAGTTGTGATTTTTAAATAATTTTTTCTTAATTTTTGGTAATAAAGGGGAAAGGCATTAGTAAATCACTGCCTGAGCCGCGATACAAAAAGCATTGGTAATTTTACATACAGATTAAAATGTACTTATGCCTTATGTTAATGACAAAATAGTCATTTACAAATGTTTACCGAAATAATATAGAACAAAGTGTTTATTACTTATTTAATTAACGGAAATCTACGTTCAAATATACATCACAAATTCAAGATAAATCACACAAAGTAGGTACTATATATCGAAGTTGAACTAACATTCCTAAAACTCACCACTTCAGAGAAAATTGAAAGTATTGTCTATATAAATACTTTCTATTTACTGCGAAATTTGCGAAATATCATTGAAATTATATGGATTTTTATTAAAAAAACTCGTAAAATTATAGCTAAATTTATTAGAATATCATGAAAAAACCTTTTTATGCATACAAATTCCGTAGAATTAAATTTAAATTCAAATTTATTTCTAAAACTCCATACAAACTTGATAAAACTAAATGCAATAAAATACCACAATTTTCATAGAATTAAATTTTCGGATATTTCATTGTTTCATACATGTTTTGAACAACTTTATTAAAATCAAAAGAATTCAATCAATATTCAGTTCAATATCATCGAATTTTGTTACATTTCTTTTGGGTATGCCTCAATTCTAAGAAATTCCTTAACATTTTGATGGTTTCTCATGAAGTTACCCTCAAATATTACAAAATGCATTAATGATGGAAACTTCTTAATAAAGTATAAAAACATTTAGGAAATTATTCAAATTTGGTGCAGTCAATAGAAAATCATCGAAATTACATAGTTTTATAAAAATTCATACAATTGCAACGAAATATGAATTAAAATGCCATAATTTTTATAGAATACAATTTTCGCATATTTCATGGTTTCACAAATTTCTTGAACAACTTGATTAAAAGCCAAAGAATTCAATTATTATTCCGTACAATATCATCGAATTACATTTCTATTGAATTTGCACTCAATTCTAAGAAATTTCTTAACTTTTGATGGTTTTTCATGACCTCAAATATTACAAAATTCACTAATGATGGTACCTTCCTAAAAAAATATAAAAACGATTAGGAGATTCTTCGAATTTTGTGCAAATTCAATAGAAGATCATCGAAATTACATATAATTCTATAAAAATTCCGTACAATTGTAACCAAATATTAAGGAATATCATGTGAATTCCATAAAATTATATAGATATTCTATAGGGTTCCGTAAAACTATAATCAAATTTCATAGAATAATTTCATGGTCAATACAAAAATTAATATAGAAATCTCATAAGTTTTACAAATCAGTACTGAAATTTGATAAATTTCTCAAATCTCTTCAAAAACTTTTTGTTAAATTAAAAGATTCAATCAATATTCCGTACAATATTATCGAATTTTGTGATAATTCATGGTTTCATAAATTTGTTGAACAACTTGACTAAAATGAAAAAAATTGAATCAAAATTCCGTACAATATCATCGAATTTGGTTACATTTCAATTGAATTTGCTATCAATTCTATGAAATTCTTTAACATTTTGATGATTTTTCATGAAGTTATCTTCAAATATTACAAACTTCACTAATGGTGGTACCTTCTTAAAATACTATGAAACCAATTAGGAAATTCTTCAAATTTAGTGCAAATTCAATAGAAGATCATCAAAATTACATGTAATTCTATAAAAATTCCGTACAATGGTAACAAAATATTTAGGAATATCATGTAAATTCTATAAAATTATATAGAAATTCTATAGGGTTCCGTAAAACTATAATCAATTTTCATAGAATAATTTCATGTGACAATGTGAAATTCTACAGATTTTAATTTAAAAAACCATATAAATTTCTTACAATTTAATTTAAATACAATTGAATTTCTAAAATTTGATTAAACTATATACGTTAAAATATCATAATTCTCATAAATTTCTTCAGCAAGTTTTAAAAATTTTCAGTTATTTACGCAAAACAAACATAAAATAAGTCTTGAAAAGATAAAAAAATAGTCTATAGGAGTTTAAATATTTTAATATATTTAAACTGAGTCCGAAGAATGTACTTTTAAACATTTTCAGTTATTTGCTCCCCACGCAAAAAAAACATAAAATAAGTCTTGAAAAGATTAAAAAAATAGTCTATCGGAGTTTAAATATTTTAATATATTTAAACTGAGTCCAAAAAAAAAAGTCCGATAGACTATTTTTTTTAATCTTTTCAAGACTTATTTTATGTTTTTTTTTGCGTGGGGAGCAAATAACTGTTTTTTTAAAAGTACATTCTAATCTGTATGTAAAATTACCAATGCTTCTTGTATCGCTGCTCAGGCAGTGATTTACAATTGCCTCTTCCCTGCCCTGCATTCAATTGGATTTATTATTGAACAATAATCTAATATTATTTTTTCTATGAATACCATCATAAGCTGCATACTACAACTAAAAATCTTAATTCCCTGAGGTATATTGTGCGATGAATTTGCAATCAAGAATTCCAATCTTAATGCATTAACACAACACATGCAAAATTACCAAATTCATGGCAGGTAGGTTGACTCTTCCGTGTTCAACAAATCCCATAAATAAATTTAGTTGAAGATGCTATGCATATTAATTAAGCGGATGTAAATTGCAAATCAATTGGGTTATGGCGGAAACTTCGTAATTAGATTGAAGGACATGCCCAACTACGTTGAACTATAATTATTATAACACTGTATAATTAGTGCTTTCGACTCGATATTTCAAATGTATCAGATTCAATTTAATGAAGGCCCCATTTGTGAGTAGGGATAGGATCACCTAAGTCTTTTTTAAGTACCAATAATTCGTTAATTATTATTTAAAATCGCTTCCAGATGTTTTCCAAAATATTGAACGACATTACTTTTTTTCAAATAGTTTCAGTTTCAGTGTATTATTAATCATATTCTTTACAAACATTACATTTACATGTCATATATTATACACAGTATATTATAATATATAATATTTAAATTACTAAATTAAATTGGTTTTCCCAATGTTTGCAAAAAAATTACATTGAACGACGTTACTTTTTTTCACGCAGTTCAGTTTCAGTCTATTATTGATCATATTCTTTACAAACATTGCATTTACATGTCATATATTACACACTGTATAATATATTATATAATATTTAAATTAGTATATTAAATTGGTATTACATTCATACAAACTGGAAGACGCATGATACCTTTATATAAATGCCTCATATTTAATTATTTACGCTTGTAAAGTGCCCTTTCAATACATCAAATATAACAGAAATATCATGGGCTTTCCAGACTCTTGTCAAACTCTGTGTAATATACAAATATAAGCTGATATGCAGACATTCATGAAGCTTTTAATAGTACTCATATTTGAGTGGTAACATTACATGATTTTTTCATATGCAAATATAAAATGCAAATCAAATTGTACATCGTTTCGTAAAAAAAATAAATAGACGAGAGAGAATGCAATTTATTTCTCCTCTGTGTGCTGATGCAATTGTTCCTGGTGGATTCCTGAAGCTGCTCGCCGAACTGTCATAGTTAAAACAGAGTTTAATCATCATATGTTGCTTTATAAGAGTTTAATCATAATTAAAATAATAATTAATATTTTTCAACACACTGGTTGTATTAATTTCTGCTATATTGAGTCATAGGAATATTTATATATTTTCATGTAACAGTATTTATTTCAGTATTTTTTTTACTGTTTAATTTATATTGTTAATTATATATTGGAGTGATATTTATATAATTTTCATCATTAGTTTAAATTTTTTAACGGAAATTGATAAATTTTTACTATAAGCAATTAAATTTCTACTAAAACTTCCACTTTAAATCAAAAATTTCGATCAAAATTATGATCGCATATCAAACACTGCACTGAAAATTAGTAAATTTTCAGTACAAATTTATAATTCATAATAATAACAATTTTTTTTATTGGAAACTCAAAATTACATTTTTTCATTGTAAATTAAAAAAAACGCAGTGAAAATTATAAAAATTTTGGTACTTAAAAATGAAAGTATTTACTGGCAACTGGAAACTTTTGACTTGAAATTTTAAAAGTTTCGGTCACGAATTCATCGAAAATTACGAATTTTGATATCAAAATTACATATTTAACAAGAAATTGCAAATATTTTACTAAAAATTATGAAACTTTCATTGAAACTTATAAAATATTCATCGAAAGTTTTCAACGAAATTGTAATTGAATGTAATCTTCATTCGCGTATTTAACGAAAATTACGAATTTGAATATGAAAATTACATGTTTAACAAGAAATTGCAAAATTTTAACTAGAAATGATGAAATTGTAATTGAAAATTATAAATTTCATTAGAAACTGTAAAATTTTAATCGTAAATTTAACAATGAAGTGTAAATTACAATATTTTTAGCATAAACGTTAATTAAAATTTTACTCGAAATCGTAAAATCTTAAATCTTGGATCAAAATTACATATTTAACAATGCAATTACAATTTACAATAAAAATTATAAACTTCACAGGATATGAAAAAAAAAATTATTCGAAACTTATAAAACATTCATCGAAAGTTTTCAATGAAATTGTATTTCACAATTACAATTTTTTACTGGAAATTGCGAAATTTTAATTGCAACTTGAAATTTGCAATAAAAATTATAAAATTATCAGTACGAATTTAAAATGTTGCTGGTAATTGCAAAACTAATATTGAAGATGATGAAATTTTCATTAAAACTTATAAAGTTCACATCGAAAATTTTGAAATGTCGTCGTCGAAATGTTTACTTGAAACAATTAGATTTCCACTAAAACTCGTAAACTTTTCATCGAAAATTATGGAATTTTAATTGAAAAATGCAAATTTTCATTGGAAATTGCAAAATTATGATCGCATATCAAACAATGCAATGAAAATTAGTAAATTTTCAGTACAAGTATATGATTCATATTAATAACATTTTTTTTACTGGAAACTGTAACTGAAAAATTTTCATTCACGTATTCATCGAAAATTACAAACTTCAATATCAAAATTACATATTTAACAAGAAATTGCAAGAATTTTGCTCGAAATTACGAATCTTAAAAAATATTTGAAAGTTTATACCTGTTTATAATTCATAATAATATTTTTTTACTGGAAACTGTTACTGAAAATTACATTTTTTAAATTGTAAATTAATAAATTGCAATGAATATTATAAAAACCTTATCAAAAATTATGTAATTTTAATTGAAAATTGCAAATTTTCATTGGGAATTGCAAAATTATGATCGCATATCAAACAATGCAATGCAAATTAGTAAATTTTCAGTACAAATTTAGAATTCAAATTTATATAAAAAAATTTACCGGAAACGAACTGAAAATTACTGGCAACTGGAAATTTTTGACTTGATATTATAAAATTCTCATTCACGTATTCATCGAAAATTACGAACTAGTATATCATAATTACATATTTAACAAGAAATTGCAAGAATTTTGCTCGAAATTACGAAATTTTCTTTGAAACTTGCAAAAGTTTAATATAAAATTGCAAAATTTGTACTAGAAACAATAAAATTTCCACTAAAACTCATAAAATATCCATCTAAAATTATAGAAAATTTTAATTGATTTAATTGCATTGTAAATTGCAAAATTATGATCGCATATCAAACAATGCAATGAAAATTAGTAAAGTTTTAGTACAAATTTATAATTCATATTTATATCATTTTTTTTACTGGAAACAAAGCGAATTTTTTTTTAAATTGTAAATTAAAAAAAATCAGTGAATATTATAAAATTTTCATCGAAAATTATGTAATTTTAATTGAAAATTGCAAATTTTCATTGGAAAATGCTCAATTATGATTGCATATCAAACAATGCAACGAAAATTAGTAATTTTTTGTACAAATTTATAATTCATATTTCTATCAAACTCTTTACTGGAAACGAATCGAAATACATGTTTTTCAGTACAAGTTTATAATCCATATTAATAACAATTTTTTTACTGAAAACTGTAACTGAAAATTACATTTTTTAAAATTGTAAATAAAAAATTGCAGTGAATATTATAAAATTCTCATCGAAAATTATGTAATTTTAATTGAAAATTGCAAATTTTCATTGGAAATTGCAAAATTATGATTGCATATCAAACAATGCAATGCAAATTAGTAAATTTTCAGTACAAATTTAGAATTCAAATTTATATCAATTTTTTTACCGGAAACGAACCGAAAATTACATGTTTTCATTGTAAATTAAAAAAATTGCTGTGAAAATTATCACCCAATTAAAATCTCAATCAAATTGATTCCGCGAGATCCGATTTTTAATCGGCGCGATCAAATCGCGAGATCGGGCCATAGCGGGACCTGATTGATAACAGTAGATCAATCGGCGAGATTTAATTTTTTTTAAATTTAATTTATTAATTTAATTAATGTAATAGCCCGTTTTTAATTATACATTAAACATTACAGTGAAAATTATAAAATATTCAGTAAGCATTTATAATATTTGTGGAAATATTTGTACTGAATATGGTGAAATTTTCATTGAAACTTATAAAGTATTCATCAATTTTATATTGTTATATGTTTAATTTATATTGTTATCATATTTGTAGAAATATTATTACTAAAAATGGTGATATTTTCATTGAAACTTCGTAAAGTATTCATCAAAAATTTTAAAATCTAGTTGATTATTATACTCTTTGTACTGTTTAATTTATATTTGTTAATTATGTATTGGAGTGATAATTATATAATTTTTATCATTAGTTTAAAATTTTTAAAAGCAATTGCAAAATTTGTACTAGAAAAAATAATATTTCCACTAAAACTCATAAAATATCCATTTAAAATTATAGACGTTTAATTGAAAAATGCAAATTTTCATTGGAAAATGCAAAATTATGATCGCATATCAAACAATGCAATAAAAATTAGTAAATTTTCAGTTCAAGTTTATAATTCATATTGATAACAATATTTTTACTGGAAACTGTAACTGAAAATTACATTTTTTAAATTGTAAATTAAAAACATGCAGTGAATATTATAAAATTTTCATCGAAAGTTATGTAATTTTAATTGAAAATTGAAAATTTTCATTGGAAATTGCAAAATTATGATCGCATATCAAAAAATGCAATGAAAATTAGTAAATTTGTAGTACACATTTAGAATTCATATTTATATCAAACTTTTTACTGGAAACGAACCAAAAATTACATGTTTTCATTATAAATTTAAAAAATCTGCTGTGAAAATTATAACATTTTCAGCAAACATTAAAGTGTTGCTGGCAACTGGAAATTTTTGACTAGAAATAATAAAATTTTCATTCACGTATTCATGGAAAATTACAAACAATTATATATTGGAGTGATAATCATATAATTTTCATCATTAGTTTAAAACTTTTAACGGCAATTGCAAAATTTTACTAAAAGCAATTCAATTTCTACTAAAACTTCCAGTTGAAATCAAAAATTATCGAAAATTTCGATCAAAATTATGATCGCATATCAAACACTACCATTAATAAATTTTCAGTACAAATTTATAATTCATAATAATAACAATTTTTATACTGGAAACTGAAAATAACATCTTTTTATTGTAAATTAAAAAAATGCAGTGAAAATGAAAAAAAAATTAGCATAAATCAAAGTATTTACTGCCAACTGGAAACTTTTGACTTGAAATTATAAGGGTTTCATTCACGTATTCATCAAAAATTACGAATTTTTATATCAAAATTACATATTTAACAAGAAATTGCAAGAATTTTGCTAGAAATTACGAAACTTAAAAAATATTCATCGAAAGTTTTCAACGAAATTGTAATTGAAAATTACAAATTTCATTGGAAAGTGCAAAATTATGATTGCATATCAAACAATGCAATGCAAATTAGTACATTTTCAGTACACATTTATAATTCATATTTATATCAATTTTTTTTAACGGAAACGAACCGAAAATTACATGTTTTAATTTTATATTAAAAAATTTGCTGTGAAAATTATAACATTTTCAGCATAAATTAAAGTATTTGCTGGCAACTGGAAATTTTTGACTTATATTATAACATTTTCATTCACGTATGCATCGAAAATTACGAACTTGTATATCAAAATTACATATTGAAAAAGAAATTGCAAGAATTTTGCTTGAAATTGCGAAACTTATAAAATATTCATCGAAAGTTTTTAACGAAATTGTAATTGAAAATTATAAATTTCATTGGAAACTACAAAAGTTTAATTGTAAATTAAACAATGAAGTGAAAATTACATAATATTCAGCATAAACGTTAATTAAAATTCTATTGAAAATTGTAAAAATATTAAATCTTGGTTCAAAATTAATGTTTATATATCTTGAATTCATTTGGAGTGTAATTTCAAAATTTGATATATGTCTAATTTGAAGTTTTGTTTGAACATTGAATACATGCCTCTGATGATGGTTATATGTAATTGAAAGTCAAGCGAAATAAAATAAATAAATCAAAAAATAAAATAAAAATATATTTTTTTTCCAGTAAGTACTAAAAAGTACTAAATAATAATATAACAACCTTAAATAACGTAAATTACTACTACTCAATTACAAGCCATATAAATATTTACAAATGATGAGAATTTGTATAATACCTGAGTACGAAACGTTACATATTGCACTTATAATTACAAATACCTATAATAATACTATAACTGTCAATAATGCAACACAAATATATAACTGCTGACAACTGCAGATACTTATTTTTATATACAAACGAGTCGCCTACAAATTCAATGTTTTAAAGATATAAATCCTAATAAATCCTTATATAAAGATATAAGACCTAAATATTAAGTCGTCATAACATATATACTTATAAGAGTTATAAGCTATTATACGGGATATCAAAATAAAAGTTAAGTTAATTTTTAATTAATTAATAAAAATAATTATTGCCTTGATGATTGCCAACGTTCGGATAGATACGGAATATATAACATTAAAATAATTAGTCATTAAAATAAAACAACACTAAATCTAAACATCTGTGTTTTAATTACTTACAAAAATTACTAACAGACACATTACACATAGAACGAAAGTTGTCACGATAACGATTTTAAAAATCAAACAAAACGTAAATTATGCTTACGATGTAAAGTGCATCACCGTTAAGTAATTTCTTATAAATAATATTCATAAACTGCTTCCAAGTTCTTATATGCATTGTAGACCAAATGCATGCTTTTAGATGATTAGCTTACTGATTTGCAGTTAACAGTAGAATGGAAAATCTCGAGTGCGCCCTTCTAACTTTTCAAGATGATCATTAATAGTTCACTTTTTGTTTAAGTTTCTAAGCAATTACAAGCTTCATCTGCAGTTGTAAAGCTACCAAATCGTAAACGTGCTTTAGGTACTCACTTTACTGTAGTAGTTTAAGTTATTGATCTTGGAACATTAAAATGTGCGCGTAGGGTAGTTCATAAAAATGCATTTAAGATGAAACGTTCTGAACTGGAAAATTCACATAGTTATTTATTTTGTGCAGAAAGATAGATGCATATATCAAACGTAATATTTGCAGCAAAATAGAAAATTACCTATATTTTTTTGTTTCAAATGAAACATAAGTGTTGACCGAAATTCATTGATAGGAAAAAATTGATAGAAAATTAGGAATATTTGTTTGTTTCAACTGAAAAAGTGTTCTACGAACTGAAAAATTATATCCAGATGCGAGATCTGGATGCATAAAGAGGGTATAAAAATCACAAGCGTTAACCAGACCCCCACATAAAAGTTTCAAATTTATAGGCCTGACAGTAATAGTATTCAGAAAGCATATTTTTCATTTAAATAATACTGGTTCAAAACGTAGACGTAACGTACACGAATATTGTTTTTGCGAGACATAACAGAGCCTGAAATACGGCAATTCGAATATTGAGTATACATATAAAGTGCATCGCCTCTGCAAGCTTTTGAAATCTCTTATTTCAGATATACAAATACCCCCAATTTCAAAATATGGTTCGAAATATATAAACTTAAAACAATGGCAGGGCTTAAGTGAATGCTGCAAGGCATGAAACATATGCTATCGTTATGGAAAATATTTTAAGAGCACAACAATGTATTAAATCCCAAGGTGATAATTCGTCGGGATATATATATTTTTTAAATACTTATTGTAGGTGGGCATGCAGAAATAATCGTAATTCATGAATAATGAAAATACAGAATTATTTCTGCACTATTGTTGCATCCATATTGATTTGATAACATTTTTTTAAAATTATTATGATATCTTCATGTATAGTTAAGTATAAGTAATAATATAGTAATAATAATTTGCGTAATAGTATAGCTGATATCTAACTGTAGTATTAACATATGTAATATGAACAATTTAGCGTCTAAAGTGCACGAATTGCTCTAATTATTTATTTATTGTAACATACACGTAGCACCCAATACTAAACAAATAATGGTTAAGCTCCAGTTAGATTTTCATGTATTTATTATCTCTTAAAAATAATAATAATATAATAATAATGAATATTTATTAGCAGCAAAGCTATATAATATACAAAAGGTAAATATATACATGACAAGAAACAACACAATAAACTTTGTACCTTTTTTAACTCAACTCATTTAGTGCAAAATTGTACCTTGTAGCCCTTTGGTTCTCAATTCCTCAATTACTATTAATATTAATTAATATTAATATATAATATGTTAATTATATTTATAATATAAATGATAATATATTATTAATATATTAAATATTAATTAATATCAGACTGCAAGCCAGCAATAAATAATAACTGAATAAGTTGGTATTTTTCTGTTTCTCTGGTTAATAAATACAATACCGTCTGAAAATCATATAATATACATGTAGGTCTAATATGCGTATTCATCATTGTTTGCCATTAGCATGGCGTCACAAATAATTAATATTGATTAATAATAAATCATTGAGTTGGCATCAGGAGGACCACATTGACCCTTATTTAGTGTGCGTCAGGGAATAATATGAAAAATTCTATATTTGTTTTAGCAAATCATATTAGCAAATTTCCCAAATATTCGTTAAAATCTTGAAATTTATTTCAAAAACTCAAAACAACAATGCCAAAACGGAAAAATGTCGCAAAATTTTGCACAAAATTCTGACTATATTATTAAATTTCTTAAGAATTCTTTGAAATTCATGATATTTAAAAAAAAAAGTTTAATAAATTTTTTTATCACCCTAATAAAATATTTTATCTTATCTTAAATATAAAAATCTAAAAATTAAATAATAAAATTAATATTAAACTCTCGTCTTTTAAAATTATTTAAGCTTTTTAACTTAAAAATAAAATTCCAATTAAAATTAAATAGAGACGTTCAACCATTCATTCCAGCTTTCAATTAAAAAACTAATTATTATGCTACGTTTGCACAGTCAATAACAAACACAAAACGATGCCAAAATGCAAAAATTTTGCGTGATTTGCATATAATTCTGAGTATTTAATTACATTTTCTAACAATTCCTTAAAACTCGTAAATACATCTCAAAAATATTAAACAAAAATGAAAAAAAAATCCAAATATTCATTACAATCTTGGAAGTTATATCAAATACACAGAACAATGCCAAATCGCAAAAATGCTGCCAGATTTGCACATAATTCTGAGTGTTTTATTAATTTTTCTAACAATTATTTAAAATTCGTAAAAGTTATCTCAAAAATATTACCTACACAATAAGACAAAATTTTCCAAATATTAGTTAAAACCTTTAAAATTATATCTATAAGACAAAACAATGCCAAAACGCAAAAAATGGCAGTTTTGCACATAATTCTGACCATGTTATATAAATTGTCTAACAATTCTTTAAATTCGTAAAAGATATTTCAAATGTCATAAATAAAAAAGACAAATTGTTCCAAATATTCAGTTAAATCTTGAAAGTTATATCGATATCCCAAAACAATGCCAAAACGCAAAAATTTTAGCAAATTTGTACAGAATTCTGACCATTTTATAACAATTCTTTAAATTCGTAAAATACATTTAAAAATATGTAACAAAAATGAGAAATTTTTCCAAATATTCGTTAAAGTCTTGAAAGTTATTTCTAATACACAAAACAACGCCAAATCGCAAAAAAATGCAAGATTTGCACATAATTCTAAGTATTTTATTAATTTTTCTAACAATTATTTGAAATTCGTAAAAGTTATCTCAAAAATATTACCTACGCAATAAGACAAAAATTTCCAAATATTCGTTAATATCTTTAAAGTTACATCTATAACACAAAACAATGCCAAAACGAAAAAAAATCGGCAGTTTTGCACATAATTCTGACCATGTTATATAAATTGTCTAACAATTCTTTAAATTCGTAAAAGATATTTCAAATGTCATAAATAAAAAAGACAAAATTTTCCAAATATTCAGTTAAATCTTGAAAGATATATCGATATCCCAAAACAATGTCAAAACGCAAAAATGTCAGCAAATTTGTACAGAATTCTGACCATTTTATAACAATTGTTTAAATACGTAAAATACATTTAAAAATATGTAACAAAAATGAGAAATTTTTCCCAATATTCGTTAAAATCTTGAAAATTATTTCTAAAACACAAAACAACGCCAAATCGCAAAAAAGCCAGATTTCCACATAATTCTGACTATTTTATTACATTTTCTAACAATTCTTTAAATTCGTAAAATATATTTCAAATGTCATAATGAAGAAAGACAAAATGTTCCAAATATTCACTTCAATCTTGAAAGTTATATCGATATCCCAAAACAATGCCAAAATGCAAAAATTTCAGCAAATTTGTACAGAATTCTGACCATTTTATAACAATTCTTTTAATTCGTAAAATACATTTAAAAATATGTAACACAAATGACATTTTTTTTCAAATATTTGTTAAAATCTTGAAAATTATTTCTAAAACACAAAACAACGCCAAATCGCAAAAAAATGCCAGATTTGCACATAATTCTGAGTATTTTTTTAATTTTTCTAACAATTATTTGAAATTCGTAAAAGTTATCTCAAAAATATTACCTACACAATAAGACAACATTTTCCAAATATTCGTAAAAATCTTTAAAGTTATATCGATAACACAAAACAATGCCAAAACGCAAAAAAATCGGCAGTTTTGCACATAATTCTGACCATGTTATATAAATTGTCTAACAATTCTTTAAATTCGTAAAAGATATTTCAAATGTCATAAAAAAAAGACAATTTTTTCCAAATATTCACTTAAATCTTGAAAATGATTTCTAATACACAGAACAACGCCAAATCGCAAAACTGTTGCCAGATTTGCACATAATTCTGACTATTTTATTATGTCATAAAGAAAAAAGACAAATTTTTCCAAATATTCACTTCAAAGTTATATCGATATTCCAACACAATGCGAAAACGCAAAAATTTCAGCAAATTTGTACAGAATTCTGACCATTTTATAACAATTCTTTAAATTCGTAAAATACATTTAGAAATAGGTAACAAAAATGACAAATTTTTCCAAATATTCGTTAAAATTTTGAAAACTATTTCTAAAACACAAAACAACGCCAAATCGTAAAAAAGCCAGATTTACACATAATTCTGACTATTTTATTAAATTTTCTAACAATTCTTTGAAATTCGTAAAAATTATCTCAAAAATATTATACAAAAAGACAAAATTTTGACCTTGAGTTGACCTGAATAAGCAAAAAAAACTCCACGTACATCTGCATCTACTTTATCTTATATTTTTAACTATTATATTATATTCTTCTTATATTTTTAACTTATTAAAGTGTTAATTCTTAACACTTTAAGCAATTGTAACATGTAATCATGTTCGGCTTGTAGCCACTTTTGACTTATCACATCAGTTGTAAAATGGCTCAGTGAATAAAGGCTTATTATTATTATTATTATTATTATTATTACATGTCTCCCCACAAAATATCCCGAGGATAATTAAGTTCCTCAATTAACGATAAGTTTCACGAGTGTTGGGCAAATTTATATGTGCATCACGAGCAGCTAATAAAATGACTTGAAAGACAATAACTTGCTGTATAATTGTAATCTAATATTGATTTTTTATTTACACTTATCATTCTTAGAGCCGATTTTTGCAATTAATGCAAAAGTTGCGAATAGTTATCGGATTCTGGATAAAAGAAAAGTTTAGGATCAAGAAAGAGGAATTCTTAATTAGTTAGTCGAATACGTTTTCTATGGATAGGAAACTTGAACATTTCTTTATGTTTCCAGGTCATTCTGTCTCTTCATAATATTTGAGAGAAAACGTATTTACTTGTGAAACATTTGTTGAAAATCTTAATAATTATGCAAAGGAATCTCTTAGACATTCGTAATAATAAATATACTAGTATCACTTTGTAATGACATTTCTCATTGTGTACGGATATATTGGGAAAAATAGGGCAGAACAGATTGCAAGAATTGTACACACACATATTTTTTTATTATTCTACAAATATGCAGTAGTTTGATACAATACGATATCAAGATGCGACATCTTGATACAATATCATACCAAGATACGACATCTTGATACAATCTCATATCAAAATGCGACCTCTTGATACAATCTCTTATAAAGATGTGACATCTTGATATAATCTCATATCAAGATGCAACATCTTGATACAATAACATATCAAGATGCGACATCTTGATATATTATCATATCAATATGCGACGCGACATCTTGATACAATCTCATATCAAGATGCGACATATTGATATAATATTGATTAAATATCTACTGTTCAATCGCAAAAATATAGAAGATAATATAATGCCTTTCCAATTATTCTATACAAGTTATTATCCGCAGCAATTTATTAGTAAAACGTAATATTTATTTAGATATGACTTTGATTTTGTGTTAATTGAGTTTGAAAATTATAAAATGGTAATATGTAATAATATTAATGTAATAATAGTAAGCCTACGTTAAATATAACATAAAATGTAATGAATTCAAATTAAACCATCTTGGGCAATTTAACATCGGACTCCCTCGGATATGTAGTCTGGTATGGTATAAATCATAATGTAAGGGTATAAATCAACAGTCAAAATAAATCAATCGGTTTACGTAATATGCCAATTATTAATTATTGAATTATTATAGTGGACATCAACAAATGCACGTGCTGCAATAACGCTAATAATAGTTACACATGTTAAATTACATTTCCAGCGCAATTTCCCTCTACTAATTTCAATTTGGACGAAACCTTGCCAAAAAACGTATGCAATCATTGTGCAAAGCTGCAGAGCAACTGAAAGTTAAACAACCCTGGTCTGCATTTTGTTGATAATTTTGTAAATTCTAGCATTTATTACGCCAAAAGTTCGTATATTGCGGCCACTAAATACAGCGGATCTGGAAATACTTCTCGGATATTGGCTTTCAAGTAAAGGAAATTTGCAATAACCGACATGGCGCAACATCAAATTGATTGATTTGATTGCCTGTCTGGGCTATTAAAATATCTGGAGAGTCTAATTTAGGCGAAATATTATGAAATGTTGGTAGGTAATATTTATTTTGTAAATCTTGTGTAAACAACTTATTGTACCATCACCAATAAATTATGAATTATGAATTATGAATTATGAATTATGAATTATGGTACTCTCATTTGCTCGTTTTTAATTATGGGGTTTTCTGTAATTATAGGTTAGCTCAAAATATGTGCTTTTACAGGATTTAACGGGATTAATTAATTCAACAATTAAAAGATAGTATTTTTCTCTCTATGTTAGTATCAAACCTTTATTGATGTATTGTGACTTTATGTTAATTGTGTCCACATTTTGTGTGTTCTAATTTGTATGACATGTGTAAACTTTATGTAATAGCACGTAAATAAATTATTCTAATATTCTTATTAAAATAACAGAAGAGGGATGTAAAATTTTAACTACATCCAGAAATTTAAGTGTTATTAATCGTTTAAATAGCACTGCAATAAATTTACGTACGTTTACCAATATTTTTCTACAAGACTAGTATTTTTACTCCTAACGACCACTGTTTTAAGTCCACAGCTACAGATTTTAATTTACTCGAAACAAGGCCATTTTCATCATATATAAATTATAAATTAAGTTACAAGCTTTATAGGGTGTTTGCAAAGTAAACGTTTTAAAAGTTGGTCCCGAAATACACTTGAGAATTAAAGTTTCTATTGTCCCGCTTGCGAATTTTTATCATGGAAGGATTCACTTTAAACCGACTTCGAAACATATCATTTAAAAATTTAATATTGCATTGTGGTTCTGGTGATATTAAAATTGTAATCGTAACCTACCAACTTCTGTAACTATTAATATATTAATTATTAATAAATTGTTACATTATAAGGGTGTGACAAAAATCATGCACAAAACTTTTTCTGGGGGCTATATTACAAAAATTCAGTTTCTGCCAGTTTTCATGTGATTTATATCAACTGATTTACATCACGATTTAAATCATATGATTTTTTTGGACAAAAATATTGGAAACATTAAAAAAGAGGGAGATAACCAATGCACAAGTGAAGGAAATAGCAAGGAGCACGAAGAAAAGACAATACCACTAATAAATTCTTTAATTTGAACAAAAATTAATGATTAAAACAAATTTCTGTGTATCACGTGACGGAAAAAATGGAAGAAATGAAAAATATTTTACTTTCTTACAATTATCTACTTTAAAGCATGCTAACTCTATAGTGACATGATATTTTTAATTATTCACCTATTGAAATGCATAAACCGCGCTAACGATATTACTAATTAAAAAAAAACATGATTGATTTAATTCAATGATTAATTTAAAAAAAAAAACAATTGATTTAAATCACACTAACCCTGATTTTTGAGACATTTATTTATTTATTTATTATTTACGGGACCATGCAGATTAAAACAAAAAACAGAAGGAAAAAAGAAAAAAAAATACAACAGCAAACATAAAAAACAAAGACATCTTTCATGAATGTCAAAATATTTTGCATTATTTTTGTATTGTAAGTACCCTAGAGAATTTTTCTATACAATTTGCTGAAATAAATGTATCACTAATATTGCTAATTGGGACATTTTTATTTATTTTTGTATATTGTGTTTTACTTATTTCCCTAATTTCAAGAAATTTACGTGAAATTTAGCAAAATTTTTATATTGCACTTTTGATATAACACAAAATAAAAAAGTCATTGCAAAATTTTCTAAAAATTCTTTAACATTTAAGCCGTTGATTTTTAAAGAGGGGCAAGTCAATATTTTTAAAATTCAGAAAGTCCAGAAATGCACAAACAATGCTGTCCCTTGTATATTTCTGAACTTTACTCACATAAAAAAAAATGACTTTCACTTTGACAACACTTTCAAAATCAACGGTTCATTTATGAAATATGTCAAAAAAACATAAAACAAAAATGTCAATACATCCAATTTTACATTTTTATCTCTCCAATTTAATATTTTTCTATATGATTTGCCAAGACAAATATAGAACTTATGTTTCGTTTCCGTGAACAAATTAGGGGCGTTTTATATTTTGGGATATATTTCGTTAACTTCATGAAATTTTCATGAAATTTTGCATTTGCAAATTTCACACACATAATTGTACATAATTGTACACAGATCATTTGTCAAAATTAATTTGAAATAAAATTTAAGTTTTAGTTATCAGGATTCAGACGTTTTTGAAATTATGTTTTCTCTTTCAAGATTTTAAGGCGTATTTAATGAATTTCAAGAAAAAAATTCAAATACGACCTATCAAAATTGAAGTTTTGATAGTTGGTCAACAATATTTGTCAAATTAAGTAAAATTTTGAAATATGACCAAAGATAGTTGACAAAACGATTGGAACTTTATTGAGAAATTATTGAAAAATTGACAGTTGATCAGTAAAATTTGACAGAATAATTGAATTTTTACAGAAAAAAATGAAAAATGAATAACAAACAATGAAATACTAACAGAAATATTTGAAATTGTGATAGTTAAATTTCGAACGATTGGAACTTTATTGAGAAATTAATGAAAAATTGACAGTTGAACAGTAAAATACGACATAATAATTGAATTTCTACAGTTTTTTTTTTAATTATTTGCAAACAATGAAATACTAACATAAATATTTGAATTTGTGATAGTTAAAGTTCAATCAGTGATATTTGACAGATTAAGTGAAGCTTTGACAATTAGTCAATTGAAAAATTGGCAATTTGTTTTTATGCTGACAGTAAGCAATCACAAATGTTGAATTTGAATTGAATTGAATTTATTTTTTTGCAGTTCTTCAATGACAGCTGACAGAAAAAAATTAAATTTCTCGCAGAAATAATTGAATAATTTGATATCTGATCAATGAAGAAATACTAACAGAAATATTTGAAATTGTGATTTTTAAATTTCAATCAGTGATATTTGACAGAATAAGTGAAGCTTTGACAATTAGTCAATTGAAAAATTGACAATTTGTTTTTATCCTTACAGTAAGCAATCAAATGTTTACTGAAATAATTGAACTTTTTACAGTTTTTCAATGACAGTTGACAGGAAGAATTGAAATTTCATGCAGAAATAATTTAATGAATTGATGACAGATCAATGAAGAAATACTAACAGAAATATTTGAAATTGTGATTTTTAAATTTCAATCAGTGATATTTGACAGAATAAGTGAAGCTTTGACAATTAGTCAATTGAAAAATTGACAATATGTTTTTATGCTGACAGTAAGCAATCAAATTTTAACTGAAATTGAACTTTTTGCAGTTCTTCAATTACAGCTGACAGGAAAAATTGAAATTTCACGCAGAAATAATTGAATCAAGTCATCAATTTGACTAATCAATGAAATTTGAGAGAATAACCTTTGTACATGGAATTTTAGAACACAAGAACTACGATTAGGACTGCAGTGAACGTTAATACCCATAGATTGCTATGAGTTCACCCCAACAAAAAAACATGGCTTTCTGTAATTGCAAAATTTATCATTGTTAATAGAATTACATATAATGCCAAATTTGCTAATATATGCATTTTGAATTTTGGTTCAGAGTTTTTGAAACACATTACACTATTTAAAAAATAAAAAAAAAAGGTTTCAATATTTGGCAATATTTCCTGCTTAATGATAAAACAAAATTAGTGTTTTTGTAACACATTTCAGGAACAAAAAAAAAATCACAATACTTTTTGTATCGAAAGTGTAATATTTTTCTGTATAATTTCAATATTCAATAGTATTATGGAAAAATATATTATCTGCCATATTTCTGTATTTGTAAAATTTATCATTACTACTAAAATTACACATAATGCCAATTTTGGCAATATATATGGCAATATGTAAGTTGACTTGACTTTCCTGCATAACTTACTAAAATAAATTTGGTAACATATGTGACGTTTTCGTAAACCAGATTGGAAGGTTTATTTTTTGTTCTTTATATTATTGTTTCCCTAATTTCCAGAAATATTAACGAAATTTTGCAATATTATTATGTCGGAAGTACAATTTTAATTCTACATAATTTTCCAACAAATTTGGAACGTACATTTCGTTTTTGTGTGATCAGGATTAGGACATTTTGTTTATGTTTTCACAATTTTCATTGACAGTATACACATATTCCTGTTTAATGCTAAAACAAAATTAGTGTTTTTGAAACACGTTTCAGGAACAAAAACAAATCACAATACTTTTGTATCCAAAGTATAATATTTTCCTGTATAACTTACTAAAGCAAATTTGGTAACTTACATAGCGTTTTCGTGAACAAGATTGTGAGGTATATGTTTTGTTCTTTATATTTTTGTTTCCCTAATTTCCAGAAATTTTAACGAAATTTTGCAATATTATTATATCAAAAGTACAATTTTAATTCTACATAATTTTCCAACAAATTTGGAACGTACATTTCGTTTTTGTGTGATCAGGATTAGGACATTTTGTTTATGTTTTCACAATTTTCATTGACAGTACACACATATTCCTGTTTAATGCTAAAACAAAATTAGTGTTTTTGAAACACGTTTCAGGAACAAAAAAAAAATCACAATACTTTTGTATCCAAAGTATATTTTCCTGTATAACTTACTAAAACAAATTTGGTAACTTATGTGGCCTTTTCGTGAACAATATTGGGAAATTTATGTTTTGTTCTTTATATTTTTGTTTCCCTAATTTTCAGAAATTTTAATGAAATTTTGCAATATTATTATGCCCAAGGCGGAAAGACCCCATGGGGTCGATAGCCTAATAAAGATTGTTTATATATATATATATATATATTATGCCCAAAAGTGCAATTTTTATTCTACATAGTTTGTCAAAAAAAATTGGAACGTACATTTTGTTTTTGTGATAAGGATTAGGACATTTTGTTTCCTATTTTCAGACATATTTCATGAAATTGAAGAACAGCAAAGGAAAAGAGTTTTCAACTTTCAAGTGGGTATCTTAAAGCTCCAATAACTATTATCAACTTCAGTCGGTTGAAAGACGAGCCCTAAGTAATATTAATAATATTGATTAATAATAATAATTATAATAATTATAATAATAATCAAAAGTCATCATTTTGACCAATTCTTTGGACGTTATTTGTATAATTCGTTGTATTATGATACTGTATTGGAATTGATATTGATGCAATTCACAGTTTTGCATACAATTTTGTAAACATTGCAACTTTACGCGTAATTTTTCAAAATCATATACAAAATATTATCATGCTCGACCGCGACAAAAGTATGTATAACACTAACTGTGCATGTACAGGTTCAAATAAATCAATTCACATTTTACATGATGCCAGCAATAATCGTACTGGAAAATTTAATATTTTACCCTTAAATCATCAGCAGATATAAATTAATTATGATTAACATGAGCGTTTAGAATTGAACCTCCTGCCTACTGTGAACGATCCATCATTTCCTTAATTACATGTCATGTACAGCAATTAAGAACAATATTTTTCGTATTAAACATTTTATCGTTGATTTATGTGTGTGAAATTATTATCCATTATTATTTCCTATTTCTCTTAAATTGGGCGTGTTTATTGCTGGTTTCCAATACAGAGCGAATAATGCGTCAATATTGTAGCGCATTTAAGAATCATACGGAATTTACGCCTAACAAAAGTATTGATTAATTAGAAAATAAAATACGGAATACCTTTTTCACAAATTTTTATTTGTGAAATGGGTGTTACGTATTTTGAATTTTACAATACTTTCACAAGATATCACCGCATCGTTATTGATTAATTAGTTAGCATATTTAATTAAGTTTATAATAACATAAAACTAATATCAAATTGCAAATTGACATTTTAAGTTTACTGGTGCTGCAGAAATTGTAATCAAACATGTATGAACATTCGAAAGAATTATCTTGGGAAATGCTATACTTTTTATATAATGCAGTATAATCCCTTCGCCCTCAACGAGACAGTGACGTGTACCTATCAGAAAGTTTATTCCACCCTCGCTTTCTTAAACTGCCTTAAAATTATCTTAGCAGCCACTCATTGTCATTGATATACAGGGTGTATCAGCCAAATGGAATAAATTCAATAATAAATAAATGGGAGCGTGTTCGAAAAAACGCTCGGACACGTCGATTGTTATTTTTAGTTGCGCATTTTTTTCAACAAAAACTTTTTATACAGGGTGTGTCATGTGACCGTGGCCAATACCAACTTTCTTATTTTAAATGCAACACCTGGTATATTATTCAATTTTTGGATTCTTCAGAAAATTCTAGACATATTTCATGTACAATGTCCTATACCTATCTTCAACTGTTTCGGAAATTTTATTTCTATGGAAATTTCCAAATCGGTGGATAAAGAGGCGAGGATCGATGGAATGGCCAGCACGATCCCCTGATCTGACGTCATTAGACTTCTTCTTATGGGGATATGTCAAAAGTATTGTATACAAAACTAAACCCCTCGACTTAGCTGACTTAAGAAGACGAATAATGCTTGCGATTAGATCGGTCACGCCTGAGATGTTGAGTAACGTTAGAAGAAATTTCTATTTAAGATTAGGATGTTGCCAAGACGTTCACGGCGAGCATTTTGAACATCACCATTGAAATTTATTGTTTTTTTTTTGTTTTTTTACATTATCAAGAAATAAACAGTATTACTTATTAGTTTTTGAGTGTGTTGTAACGAATTTCTGTAATCAAATAATTTTCTTTTTTTAATGTTATTTTTTGCAATAAATCTGAAAACACTTAATATTTCCGAAACAGTTGAAGATAGGTATAGGACATTGTACATGAAATATGTCTAGAATTTTCTGAAGAATCCAAAAATTGAATAATATACCAGGTGTTGCATTTAAAATACGAAAGTTGGTATTGGCCACGGTCACATGACACACCCCGTATAAAAAGTTTTTGTTGAAAAAAATGCGCAACTAAAAATAACAATCGATGTGTCCGAGCGTTTTTTCGAACACGCCCCCATTTATTTATTATCGAATTTATTCCATTTGGCTGATACACAGTGTATGTTGCTCCGTATCATTTCACATGGCGAATAGTTTTTGCAATTTATTTTGTATGCTTGAAATCACTGAAAATGGTGATCATAGTAAAACCGCATTAACCATTTGGTTTGTGCACGTAATTGTATATTACTTGAAATTACTTACGACAGAAAGTCAATGATGCTGAAACGTTATGCACAAATGATAAACAATAATTTATATGCCTTTATATTTATGCAAATTGAATACAGCAATAGATATATAATTTGATACAGGGATGATGCAGGCAATTAAACACAGCTACTAGCTCTAAAACTATTGTGCCTTGAACTAACTACTTCAATTATATCTTTTATAGCTGTGTAACAGTTGAATATCGCTATGAAATTGCATCCCGCAATTTGCAAATAATATTAAACCCGAGCCAATGGCCTCAATGAAATGACCGTAGTCACAAAGATAACCAACTCTAGATTGCATCTAAAAGGACAACGACGATTTTAATTACTATGATACAGTTAAAAACGTATATTATTTTTCCCAATTCCCAAAGATTTTTTCCCAAAAAAATGCTCATTATGTATTGTGAAGTTATTTAATAGATTTAAGTTGTTATTTTATAGTATACGTTAGATATAATTTTGTCTATAGAAAATTATACTGAATACATTAGATTTAGGGTATTTAGATATTAATAGGATCACTTAGGTAGTCAAATAGGATTTGTATAGCTAGAATTATAATTAATTCAGGGCACAATTAACGTAAAATAATTGCAATGAGTCAGTAATATGTATAAAACTCAATGGAAAATTCAAACTCATCGTACAAAGACGTCCGACATTCGTATAGAAGCAGAAAAATACAAGGATCTCGAAAATAAATTCAAATCACAATCGGAATTATGGTTTCACCGGTATATGGATAATTATAATCATAATTATAATTTGTTGATTCGTTGCCGTGGTTACAAACTGGATTCGGGTAGCAACTCGACAATTTACACGCTTATTTAGACCAACGTAGGCGGATTTTAACAAGCGAAAATCACTTGTTTAACCGAGGTTTTAAAAAGGCTGAACGCCGATAAACAATCAGTTTCGCTTTAGATCCCGGAGCATCCACGTCGGTCAGCAGAGAAAAAGAAAACAGTTGCACAGAAACAAATATCGTCGAACAATAGTTATTTACATTCACGCGTTATTCAAAAACAGTTTGATTTGCGTTTTGTTTACGCGGATATAACCAATTTCGGGACAGTAATTATTTGCGAGCATCTGTAAACACTCGACGTGAACTAGGGAATCATTATCAACACGGAGCAGCTGAAAGGAGTCCAAGAGGATTCAACGAGAACTTCAACCCCAAAGACGATTCAGCGAAAACGTCAACTATAGAAGAGGATCAACCGAGGACAGCAGGACTTTGAATCGAGGGAATTGGTGCCGACTTAACCGAATTTACTGATACGACATCTGCAACCAGGATTGCCGATCACCACTGCGAGTTGCCGCTATTCACCAGGAATATGAATATGAATGCCAGGTAGAATTTACTAAAATGACTACTCAATTAGGGAGTTAATTGTGTGAATTAGGAATTTAGGGAATTATTGTTATTAAATATTGATAGTGTTAGTTTGTTAATTAGTGATAGCACTTGCTTTCTATTAGCAAGCGTTCATTTTGTTTCATATTGAATTAGTGTAGTATTTGTTTTGTTATGAATTATCAAAATATTTAAGATTATAATAAATATTAATTAAAATTAATATTCTTTGCCTGCCGTCTAATTATTTTGATCTCACTTTTTAACCCTGAGAAAAGAGAAAGACAAAATAATAAAATTCATAACAACAAAAGTAAGTAACAATTTGCTTTAATGCAAATTTGCTTTGTAACAGATTGCTTTATAGATTTTCCATTTTTAGATTTGCCAAAAGAGAAAAACTGTTTTTTTTTTAATAAGTTATCTATTTAAACAATAAGTTTTACTTTCTGGCAATATTTGAAAAAAGTGCAAAAATGTTTTCAGATTTCACAAAATCACGACGGCGTCTCCCAAGAACGGTGCCCGCGGTGTTGTACCCCCCTTGACCCCTCTCACTACGCCACTGGATTGAGTTACTTGGAAAGTCTCGCATTTATAATGGCTTCCAAGTCATAACTAAAGGTGATCATATTACAGTAAAACTTGAGAGCGCAGAGTTGGGGTTGTTGCTGGGGAAACTAGTCTTGTCGACTTTAGAAAAGCATTAAGATAAAAGAACTTATTCATAGATGCGATAGAGACCATGTAGTTGATAAAATGTGATAAATAAGATGCAACATTGTTTTAATTCTATTTTCAACGCAATGAAAGCAACTAAGTTTAAGAAAAACACTTTCGAAGCAAATAATGTCCTACTAATCAATAGTCGTGTGTACCCCCAGTAGAAATGTTATACAGGGTGGTCACTTTTACGATGCCCATTAGGATCTATTAAATGGAAATATATACAAAGTTGGTCAAATGGGAGAAAAGAAGGAAAATGGGAAATGAATGGGAATGGAAATGGGAGGAAATCTTATTTTCATGCCTTTTAATATTCTGAAAAAAAATCCGGGATAACTTGCACAGTTCCTGAAATATCGCTGAAAAACCGAAAAAGTGCACTTTCCTTTTCCATTTATAACTTTTCTACTTTTGAAGGAAATTTTACGAAACTTGACGCTCTTACATTTTTCGACGTGAGCTTTCTGTTGACAGTGCCAAATATTTTCTGCGCCAACTAGATGCCCAAATTTTCATAGTCAACTTTTGATTTTCTTAGGGCCGCCATATTGGATTTTATTAGCAATAACAAAAGCAAAAAATTCGATTTCAACCATGGGTAATCAGACATTATTTACTACCAAAAATTGATAATTTAAAAATTTGTTGCAAAAATCAAACTGCTGTGGACTGCTCTAAATATCAAGTTGCCATGGAATAACAAAATAAGACGCAATATTGAATTTTAATAGCATTCAAAAGAGCAAAAAATTCCGTTTTCAACCATGCATGATTTCAACCTCAATTTGCAGGTTTTTACAACGAAAAATATTTATTTTGTGAATTTCATTTATTCATCCTTTGCTTTTACTATTACTGTTACTATTGTTGTTAGTACCACAATTTGCAGGCTTTTACAACGAAAAATATTTATTATGTCAATTTCGTTTATTCATCCTTTGCTATTACTATTACTGTTATTGTTGTTAGTAAATTTCGCCTGCAGTAACTTTGCCTCAATATTCCACAAGGTGCAGATAGCGACTCCATAATTTATAAAACTGTGTTTATATCAGAAGGAAGCAATATATTCCAGGCGACAACCGGAAGGTGGAATACGTTCCTGTATGAAAAGTATGTGAAAAGAACACACGGATAACACCTATATTTACTAAATAAATATAAATATTATGAAAACTTACTGGCTTCGTAAAAATATTTCTTCCTTTATATATGTAATGTATGTATGCACTGCACGATCGTAAAGTACTTTATAATAGACCAGCGGGGAAATATTTCTATGCGTGGAACTATTTGCTTCAGGGGAAATGAAAAATTTGAAATCCGATTATATAAATCCTATTCATTCAGGTTTTAAGGTATAAAGACTCACAATATAGTACAATGAGCGGGCACCGAGTTATAGTAATTTTTAATTATACTTATGAAATTCATTACAGTTTCAAGTTAATTAGAGTTATTTCTTTTATTTCTCATATTAAGGTTTTTTATTGCTTGGGGTATAATATGTTTAATATATTGTTAATTTGAAAAGAATTAAGGAAGTATATATTAAATTTATTGGATAAAAATCTAAGCAATTAATAGAATTTTTCTAATCTATCTAGGGCTAAGTTAAACAAAAGCTGCAAGGCGTACATTGTATAGAATCAGACAAATTATACTGCATCAGACTGCAAAAATCAATATTCGAAAATGAAAATATTTGGAGTGAAATTTTGAAAAGCCATGGCCACACGTTTTTCAACAAATCTAAAATTCAGAAAGATATTTAGAGTTCTTAACTCCATATTCCATAGAATCCAATCCTATCCAATTCCATGATAAGCTAACTTCTCAAAATATCAAAAACAAAACCAAATTTTAATTAACGTACAAAATGAAATATAATTTTCATGAAAACTCTACAGCTTCTACGTGGAAATAGCTGCATCAGACTGCAAAAATAAATATTCAAAAATGAAAATATTTGGGGTAAAATTTTGAAAAGTATTGGGCATACGGTTTTCGACAAAGCTCAAATTCAGAAAGATATTTAGAATTCTTAACTTCATATTCCATAGAATCCAATCCTATCCAATTCCATGAGAAGCTAACTTCTCAAAATATCAAAAACAAAACCAAATTTTAATTAACGTACAAAATGAAATACAATTTTCATGAAAACTCTACAGCTTTTACGTGGAAATGGTTGGCATTGGTGATTGAAGTGTTGACTGTATTTTAGGAAAATAATTTAAAATTTGGTAGGAATAATTAAAATCATTACAGAAATAAATGAAAATTGGTAGCAATGACTTTTTTTTAATATAATAAATATAATTTTCATTAAAACTCTACAGCTTCTACGTGGAAATGGTTGGCATTGGTGATTGAAGTGTTGACTGTATTTTAGTAAAATAATTGAAAATTTGGTAGCAATAATTAAAATCATTGCAGAAATAAATGAAAATTTGATAGCAATGACATTTTTAGGGATGAAATAATTGCAAATTGAAAGGAAGTCATTAAAATTATATCATATACGAAAATTCAAAGATGTCTTAATGGTGAAAGCTTAATATGATTCTGATCCACTGTATAAATGTTTTATTTACTAAATCTGTTTATTTTCGATATGTATGTGTGTGACCAACGCAAATTTGATTTTATGTTTCATATAAATTATAGTTTTATTTATTATATAGTATTATTATATATTTTTTATTTATTATATAGTATTATAGTTATTCGCTACGAATATGATTATCTTTATATTTTAAATGTGTAAATGTAAGACTGTTTTATTTTTCCTTCTGACTTTTGTAACATTTATGAACCACACTAATAAGGAAATAATAAAGAACTAATTAAGTATGGAACTAGAAAATTAATCAAGCTAGCTCCTCAAAATGTCAACAGTATGTATGTATAACAGATCAAATTTTAATACGTACGAAATGAGGCTAAATTTTCATGAAAATTCTACAGCTTCTACGTGGAAATGAAACCTAGGCATTAAAATTATATTATATACGAAAATTTAAATTCCAAGAAGATTGTGAAAATATAAAAAAACATTATGGAAACCTTAATGGTTTTTCTTTAATATATTTTATTCATAAAAAAATAATTTCATTAAAATTATATTATATACGAAAATTTTATTTCTAAGAAGATTGTGAAAATGTAAAACAAACATTATAGAAACCTTAATGTTTTTTTGACATTTTCAAAATCTTCTTGGAAATTAAATTTTCGTATATAATATAATTTTAAATCCTTAATATTCATTAAAAAATAATGTCAATAAAATTATATTATATACGAAAATTTTATTTCCAAGAAGATTGTGAAAATGTCAAAAAATCATTATAGAAAACTTAATGTTTTTTTTGACATTTTTACAATCTTCTTGAAAATTAAATTTTCATATATAATATAATTTTAAATCCTTGGTTTCATTTCCAAGATGTACAAAATAAAATGTAATTTTCCTGAAAATTGTTTAACTATTCAAAGGGAAATGCAAAAGAGGTATTAGAATTCTACAGAGCGTTCAAGAAAGTGGTTTTTTGAACATATTATATTCATTAAAAGATAATTTCATTAAAATTATATTATACACGAAAATTTTATATTCAAGAAGATTGTGAAATAGTAAAAAAAAAACATTATGGAAACTTTAATGTTTTTTTGACATTTTCCAAATCTTCTTGGAAATTAAATTTTCGTATATATATATTATAATTTTAAATCCTTGGATTCATTTCCAAGATGTACAAAATAAAATGTAATTTTCCTGAAAATTGTTTAGCTATACGATGGGAAATGCAAAAAAGGCATTAGGATTCTACAGAGCGTTTAAGAAAGTGTTTTTTTAATATATTATATTCATTAAAAACAATTTCATTAAAATTATATTATATACGAAAATTTTATTTTCAAGAAGATTGTAAAAATGTAATAAAAAAACCATTATAGAAACTTAAATGTTTTTTTTTTACATTTTCACAATCTTCTTGGAAATTACATTTTCGTATATAATATAATTTTAAATCCTTGGTTTCATTTTCAAGATGTACAAAATAATATGTAATTTTCCTGAAAATTGTTTAGCTATTCGAAGTGAAATGCAAAAAAATGCATTAGAATTCTACAGAGCGTTCAAGAAAGTGGTGTCAACTTTTACGCTAGTTACAAATAGGTGACACTGTCCAAAATGCATGTCATTTTAATATAGTTATATTATTATAGAATTTTCATGCATTCATAAAAAAATGTTATGGAATTTTGTCTACTTAAAGAATATAGTAAAAAATTCGTTGTTTTTATAAAAAAAAAACAATCTGTCTAAATATTAATAATAAATAAATAATAATAAACAAATAAATTACGCAATTTTCATAAACGTTGAAATTTTGACTAATTATAGGATACAGATAATAATTAAAAAGTATAGAAAAAACAATAGTTTGTCTTAAATTTTTATAAAATATTTCGATACTCTCATAGAAGTTTCATGTGTTCATTAAAAATATCATAGAATTTTGTCTACATAAAGACCATAGACAAACATTCATTGTTTTTGTAAAATTTTCATAACAATTGTGGACAATATTAAAGAATTTCCATGTATGCTAAAAACATCTTGGTTTTCGTCAATTTTATATAATTATATTATTATACAATTTTCCTGTATTCATTAAAAAATCTTTTGGAATTTTTCCAACTTAAAGAAAAGAGTAAAAAATTCGTTGTTTTTGTAATAATGTCTCAATATTATTAATAAATAAATTTAAATAAACAAATAAATATACCCAATTTTCATAAACGTTGAAAATTTGACTAATTATAGAATACAGATAAAAATTCAAAAATACACAAAAAATAATAGTTTGTCTTAAATTTTTATAAAATGTTTCGATAATCTCTTAGAATTTTCATGTATTCATTGAAAAATGTCATGGAATTTGTTTAGTTCAAGAAAATATGCAATACTTCGAAGTTTTTGTTAAATTTTCATAAGAATTATGGACAATCTTAAAATTAATTCATTTATGCTGAAACACGTAGGTTTTCGTCATTTTAATATAGTTATATTATTATACAATTTTCATGTTTTCATTAAAAAATCTTGTGGAATTTTGTCTACTTAAAGAAAATAGTCAAAAATTCGTTGTTTTTATAAAATATCATCAGTCTCAATATTAATAATAAATAAATAATAATAAACAAATAAATATACGTAATTTTCATAAACATTGAAAGTTTGACTAATTATAGAATACAGATAAAAAAAATTAAAAAACTATAACTAGAAAAATAATAGTTTGTCATAATTTTTTATGAAAATATTTTGAGAGTCTGTTAGAATTTTCATGTATTTATTAAACAATATCATGGAATTTTGTCTAGTTCAAGAAAATAAGCAAAAAATCGAAGTTTTGATAAATTTTCATAAGAATTATGATTTATGAATTATAAAAAAATAATCACTTATGCTGAAAAATCTTGGTTTTCGTCATTTTTATATTAGGAGTATTATATTTTTATAAAATTTTGGCGAAAAGTAAATTTGCAGGTATCCTTTATTTAAACTAAATTATTAACTATTAAAAAAAACATCTTTCTCCGATAATATATAATAAGAAAAACATTCCAGATAAAGTTATTAAAGATCCAATAGATTAAATAATATTTCAGATAGGCAAACATTCGTTGTTTTTGTAAAACGGTTCAGTGAAATGTCGTATGTCATTTGTTTTGTGTTTTCAATGGGTTTTGGATGAAGCACAAACATTGAAGCAGTGGACATAGAAATTTGAATTTTCTGCTGCTCTTAATTGATGTCGTATGTCATTTGTTTTGTTCTTTCAATAGGTTTTTAATGAAACTCCTAACAATTATGAGTAATGTTAAAAAAAATCCATTTATACTAAAAAAATCTAGGATATCAAGGACATTTGATGAGTTCACATTTGTTAAAATACCATATAATCTTCAAACCTTGCAATTTTCAATTACTTATGTTAAAAAATCTTGGGTTTTACGGAATTTTGATGTGTTCACATTTCTTTCACATGGGTTTTAATTTAGTCTAGTTATAGAAATAAAAATTCGAAGTTTTTATTAAATTCATTTTACGAAAATTTTCATTTATGCTAAACAAATCTCTTAGTGGATTTTTTGCTGCTGTTAATTGATGTCGTGTGTCATTTGTTTTATGCTTTCAATAGGTGTTGGAAAAAGCACATATCTAAAGACCTAAAGTCACAATATTTTTTTCGAATTTTTTTTTAGTGGCTTAGAAATTTGAAGTTTCTGCTGCTGTTAATTGATGTCGTAAGTCATTTGTTCTATGCTTTCAATAGGTTTTGATTTAAGAACAAACCCGAAGACTTAAAACCACTTCTTTTGTCGAATATTGATTTTTGAAATTGACTTTGAAATTTTAATTTTCTGCTGCTGTTATTGATGCGTGTGTCATTTGTTTTATGCTTTCAATAGGTTTTGGATGAAGCACAAACCTAAAGACCTAAAACCACTTCACTACTTTTTATCGGGTCAGTAGATAAGCTACACCAGTTCTGGACCAATTTCATATAAGGATTTACATAGGGGTCATTTATGTTTTTGAAAGAAGAATTAAAATTAATACATTATATTTGTTAATTAAGGTTGTGTTATTTGTTTTGTGTTTTCAATTAGTTTTGGATGCAGTATATACTCTTACGAAGAATAACATTTTTTGATAAACTACGAATAAAAACGTTTCCCATATATTGCATACTTAAATGGACACTTTGGACACATCTCATTACTTTTGATTTATTTTAATTTCCGGTACGAATTTTATCGGTTTTATCGCGAATTTGTGTACATTTTTTTGTACATTTTTTTTGTGTATTCGCATTTTTTTTAATAATAAAAAAGTGTAATTGTTATCCTTAATTAAATCAAAGCTTGCATCCAAGGACTTCATTAAAAGCTTATATGTGGGTTGCAGGTCTATTGTGGAATTATTCGCTATAAGCTATTTAGTTACATTTAGATTAAAGTGACAAGCATTTAACCCGCTTCTGCGGTGGAACGATGAAATTAGATTTGACGATCTGATCCGATTCCGTCAAGGATTAAATGCAAATTACGTCCTGGGCCACCTTGCATAAACTAGACGTAGATAAGGCAAACATATCTGCATTGCCCATTCGAGCATTATGCAATTCATATATCACAGTATGATGTAATTTACTAATTACATTCCACACATGCCAATTAATTATAACTGCGCAGTCTAAAATATTAGAATTATTCGCAATCAATAACCATTGATGAAATGGCTGCTTTTATAGAAAAATTAAAATATTTAAATTATTAATAAATAAATTATAATTAAAAGCTAAACTCCTATATAAATATTTGTTTTAAATTAACCATAACAAAATATATTATAAAAACCCACAGTCATGATTATTACGTAAGAATCAATTTTTACAAGTAGTTATACTATGGGGTTTCTGACCCACCCCCCGCGAAGATTTCGATTAATTTAATCCGCGTTTTAATCGAACTTTTGATTCGCGGGGGGTGGGTTAGAAACCCCATAGTATAACTACTTTTACAGTAGCAACAATATAGAAGTAAAAATCAGTAAGCATTGATTTGAATTGATTGTTACTAATCTTACTACTGTATTGTTACTACTGAAAGAATTGATTCTTACATTATTCTTCGTACTTCTCCTTCGTTCTTTTGACGTAATAATCATAACGTTATAAAACAGCCTATATGATTCAGGTAACACTCTGGTGATTTATGTAAGAATTAATTTTTACAGTAGCAACAATACAGTAGTAAAAATCAGTAAGCATTGATTTGAATTGATTCTTACTGATTCTTACTTCTGTATTGTTACTGCTGTAAGAATTGATTCTTCATTCTTCTTCGTACTTCTCCTTCGTTCTTTTTACCTGATAATCATAACTTTATAAAAGCAGCCTATGTAATTCAGGTTTAAATCCCAGAGTAAGAGTATACTGGCATATGCAAATTGGAACTATCAAAAATGATTTACGGGACTCTTACACGCAATGGGCTTTAAGTACGTAGATGTATAAGGTGTTACTTATACTAAAAATTTCTGTAGATTTCATTTATTCCGTTACATTTTATCCTGCGTGAAACATATTCTTCATTGCTCATTAGTAGACACTAAGTGGATAAGCCCAATTCGAAATTAATGGCGACTAAAGTTAAAGGGGCATGTATATTCTTGATATAATAAGCAGTTAACTAACAAGTTCGGATTTAATTAAAACTTTTAAAGGAATTGCGAGAAGATGAATTTTGATTTGATAAAACAGGCCGAAGTATAAGTTAGGCGACAACTTTAATAACGCACACGTATTCAGGGCACAATTGGCGGGTCTTTAGAACAATTTACATATGTATAATGATGAAGAAAATTTATAATGACTGCTTTATTCCCTTTGTGTAACACAAATATAACGTTATAATATTCTGAATAAGATGCGACGGAAAGAAGCACAATGAGAGATTTTCGCGGCACGAGAAACGTTTAATTAAAGAATAAAAAGCCGCTGGCTATTATTTATTTTGCAAACTCGAAAATTTATGTTAATTATTATTATTATTATTATATTATATTATTATTATTACGATCGATACGATTTACGTATCGATAAAACATTAATATGTGGTGACTATAATTTACCATCTATTAAATGGAACAACATTTATGCGTCCGAATTATGCGTCATGCCAATACTTTTAATTCATATATCTGGTTCAATATTTTCAACTCTTCTTTCAATTCATTCAAATCATCTTCAAGAGACATGTTCGCCTATAAATTCAATTTAATTATTTTGTTTTAATATTTTTACACTTACTATGTACATTTAGTATTTAGATAACAGTTTAGTTATTTAAGATTTTTGTCAATAGTTTTTAGGTTAATATTTAGAATGTAGTACTTTAATTGATGTTTTAATGATATTCTGTAGTAATAATATTTTGTATAAAATTTTGTATATAACAGGGTTTTCCCGTAAATAAATAAATAAATAAATAAATAATAATTATTATTATTCCATTTATTATTATAGTTATTTAGCAATATTCCATACTTATTCAGTCTTATTTGTCTCTTGATAATGGTCTCGTGATAAATAAACAATTGTAGAGTTTGTAACGCTCCGATATTATTTTATTATATTTATATTATTATTCGTCGTTTTTACCGTGAAATTATTATATAATTTCTTGATTAGTTTGGCTCGTGATTTATTATATAACGTTTTAATTATTTTTTTCTCGTGATTTATTATATAATGTTTTAATTATTTTTGGCTCGTGATTTGTGATCGTATTTAGTACTTACACGTCGTGACGTTTAATTTAACTACCGTGATTACTCTCAAGGTACTTTGCTATTGGTAATGTGTTAATTAACGTACACTAATAATGGATTAATACATGAAAGCACCAATTTAACGATTTGTTTTGTTTATTTAATAATAGACACGCTGAAATTGTAAGACACAGGGAAATAAAACACAGGTTGATGATGATGTAAATTAATTTATATAATTGTAACATACAGGAAAATAAAACACAGGTTGACGATTATGACATGAATTGATTTATTTTCTAGGTTTCGTTGACCTTTTAATGAATTTGTAAATTTTCTTATTTATTCAATTGATAGTTTGAAAATGGTTATGACTACGAAGTTTATTTACGAGTGTTTGTTATACATGCACGTGCTTCTCTAGTTTCTTAGACCATTTATTACCATGCCCTTTCACTCCATTTAACTACGGGAAAGTGATATGATCAAAAATAGAACTATTTAAAGATGTTGAAATATCCCCAATAATTCATGAATGATTACTAAAGGTATCTCGCGATCTTCCCGAATTTCATGGTTGTGTCGGTGTCCACACAATAATGTAATTATTGGAGCCCCATTGTTTACGTTGATTGAGGTAAATTAGTAATTCTACCCCCGACCACAGCAAGCACCAATGTCACAAGTAGTCATCACCGTCAGACATGTTACAAGTTGTGTCAAATAACAGTTCTGCTACCTCAATCGGAAATGTTTATGTAATGTTATAATATATTATTATTAGGAACATTGGAGGTTATTAATAACTTCTTTTGTGATTATACCAAGCTTCATTTTCTCGTTTATCATTCTCTCTGTTTATACGGGGTTTTAAAAATTCCACTTATTTCTTGTTTACGATATTTAACCACAAATTGTCATTATGTCTTCAAATTATTGAGATTTAATCCAGCCTATTTTATTTATACGATTCTAAATTACTCTGCCCAATAATAGGTACGTTATGTGCTTGTTTTATGATTTGAAATAAAGAAACCAGTATTTTTATACATTATGTTTTTAAATTATTATGATTTAATCTAACTTATTTATTTATACAATTATAAATCACTCTGCCCAACAATATGCACGTTATATGTTCATTTATGATTTAAATTGAAGAAGCCATCATTTTTATGAATTATTTTGATTTGAATATGATGATGTATGTCGGAGGGGAACACTGAATGCCTTGATTAGTTGTTATAGTTATGGTGAATACAGCCACGTTAATTTGCGATCGCGGGCGCGATGTATAATGAGTTTATGTGTTTAAATCTTATGATGCTGACAACGATTTGATTCTAGTGGAGGAGGTGATTCCACAATAACAGGTGTGTGAACGAAGTGCGCGGGTGGGCGTCAATTACACCTGTTATTGCTTCCTCTAGTGATTCGTAAACACGAATAGCGTTCGAGCCGCCTTTGTTTACTGATAGGAATAGGTAATCGGTGTTTGGCTTTTCTAGGTAACTTGTGGTTGGTTAAATACACTATTTTCCGTCAATTTGAATCTAGTGCGGGAATTTGATTTCACAATAACAGGTGTGTGAACGAAGTGCGCGGGTGGGCGTCAATTTCATCTGTTATTGCTTCCTCTAGTGATTCGTAAACACGAATAGCGTACGAGCCGCCTTTGTTTACTGACAGGAATAGGTAATCGGTGTTTGGTATTTATAGGTAACTTAGGCTTGATTGAAAGGAATAAGCACTCCCGTGAATTTATAATGAGACTGGTTTAACAACTTTATATTATCGTTAATAATAAAAACATTAAATTACTCTGTACCTAGAAATGTAACGTTCTTCGATTTATTCAAATCTTTACTCTATTTTGCGTTTTTTACAACGTTATATGCAATCGTTAATTTAATTATAACCCGACGTGAATTTATATACTCAAAACCGCGAATGTCGTGTGCGTTGCCCGTGGCCGACGCAACTTTCTTACTGATCTCGCTCGTGTGTGGCTTGTGCTTAAATAGGTTTTTTTTCAGCTTCAAACCTCCACTCCCCTCACATATCTACTGCTAAATATTCGCCCCCATCTCTTAGTTATCATGGTGATTATTAATCTTGAGTGTGCGTGTGGTATTAATGCGTTTTTAGCGCAGAGTTTTACACTTAACTTAAAGTGTTGCCATTCGAGGTGATTTTTACGTGCCTGGCGCTTGCTCGTTTCTAAGGGGCGCTGATACCCAAATTGTTTATGTGACACCACGACATGGAATCTTCCAGAACCGTGCATATGCAGGCCTCGGCTCTTGAGATATTTGGCGACGCTCTGGCGCGACTTGCGATGGCTATTTTTCACATTTCACCCTGGGATTATTTGCAAATGAATTAATTTAATAATTTGGTTGTATTCATGATTTTTAAATTATGAGTCACTTTATTGCGTAAATGCGTATTATACTGGGCGTATATTTGGGCCTATTACAAGTTTTTCTATTAAAAATTTGTGAAACTTTCCATACTTATTCAGTCTTATTTGTCTCTTGATAATGGTGTCGTGATAAATAAACAATTCTAAAATTTTTCTATTAAAACTTTATGAAACTTAACCAAGCACGTTATTAATACTAATTTAAAGATATATCGTCAAGTATTAACCACCGATTCATATAACCTAACAACAAATTTTATTTGCAATTTACAATAACATGTCCTATATATCCTAAACTATTTACACTTATAATAGCCATTATTGTTTTAATGTTTCATTATTATTACGACCAAGTACTAAATAACGTTTAACGAAGTAACTAAAGGACGTGGTGATTATAACCAATGAAAAGTCTTTCAAATCCTCGTTATCAGGCAATATCTTAAGTGGGTAATAAACAGGGGTTGGAATGTCCGAAACTCCAGATAAACTCGAGTCTTTTACTACTAGGTTGTAGGTGGAGATCTGTGGGACATGGCCAGTGGATCAACATCATAAAAAAAATAAAGTTTATGGTGCTTTTATTCGTCACAGTAGTAGCAAAATTATATTCGACTTCATTTAAGCTTAGTAGTTCAAATGAATTGCAAACATGTTTGATTTAATTTATTATCATTCACATAATTGATGTATAAATCAATATCTGGTAATAAATTATCAAATGAAATACGATATACATTTCAGTTTAGTAATTTATAAGTGCGTATCTGTAAAGGTTTTCAGTTTAGTAATTTATAAGTGCATTGTGTATCTGAATAGGTAGATGAAAGTTTTTTATATGAAAAAGTAAAAAAAAAACGTGATTACATACTAATAAAAACGGTTTTCTTTATATTATTCTTCATTTTCTTTAATTAGATCACTTTATAGGTATACAGGGTGAGTCACGACTAAATGTAAATATTTAGGAGTAATACAGGGTGTCCAAGATAAGGAACAGCAGCATGGGGATCTCGGAAACCGTAAAAGTTACAAAGGCGGCTAAATTACAAAAAAGTTAAAATTTAGTGGTCACTAATATTCTTTTGAGAAAACCAGAAAACTCTGCGTACTTTCGGAGATATTCGACAAAATCCGAAATTCTGCCAAATCCCAAATTCTGTTTTGCTGCAGTTGTTTGAAAAGGTATAAAAATACAAAAGGCACTTTCTCAATGTCACTTTTTTACCTCTACATAAATTAAAATGAACTGCACTTCTTATTTTGGAAATTTTTGGAAATTTAAAAAAAAAATCCATCAATTAAATTATATACATTGTGTCCAAGATAATGATAAACAGCATGATCAACACCATCTCGGAAACCATAAAAATTACAAAGGCGGTTAAATTACAAAAAAAGTTGCGCAATTTAGTGGTCACCAATATTCTTCTGAGAAAACCAAAATATTCCGCTTACTTCCGGAGATATTCGACAAAATCCGAAATTTTGCGATATCGTTTTTATATTTTGCTGCAGTTATTTGAAAAGGTATAAAAAAATAAAAGGCACTTTCTCAATGTCACGTTTTTACCTCTACAAGACAGTACATATCACATATTAATATGGAAATATTCGGAGATATTCGACAAAATCCGAAATCTTGCGATTTCGTTTATATTTTTTTCTGAAGTTATTTGAAAAGCTATAAGAAAACCTAAGACACTTTCTCATTGCCACATTTTTAGCTCTATAACACAGCGTTTACAAATTTTCAGTACAACGTTTCGTTTTGAAGAAACCATCATCAACTCTATATTTTTATATGGCCTGTAAAAAATGTACACCCTGTAGGTATTAGATAGCATTTCCTATTACGAATTCAACTATTTATATCACAGTTTAGTTTCTCATGTTTTTATTCAGAAAAAGGCTTGTTAATACATTTCCAACATTTTCTTGTAGTAGGCGTTGAATTGATGACGAAGAAGAAAATATATATTATCTAATTTTAACCCAGAATAGGTACCAAAATATTTTTTTTGCTGATATTGATTTTTGCAGTGGACTTTGAAATTTGGATTATCTGCTGCTGTTAATTGATGTCGTATGTCATTTATTTTGTGCTTTCAATAGGTTTTGGATGAAGCACAAACCTAAAGACCTAAAACCACTTCACTACTTTTTATCGGGTCAGTAGATAGGCTACACCAGTTCTGGGCCAATTTCCCATTAGGATTTACATAGGGGTCAAAATTTACGTTTTTGAAAGAAGAGTTATAAATAGTATGAAACATTGAAATAAAATGAATACATTATATTTGTTAATACTCTTATGAAGAATAACATTTTTTGATAAACTACGAATAAAAAAGTTTCCCACATGTTGCATACTTAAGTGGACACTTTTTTTTTGGAACATTTATTTTTGCAGTTGACTTTGAAATTTGAATGTTCTGCTACTATTAATTGATGTCGTGTGTCATTTGTTTTATGCTATCAATAGGTTTTGGAAAAAGCACAAATCTAAACACCTAAAATCATAATATTTTCTTTCGAATATTGATTTTTGCAGTGGAGTTAGAAATTTGAATTTTCTGCTGCTGTTAATTGGTGTCGTGTGTCATTTGTTTTCAATAGGTTTTGGATGAACGATAAACCTAAAGACCTAAACCCACATTTTTTTTCGAATATTTATTTTGGCAGTGGACTTAGAAATTAGAATTTTTTGCTGCTTTATAATATATTATACATATTTTATACTTTAACTTTATGCATGTACTTTACTTGTACTTTATACTTTTTTTTTTGAGAAACCCAAAAAATTCCGCTTACTTCCGGAGATATTCGACAAAATCCGAAATTTTGCGATTTCGTTTTTATTTTTTTCTGAAGTTATTTGAAAAGCTATAAGAAAACCAAAGGCACTTTCTCATTGCCACATTTTTAGCTCTATAAAACAGCGCTTACAAATTTTCAGTACAACGTTTCGTTTCGAAGAAACCATCATCAACTTTATATTTTTACCTAACGTAGAAAACGTAATATAACCTAACGTAGAAAACCAGAAGATCAAAAGAGACGTAATTACAGACAATAACGCAAACAACAAGGATAAGAGCTAAAACTCTTGCAACGAACCAGGATAAAAGCAAAAACAAGAAAAAATACCCATAAAAGTATAACAATAGCCAATAACCTAACCTAACCTAACCTAACGTAACCTAGAAAACCAGAAGAACAAAAGAGACGCAATTACAGAAAACACTCTCGCAAAGAACAAGGATAAGAGCAAAAACTCTCTCAACGAAAAAGGATAAGCAGAAGAACTCTTACAACGAACAATAATAAAAGCAAAAACCTAACCTAACCTAACGTAACCTAGAAAACCAGAAGACCAACAGAAACGCAATTACAGAAAATACTCTGCAAACAACTTGGATAAGAGCAAAAACTCTCGCAAGGAATAAGGATAAGAGCAAAAACTCTTACAACGAACAATTATAAAAGCAAAAACCTAACCTAACCTAACGTAACCTAGAAAACCAGAAGACCAAAAGAGACGCAATTACAGAAAATACTCTGCAAACAACATGGATAACAGCAAAAACTCTCGCAAGGAATAAGGATAAGAGCAAAAACGTTTGCATCGAACAAGGATAATAGCAAAAACAGCAAAAAATACCCAGAAAAATATAACTATATTATGCCAATATAACAATATAATATAGTTTAAGGATTTCATAAATGTTTTATTTTCAAAAATCAATCGAGTGATTTTCAAAATATCTTGTATCGAAATTTTTCTTCGGTCGCCATTTTGTTATTTGATAAAATAGAAAATAATTGTAAATACAAATGTTTTAGAGAACCGATAGCGCATGCTGAATGTTTTTGTATTTTTTAAATATTTCTTAAAATAAGGGAGTGTCAGGCCGATAATTTGAGTGGTGAAAAGGGACGTGATTAAGAGCAAGTTTAATGCGTCATTAATACAAGACGAACTCTTAAATCAAATTTATTATAATAATACATTAATTATTATACGTTAATGGCTAGGGCACCTAGATTGGCTTGGACGTGTCAAGGCTTGGCGGGAGCGGCACGATTCTGTAACGAAGAGAAGATATTCCTGAGCCAAAGCTCAGTAAGCACCCTTCCGAAGAAGTGATGAATATATACATGCACATACACATATATCTACATATACATATACATGTACACAGACTGCATATTACGAATGCTCCCCAGGGACTACTCAAACTCACCCCTGAGGACGGAACATATGCCCGGCCAGGAGTTATGAAAATTAGGGTCTACTATCCATGAATAGTAGGTAAAAATACCGTTGACCCCAAGATGCCCCTGAACACATCCCGCAACAATGTGCGATTCATAAATGTAGAGTTGGGGATCCCATATGCACGATGGGCAATATTGCCATAATCGAATGCTCCTCAGGGACTACTCAAAATCACCCCATGAGGACGGAACCTATGCCCGGCCAGGAGTAAGAGATGGGGTCTTACTATCCGAAAATAGCTGGCAATAACACCGGCGTCCCCAACCTCCTCCTAGACACATCCCGCAACATATGTGCGATTCATAATTGTAGAGTGCAGGATCCCATATACGACGATGGCATTTAAGTCTCTCTACTTGTTAGTTTTTCTACCTTATTCTACCGTGCAATCTACGAAGGTGTACTTACATTACTTAATTCTACGTAACTACAGGCACTATTTACTGCTATGAGGAACTAATCGGCTTGCTGGATAAATACGTACTAATGAATGACATAAGCGCCCGGTCCCCTACAGAGGCCCCTTCGACTGTAGCGGGGACGCACAAGAATGTGCTGACTTGTGTAAATAAACGTTACTGGAGCAAAGCGGGAAGATACAGGAAAATCGAAATTATTGACGCGTAACAGGAGTAATGACGATTTTTCGAAAAACAAAAGAACGCCAACAACTATGAACTTGGGCTCCAATTCAAAAATTTTAACTAAGAAAAGTTGTTTGTTTCGAGGAGTTATAACTGCCATTTTCGGGTGTTACAACTTAGTATTAACACCCTGTATATCTCTATCTAAAACAAGATCAGAAGAAAAAATATGGAAATTGGAAACATGAGGCATTAAGACATGATTAAATTAAAGGAAAATATACAAAAATGTATTTCAGGAACACCTGATGAAAAATTTAAGATAATAAGCATACAGTTAACAACAAAATTAAAAAAAAAAAACTAAACTATTGAAAAGATACATACATACATATATATAATCCATCCTTTTTTTACCCATTGGGTGTCGAGAAAAGATAGATAAATAAAAATGATATAAATCATTATATCAACAGATATAAATAAAAATGAAATTTCCATAATGATATTTCTCAAGTAATTATAAGTCAAAATTTCAAAATAAGAAGTGAAGTAGGTTAGGTTAGATTAGGTTAGGTTAGGTTAGGTTAGGTTCATTTTAATTTTTAGATCAAAATTATCAAAAAAACTTTCAGGATTAAGAATTACAGATATGTAATTCTATGGATATTTTAAATGTTCAGATCATATTTAGTCAATTAAATAAATGATATTTCTATGTGAATCCTCGATAATTATGTATTTCATTAGTTAATGGTCTTTCCGCTGTCAGTTAAAATTTAATGATTTTTTCAAATTCATATTTCCTAAGTAATAATAACGTTTATGAAATTCAAATTTTCATATCAATATTTAAATAAATTATATTTCCATATTAATATTTCTGAGTCTTGTAGAGGTAAAAAAGTGACATTGAGAAAGTGCCTTTTGTTTTTTTATACCTTTTCAAATAACTTCAGCAAAACATAAAAACGATATCGCAAAATTTCGGATTTTGTCGAATATTTTCGGAAGTACGCAGAATTTTCTGCTTTTCTCAACAGAATATTACTGTCAGTTAAAATTTTATGATATTTTCAAATTTATAGTTCTGAAGTAATAATAACGTTTATGAAATTCAAATTTTCATATCAATATTTAAATAAATTATATTTCCATATTAATATTTCTGAGTCTTGTAGAAGTAAAAAAGTGACATTGAGAAAGTGCCTGTTGTTTTTTTATACCTTTTCAAATAACTGCAGCAAAACATAAAAAACGATATCGCAAAATTTCGGATTTTGTCGAATATTTTCGCAAGTACGCAGAATTTTCTGGTTTTCTCAACAGAATATTACTGACCACTAAATTGCGCAACTTTTTTTGTGATTTAACGGCCTTTGTAACTTGTAAAGTTTCCGAGATTCCCATGCTGTTGATCATTATCTTGGACACCCTGTATAGTATGAGTCAAACCCCCCAAAAAACAGGCGAACATAGTTGTAATTCTTATTATTATTGTTAGTAGTTCTTTCATATTTTTCTTTATTTTTGAGAATTTGCGAAATAATAAATTAATTATAATAATAGACTCAAATAAAACTCAAATTCAAACGCTGTAACTCCGAATCTATTGAGAATTATAGCTATGTCCATACGATAGCTTTAAAATTTTGACTGATACTACCTTTACATTTAATCGACTCACCCTGTATAACAATAATAATAATCAGTTATTGAAAAAAAAAGTAAAGTATTGCTTTAAAGTTTAACGAATGTATTGTACAATAATGTAGGTACAGTAGAAAGAATATGTTAGTGACCTTTTTTAAATTTAGGAATTTAGTTATTAATTAAGCATTAATACAATTACACGAGTTAATAATTACAATAATTACAATTAACGTTACCAAGAAAACTAAAAAACCAATAAGAAAGAAAACCGGTGATCTCACCTTTCTTATTGGCTGCTTAAATATCCATAGATAACTAGAGCTGAAATTTAAATGATCACTTTGTATTATAATTTTATCATTTTAATGATCACTCGGTACTTCTATAATAGTATACGTAAATTGCCAATTATCAAAGTGGATGTAATCCTAAATGCATTATTGTGCTTTTAATAGAATTAAATACATGTGTTGATTGAAATTTTAACTAGTCTATTTTCCATAATCTACTTAATTATAAAATAATAATTAATACCTACATGGCAGATGTAAACGGAATGATTTATGCATAAGAGAAGCACAAATACGTCATCTAATTTTTTTTTGTAAGTTTAAGGTTTTATCTATACACACTAATAATAATAAGCTATTATAAATAGCTCACAATTAATTGCTAGTTAATGCATTAGAAGAAGGTAAATTGCATTGCATCCTTCGGATTTAATTTATTGGTATATCTATAGATATAAAAATAGCTATTTTGTAATACCTCTGTGTTATTGACATTTATCAGTACTGTCTGCTTGATCGATATGACAGGCGTAAAGGCCTTGGCCGTTATAATAACGGCCGTGGACGTTATTTAAATGACAACGCAAATTTATGAGCAATAAAGTCTTCATATTCTTTCTCATACCTGCTGCTGCTTTTTTGGGGAAGTAAATCGATTGTGGCAGCATTTGCTTCATTTAGTACATCTTCGGGGATGCCACAAAACGAAGAACTTTGCACATCTGACAATATTTTTCTAATTTCACTTTGATTTGTTTGTTTGTATTTGAACCGTTGATGTTGCTATGGTATCAAATTGCGCCTGGATAACTAGTTTATTAATTTTGAAATTTAATATTGAAAATTGACCAGTTTTTGTAATTTAGGTATTACAAAAAGTATCGAACAACATACGGCCGATATGCAAATAACAGGCTTGGTTGAATATAAACCTCGGCTGCGCTCCGCTTCGCCTCGGTTTACAAACTTCAACCCGCGCTTGTTAATTGCTACATATCATTAGATAGTCTGTTGCCAATGAGATGAACTTGCAGATCATTTTCATAGCGTTTAAGCACGAACAGCACTTAATATTTTATTATTATCCTTTATAACTTTATCGTCTCTAACGCATAAGGCTGTGAGTGCATGTGAATCATAATACTTTTATGTTGCCGATGCCATCACTAAGTTGACATTAAACTTATAGTTTAGTACTTTATTGTGGTAATCTCGAGAGTTGTCATCAATGATAACAACTGGAATTGTGTTACTCTGTCTTACATTTAGTTCAGTTGAGTTTATTGTGGTAATCTTGAGAGTTGTCATCAATGATGACAAAATGAATTATGTTACTGTCTCTTACATTTAGGTTTAGAATAGTTTATTTGGAGGTAAGGAGGTACATGTAGAAATAACTAAATAACGAAATAACGAAATGACGAAATAACGAAAGTCAAATATTATGTATTATTAATATAAATAGAAATGTTCTCGTTGTTTTTGCTCCTGACATCATTACTTCTGATAAATGAAAATGGTTATTTTACAAAATAATTTGTTAGTATTATTGTTTCATTTTATTAATTTTAGGGTGTTCAGGTCAGATAAATTATAAGCCTTCTTAGATTTATTGTTAAATTTTGTAATAAAAGTTTTACTGTTTCAATTTTTGCTACATGCCGAATATATAATTTAATTCTTTATTGAAATTTTGTACTGATAATGGAAATATAAATAATATATTGTGATGTTATTTAATAGATTTAATTTGTTATTTTATAGTATACGTAAGATAGCATTTTGTTTATAGAAAATTATACTGAATATATTAGATTTAGGGTATTTAGATATTAATAGGATTACTTAGGTAGTCAAATAGGATTTGTATAGCTAGAATTATAATTAATTAAGGGCACAATTAACTTAAAATAATTGTAATGAGTCAGTAATATGTATAAAATTCAATGGAAAATTCAAACTCATCGTACAAAGACGTTCGACATTCGTATAGAAGCAGAAAAATACAACGATCTCGAATATCGGATTCAAATCACAATTGGAATTATGGTTTCACCGGTATATGGATAATTATAATCATAATTATAATTTGTTGATTCGTTGCCGTGGTTACAAACTGGATTCGGGTAGCAACTCGACAATTTACACGCTTATTTGGATCAACGTAGGCGGATTTTAACAAGCGAAAATCACTTGTTTAACCGAGGTTTTAAAAAGGCTGAACGCCGATAAACAATCAGATTCGCTTTAGATCCCGGAGCATCCACGTCGGTCAGCAGAGAAAAAGAAAACAGTTGCACAGAAACAAATATCGTCGGACAATAGTTATTTACATGCACGCGTTATTCAAAAACAGTTTGATTTACGTTTTGTTTACGCGGATATAATCAATTTCGGGACAGTAATTATTTGCGTTCGAGCATCTGTGAACACTCGACGTGAACTAGGGAATCATTATCAACACGGAACAGCTGAAAGGAGTCCAAGAGGATTCGACGAGAACTTCAACCCCAAAGACGATTCAGCGAGAACGTCAGCTATTGAAGAGGATCAACCGAGGACAGCAGGACTTTGAATCGAGGGAATTGGTGCCGACTTAATCGAATTTACTGATTCGACATCTGCAACCAGGATTGCCGATCACCACTGCGAGTTGCCGCTATTCACCAGGAATATGAATATGAATGCCAGGTAGAATTTACTAAAATTACTACTCAATTAGGGAGTTAATTGTGCGAATTAGGAATTTAGGGAATTATTGTTATTAAATATTGCTAGTGTTAGTTTGTTAATTAGTGATAGGACTTGCTTTCTATTGTCAAGCGTTCATTTTGTTTCATATTGAATAATTGTAGTGTTTGTTTTGTAATCAATTATCTAAATATATCATATGACCCCATAGAAATTAATATAGCGGTATTAAGTCATAATTATAAGCAAATTATAATATAGTAGCTTTCTGTTGAATTGCCGCATTGTTACAGTAGGTATATCAAAGTCTCAGTCTACCCATAAAACAGGTAATAAAAATTTATACGGCAATAATTATTTTATTTACGACTGCATTTATTTAACATGGATTTACAACAGCATGATTTCAAGTTGGAAAATGAGTTTCCTGCTTGTTACATGCATTGTAATCCCAATCAAGGCACAAGTTTAGAAACACCTTTATTGAAATTGCAGCTCGTAATTGAAACATACTGCAAGGTAACTACTGTTTACCCTTCGGCGTATTATTAGCGTAATTAAATTAGCGCGCGGCCACCAGAAGTTGGTGCGACATCCGAACGTCGCTAATTTCTGCGTAAATACCGAATCGGATTTGTAACTTCAGAACTTTTTTGCAGGCGGGGAAGTTGAACTCAATCGTGTAATGGAAAGTTAATGACTTGAAGTTGAGTGAATTTGTTTTGGCTGGTGGGAACATAACGAATAACGTGATTTAATTATAAGTTATTTATCGGTTGCTGCATTCAATGAATTTAAATTTGAAATGAAAATTAATTCAAAAATTCTATTATAGAAGCTGTGCGAGTTTGAATTCTATGTCTGATCTTTCAACTTTGATAATCGTTTTTGAGGCGTTTAGATTATTAAAAATCACGTAAATCCTATAAAAGGTGCCACACAACTTCGTGGCATAAAACTAGCAGCATGTTAATAAAAACAAAATTAAATGAAAATGTAAATAATGAAATGTTATTGTTGTTAAAATTGCAATGATTATTGCTACATTTTTATTTTAAATGACAAAATTTCAATTATTCCTGTCAAAATTGCAATGATATACTGTCAATGCTCCAATTCTACTGACATTTCAAAGATAACTGGTAAATTTTAATCTTTGATAAAACTTAAGTTACTGTATAGTGGAAAAATTGCGTAGATTTCTGCCTTATATATTTGTGAGTTTTATTGTTTTTAATTTCAATTATTGCTGTTAAAATTACCTACTATCATAGTTTTAATTCTACCGAAATTTCAATTATCAGACATTTTTTTAATTATTGTTGTTAAAATTGTCACGAATTTAAATTCGTGAAACTTTAACTAAGTGTTTTTTTTACCTTTTGATACTTTAGAAATATACTGAGTCTGTTTTATTAATATTTAGTGAACTCCTATTTTTCCAACATCTCTAAAATACAGTAATAAAGATATCGGCAGCATCTTGCTTTTCTTACTCCTTCCACGCGCTGAAAATCAATAAATTATTTTTGCTCAATTGTTTTATCAGCGCTGGAAACGTGAATGGAATTCAATTTTTTACTGAATATGCGATGGAGCATAAAGAGAAGCGTTTTTGGTGCACAATTCGTTTCGATTGCGTTAACAATACGGAATATAAAAGCCATTTTTGTTATACCGGTCAAGTAAGCATAAAAAATACAGCCTCGTTCTATACGAGTTTCAGAAAAAGCAGTAAAATAAGAACATTATCTCAATTTGAGCCTGCTAATTAGAAAATTACAATTAGTTACGATTTACCTCAGTTTGTAGATATTTTTTTTTGTAAGCCTTGGTAAGCATTTATAGGCATTCATGTTTCTAGTCTCTAGATTCACGAAACTACAAAGAAAGGCCATTCAGAGCCTTAATTTACAAAGTAACTTTTGATTTTAGATTAATTTTTCGGAAAATCTAGACGTGGGGTATATTCTGTTTATTACATTTTCCAATAATTAGTTTTCCAATAAAATTCTAACAATTATAATTTGTCAGTAATAATTGAAATTTAGGTAGAATTTAAACTATGATAGTAAGGTATGTACTTATATAATTTTAATAGCAATAATTGAAATTAAAAACAATAAAACTCACAAATATATTTGGCAGTAATCTACGAAATTTTGATACTATACAACAACTTAAGTTTTGTCAAAGATTAAAATTTTCCAGTAATCTTTGAAATGTCAGTAGAATTGGGGCGTTGGCAGTATATTATTGCAATTTTGACAGAAATAATTGAAACTTTGTCATTTAAATAAAAAAAAAAGCAAGGGGGATTCTGCAATAAACAACAAAACATTCGTGAAAAATATCGCAGAAAAGGTGAAGTACGTCTCGAGAAACATGAAAACCTTGTAACGGTACAATACCGGGGTATCATTATAAATTGTAATTAATTTATAAACGTAGAGTGGCTCGTAATCTAAGTGGCAGTACTTCACCTGTGTTTGATTCATGGAATCGTTATAGTGACAAGATCGATGGTTCGTTGTTCAAATATTGTGTCTGTTACGGGGAAAATATCAAATTATACGCATACACAAATATCATCATACAGTAATTTATTCATTCAGTAATTCATATGGTTTTACATTTTAATTTAGCAAGTAAGGTTTGGTTCATTTGGTAATGGTAAATAATACGCTTTACATTTATGTGGTGACTAAGGGTTTATTTAATAAGTAATAACACACAAATAATGAAGAATGGCGATTGATTCTCAATTAAAGTTTTGAAATGAGTAATGATTTTTACGTGGTTTCTGATTATTTCAATTGGTTATGGTAAAATAATACGCTTTACATTTATGTGGTGACTAAGGGTTTATTTAATAAGTAATAACACACAAATAAGGAAGAATGACGATTTATTTTGAATTATAGTTTTGAAATGAATTTATCTATTTTTACGTGGTTTCTGATTATATTTCGTGGTATTCTGACGTGGATTAACGTTATAATTCAAATTCTACTGGTTACTAGTACATGCGATTTGTCCCTGCTAATTACGGTGTTTTGGTTATGTCATTCATTCCCCATGCGTCCGTTCATCCATGTTTTTGTCTTTTATTTACTTGATTTAATTTATCCTCAGATAAAGTTTCGCCGTGCATTTCCCAGCACATAACATGCCAGTACCCAGGGTGACGATTTACCCTTAATAACAGTTTCGCAATGCATTTACCAAGCAATAACACCCAAATAATTATATTGCAAATTTCGATCGGTGATTTGTGCACGATGGTCAGTTGTGTCTGGCTAAAGTACATATATCTGATCTCATAGCGAGTCTCATACCCTAACCCTACTAGTCTGACGTGTATGAGACATAAGCCCCTCATTTGTTTTTGACTCTTTTTATTTTTATTTAATTAATATATTTTTTTTTTTTATGTCTTCTTTTGTTTTTAATATTTTCATTTATTTTTAGTTTGTTTTTACTTTGTTTTTGTGATAATTGACTTCACTTGGCGGATGTGATTCTGCATGATTTTGACTTTGATTCATTCACGGATTTATATCCCTTCTTTACGCATGCTCATGCATGAATTCCCTTGATTCGCATTCATTCTTAACTGCCGTTATGTTTCGTATTTATTAACTTTATTTCTCACCCGATCATGACTTATGACTTGGACTCATTCAATGATTTATCTATAATATTCACATGCTCGTGCTGCCGGAAAATACTGACTCGCATTCATCCATTTCTCACTCGCTCAAGAATTCAAATATGCAAATACTGACCACATGCATTATCGATGCTAAGGGCTGTTTTATTTCACCGGCATGCAATTACAACTTATTAGTTTGATCACTCACTCGGCTGATTGATTAGTGATATTAATTACGCAACGCTAATTACAAGGATTTAGTGACTTGGTGTGACATGATGATATTTGCTGATTTTTGTGATAATTATTGACCTTCGCGGATACCGGTTTTGATTTCTCGTTGCGACCGCTACCTGGGAAATCCTTTGAGTTTATATCTGTTTAAATACCTTCCTGAACTAAGCTCTTTCCCGAATCCCTTGCTAATAAAATATAAATAATAATTAAAACGCATGATAATCGAGTTTTGGTGGTGGTTTATGTGGAGTAGCAATACTTATCATACGTGACAATATTACGAAGAGAACCATACACGTTGTGGGGTGTGATTAGTTAATATGTTCGACCCGAACACATCAAGGGGTTAGAGCGATATTTGTAGTCTGCTTCAAGCGCGCAAATCTGTTTCAAAGTGCGTCGCGAAGCCCACAGATCGCTCTAATTACGAAGAGAAACATACATGTTATCGTATGAGATTGATGAATGTGTTCGATCCGCACATACCAACGGGTAAGAGCGATTTTTGTAGTCTTCTTCAAGCGCGCCCTTGTATTTCAAAGTGCGGCGCGAAACTCACGGATTGCTCTAATTACGAAGAGAGTTACACACCTTCGCGCCATTTTGGGGGTTTTGTTCTTTCGTAATTTTGTGACATGATATTTTCTGGCGGATTGCCGAATTAATTTACTTGACACGCGTACTGACTTGTCTGCTAAATATTTCGCAGTGCCCTTCGAAATTGGCAGTTTGATTCGCGTTACTCGATCATCAATTGCGTCAGTACTCACTCATTAACCGTTTCTCTCTCTTGCCGACTGGATAGTTGTACTGATGTCGTAATAGCTCGTGCCCTTGGTGTTGATTCGAATTACTACGCGATCTCCCCAAAATTATCTACCCGCGTCACTACTGCCCTAATTGACTCTCTCGATCTCCCTGATTGTTGATGCTAATCGCGCCCCTGTTCATACTCTCGCGATTTGTCTCGTGCCCTCGGCCGTCGAACACTAAGTGATCTCCCCCCCTGCTTTCGCATATTCTTATATGTTTTACCACTCCCTTTTCCCCGAGCCCAAATACTGCCGTCCCCGGCCTTCTACGGTGGTCTAGCCCTCCTGGGCAAGTCTTTTTCGATGCCTGCGCAATAATTTCTTCCACATGTTTACGCCACTCGATCTTTTGCTGGCGGATTTGTGTTTGCTACCAATACAAATCATGTCCCTTTGTGGCGTGAGTTATCCAGGCCAAATAGCCCCCGTTCTAAGAATTTCGGTACGCGTGCATGTAGCCGGCGCTGTTTTTATGGTACTTAAGTGAATGATTCTATGGGCAGTAATATTATACTTTTGGTTTTGGAACCCCCCGGCATTGGTCAATGTCGGCCAGTGGCACATCCCCTGTCTGGTTTCGAGTAATTTATACTTCCATGAACTGTTGATATTTCCGCCCGACTAGTAAAATCGTGTTACCCTCAAGTTAATGGCTTTTATTGTCCCCATTGTTGATAGAATTCTCCCGGCCTGGCTCAGGGGCTGCGGTCCCCCTACGAGTCTGTTTACGTAGTTTTACGCCGGAATGCGATACTTATTTAATTATTAATACGAACGATTTTTCAGCAAATAACACCTGTCTTATCTACTCGTTGTTTAGCTAAATAAAACATGGTTTGTCGTGGGTCATTTCAACCTTATAAACAAATACAATAAACAAATAAAAAATGTGAAAACCATCCCAAAAATGTTTTGGAACTATACAATAACTTAAGTTTAATCAAAGATTAAAATTTATCAGTAATCTTTGAAATGTCAGTAGAATAGGAGCGTTAACAGTATATCATTGCAATTTTGACAGTAATAATTAAAATTTTATCATTTAAAATAAAAATGTAGCAATAATTATTGCAATTTTAACAACAATAACTCAGGTTTTACTTACAACTTGCCAGCTATTGGCTATTAGCAATATTTGAACTTTCTGTAGAATTACAGCTTTGACAGCTAATATTTGTAATTTTGACAGTAATTATTGAAATTTGGATTCAAAAAAATAAAAAATTGGTAGTAACCCTTTTGCTTAATAATATTTCAAACATGAACTCTAGACTAAGATTCATTTGGACTACTAATTTGAACTGATAATTAAAACTACAATTTTGACATTGACATTTTTCTAAAAATGGAAATTTGCCAGTAATTTTAACATTTCAGGATAATTAAAGTTTTGATAATATATTATTGTAATTTTGGCACAAATATTGAAAATTTGGCAGCAAAGTTTACTGTAACAACTGAAAGGTTATTAAAAATGTAATCTTTAACATTTTAATAGATTGAAAGTCTTTGGCAGTTTATCATTGCAATTTCTATAGTAATTATTGTCATTTTAACAGTAATAATTGCCATATAAAAGTAATAAGTGCAGCTTTGAGTGTAATAATTGAAATGTTGACATAGTCATAAATTTTAAGAGTAATAACTCACATTTTATCAAAAATTTGTCAGTATCATTGCAAAGTTAACAGAAAAAATTTAATTGTTTGCAGTAATCCTTAAAACGATAACAATTGAAAAAAAACATAAACAATTAAACATTTTACTGATACAATTGAAAATTTTGCAGTAAGACAGAACAGCATCAGTAACAGAAACAATTTGATTTTTATAGTAATCCTCAATTAAGGATAATAATTGCTATTTTGACAGTAATAAGTGCAGATTTGACGGTAACAATTGAAATTTTGACATTAACAATTGAAAATATCAAAATATCAAAAATCCTTGAATAAGGATAAAGATAATAATTGCTATTTTGACAGTAATAAGTGCAGATTTGACGGTAATAATGAAAACTTTGACATTAACAATTGAAAATATCAAAATATCAAAAATCCTTTAATAAGGATAAGGATAATAATTGCTATTTTGACAGTAACAAGCGCAGATTTGACGATAATAATTGAAATTTTGACATTAACAATTGTAAATATCAAAATATCGAAAATCCCTGAATAAGGATAAGGATAATAATTGCTATTTTGACAGTAATAAGTGCAGATTTGACGGTAATAATGAAAACTTTGACATTGACAATTGTAAATATCAAAATATCAAAAATCCCAGAATAAGGATAAGGATAAGAATAAGATATAATTGCTACTTTGACAGTAATAAGTACAGATGTGACGGTAATAATTAAAAGTTTGACATTAATAATTGAAAATTTCAAAATATAAAAAATCTCAGAATAAGGATAAGGATAATAATTGCTAATTTGACAGTAATAAGTGCAGATTTGACGGTAATAATTGAAATTTTGACATTAAGAATTGCAAATATCAAAATATCAGTAATCCCTGAATAAGGATAAAGATAATAATTGCTATTTTGACAGTAATAAGTGCAGATTTGACGGTAATAATTGAAATTTTGACATTAACAATTGAAATTTTCAAAATATCAAAAATCCCTGAATAAATATAAGGATAATAATTGCTATTTTGACAGTAACATGCGCAGATTTGACGATATTAATTGAAATTTTGACATTAACAATTGAAAATATCAAAATATCAAAAATCCCAGAATAAGGATAAGGACAAGAATAAGATATAATTGCTATTTTGACAGTAATAAGTACAGATGTGACGGTAATAATTGAAATTTTGACATTAACAATTGAAAATTTCAAAATATCAAAAATCCCAGAATAAGGATAAGGATAATAATTGCTATTTTGACAGTAATAAGTGCAGATTTGACGGTAATAATTAAAACTTTCACAGTAAAAATTGAAAGTATCAAAATATCATATATCCCAGAATAAGGATAAGGATAAGAATAAGATATAATTGCTATTTTGACAGTAATAAGTACAGATGTGACGGTAATAATTGAAATTTTGACATTAACAATTGAAAATATTAAAATATCAAAAATCCCAGAATAAGGATAAGGATAAGAATAAGATATAATTGCTATTTTGACAGTAATAAGTACAGATGTGATGGTAATAATTGAAATTTTGACATTAACAATTGAAAATATCAAAATATCAAAACCCCCTAAATAAGGATAAGGATAATAATTGCTATTTTGACAGTAATAAGTACAGATGTGACGGTAATAATTAAAATTTTGACATTAACAATTGCAAATATCAAAATATCAGTAATCCCTGAATAAAGATAAAGATAATAATTGCTATTTTGACTATAATAAGTGCAGATTTGACGGTAATAATTGAAATTTTGATATTAAGAATTGTAAATATCAAAATATCGAAAATCCCTGAATAAGGATAAGGATAATAATTGCTATTTTGACAGTAATAAGTGCAGATTTGACGGTAATAATTAAAACTTTCACAGTAAAAATTGAAAGTATCAAAATATCAAAAATCCCAGAATAAGGATAAGGATAAGAATAAGATATAATTGCTATTTTGACAGTAATAAGTACAGATGTGACGGTAATAATTGAAATTTTGACATTAACAATTGAAAATTTCAAAATATCAAAAATCCCCGAATAAGGATAAAGATAATAATTGCTATTTTGACAGTAGTGAGGGCAGATTTGACGGTATTAATTGAAATTTTGACATTAACAATTGCAAATATCAAAATATCAAAGCCCCCTGAATAAGGATAAGGGTAATAATTGCTATTTTGACTGAAATAAGCGCAGAGTTGACCGTAATAATTGAAATGTTGACATTAAAAATAGAAAATATCAAAATAACAAAAATCCCAGAATAAGGATAAGGATAATAATTGCTATTTTGACAGTAATACCTGCAGATTTGACGGTAATAATTGAAATATTAACATTAACAATTGAAAATATCAAATTATCAAAAATTCATGAATAAGGATAATAATAATAATTGCTATTTTAACAGTAATAAGTACAGATTTGACGGTAATAATTGAAAATATAACATTAAATCTGAATATAGATTTTGATACTTTAAAACTAATAAGTAGGTAGATAAGCAGAGGGGATTCTGGACCAAACCACAACACATTCGTGAAAAATACGGCAGAAAACGTGAAGTACGTCTCGAGAAACATCAAAAACTTCACAAAAGAAAACGTCAAAAACGTCAGAAAAAAAGGGAGAAACGTTACAAAGTTGAAGCATTGACCACTAACACCTGCATCATCATCATCATTTTATCATCATCATCATCATCATCATCATCATCATCATCATCATCATCATCAACAACAAACAACAAATATGGAGGTTACCACGTTTGAATAACTGATTACTAACTACAACAATAGAACCACCACCACTATATTTGTTATTCTTGTTGTTGTTGTTGTTGTTGTTGTTGTTGTTGTTGTTGTTATTGTTTTTGTCGTTTTTATTGTTATTGTAATTGTTGTTGTTGTTGTTGATGCTTGTGTTCCGGAAAACTTTTGTAGAAAATAATTGTCAAACTATCAATTTGTACATAATAACTGTCATAATTTTTAGTTTCATGTGTTAAAGTGAAGAAAATAATTGTAAAACTATCATTCGAATAAAATACGTGAGATAAGTTTTAGTTTCAAGTCATAAACTGTCCAACCTATCAATTTGTAAAAAAAATTATGGTTATAAGTTTGAGTTCCAAGTGTTAAACTGTCCAAACTATCAATTTTGTATAAAATAAGCATTAAACTGATAGTTTTGTACAAAATTACAGTCATACTGTCCATTTTGTACTAAATTTGAACAAAAATGAACAAAACAATTGTCAGATTTATAGAAAATAATTGTCAAACTATCAATTTGTACAAAACAACTGTCATAATTTTTAGTTTCATGTGTTAAAGTGAAGAAAATAATTATTAAACTATCAATCTGTATAAAATAAGTGTCATAAGTTTTAGTTTCCAGTTATAAACTGTCCAAACTATCAATTTGTACAAAATAATGGTTATAAGTTTTACTTCCAAGTGTTAAACTGTCCAAACTGTCAATTTTGTATAAAATAAGTGTTAAACTGATAGTATTATACAAAATTACTGTCATAATGTCCATTTTGTACTAAATTTGAACAAAATTGAACAAAACAATTGTCAGATTTAAAGAAAATTAATTGTCAAACTATCAATTTGTGCAAAATAACTGTCATAATTTTTTGTTTCATGTGTTAAAGTGAAGAAAATAATTATTAAACTATCAATCCGTATAAAATAAGTGTCATAAGTTTTAGTTTCAAGTGATAAACTGTCCAAACTATCAATTTGTACAAAATAATGCTTATAAGTATTAGTTTCAAGTGTTAAACTGTCAAAACTGTCAATTTTGTATAAAATAAGCGTTAAACTGATAGTTTTGTACAAAATTACTGTCATACTGTTCATTTTGTACTAAATTTGAACAAAATTGAACAAAACAATTGTCAGATTTAAAGAAAATTAATTGTCAAACTTTCAATTTGTACAAAATAACTGTCATAATTTTTAGTTTCATGTGGTAAAGTGAAGAAAATAATAATTAAACTATCAATTCGTATAAAATAAGTGTCATAATATTTAGTTTCAAGTGATAAACTGTCCAAACTATCAATTTGGACAAAATAATGGTTATAAGTTTTAGTTCCAAGTGTTAAACTGTCCAAACTATCAATTTTGTATAAAATAAGCGTTAAACTGATAGTTTTGTACAAAATTACTGTCATACTGTCCATTTTGTACTAAATTTGAACAAAATTGAACAAAACAATTGTCAGATTTAAAGAAAATAAAGGTTAAACAACCAATTTGTACATAATAACTGTCATAATTTTCAGTTTCATGTGTTGAAATGAAGAAAATAATTGTCAAACTTTTATTATTTGACGGTAATAATTGAAATTTTGACATTAAAAATTGTAAATGTCAAAATATAAAAAATCCCTGAATTAGGGTAAGGATAATAACTGCAATTTTGACAGTGATATGTGCAGATTTGACGGTAATAATAGAAAGTTTGACATTAAAAATTGTAAATATTAAAATAGCAGAAATCCCCGAATAAGGATAAGGATATTAATTGCTATTTTGACAGTAATACCCGCATATTTGACGGTAATAATTGAAATTTTGACATTAACAATTGAAAATAATAAAATATAAAACATCCCTGAATAAGCTTTAGGAAAATAATTGCTATTTTGACAGAAATAAGTGCAGATTTGATGCTAATAATTCAATATATACCATTGAACTTCGAATATAGATTTTGATATTTTAGAAGTAATAAGTAAGTAGTTAAGCAAGGGGGATTCTGGACCAAACCACAAAACATTCGTGAAAAATACCGCAGACAACGTGAAGTACGTTTCGAGAAACATGAAAAACTTCACAGAAAAACCTCAAAAACGTCACAAAAAAACGTGAGAAATATTACAAAATTTGAAGTATTGACCACTAACACCTGCATCATCATCATCATCATCATCATCATCATCATCAACAACAACAAACAACAAATATGGAGGGTACCACGTTTGAACAACTGATCACTAACAACAACAATAGAACCACCACCACTATATTTGTTATTCTTGTTGTTGTTGTTGTTGTTGTTGTTGTTGTTGTTGTTGTTGTTGATTCTGGTGTTCCGGAAAAACCAGAAATGGGGTTTCTGATTTTTGCATTTTCTGATAGTATTAAGTACACTTCATGTGGCGGATGGCCCAAAATAACCAAAATAAACGTGTACTTCATATCCTTGTAGAAAAAGTAAATTCATAAGCCACAGTTTAAAAACCAATATATCATAAATTTAGTACACAAAAACTACCCCTTTAGTTTTGGCTGCTGAACTGGGTCACAGCACACTGACACAATTCTATAAATGGACCGGGATCGAACCTCAATTATTAATGATTGTCTCCTTGTTTCAGCTATCCTGAAATCGTTGTGCCACGAGTTCGTTTCATTTAACGTATCGGCTATATTATACTTGATGAACAACGAACAATACGGCCGAAGCACAGCATCTGCACAGTATTTCTTGCAGCTGGCAGGATATTTGGGGATTCCGGTCATAGCCTGGAATGCAGACAATTCCGGCTTGGAAAGGAGAGCTTCGCAGTCATCACTGCAGCTGCAATTGGCACCATCCTTGGAGCATCAGACTGCTGCTATGCTGAGCATCTTGGAGAGATACAAATGGCATCAGTTTTCTGTTGTCACCAGCCTTATTGCCGGACACGACGACTTCATACAAGCCGTTCGAGAAAGAGTCTCTGTTATGCAGGTCAGTTTAATACTATATTACTTACAGTGAACAACATCATAAAATGATATAATATCATAAAATGATAAGGTATTGGTAATAAATAAGTAGGAATAGTACAATAAAAATAAGATATGATCCAATAATCCGAAGACTACTTAATAATCTTGTGAAATTTGAATGTCCCTAAACTACCAAAAAAATCAAATCTAAAAGTTGCAGGGGTTAGATTAAAAAAGTTATCTGCTAAGATATTGTTGTGAAATTTAGAAACAATTTGTTCAAATCCAGCAATTACCCATTGGTAATTAACAAAATGTTGCTGTTAACCCATTAGTTAACTTCAGTTTAAATAACAAAACGAGTAAACTGTACGAAATTCTGCTGTTTAATTGTTAAGCTACAAATTTAGAAAAAAAATACATAATGAAAAATTTGCGGAGTTTGGAACTGAAATTAATTTATAAACGAGTTTGGCCATGTAATAAAATTATCTTCATGAGGTCAGCTTACTAGAATGCTCACAACTGCACATCTCACTCGGTAGTCACTACAATCAAATATTCAGTGCAGGGTTTAGCATTAATTAGCTAGATTTTGCTGCGGTAAGCGTTAATTAATGGAATACCACATTCTCTCTTATGAGTTATTAATTTGAACTAAAATTGATGTCGAGGCTCGAGAAATATGCATTGGCCATTTAAATACCGGTTGTAATATTTTATTAAAAACGTGCTTTCGCAACTACTTTAGAATGTAATTATAAAATATGTCACGCAAAATTAATATTTCATAAACAAAGATAATTCCATTCATATTGCCAAGAATTGTTTATAAGCTACTCTAAATAAACAATTATTGGCAATAAGCATAAAATTAGCTGTGTTAATGAAATATTAATTTTACTGTAGTGACATATTTTATAATTACATTCTAAAGTAGTATCAAAAACAAATAAACTTTTTTTATGTAACTACTCAATCTCAATGTACCAAATATACAACCACATAATCATTTTTCTACTACAGTGCATAAACTATGTCTTTACGTACTATGAATAGTGCGTAAAGTGATACTTTTTAGCATAAGTGCGTATGAAATTAGCTTTGTTTATGAAATATTAATTTTGCTGTAGTGACATATTTTATAATTACATTCTAAAGTAGTAACAAAAACAATTAAACATTTTTTATATAAGTACTCAATTCAATGTACTAAATACACAACCACATAATCATTTTTCTACGACAGTGCGTAAACTATGTCTTTACGTACTATGAACAGTGCGCAAAGTGATACTTTTTAGCACAAGTGCGTATGGAATTAGCTTTTTTTATGAAATTTTAATTTTGCTGTAGTGACATTTTTTATAATTACATTCTAACATAGTAATAAACACCATTAAACATGTTTTATGTAGTTACTCATATTCAATATACCAACTACAAAATCAGATAATCCTTTTTCTATGACAGTGCGTAAACTAAGTTTTTACGCATTGTTCACAGTACGTAAAGTGATACTTTTTAGCATAGGTGTATATGAAATTAGCTTTGTTTATGAAATATAAATTTTGTTGTAGTGACATATTTTATAATTACATTCTAAAGTAGTAACAAAAATAATAAAAGATTTTTTATGTAACTACTCAATCTCAATGTACAAAATACACAACCACATAATCATTTTTCTACGACAGTGCGTAAACTACGTCTTTACGTACTATGAACAGTGCGCAAAGTGATACTTGTTAGCACAAGTGCGTATGGAATTAGCTTTTTTTATGAAATTTTAATTTTGCTGTAGTGACATTTTTTATAATTACATTCTAACGTAGTAATAAACACCATTAAACATGTTTTATGTAGTTACTCATATTCAATATACCAACTACAAAATCAGATAATCCTTTTTCTATGACAGTGCGTAAACTAAGTTTTTACGCATTGTTCACAGTGCGTAAAGTGATACTTTTTAGCACAAATGCGCATGGAATTAGCTTTGTTTATGAAATTTCAATTTTGCTGTAGTGACAAATTTTATAATTACATTATATATTATTAACAAATACAATTAAAGATTTTTATATAGCTACTCATATTCAATGTACCAATTACACAACCATATAATCCTTTTTCTACGACAGTGTGTAAACTAAGTTTTAACGCTCTGTTCACAGTGCGTAAAGTAATATTTTTACAAGTGCTTAAAAGTATCGTGTACGTAAAACAAAAGGCACTTTCTCATTACCACTTTTTTAGCTCTATAAGATAGCGTTTACAAATTTTCAATAAAACGTTTCGTTTTGAAGAAACCACCATCAAATTATATTTTTTAATATGGCCATTAAAAAAAATACACCCTGTATTAGGTAGCGTTTTCTATTACGAATTCAACAATTTATATCACAATATGGTTTCTCATGTGTTCATTCAGAAAATTGCTTGTTTATACATTTCGAACATTTTGGTGTAATGAGCGTTGAAATAATGGCGATGAAGACAAAATTTATTACCCAAGTTTTCGTGATCCCCATGCTGTTCATTCTTATCTTGGATACCCTGTATATAAATAATGCGAATTCTATACTCTGATGTTTATGATCGAAATGTCAAAACTCTTAGCCAAAAGAATTAAATATTTTGTGTTCCATTATTGATCAAAAATACAAAAAATCTCCACAGAGTATTGAATTGTTTCAAAAACTTGAGCAAAGGACAACGGACAAAAGACAAACGGACAAAAGGACAAAGGACTTTTAAATTCCCATTATTCTGACAGTTTTGAACATATAGGAACCCTCCAAATTCTATACTCTCGCAATATATGATCAAAAATAGTTAAAATTTATAGAAAATGATTTAAAAAATTAACTTTTATATACAAAATTATCAGTATTGTCAAAAAAAACTTTTTTTTTGTAAAATCGCACATATTAAAAAAATTAAGACAATTATGAACTTATAGGAACCTTCCAAATGCTATACTCTCGCAATATACGATGAGCAATAGTTAATATTTATAAAACATGCCAAGAAATTTAACTTTTACTTACAAAATTGTCAGTATTGTTAAAAAAACATAAGTTTTGCAAAATCGCACATATTGGAAAATTTTAGATATTCTTGAACATAGGAACCTTCCAAATTCTATACTCTCCCAATTCAACTAAACAGAAATAACAAAATTGTCGATAGTGAATGAGAAATAATGACAATTTTTTTACAAGTATTAAGAAATTAACTCTTCTCTATAATAATAATTATTTTTTTAGATATTTTATTTCAAATTTTCAATTTGATTATCGACAAATTATGTATTTATCATAAATTACTACGTTTATGACAAATTCAATTTCTTGAGTACAGAATTTGGATGTGATTTTACTAGAATTGGAATAGAATAGAATAGAAAAAAAATAATAAAAACTAGTTTAGTTTGCAGTTTGTAGTTGAGTTGTAGTTGGCTAGTTATAGAAATTTGAATGAATTGAATTTGAAGTGAATTTGAAGTAATGAAAGTGTATAATATTATGTTTCAAATTGTTGAAATGTTATTGGAGTCTTTCAAAATTTATAGCTTAATAAAACCCACTCTAATACTATTTCAAAATTTGATGATGCTTTTTTTAAAAAAAATTAAGGATTTCATACTGAAACGTTTGTTTAAACTTTATTATGTATGTATAATTACAATGAAAATTTTGAATTTTTTTCGATTATTGATTTATTCATTTTTTAAATAAAGAATTATTATTTTTGTTCTAGTTTCATCCATTAATGTTTAAAATAAGTAAATAATTTATTAAGAAAAAAACAATAAAAATTAAAATAATTATTAATTATTTTAAATAGGTTATTACATTATTGATTGATTATTAATTTATTGATATATTGATTTTCAGATTATTAATGATCGATTATTGATTATTTGATTATTAAGTACTATGAAATTTTTTGATCAGCCACCAACCTTAGAACAATTTATATATTATTATTATGGATACAATTTGAAAGTTTTAATTTGCTAGTTATAATAATTTGAGATCTAAGTAATGAAAACGTTAAATATTTTGTTTTAAATTGTTGAAATTTCATTAAAATCTTTTCAAATTTATATCTTAATAAAAGCCATTCTGCTATTATTTGAAAATTTGTGGAAGCTTTTCTCAAAATTTTGATATTTAGGATTTCCTTAGTAAACATTTTGTATAAACTTTAATATGTGTGTATAATTTGCATGATTTTTTTCATTTTTTTCTTAGTATATGTCATTCACTAACCTCTGACATAACATTGAATTTTTAGAGTGCTATACAGTTATAAAATTTTTGATATCGAAAATATAAGAAAATTACAGAAAATGTATAAAAATTGCTGACAATTTTATTAGAAATTCAGAATGAATTAATTTATTATTTTTTTAAATAATTCATTAAATTATTGATTGATTATTGCTTTACTGATATATTGATTTGTAGATTATTGATTATTTAGTACTATGAAATTTGTAGATCAGCCACTAACTTCTGATACAATTTGAAAGTTTTAGTTTGCTAGTTATAAAAATTTGAGATCTAAGTAATGAAAATGTTAAATATTTTGTCATAAATTGTTGAAATTTCATTAAAATCTTTCCAAATTTATATCTTAATAAAAGCCATTCTGATATTAGTTGAAAATTTGTGAATGCTTTTCTCAAAATTTTGTTATTTAAGAATTTTTTAGTAAAAATTTTGTATAAACTTTAATATATGTGTATAATTTTCATGAAAATTTTAATTTTTTTCTTAGTATGTCATTCACTAACCTCTGATATAATAATGACATTTTTAGATTACTATAAAGTTATAACATATTTGATATCGAAAATATAAGAAAATCTCAGAAAAGTATACAAATTGCTGAAAATGTTATTAAAAAGCAATTAATTTATTATTTTTTTAAATAATTAAATATTAAAACATTGTAAATATGTAAATTAAATAAAACATCTGTTATTTCCACTCACACTTTTATTTAAAAAAAAATTAGTTACTGCAGTTTCGACTAAGGTCTAGGCATTATCTAATCTAATTAAGTTTGATAATTAATTATTAATTATTTTAAAAAAAATATTAAATTATTGATTGATTATTGCTTTATTGACATATTGATTTTTAGATTATTGATTGTTTGATCTTTTAGTGCTATGAAATTTGTAGATCAGTCCCTAACTTCTGATACATTTTGAAAGTTTTAGTTTGCTAATTATAAAAAATTGAGATCTAAGTAATGAAAATGTTAAATATTTTGTTATAAATTGTTGAAATTTTATTAAAATCTTTCCTAATTGATATCTTAATAAAAGCCATTCTAATATTATTTGAAATTTTGTGTATGCTTTTCTCAAAATTTTGATATTTAAGATTTCTTTAGTAAAAAATTGGTATAAACTTTAATACGTATGTATAATTTCCATAAAAATTTGTATTTCTTTTTAGTTATAACAGTGAAAACTTTTGATATAGTTATAAAATATTTGATATCGAAAATATAAGAAAGCCACAGAAAATGTACACAAATTGCGGAAAATTTTATTAACAACCTCAGAAGTTGTAAGTAAAAAAAATATTTAAAATTTACAAGTTGTAACTAAAAAAAATCCAGGAGTTTCTGAATTTGAATGTCTATTTATTTATGAATTTCGTATTTCTGGTTTCGCATAAGAAGTCCCAGAAATTCAATTTTCTTTTTTCTTGTCGACGTAATAACGTATAAATAAATAATATTCTTGCAGAACATTCAATGCAGTTTGGTTTATTCAATAACAGTCTGTGTAATTTTTTACATTAAAGTTTGCCATTGGTTTTCGTTTATGGACACAAAAAGACGTATCAAAATGATTTGTGGGAATCGAGTCGTGAAATTAAATGCTGCCGAGTTAAAATTCCCACGTCCATCACGTTTATTGGTTCCAATTTAATAAACGTCGATAGTGTCAAGTTCGAACAGTAAATAAAAAAAAATGGAGCAAACGCGTTTCCGCAGAAGAATTCTGCAAGTTTGTTCAACTATCGGCCATTCATAACTTTTACTAGCAAAAAATGATGTGCGAGTTATATGGAGACTATTATTTTCCATGCCTGGGGAATATTTTTTTTTTGTATCGCAGGTTGCTGTGACCCTACTTTACGAGACTCGTAGCGTTTGTTGTATGTAAAAGTAATGTGGTAATCTTCTTTTTGCGCACTCCAGTGTAGTACATTATTGCTTGAAATAACCGGCATCATTTACGCAATACACCCCCACACATGTGGGCGTAATGGTGTAATTACGCCCTGAATACAAGTGGTGAGTAAATAAGGAGGTTATGTTTAGGCATGTTTAATCCGGTAGATTACATTAGATATGTGATGATTAGGGCAGGTATAGTTGTGCTCTAAAAATGTGCAAAAATATGCAAAATATGTAAAAACTTATAAAATAATTGCCTAAATATGCTTTAACATATTCTTTTATGTAAACATATAACTATCGCAGCCCTACGCAAAAATAATTCATTAAAACATTAACTACATTAAAAATTAACAACTAACAATTATAATGTTATAATTATATTAATTAACAATTAACAATTAAATTAACAATTCACTACATTAAAAATAATAAATAGTAATTAACTATTTTGAGTATTGTTTTTTTTTTTAAATGTAGGTATTAATTACATAATGCCTAAAATTACATACACAAAAACAGGACGGTTTTAAAAGGCTTCTGTTTTCATATGTAAATGAAAACTGTAATAAAATATTTGTTTTCTGATGGCAAATGTGTACCTATTATATTGGTGTTCGACTCACCAAAACTTCATCAATAATGTAATGAATGACCCAGCTCTGTGGTCAAGTAGAATTTCAATGTTTAATTAAATCCGATGGAATAAAACTTTCCATATATTAATCAAATGGAAATAAAAGCTTTTCAATTACACCAGCAAAGCTGGTTTCAGTTTAAATTATTTTGAAGTAGATTAAAAGTGAATGTTAATTAAACATTACATCAAAATGTGATATTGTGCAGCAAATTTGACTACCTGTAAAAATTGTCTAATCAAATTTTACTCGAAGCTAAGATGTTCAATTTAATTTATATTTGATGATACGTGTAACCTGCAAGGCATTATAATGCGATCAATGTCTAGTCTTAGATATATTCTCTTCTGCACGGGTTGCAAAATAAACAGTTAAGATATTTGTATTTACTGCACGTATCAATTTTCTTCGCCTTCACTCAATTAGTTCCACATCGCAACAAGGGTGACATTTCAAACTGTAGGCAAGTAAAGTCGCTATATCTATCTGTAATCGGTTTTCCTCTATTCTGGCGGAAAATTCATTACACAACAGAACATTTAAATTGTATAGTAGTAGTGGATAATAGTATTTACAGCATGCATTTTCGTTTATTGCGTTCTCGTAAAGTTTTAATAAGTCTAAATATATCAGTCCCTCATTAAAAATATTCATAAGGGAATGAAATAAAATGTGAAAACAGTGATGAAAATAGTTATTTGTAGTACAAGTTCGTAAAGCACCACTTTACAAAAATGTATCATACAAAGTTTTTTCTACGTCATGTATCATGAGAAACAGCTAATATTTAATGCAATATAATATCTTTTTTTTAATTGGCGAGTGAATTTACTGTGTGTCAAACTTATTTCAAGCACAGTTTGTTTACGCACATGTGATTTTTTTTATGCTCATGTGCTAAAAAGTATCACTTTTCGTACTATGAATAGCACATAAAACCTGTGAGTATGTTATTGTTATACTTGTTATATTTGCAAAATGTGAGAGTTACCAACAACACATCATTATTAATTCATGTGAAAATATTTAAAAGTCGCACTGTAATGTGCATATAAATTTAATGAATGTTTGCTCATGGAAAATGAGTTTCAATATTCTTTAATTGTAAATGGAATCAACTGATTTCATAATAATTGCACAGTATTGTTATAATGGTGACCATTTGAATGTGAAATGTTTGGCAAGCGGTTTCAGTGTCGTAAATTGTATGGGATTAGGGTATTTCAGGTAATCTCCTCAGTGCAATTAGGTGCTATAAAGCAATAGAACACAAATAGCCGAGATGTATAAAATACATATTAATTTCCTCATATAACTGATCAGCAGTAACTCGATTCATTTTAAGAAATAAAATTTAAATGAATATTTCATGGTTTTTTATTACTACAATTTTCGCCGTTGAACAAAATTGCAAAATTTTCTGCAATATACAGGGTGTTAATACTAAGTTGTAACACCCGAAAATGGCAGTTAGAACTCATTGAAACAAACAACTTTTCTTAGTTAAAATTTTTGAATTGGAGCCCAGGTTCATAGTTATTGGCGTTCTTTTGTTTTTCGAAAAATCGTCGTTACTCCCTTATTTTAGGAAACATTTAAAAAATACAAAAACGTTCAACATGCGCTTTCGGTTCTCTAAAACATTTGTATTTACAATTATTTTCCATTTTATCAAATAACAAAATGGCGACCGATCAAAAATTTCTATGCAAGATATTTTGAAAACCAATCGATCGATTTTTGAAAATAAAACATTTATAAAACCCTTGAACTATCTTATAACATTTGTCTGTTTTGATAATTATGCATTTTTATACAGAAATTATGCAAAATATGCACACAAATGATAAACGTGACAGAAACTTTTCAAGATGAAGCAGAAATTTCTGAAGAACAAGATCAAAGAGTATTTAAATTTGAACGTACAAACCAGAAAACACGTGCCTCAACTTGTTTAATGGCCTAACTTAAGGTTAGCCTACTTTGTTTTAAATGATTGTTGTAGTTTGTTGAAATTTATCTTGTAATTCAATTTGAATAATAACTTCTTTGGACAGATCGAAAAAAATGTTTCAAACAAATGTTATAATATAGTTTAAGGATTTCATAAATGTTTTACTTTAATATCTTGTTTCGAAATTTTTCTTCGGTCGCCATTTTGTTATTTGATAAAATAGGAAATAATTGTAAATACAAATGTTTTAGAGAACCGATAGCGCATGCTGAATGTTTTTGTATTTTTAAATATTTCTTAAAATAAGGAAGTAATGACGATTTTTCGAAAAACAAAAGAACGACAATAACTATGAACTTGGGCTCCAATTCAATAATTTTAACTAAGAAAAGTTGTTTGTTTCAATGAGTTCTTACTGCCATATTCGGGTGTTACAACTTAGTATTAGCACCCTGTATATTATGTACTTACATCTGTAACTCGATTCATTTTAAGAAATATAATTGAAATGAATATTTCATGGTTTTTTATTACTACAATTTTCGCCGTTGAACAAAATTGCAAAATTTATATGAAAAAGTCTTAAGGCATGTGAAAGTTATCTAATAAATTACTATAAATAATCTCATACATTTTTTTCTAAACTTACGTTGCATTCAGCAGGTTTGCATTTTTAATTAAATTCATGGGTAATGGGTAATGGGTAAATTCATGGGTTTAATTTTCATATGACGCTGGGCACTCAAGTGGTCCACAAAACAATAATTTAATTCAATTATGTCAAAACACAAATTTATGATTTTATACATGAGTTATACACCAATATTAGTAACATGTATTGCTAACATTTAGACATTTTTTTCGGCTTTCTTATTGCATGGGAAATCTCGAATTGTTAGTAACATATGTAAGAAACACTGGTGTAAACACATCATTAAAAAAAACGAAAAAACACTATCTAAAAATAAGTGTTTTTTATATTTGAAGTTTAATACAATTGAAACCTTGACAGTAATAATCAAAAATTTCGCCAGACAGAATTAAAAAAAAAATGATAGGAATAATTGAGGGTTCCATGGTAATAGTTGTTATTTTGAAACTAACAATAAAAAATATCTGTGCACTTGAAACTTTGAGAGCAATCATATTGCAATTTAAAAAAAAAAAACAGAAACAGTTGAAATTCTAACAGACGTAGTTGACATTTTTCCATGATCTTTGAAACCTTGATATAAAGAAATACTCCTAATATTTAAAAGGTAAAATTAACAGTACTTATTGAAATTTTGATAGTAAATATTAAAATTTCGACAGAAATATTAAAAAATAAGTAATAATTAAAAACTTGAGAGTTATCTTCGAACTTTTGAAAGAGAAATCTGAAAATATTATAGAAATCATTAAAAAGTTAGACATTATGTTTTATATTTTATAGAATTGAAACTTTAAAAGTAAAAATTAAAATTTTCACAGACAGAATATCACGGCAATATTTATAAATTTGAAGATTACTGTTAACTTTTATATTTCTACTTATTTTTTAATATTTCTCTCAATTTCAACTGCCTAATTTGAAACTAACAATAAAAAAAAAACTTCCTGCAGTTGAATCTTTGACAGCAATCATTGCAATTTCTACAAAACTATTTAAAAAAAAATCAAAAACCGTTGAAATTCTGACAGACGTAGTTGACGTTTTATCAGTGATCTTTGAAACCTTGATATAAAAAAATACTTTTAACATTTAAAATATAAAAATAACAGTAATTTATAATAATAACAGTAATAACAGTAATTATTCAAATTTTGATAGTAAACAATAAAATTTTGACAGAAATATTAAAAAATAAGTAATAATAAGTAATAATTAAAAACTTGAGACTAATCTTCGAATTTTTGAAACAGAATCTGAAAATATTATAGTAATCATTAAAAAGTTGCACATTATGTTTTATGTTTTATAGAATTGAAACTTTGACAGTAATAATTAAAATTTTGACAGACAGAATTAAAAAAAAATATAGGAATAATTGAGAATATCATGGCAATATTTACTAATTTCAAGATTACTGTCAAATTTTATATTTCGACTTATTTTTTAATATCCCTCTCAATTTCAACTGCTTACTTCGAAACTAACAATAAATAAACCTCTCTGCAGTTGAATTATTGACAGAAATCATTGCAATTTTTACAAAAAAAATCAGAAATCGTTGAAATTCTGACAAATTTAGTTGACGTTTTATCAGTGATCTTTGAAACCTTGATATAAAGAAATACTCCTTATATTTAAAAGGTAAAATTAACAGTACTTATTGAAATTTTGATAGTAAATATTAAAATTTTGACAGAAATATTAAAAAATAAGTAATAATTAAAAACTTGAGAGTTATCTTCGAACTTTTGAAAGAGAAATCTGAAAATATTATAGAAATCATTAAAAAGTTGGACATTATGTTTTATGTTTTATAGAATTGAAACTTTAAAAGTAGAAATTAAAATTTTCAGACAGAATTAAAAAAAATATAGGAATAATTAAGAATATCATGGCAATATTTATTAATTTGAAGATTACTTTCAAATTTTATATATCTATTTATTATTTAATATGTCTCTCAATTTCAACTGCTTAATTTCAAACTAACAATAAAAAAACATCCCTACAGTTGAATATTGACAGTAATCATTGCAATTTTTACTAAAATATTTAAAAAAAAATCAGAAACAGATCATATTTTGATAGTTGTAACTCAAGTTTTGGCAATAATTTGTGAGACCTTGAGATAAAAATAATACTCGTAATATTTAAAAGTTAAGTTGATTGCAAAATTTACAAAAATATTTAAAAAAATTTAGAAACCGGTGAAATTCTGACAGACGTGTTGACGTTTTATCAGTGATTTTTGAAACATTGACATAAAAAAAATACTTCTAATATTTACAAGTTAAAACATAACATCAGTTATTGAAATTTTGATACTAAACTATAAAACTTTGACAGTAAAATTAAAAAATAGGTAATTATTAAAAACTTGATAGTAGTCTTCGTATTTTTGATTGAGAAATCTAAAAATATGATAGTAATCATTAAAAAGTTGCACATACTGTTTTATGTATTATAGAATTTATATTTTCGGGTGTTACAAATTAGTATTAACACCCTGTATATACAACATTGCAGTATGTATCTTGTTTATGGTTTAATTTTATATTTGATTTATATTAATTAATATTTATTATTGCCCCACGTTGGGCGCCAAAATGCTATGTTATTGTTAGGGTTTAATTATTTGAAAACATTAATTATGATTTACCCCACGTTAAGAGTGCCAAATGCTACGTAATAGATAATGTCCCACGTTCGGGTGTTTAAAATGTGCTTATCTTCCTAATGGAGTAGTAATTTTAGTAAATTCTACATGGCATTAATATTCATATTCCTGGTGAATAGCGGCAACCCGCAGTGGTGATCGGCAATCCCGGTTGCAGATGTCGAATCAGTAAATTCGATTAAGTCGGCACCAATTCCCTCGATTCAAAGTCCTGCTGTCCTCGGTTGATCCTCTTCTATAGTTGACGTTCTCGCTGAATCGTCTTTGGGGTTGAAGTTCTCGTTGAATCCTCTTAGACTCCTTTCAGCTATTTTGTGTTGATAATGATTCCCTAGTTCACGTCGAGTGTTTACAGATGCTCGAACGCAACTAATTACTGTCCCGAAATTGATTATATCCGCGTAAACAAAACGTAAATCAAACTGTTTTTGAATAACGCGTGAATGTAAATAACTATTGTTCGGCGATATTTGTTTCTGTGCAACTGTTTTCTTTTTCTCTGCTGACCGACGTGGATGCTCCGGGATCTAAAGCGAATCTGATTGTTTATCGGCGTTCAGCCTTTTTAAAACCTCGGTTAAACAAGTGATTTTCGCTTGTTAAAATCCGCCTACGTTGATCCAAATAAGCGTGTAAATTGTCGAGTTGCTACCCCGAATCCAGTTTGTAACCACGGCAACGAATCAACAAATTATAATTATGATTATAATTATCCATATACCGGTGAAACCATAATTCCAATTGTGATTTGAATCTGATATTCGAGATCCTTGTATTTTTCTGCTTCTATACGAATGTCGAATGTCTTTGTATGATTAGTTTGAATTTTATATTGAATTGTATACATATTACTGATAATTGCACATATTTTACGTCAATTGTGCCCTGAATTAATTATAATTCTAGCAGTACAAATCCTATTTGACTGCCTAAGTAATCCTATTAATATCTAAATACCCTAAATCTAATATTTTCAGTATAATTTTCTATAAACAAAATCCTATCTAACGTATACAAGTACTTAATACAGCAACCTTAATAATAATAATAATTTTTGCTCGCTATAAAAATTCAAAACATGTTTAGGCAAATCGATAACGTCACGCACTTTATTCGCATCCATAAAGAAAATACGTTTGATTACACCATGTCATGACACATCTGTGCTCATGCCTGGAAAATACGGAGTAAAACACGTATTTCAAAACGTTGCTATATTTCACGGGAAATGCGAGGTGTCTGAAGGAATATTTAGGAATCTTTAACAATGCATGGCATTTTGATTTAGAAATTTCATTCCCCTTTTATGTTTGACGGCTGTCACGTTTTACTTCAATGTATTATTTTACGGACAGTGTATTGCCTCTTTTATATGTTCATGGGTTATGCACTTGTTGACATTGAAGACGGATAGAAATATGTAAAAGTTCAGAAAAAAAAACTCATAATTTCAGTGGAATACTAAAAGACAATATATTTCATGTTTTGTTAGGTATCAAATTGTATCATTGGATAATAATTGATTATTAATATTAGAGGCGGCATCTGTGGCTTTGTTTGTTTATATAAGCCGGGGCGCGACGCGCTCAGCTTAAGAACGAGAACGAAGGGCACATTGAGTTACGTGCTTTTATGGAGTGTGGATGCAAGTTGGGTGCTGATTATGGGGAAAGCATGTGTGTGCTAATGTATTGGTGTGTGTTGCGATGTGGACGGTTATGGATTAGGTGTTGGAATGGATTAAAGGTCAGTACATAAACTACAATATGTATATTAGATAGAGGTGCGTCCTGGAGGTGCGTTCTGGTAATTGCAACAAGAGAGGTTCGTCCTCATTGCAACAAAAGAGGTTCGTCCTCATTGCAACAAAAGAGGTTAGTCCTAATTGCAACAAAAGAGGTTAGTCCTAATTGCAACAAAAGAGGTTAGTCCTAATTGCAACAAGAGAGGTTCGTCCTAATTGCAACAAGAGAGATTCGTCCTCATTGCAACAAAAGAGGTTAGTCCTAATTGCAACAAAAGAGGTTAGTCCTAATTGCAACAAGAGAGGTTCGTCCTCATTGCAACAAAAGAGGTTAGTCCTAATTGCAACAAAAGAGGTTAGTCCTAATTGCAACAAGAGAGGTTCGTCCTAGTAAGAGGTGTATGTCACTCCGTTGCACATGAAGGTGAAATACCATAGTCGTAGAGAATAATGGTTGAAGCCGTGAGTGCTAGCGATCCAGTTGGCGAGAGAACTGGCGGGGGAAGGGGAGTTGCTCCCCCGGTAAGTCCTTCCAATTATAGTTAATATACAATACTAAAAGAATACTCTTTATATGTGGGGAAATCATTTGGAGCCAATGCCATCTTCGGATCGAGTTCAATATAAAGCCTGCGCATCCTGACCAATGAAAATACAGTATATTATGTAAGTGATTATTATTATTAATAGGTAAAATGGCGAAAATTTATGTATTAAATATGACGTCAAGTTAAGGCTACGATTGGAAAAATAACTAGCCTAACAGTTTATAGTTAATTCTTAAAGAAAAATGTTTCTTTCAATTATAGTTAATTAGTTAATTATATTTTCACTATGCATTATTATACATAATTAAGCAATGGGTAATTGATTTCATAAAACAAATGATCAAACAGAAAAAAAGAATGTTAAATTTACACATTGCGTGATCAAAATTCATGTTGCATGCACAAATTGCTTATCTCATCAATAAAACTTGACTGATTTCTATTGAACCTCGTGAACAAGCTGCAACCTGTCAACGCCGATGTGCGGCTTTGATATCGCACTTCCGTAACCTATCTACAGACGAGATAAATGACGAAGGAGTTGAGATTGAAAGCAAGGGTTGGGTTCCTCTTTAAACTGGCGGAGACAAAAGTGCCGAAGGATACGAGTTAATAAAATGTGCTGAGGGCATTCAATTCGGGCTGTTTGAGCCGAGGTCAATCTTGGCTCGAGCACTGGTAACGGTGTTTGGAAATACGTAAATAATTTAGAGAAGAGGACAAGACATGTTTGGAGAAGACTGTAAGTGATCCTGGAGTGTAGTGCTGCTGGAATTGATCAGTCTGGATTAAACTGGATAACATGCCGTCAAGTGTACTCCCAAAAATATCACTTAAGTAAAGATTATTAAAAATATTTAATATGTATTACTTACTTTTATTGTTATGAATTTTATTTTTTTTTTTCGCGTTTCTCAAGGTTAAAATGTGGGATCACAATAAATTAGATGGCAGGCAAAATTAAGTTTAATTAATATTTATTATAATATTAAATATTTAGATAATTGATAACAAAACAAACACTACACTAATTCAATATGAAACAAAATGAACGCTTGACAATAGAAAGCAAGTCCTATCACTAATTAACAAACTAACACTATCAATATTTAATAACAATAATTCCCTAAATTCCTAATTCGCACAATTAACTCCCTAATTAAGTAGTAATTTTAGTAAATTCTACCTGCCATTCATATTCATATTCCTGGTGAATAGCGGCAACCCGCAGTGGTGATCGGCAATCCTGGTTGCAGATGTCGAATCAGTAAATTCGATTAAGTCGGCACCAATTCCCTCGATTCAAAGTCCTGCTGTCCTCGGTTGATCCTCTTCTATAGTTGACGTTCTCGCTGAATCGTCTTTGGGGTTGAAGTTCTCGCTGAATCATCTTGGACTCCTTTCAGCTGTTCCGTGTTGATAATGATTCCCTAGTTCACGTCGAGTGTTTACAGATGCTTTATTACTGTCCCGAAATTGATTATATCCGCGTAAACAAAACGTAAATCAAACTGTTTTTGAATAACGCGTGAATGTAAATAACTATTGTCCGACGATATTTGTTTCTGTGCAACTGTTTTCTTTTTCTCTGCTGACCGACATGGATGCTCCGGGATTATGGGAAATGGTAAAAGATAGAGTGTATCAAACATCGCACGTCACAGTAGATGACCTTAGAGAATCTGTACTTACAAGTTACAAGTTTTTGCTAATATTGATGGACGCTCCGTTAGAAAAGCAACAAATTCTGTTTTAAAAAGGTGTGCATTAATCATAACGGTGAACCTTTTGAACATATTTAGTCTTAAATACTTTCCTAACTTTAATTACGTTGTTTTGGTACTACGTTAGTTACGTTCTAATATGCTTGTATTGTTTCTCAATTTATCGTCTGTCATTCCCTGTTCAGTAGTTTTGTACTTATGTAATTTTGTTTTATCAGAATTAATTTTTATATAAAATAATCCACCAAAATAATAATATTTATAATTTCGAAATGAAAAGAAAAATTTTAATAACTAACTTGAATTTTATTATTTAACGCGTTGCGCATCTATCAATTGTTTCCGTAGCCTATTTCGTGAATAATTTGAAAATGAAAAGTAAAAAATAACTATTTATAAAAATAACTATATCAAGTGGTACAACATTAGAATAGTTTTACTGTATATTTTTTATTCGTTTATGACAAAATTTCAATATTTTCAGATTTTCAATGCAGTCAGCTAAAATTTTATCAATATTAACCAGAATTTCAATTATTCTGTTATAGATTTAATAACGACTGTCAAAATTTTGTCAAAATATGTCAAAATTTCGCCAGAAATTACCAGAATTTCAATTATTCTGTTAAGTATTCAATAATTAGAGTAAAAAATTTAATAAGTACTATAAAATTTAAAAAAAAATCAAATTTGTTGATTTTGACAAGGGCAATTAAAAATTACAAAAGATATTGATCTTTTCTGCTTGGAAATTTAGACAGTTTATTTAAAACTCGGGCAGTTTTTTAGATTTTCTCAATTTATACCTAAAAAATTGACTGATTTTGGTAAATTCGGTCACACAGTTAAATAAATTGGCAGATTTCGACATTAGGACTTTCCATATTTAAAAAGTATCATTCAAAAACTCCAATATTTAAACAGTTTCCATATTTAGTTTTACAATTAGGAAAGTTGTGTTTGAAACTTTGATAGATTTCGACAGTTCGAATCGATATGGGAAATTTTGCAGTTGGTGCTAAAACCCTTTATAGATTTTCGTGGCTGTTGCTAAAAAATTGATAGATTTGAAGAGAAATGTGACGATTTTGACAAATGCAGTTATAAATTTGTTTATTTTTGACAGTTGCAGTTAAAAAATAATTTATTTTACACAGTGTTTATTAAGAATTTAACAAATTGGAACAGATATAACTAAAACTTGAAAAGATTCGACAAATTACAACTGAAAATATTACAGAAATAAACTTTTAAATTTGGACCAATTTAAACAAATTTGAATTGAAGATGGTAAACTTATTGGGAAAATATTTTTTGTTTAAAATTATGCAGATTTTCACATAGCAAGCGGCAGCTATCGGTATGGCATTTTCAACAGCGTTTAATGCGCGTTGAAAATGCCCATAGCGATAGCATTGCCACAGCGTAGCTGCGTCGCGTAAGAAATCTATGCCTATATACCTAAAAATTACAGATTCGGTCAGTCACAGTTGGAAAATTTGACAGATTTTAACAGTATCATTAGAAATTCAGGAATCCTTGGACGGTTTCGATTATTCAACAGATGAGTGGAAATGAAAAAATTGATAGACTGGGATATTACAGATTTTTAAACCTGATGCTAAAAATTTCCTAAATTTTGACAGCTACAGTTTTAAATATGTCGATTTTGACAGGCACAGTTGGAAATATGTCAATTTTGACTGTTTTCGGAAATATTTACGAAAATTTGAATTATTCTGTCATATATTTAATAATCACTGTAAATATGTTGATAATTGCAGTATTTTTTTATTAATTTCTGTCAAAATTACTGTCACAAATTTCCAAAATTGCGAAAGGCAAATATAGTATTACCTTCAACTACAATAATACTGTTTCTGTAGTATAGAAGAGGTGAAGACGTTTTTAAATGGCAATACACCTCATTGTAATATTACAATTTTATTGTCAATACATGTTATGTTGCCACTTGTCCAATTTAAATTTAAATCCCCGGGCAAGTGCCATCTATAGGTAGTGAAAAGAAAATTATGTAGCTTTTTTTGAAACACCCTGTATAATAATAATATAATGTTAGGTATCAAATTGTATCATTGGATAATAATTGATTATTAATATTAGAGGCAGCATCTGTGGCTTTGTTTGTTTATATAAGCCGGGGCGCGACGCGCTCAGCTTAAGAACGAGAACGAAGGACATTGAGTTACGTGCTTTTATGGAGTGTGGATGCAAGTTGGGTGCTGATTATGGGGAAAGCATGTGTGTGCTAATGTTTTGGTGTGTGTTGCGATGTGGACGGTTATGGATTAGGTGTTGGAATGGATTAAAGGTCAGTACATTAACTACAATATGTATATTAGATAGAGGTGCGTCCTAGAGGTGCGTTCTGGTCATTGCAACAAAAGAGGTTAGTCCTAATTGCAACAAAAGAGGTTAGTCCTAATTGGAACAAAAGAGGTTAATCCTAATTGCAACAAAAGAGGTTAATCCTAATTGCAACAAAAGAGGTTAATCCTAATTGCATTAAAAGAGGTTTGTCCTAGTAATTGCAATAGAGAGATTCGTCCTAGTAATTGCAATAGAGAGATTCGTCCTAGTAATTGCAATAGAGAGATTCGTCCTAGTAATTGCAATAGAGAGATTCGTCCTAGTAATTGCAATAGAGAGATTCGTCCTAGTAATTGCAAAAGAGAGATTCGTCCTAGTAATTGCAATAGAGAGATTCGTCCTAGTAATTGCAATAGAGAGATTCGTCCTAGTAATTGCAATAGAGAGGTTTGTCCTAGTAATTGCAATAAGAGAGGTTTGTCCTAGTAATTGCAATAGAGAGATTCGTCCTAGTAATTGCAATAGAGAGATTCGTCCTAGTAATTGCAATAGAGAGATTCGTCCTAGTAATTGCAATAGAGAGATTCGTCCTAGTAATTGCAATAGAGAGATTCGTCCTAGTAATTGCAATAGAGAGATTCGTCCTAGTAATTGCAATAGAGAGATTCGTAATTGCAATAAGAGAGCTTTATCCTAGTAATTGCAATAAGAGAGCTTTATCCTAGTAATTGCATTATGAGAGGTTTGTCCTAGTAATTGCAATAAGAGAGCTTTATCCTAGTAATTGCATTAAGAGAGGTTTGTCCTAGTAATTGCAATAAGAGAGCTTTATCCTAGTAATTGCATTAAGAGAGGTTTGTCCTAGTAATTGCAATAAGAGAGCTTTATCCTAGTAATTGCATTAAGAGAGGTTTGTCCTAGTAATTGCAATAAGAGAGCTTTATCCTAGTAATTGCATTAAGAGAGGTTTGTCCTAGTAATTGCAATAAGAGAGCTTTATCCTAGTAATTGCATTAAGAGAGGTTTGTCCTAGTAATTGCAATAAGAGAGCTTTATCCTAGTAATTGCATTAAGAGAGGTTTGTCCTAGTAATTGTAATAAGAGAGCTTTATCCTAGTAATTGCATTAAGAGAGGTTTGTCCTAGTAATTGCAATAAGAGAGCTTTATCCTAGTAATTGCATTAAGAGAGCTTTATCCTAGTAATTGCAATAAGAGAGCTTTATCCTAGTAATTGCATTAAGAGAGGTTTGTCCTAGTAATTGCAATAAGAGAGCTTTATCCTAGTAATTGCATTAAGAGAGGTTTGTCCTAGTAATTGCAATAAGAGAGCTTTATCCTAGTAATTGCATTAAGAGAGGTTTGTCCTAGTAATTGCAATAAGAGAGCTTTATCCTAGTAATTGCATTAAGAGAGGTTTGTCCTAGTAATTGCAATAAGAGAGCTTTATCCTAGTAATTGCATTAAGAGAGGTTTGTCCTAGTAATTGCAATAAGAGAGCTTTATCCTAGTAATTGCATTAAGAGAGGTTTGTCCTAGTAATTGCAATAAGAGAGCTTTATCCTAGTAATTGCATTAAGAGAGGTTTGTCCTAGTAATTGCAATAAGAGAGCTTTATCCTAGTAATTGCATTAAGAGAGGTTTGTCCTAGTAATTGCAATAAGAGAGCTTTATCCTAGTAATTGCAGCAAGAGAGGTTCGTCCTAGTAAGAGGTGTATGTCACTGCTTTGCACATGAAGGTGAAATACAATAGTCGTAGAGAATAATGGTTGAAGCCGTGAGTGCTAGCGATCCAGTTGGCGAGAGAACTGGCGGGGGAAGGGGAGTTGCTCCCCCGGTAAGTCCTTCCAATTATAGTTAATATACAATACTAAAAGAATACTCTTTATATGTGGGGAAATCATTTGGAGCCAATGCCATCTTCGGATCGAGTTCAATATAAAGCCTGCGCATCCTGACCAATGAAAATACAGTATATTATGTAAGTGATTATTATTATTAATAGGTAAAATGGCGAAAATTTATGTATTAAATATGACGTCAAGTTAAGGCTACGATTGGAAAAAGAACTAGCCTAACAATAATGTATAGGTATAAATGTAATGTATCATGTAAATTTGTATAGGTTGAATAGCAAAAAATAACAAGTAATAAAAGTATTTTGAAGAATACTCTGATCAATTAATATTCTCAATTTGTGAAATTCGATAAGAAAATAAATCAATAGCAAACAATTAAAAACATACCTTTAAAGAGTTTGTCACATATTGTTTTTTCGGTACCCGAAAAATAATATCTTATTGAATAATTTTTAGTTTCTCAAAATATTTAATGTAGTACTACGACATTTTTTTAGCCACACAGTGGCTTCATCAGGCAGATGAAAACTGCCAGAAAACAGGTAGTTTTCATCTGCTTCATGAAGCCACTGAGTGCGAAACAATTGTCGTAGTACAAAATCAAATATTTTGTGAAATTCCCACCAATTGTTTCATCATGTATCAGCCTCATCAATCCAATTTTAGTTTCATTGATAAAAGTAGGTACAAAAATATTCTAAAAATCTGCAAATTTCTTACTTTGAGCTCCGTGATGAATCGTGATGTTATGTTATGTAGTCGTGAATCGTACTATAAAGATGTTAGTTATTTTGAAATTATGATTTAGAGAAACAAAATCTAAATATTTAAAGATTGTTGCTAAAATACAAGCGATTAGATGTTTACCCTTGCCTTGACCCCTTGAAAAAGCGCCTGTTTTAAGTCATGGCCAACTGTGGTTTCCATTAGAAAAAACTCAACTTTGTCTCATAACTCAAAAATTATAGCTTCAATAAAATAATCAGTTAGATTATATTATTAAGCACATAATTACGTACAACTTTTTCATATACACCTTTTTTCTAAAGTCAATAATAACAGATTCATAGGCACCGAACCAAATAACAAAAAATATATTTTTTCGAGATATCTAGTTAACCATGCAATTTTTCCAAAAAACAAAAAGCTCATGAAGCAAGTTTGCGTAAAGATAATTGTTCCGGAATTGCATCCGTACAAAACTACTATTACGCCAAATTATTACTTTATAATATTTTCGCGCATATATAAAATATCTGCAATTGTTAGTGTTGGATGTAGGCAACTTAATTTGCTACTTTCCATTATCCATCCAACCATGCCACGTTGGTGGATTGATAAGGGCATGGCGGAGTGTCGTATGTAATGCAGAAGGTACAAAGGGCCTAATGAGGCCTAACTGCTGTGGACTATATCTTGAGTTCACCCTCCAAAACTCAATCCAGATCAATACGTGCATTCAAATTCCATGTGAATAGTGAAAATGTATATTAAAACACAAATGCATATCAATAGCATTAAATACGATGAATTTGAAACCAATCCATTAAAATCAAAATACTCAATACACACACCTGCACAAATAAAACAGCCGAAGGATTGGTCTATAGCCAGTTAGGGATAATATCCCTAACAAATACGTTCAATACTGCTCAAAATACCTGCAATAATGTGAAATTACAAAATGTAATGAAATACTCGTGCATTTATTTATCTGTGCCTATGTATTAATTTCGGGACCACATAAACTACCATTAAATGCAAAGCGAGGAACAATTAAATTCCTCAGCACATACGCGAGCCATAAATAACATAACTTTTATATTTCCATTTCCAAACATGTCTCTCTCCGGTGAATTTCGAACGAAGTATTTGCCCTGGTGAATTCATAAATATGGGTAATAAAAACTTTTTCCGGATTTAAAAATCAATGCGGATTTAGATTTTAATCCTCCGCAGCAAACATGCTCATTTGCAAATACCAAAACTAGAAAACGCTTCTATATTCAATATTATGGATATATTCTATATCAGGATTATTTTCGTTTGCTGTATTCACAGTTATTTGTAGTCATTACTTAATCCGGTACAAATGAGGGATATGTATGTCAATGCAATACGTCCCATTAATGACAAAATGCAATATACATCCATTTACGTTTGTATACACTAATCAGATTGAAACTAAACACGGTTCAGTCGCTTTTAAATCCAGTATATTCAGCAATGGGAATCAATTTGATAGAATATCGTTTAGAAAATAATAAGCATCATTTCGAACTTTTTGGTGATTACTTTCAAATTTTCAGTTTTCTCTACCAAAATTCCGAAGATGATTTGTAATCATTACTTTTTTTTAAATTTTCCTGTCAACATTTTTTGTTCTAGTTTACTATGAAAATTTCAACAATTGCTGTTATTTTTTTTAAATTATTAAATATTACCCGTATTTTGTTATGTCAAGGTTTAGAAGATTATTGCCAAAACTACAGTTACTACTGTTCAATTTTTTTTTAATGTTTAGTATCAAAATTTCAAAATTGCTGTTATTTTTTTAAACTATTAAATATTAGCAGTATTTTGTTATGTCAAGGTTTCAAAGATTATTGCCAAAACTACAATTACTACTGTTAAAATATTTTAATGTTTACCATCAAATTTTCAACAGTTGCTATTATTATTTTAAACTATTAAATATTAGCAGTATTTTGTTATGTCAAGGTTTCAAAGATTATTGCCAATATTTGAGTTACTACTATTAAAATTTCAACTGTTTTTGAATATTTTTAAATATTTCTGTAAAAATTGCAATAATTGCTGACAAAGTTTCAACTGCACAGATGTTTTTTATCGTTAGTTATAAAATTATTATTAAATAACAGATTTCTTTTCGAAACATTCACAAGATCACTTCAACACTCCATTTCACAAGTCAATGTAAACACTTCATTTACTACTACCAAATTTCAACTATTTCCGATTTCCGTAATTTTATTAATTCTTTCTGTTAAAATTTGAATTATTACAGTCAAAGTTTCCATTCTATAAGATATAAAACATTATGTCCAACTTTTTAATGATTACTATAATATTTTCAGATTTCTCTATCAAAAATCCGAAAATTACTGTCAAGTTTTTAATTAAACTTATTTTTTAATATTTGTGTCAAAATTTTAATGTTTACTACCAAAATTTCAATAAAAACTGTTACTTTTCAACTTTGTTGAGTATTGTTTTGATGTCAAGGTCTCTAAAATTATTGCCAAAACTTGAGATACAACTATCAAAATTTGAACTGTTTCTGATTTTTTTTTAAATATTTCTTTCAATATTGTAATGATTGCTGTAAAAGTTTCAACTGCAGGGAGGTTTTTTTATTGTTAGTTTCAAATTGATAAATTTCGACATGAAATTCTCAATTATTCCTATATTTTTTCATATACTCTGCGTTAATGTAATTAATACTGTCATGGCTTCAATTCTATATTACACAAATAAAACAATATGTCCAACTTTTTATTGATTACTATCATATTTTCAGATTTTTCTATCAAAAATTCGAAGATTACCGTCAAGTTTTTAATTATTACTTATTTTTAAATTTTTCTGTCAATGTTTTGATGTTTACTATCAAAATTTCAATAATTGATGTTATTTTTTAACTTGTAAATATTAGGAGTTTTTTTTTATGTATTGCTATAAAATTCTAAATTATTCCTATAATTATTTTTAATTCTGTCTATCAAAATTTTATTTATTACTGTCAAAGTTTCAATTCTATAATACATAAAACATTATATCTATACTTTTAATGATTACTATCATATTTTCAGATATCTGTATCAAAAATCCGAAGATTACTTTAAAATTTTTAATTAATACTCATTTCTTCATATTTCTGTCAAATTTTAATGTTTACTATCAAAATTTTGACAATTGCTGTTATTTTTACCAATTACTATCATATTTTAAGATTTCTCTATCAAAAATACGAGGATTACTGTCAAGTTTTTAATTATTACTTTTTTTTTACATTTCTGTCAAAGTTTTAATGTTTACTACCATAATTTTAATAATTGATGTTATTTTTTGACTTATTATTATCAGTATTTATTTTATGTGAAGGTGTAAAAAATGATTGCCAAAACTATTAAAATTTCAACTGTTACTGATTTTTTTTAAATATTTTGTAACAATTGCAATGATTGCTGTCAAAGTTTCAACTGCAGGGAAGTTTTTATATTGTAAGTTTTAAATTTATAAATATTGCCATGAAATTCTAAATTATTCCTATATTTTTTTTTAATTCTGTCTATCAAAATTTTAATTATTGCTGTCAAAATTTCAATTCTATAATACATAAAACATTATGTGCAACTTTTTAATGATTACTATCATATTTTTAGATTTCTCTATCAAAAATACGAAGACTACTATCAAGTTTTTAATAATTACCTATTTTTTAATTTTACTGTCAAAGTTTTACTGTCATGGCTTCAATTCTATATTACACAAATAAAACAATATGTCCAACTTTTTATTGATTACTATCATATTTTCAGATTTTTCTATCAAAAATTCGAAGATTACTGTCAAGTTTTTAATTATTACTTATTTTTAAATTTTTCTGCCAATGTTTTGATGTTTACTATCAAATTTTCAATAATTGATGTTATTTTTTAACTTGTAAATATTAGGAGTATTTTTTTTATGTCAAGGTTTCAAAAATCACTGATAAAACGTCAACACGTCTGTCAGATTTCAACGGTTTCTAAATTTTTTAAAATATTTTTGTAAATTTTGCAATCAACTTAACTTTTAAATATTACGAGTATTATTTTTATCTCAAGGTCTCACAAATTATTGCTAAAACTTGAGTTACAACTATGAAAATATGATCTGTTTCTGATTTTTTTTTAATATTTTAGTAAAAATTGCAATGATTACTGTCAATATTCAACTGTAGGGATGTTTTTTTATTGTTAGTTTGGAATTAAGCAGTTGAAATTGATAGACATATTAAATAATAAATAGATATATAAAATTTGAAAGTAATCTTCAAATTAATAAATATTGCCATGATATTCTTAATTATTCCAATATTTTTTTAAATTCTGTCTGTGAAAATTTTAATTTTTACTTTTAAAGTTTCAATTCTATAAAACATAAAACATAATGTCTAACTTTTTAATGATTTCTATAATATTTTCAGATTTCTCTTTCAAAAGTTCGAAGATAACTCTCAAGTTTTTAATTATTCATTATTTTTTAATATTTCTGTCAAAGTTTTCATGTTTACTATCATAATTTTAATAATTGATGTTATTTTTTGACTTATTATTATCAGTATTTATTTTATGTGAAGGTTTAAAAAATGATTGCCAAAACTATTAAAATTTCAACTGTTACTGATTTTTTTTTAAATATTTTGTAACAATTGCAATGATTGCTGTCAAAGTTTCAACTGCAGGGAAGTTTTTATATTGTAAGTTTTAAATTTATAAATATTGCCATGAAATTCTAAATTATTCCTATATTTTTTTTTAATTCTGTCTTTCAAAATTTTAATTATTGCTGTCAAAATTTCAATTCTATAATACATAAAATATTATGTGCAACTTTTTAATGGTTACTATCATATTTTTAGATTTCTCTATCAAAAATACAAAGACTACTATCATGTTTTTAATAATTACCTATTTTTTAATTTTACTGTCAAAGTTTTACTGTCATGGCTTTAACTCTATATTACACAAATAAAACAATATGTCCAACTTTTTATTGATTACTATCATATTTTCAGATTTTTCTATCAAAAATTCGAAGATTACTGTCAAGTTTTTAATAATTACCTATTTTTTAATTTTACTGTCAAAGTTTTATTGTTTAGTATCAAAATTTCAATAACTGATGTTATGTTTTAACTTGTAAATATTAGAAGTATTCTTTTTATGTCAAGGTTTCAAATATCACTGATAAAACGTCAACACGTCTGTCAGAATTTCAACGGTTTCTAAATTTTTTTAAATATTTTTGTAAATTTTGCAATCAACTTAACTTTTAAATATTACGAGTATTATTTTTATCTCAAGGTCTCACAAATTATTGCCAAAATTTGAGTTACAACTATCAAAATATGATCTGTTTCTGTTTTTTTTTTTAATATTTTAGTAAAAATTGCAATGATTTCTGTCAATATTCAACTGCAGGGATGTTTTTTTATTGTTAGTTTGAAATTAAGCAGTTGAAATTGAGAGACATATTAAATAATAAATAGATATATAAAATTTGAAAGTAATCTTCAAATTAATAAATATTGCCATGATATTCTTAATTATTCCTATATATTTTTTAATTCTGTCTGTGAATATTTTAATTTTTACTTTTAAAGTTTCAATTCTATAAAACATAAAACATAATGTCTAACTTTTTAATGATTTCTATAATATTTTCAGAGTTCTCTTTCAAAAGTTCGAAGATAACTCTCAAGTTTTTAATTATTACCTATTTTTTAATATTTCTGTCAAAATTTTAATATTTACTATCAAAATTTCAATAAGTACTGTTCATTTTACCTTTTAAATATTAGGAGTATTTCTTTATATCAAGGTTTCAAAGATCATGGAAAAATGTCAACTACGTCTGTTAGAATTTCAACTGTTTCTGTTTTTTTTTAAATTGCAATGATTGCTCTCAAAGTTTCAACTGCACAGATATTTTTTATTGTTAGTTTCAAAATAACAAATATTACCATGGAACCCTCAATTATTCCTATCATTTTTTTTTTAAATTCTGTCTGGCGAAATTTTTGATTATTACTGTCAAGGTTTCAATTGTATTAAACTTCAAATATAAAAAACACTTATTTTTAGATAATGTTTTTTCGTTTTTTTTAATGATGTGTTTACACCAGTGTTTCTTACATATGTTACTAACAATTCGAGATTTCCCAAGCAATAAGAAAGCCGAAAAAAATGTCTAAATGTTAGCAATACATGTTACTAATATTGGTGTATAACTCATGTATAAAATCATAAATTTGTGTTTTGAAATAGTTAAATTAAATTACTGTTTTGTGGACCACTTGAGTGCCTAGCGTTATATAAAAATTAAACCCATGAATTTACCCATTATCCATTACCCATGAATTGAATTAAAAATGTAAACCTGCTGAATGCAACGTAAGTTTAGAAAAACATGTATGAGATTAATTATAGTAATTTATTAGATAACTTTCAAATGCCTTAAGACTTTTTCATATAAATTTTGCAATTTTGTTCAACCGCCAAAATTGTAGTAATAAAAAACCATGAAATATTCATTTCAATTTTATTTCTTAAAATGAGTCGAGTATCAGATGTAAGTACATAATATACAGGGTGTTAATACTAAGTTGTAACACCCGAAAATGGCAGTTAGAACTCATTGAAACAAACAACTTTTCTTAGTTAAAATTATTGAATTGGTGAATTAGAGCCCAAGTTCATAGTTATTGGCGTTCTTTTGTTTTTCGAAAAATCGTCATTACTCCCTTATTTTAAGAAATATTTAAAAAATACAAAAAGGTTCAACATGCGCTATCGGTTCTCTAAAATATTTGAATTTACTATTATTTTCTATTTTATCAGATAACAAAATGGCGACCGAAGAAAAATTTCGAAACAAGATATTTTGAAAATCACTCGATTGATTTTTGAAAATAAAACATTTATGAAATCCTTAAACTATATTATAACATTTGTCTGAAACATTTTTTTCGATCAGTCCAAAAAAGTTATTATTCAAATTGAATTACAAGATGAATTTTAACAAACTGCAACAATCATTTAAAACAAAGTAGACTAACCTTAAGTTAGGCCATTCAACAAGTTGAGGCACGTGTTTTCTAGTTTGTACGTTCAAATTTAAATACGGTTTGATCTTGTTCTTCAGAAATGTCTACTTCATCTTGAAAAGTTTCTGTCACGTTTATCATTTGTGTGCATATTTTGCATAATTTCTGTATAAAAATGCATAATTATCAAAACAGATAAATCTTATAAGATAGTTCAAGGATTTTATAAATGTTTTATTTTCAAAAATCGATCGATTGGTTTTCAAAATATCTTGCATAGAAATTTTTGATCGGTCGCCATTTTGTTATTTGATAAAATAGAAAATAATTGTAAATACAAATGTTTTAGAGCACCGAATGCGCATGTTGCACGTTTTTGTATTTTTTAAATATTCCTTAAAATAAGGGAGTAATGACGATTTTTCGAAAAACAAAAGAACGCCAATAACTATGAACTTGGGCTCCAATTCAAAAATTTTAACTAGGAAAAGTTGTTTGTTTCAATGAGTTCTAACTACAAAATGAGTTCTATTTTCGGGTGTTACAACTTACTATTAACACCCTGTATAACGGAATTGTAAAATGATTTGAGATCATTTATATTTATCCTTGCATTTATTGTGATGTATTGCCAAATATCTCAACTACACATTTAGTTAGCTGTAATCCTAGATTAACAAAAAATGATTAATTGGATTGTATCTACGAACAGTAATCACAATGGTGAAGGTGGCAGTCGATGGTCGTTAAGGGAATGTAGACAAATAATCCCAAATGTATCAAGATAATGCATCAATGTCACACAAATAAGTACACTATTTATTATTGGTATATGGAACTACATTTATTAATTACTTTCCACTACATAACTCACATGATTTAATTAATAATATTTTGCAGTGCAATTGTAAAGCTTACATCTTAATAAATTATTGATTTCATTGAATAAATATACAGTCATGCTCACATAAATCTAATATAAACAATTTCACGGTGCTATATAAAATTGCTATTGTATCATATTTTTTTGTACTAGATTTATGTGAGCATGACTGTACCTATATGTTATGTTGAAAATTTATGATATATAAATTTTCTAATTACCAATTGTTATTACGCATAATTAAACAATTGGTAATCGACTTTATGAAACAAATGATCAAAAAGAAAAAAAAGTTACACTTTCAGGACCAAAGGAGAAAAGTATGTGAAGTTCAAATATGTCATGTCTAACAAATGCTATGTCTACCAATAACTTAATAATTACTGTGAAATATTCAATTAATTCTATCAAAATTTCAAGTATTGCCTCAAAATATTTATGATTTCAATAAATAAATTGTTATGTCTACCAATAATTTAATAATCACTGTGAAATATTCAATTACTTCTATCAAAATTTCAATATTTATGTCAGAATATGATTTCAATCATAATTTAAATCATTCTGCCATAATTTCAGTTTGCCTAATAATTTCTGCCTAAATTTGAACTGTTGCACTTATAATTTGTGCCAAAATTTGAACTGTTACCCTCTAATATGTTCCATATGTCCTTATTTCTGTTAAAAGTTCAAAATTATATCAACATATTTATGATTTCAATGAAAATTTCATAACTCGGCAAAACTGCAAAAAATAAAATAATACTTCTGTCTAATTTAAAATTTTGATGTCAAAATATGATTTCGATCCTAATGTTAACTATTAACTTTTAAATATGGCTGTTAAATATTCAATAATTAATTCTATCATAATTTCAATATTTATGTCAGATTATGATTTCAATCAAAATTTAGATCATTCTGCCATAATTTCAGTTTGCCTAATAATTTCTGCCTAAATTTGAACTGTTGCACTTATAATTTCTGCCAAAATATGAACTGTTACACTCTAATGTGTTCAATATGTCCTTATTTCTGTCAAAAGTTCAAAATTATATCAACATATTTATGATTTCAATGAAAATTTCTTAAGTCTGCAAAACTGCTAGAAATAAAATAATTATTTCTGTCTAATTTAAAATTTTGATGTTATAATATGATTTCGATCCTAATTTTAACTATTAACTTTTAAATATGGCTGTTAAATATTCAATAATTAATTCTATCAAAATTTCAATATTTATGTCAGAATATGATTTCAATTATAATTTAAATCATTATGCCATAATTTCAGTTTGCCTAATAATTTCTGCCTAAATTTGAACGGTTACACTCATAATTTCTGCCAAAATGTGAACTGTTGCACTCTAATATGTTCAGTATGTCCTTATTTCTGTCCAAAGTTCAAAATTATATCAACTTATTTATGATTTCAATGAAAATTTCTTAACTCTGCTAAACTGCAAAAAATAAAATAATACTTCTGTCTAATTTAAAATTTTGGTGTCAAAATATGATTTCGATCCTAATTTTAACTATTAACTTTTAAATATGACTGTCAAATATTCAATAATTAATTCTATCAAAATTTCAATATTTATGTCAGAATATGATTTCAATCATAATTTAAATCATTCTGCCATAATTTCAGTTTGCCTAATAGTTTCTGCCTAAATTTGAACTGTTGCACTCATAATTTCTGCCAAAATTTGAACTGTTGCACTTTAATATGTTCAATATGTCCTTATTTCTGTCAAAAGTAGAAAATGATATCAACATATTTATGATTTCAATGAAAATTTCTGCAAAACTGCAAAAAATAAAATAATGATTTCTGTCTAATTAAAAATTTTGATGTCAAAATATGATTTCGATTCTAATTTTAACTATTAACTTTTAAATATGGCTGCTAAATATTCAATAATTAATTCTATCAAAATTTCAATATTTATGTCGGAATATGATTTCAATCATAATTTAAATTATTCTGCCATAATTTCAGTTTGCCTAATAATTTCTGCCTAAATTTGAACGGTTACACTCATAATTTCTGCCAAAATTTGAACTGTTACACTTAAATATATTCAATATGTCCTTATTTCTGTCAAAAGTTTAAAATTATATCAACATTTTTATTATCTCAATGAACTTTTCTTAACTCTGCAAAACTGCAAAAAATAAAATAATACTTCTGTCTAACTTAAAATTTTGATGTCAAAATATGATTTCGATCCTAATTTTAACTATTAACTTTTAAATATGGCTGTTAAATATTCAATAATTATTTCTATCAAAATTTCAATATTTATGTCAGAATATGATTTCAATCATAATTTAAATCATTCTGCCATAATTTCAGTTTGCCTAATAATTTCTGCCTAAATTTGAACTGTTACACTCATAATTTCTGCCAAAATTTGAACTGTTACACTCTAATATGTTCAATATGTCCTTATTTCTGTCAAAAGTTCAAAATTATATCAACATATTTATGATTTCAATGAAAATTTCTTAACTCTGCAAAACTGCAAAAAATAAAATAATACTTCTGTCTAATTTAAAATTTTGATGTCAAAATATGATTTCGATCCTAATTTTGACTATTAACTTTTAAATATGACTGTTAAATATTCAATAATTAATTCTATAAAAATTTCAATATTGATGTCAGAATATGATTTCAATCATAATTTAAATCATTCTGCCATAATTTCAGTTTGCCTAATAATTTCTGCCTAAATTTGAACTGTTGCACTTATAATTTGTGCCAAAATTTGAACTGTTACCCTCTAATATGTTCCATATGTCCTTATTTCTGTTAAAAGTTCAAAATTATATCAACATATTTATGATTTCAATGAAAATTTCATAACTCGGCAAAACTGCAAAAAATAAAATAATACTTCTGTCTAATTTAAAATTTTGATGTCAAAATATGATTTCGATCCTAATGTTAACTATTAACTTTTAAATATGGCTGTTAAATATTCAATAATTAATTCTATCATAATTTCAATATTTATGTCAGATTATGATTTCAATCAAAATTTAGATCATTCTGCCATAATTTCAGTTTGCCTAATAATTTCTGCCTAAATTTGAACTGTTGCACTTATAATTTCTGCCAAAATATGAACTGTTACACTCTAATGTGTTCAATATGTCCTTATTTCTGTCAAAAGTTCAAAATTATATCAACATATTTATGATTTCAATGAAAATTTCTTAAGTCTGCAAAACTGCTAGAAATAAAATAATTATTTCTGTCTAATTTAAAATTTTGATGTTATAATATGATTTCGATCCTAATTTTAACTATTAACTTTTAAATATGGCTGTTAAATATTCAATAATTAATTCTATCAAAATTTCAATATTTATGTCAGAATATGATTTCAATTATAATTTAAATCATTATGCCATAATTTCAGTTTGCCTAATAATTTCTGCCTAAATTTGAACGGTTACACTCATAATTTCTGCCAAAATGTGAACTGTTGCACTCTAATATGTTCAGTATGTCCTTATTTCTGTCCAAAGTTCAAAATTATATCAACTTATTTATGATTTCAATGAAAATTTCTTAACTCTGCTAAACTGCAAAAAATAAAATAATACTTCTGTCTAATTTAAAATTTTGGTGTCAAAATATGATTTCGATCCTAATTTTAACTATTAACTTTTAAATATGACTGTCAAATATTCAATAATTAATTCTATCAAAATTTCAATATTTATGTCAGAATATGATTTCAATCATAATTTAAATCATTCTGCCATAATTTCAGTTTGCCTAATAGTTTCTGCCTAAATTTGAACTGTTGCACTCATAATTTCTGCCAAAATTTGAACTGTTGCACTTTAATATGTTCAATATGTCCTTATTTCTGTCAAAAGTAGAAAATGATATCAACATATTTATGATTTCAATGAAAATTTCTGCAAAACTGCAAAAAATAAAATAATGATTTCTGTCTAATTAAAAATTTTGATGTCAAAATATGATTTCGATTCTAATTTTAACTATTAACTTTTAAATATGGCTGCTAAATATTCAATAATTAATTCTATCAAAATTTCAATATTTATGTCGGAATATGATTTCAATCATAATTTAAATTATTCTGCCATAATTTCAGTTTGCCTAATAATTTCTGCCTAAATTTGAACGGTTACACTCATAATTTCTGCCAAAATTTGAACTGTTACACTTAAATATATTCAATATGTCCTTATTTCTGTCAAAAGTTTAAAATTATATCAACATTTTTATTATCTCAATGAACTTTTCTTAACTCTGCAAAACTGCAAAAAATAAAATAATACTTCTGTCTAACTTAAAATTTTGATGTCAAAATATGATTTCGATCCTAATTTTAACTATTAACTTTTAAATATGGCTGTTAAATATTCAATAATTATTTCTATCAAAATTTCAATATTTATGTCAGAATATGATTTCAATCATAATTTAAATCATTCTGCCATAATTTCAGTTTGCCTAATAATTTCTGCCTAAATTTGAACTGTTACACTCATAATTTCTGCCAAAATTTGAACTGTTACACTCTAATATGTTCAATATGTCCTTATTTCTGTCAAAAGTTCAAAATTATATCAACATATTTATGATTTCAATGAAAATTTCTTAACTCTGCAAAACTGCAAAAAATAAAATAATACTTCTGTCTAATTTAAAATTTTGATGTCAAAATATGATTTCGATCCTAATTTTGACTATTAACTTTTAAATATGACTGTTAAATATTCAATAATTAATTCTATAAAAATTTCAATATTGATGTCAGAATATGATTTCAATCATAATTTAAATCATTCTGCCATAATTTCAGTTTGCCTAATAATTTCTGCCTAAATTTGAACTGTTACACTCATAATTTCTGCCAAAATTTGAACTGTTGCACTCTAATATGTTCAATATGTCCTTATTTCTGTCAAAAGTTCAAAATTATATCAACATATTTATGATTTCAATGAAAATTTCTTAATTCTGCAAAACTGCAAAAAATAAAATAATACTTCTGTCTAATTTAAAATTTTGATGTCAAAATATGATTTCGATCCTAATTTTAACTATTAACTGTTAAATATGACTGTTAATTATTCAATAAATAATTCTATCAACATTTCAATATTTATGTCAGAATATGATTTCAATCATAATTTAAATCATTCTGCCATAATTTCAGTTTGCCTAATAATTTCTGCCTAAATTTGAACTGTTACACTCTAATATGTTCAATATGTCCGTATTTCAGTCAAAAGTTCAAAATTATATCAACATATTTATGAGTTCAATGAAAATTTCTTAACTCTGCAAAACTGCTAAAAATAAAATAATGATTTCTGTCTAATTTAAAATTTTGATGTCAAAATATGATTTCGATCCTAATTTTAACTATTAACTTTTAAATATGACTGTCAAATATTCAATAATTTCTGTTAAGTTTAGCAATTTTACGCAAATGTCCAAGTTATTTCCAAAATTATGTGCAGAATTTTAGATTTTAGGTGTAAAATTTTTAAAGATTACTGCAAAATTTTCAATAACAGTTAAAATTTTTAACATTACTGCTGTTATTTTATGTCATTATTTATATGTTCAATTGTTTTAAAATTGTGTTAATCAGTTATATGTATTTAGTTTATGTAAAGTATGTCAAATATGTAAAGTTCAATTGTTTAAGTTTATAAAGTACTGACATTTTCTCCTGTGATTCAGAAAGTGTAAATTTAACTTTTTATTTCTTTTTCATCATTTGTTTTATAAAGTCGATTACCAATTGTTTAATTTAGGTACTTCTAAACTGAAGTACTGAACTTTTCCCCTTTGGTCTAGAAAGTGTAATTTTTTTATTTTTATTTTTAACTTTTGTTTTATAAAGTTTAAGTTAAACTTTAATTTTCTTTTTGGTCATTTGTTTTATAAAGTCGATTACTAATTGTATAATTAAGGTCAATCAAGTGGATTATTTTAAATAAATATTTTGACAAATATTTTATTTGTCAACTAAAACCTAAGCATTGCCTGTGAAATCTTGCTAATATGTATATGTGATAATGTCACTTTCAAATATACACGTACACAAACTAATATCGATTTAACGATATTGTATATAAATGACAAAATTTACACATATATTGGATATAAATAGTAAAAGTGTAAAACTGGAGGCTCAATTTTCGTTGAAATTTAACGAGATCTCTCAGCATGTAGGTCGCACAGAAGTTCATATCAGTAGTGCATCCGTCCAGTTTTGGGTTTTTGTTAAATTTTATTAATCTTGTGGTATAGAAATTCGTGCTACTTTTATTATTTGAAAATGATTTCCCTACAGACATATATGCGTAGGAAAACATATGTTTATAATGGTTTTCCACTGAAATTGTATTTTATATTATTGATGCATGTTTATTTATACAATGTTATAGCATGGCAAAAGCTTCGAAATTATGTATCAAGTAAAAATTTAATATATTTCTTTCTTATTTACGTATTCGTATTTGGGTCTTGAGTTGGTTGGAAGTATAATTTAATATAACAAGTGAATTGTTACTCACAATATTTCGCATCTTACTTATTTGTTATTATTTATATTTATAGTATTATTATTGATTATATTTATTTAGAAAAAATACATTAGATAGTACAATGCTACTTTTAGATTTTACAATACTTTAAAGTTCAGATTTTCATAATTTATAATATTTCTGTATTAGATCAAAATAAATTATAAATGGGGTTTGCTAGGAAATTTCATAAAAAATCCCAAATATTTCGAAAGTTTTAGATTTTACAATACAACACAAGTTCAGATTTTCATGATTTTTAAAATTTTCGTATTAGATCAATAACAATTATAAATAATCCAAAATCCCTTAGTTTGCCAGGAAATTTCATAAAAAATCCGAAATATTTCGCAAGTTTTAGATTTTACAATACAATACAAGTTCAGATTCTCATAATTTATAATATTTCTGTATTAGATAAAAATAAATTATAAATGGGGTTTGCTAGGAAATTTCATAAAAAATCCCAAATATTTCGCAAGTTTTAGATTTTACAATACAATACAAATTGAGATTGCCATGATTTTTAAAATTTTCGTATTAGATAAATAAAAAATATAAATAATCCAAAATCCGTAGGTTTGCCAGGAAATTTCATAAAAAATCCCAAATATTCCGCAAATATTAGTTATACAAAATTTAAACAAACGAAAATTATGGTCGTTGACATTTGGCAAATATTTGGAAATATTTGGATCTTTGTACCTATCCAAAATTTCCAAATATTTGCCAAATTTCAACGACCATAATTTTCATTTGTCTAAATTTTGTATAACTAATATTTGCGGAATATTTGGGATTTTTTTATGAAATTTCCTGGGAAACCTAGGGATTTTGGATTATTTAGCTATACAGCAAATAATAAATCCTCCTAAACATGAGTAACATTCTTACAGCTATTCCACCTTTGTCAGAATTAGTTATATTCTATTGTAGGTAGACAATTTAGACCTGATTACATGATGCTCGTATCAGTGATCGAACAATTCTAGTAGGGGGAATTGCGATGAAGCATTATTAACTATAACCCCTTAAGTCAGCGATGGTCTAAGGGAATGCTGAATTAGGTTAATGGTGTCAGTGTACACTGAATTAAATTAAAAGCCCATATATGCAATTTGCAATCAATAATAATTAATAATCGAACGTTAATAATCTCGATATGGGTTAAGTGAAATTCATCAGAGTTAATTTGTAACTAGGGATGGGATAGTTATGCTCTAAAATATCTGGAAATATTCCCTTAAATATTCTAAAACAGAAGATAATTTTTTTGATAAGTACGTATTTTCAGCAAAACAGGAGCAGCTTAATTTCACGATTAAATGCAAATGTCCAGTTAAGCGAAATTTAGGTTGGATAACGAATGGCGGTAAAAAGACAATAGATTTACTCATATACAAAATGTTATCCAGGGAGAAGTCGGACTAAGCAAACTATATCACAGCTTGCTAGGATAATCAATACGCCAGCCATAAATAACATTCAGAAGAGCAATTGTTATATCACGCTTTTTTTATGTTGTCTATATAGAAATGTATTTGTTTCATCGTTTTGTGATTGTAATTTTTTTAAACAATAATTTATGCTCTAAGCCAATTCACAGGATTAAATTTACAAAGAATTGTGTACAAAAAAATAGTTATGATATAGTTAGTTACCATACAAATGCAATATACAAATGCAATATACATATACAGGGTGTCTCAAAAATGATGCTTTTGGGATTCGATTCAAGGGGCTAAAACAAATTGAAAATTAAGAGTGGAAAATTTTCCGTTTGTCGCTCGTTATCCCAAAAATTACGCTTTTGAGATTCGATTCAGGGGGCTAAAACCAATTGAAAATTAAGAGCGGATTTTTTTTCGTTTGTCTCTCGTTATAGAGTTATTGATAAAAAACAAAAATATAACCTTAACCTTTATTAAAAACTAACAACATTGAAAACAATATATTGTCCACATCTGTCAAACTGATCGTCAAATCTGACACTCGACATTGGCATTGATAAAAAACAAACAAAATAACATTTTAACTTTAAACTTTATTAAAAACTAATAATATTGAAAACAATATATTATCCACATCTGTCAAACTAATTGTCAAATCTGACAGTTGACAGTTGACAGACTTAAAAAAATGCATAAATCGAAATCGTGTTTTGAGTAGTGCTCGAAAAAACAATAATGAAAAGATTACTTTCAAAATTGCAAAATTCCTATAGAACTTTCAAAGATTACTGCCAAAATTTCAAAAAGTACGGTCTAATTTTCAATTATTCTGTCTAAATTTCAATTGTTTCTGTCAATAGTGCAACGGTATACTATCAAAACTTAAATGCTACCGAAATTTTAGAGATTACCTCTAAATTGTCATTTTTGGTATAATTACAGTTATGACTGCCAAAATTGAAAAGATTACTGCCACATTTTTAATCTTTGGTGTCTAAATTCCAATGATTACTGTTAATACTGCAAAGATTATTGTCAAAATTGCATAAATCCTAGTGAATTTTAAAATATTACTGTCAAAATTTCAAAAAGTAGTGTAAAATTTTCAATCATTGTTCATTTTCAATGATTGCCGTCAATAGTGCAACGATAACTGTCAAAGTTTTAATTCTACCGAAATTTTAGGGTTTACTTATAAATTTTCATTTTTGGAGTAATTATAGTTATGAATGCCAAATGTTAAAAGATTACTGCAAAATTCTTAATTTTTGGTGGCTCAATTCTAATGATAGTACTGCTAAAATTACAATGATTGCAGCCAAATTTTCATTTTTTGATGTCTGAATTCCAATGATTGCTGTCAATATTGCAACGATGACTATCGAAATTGCAAAAATTCCTGTAGAATTTTGAAAGATTACTGCAAAAATTTCAAAAAGTAATGTCAAATTTTGAATCATTGTGTCTAAATTTCAATGATTGCCGTCAATAGTCCAACGATATACTGTCAAAGCTTTGATTCTACCGAAATTTCAGGGTTTACTTCTAAGTTTTCATTTTTGGAATAATTCCAGTTATGAATGCTAAAATATAAAAGATTACTGCCAAATTTTTAATTTTCGTTGGCTAAATTCTAAAATTTGCAATTATTTTGTCTAAATTTCAATTGTTTCTGTCAATAGTGCAACGATATACTATCAAAGCTTAAATTCTACTTTCAGAGATTACTTCTAAATTATCATTTTTGGTATAATTACAGTTATGACTGCCAGAATTTAAAAGATTACTGCCAATTTTTTAATTTTTTGTGGCTAAATTCTAATGATAGACAGTACTGCTAAAATTACAATGATTGCAGCCAAATTTTCATGTTTTGATGTCTGAATTCCAATAATTGCTGTCAATATTGAAAAGATGTCTGTCGAAATTCCAAAAAATCCTATAGAGTTTTGAAAGATTACTGCCCAAATTTCAAAAAGTAGTGTCAAATTTTCAATCATTGTGTCTAAATTTCAATCATTGCCGCCATTAGTGCAACAATATACTGTCAAAGCTTTAATTCTACCGAAATTTCAGGGTTTACTTCTACATTTTCATTTTTGGAATAATTATAGTTATGAATGTCAAAATTTATAAGATTACTGCAAAATTTTTACTTTTTGGTGCCTAAATTCCAATATTTACTGTTAATACTGCAAAGATTATTATCAAAATTGTAAAAATCCTACTGAATTTCGAAATATTACTGCCAAAATTTCAAAAAGTAGTCAAATTTTCAATTATTGTGTTTAACTTTCAGTTATTGCCGTCAGTAGTGAAACGAATTACTATTAAAGTTTTAATTCTACCGAGATTTCAGAGTTTACTTCTAAATTTTCATTTTTGGAATAAATACAGTTATGACTGCCAAAATTTAAAAGATTACTGCTACATTTTTAATTTTTGGTGCCTAAATTCTAATGATAGACAGTACTGCTAAAATTACAATGATTGCAGCCAAATATTGATGTTTTGATGTCTGAATTCCAGTGATTGTTGTCAATATTGTAAAGATGACTGTCGAAATTGCAAAAAGTCCTAATGAATTTTGAAAGATTACTGCCAAAATTTCAAAAAATACGGTAAAATTTTCAATTAGTATGTCTAAATTTCAATTGTTTCTGTCAATAGTGCAACAATTTACTATCAAAGCTCAAATTATACCGAAACTTCAGAGATTACTTCTAAATTGTCATTTTTGGTATAATTACAGTTAAGACTGTCAAAATTTAAAAGATTACTGCTAAATTCATATTTGGTGTCTGAATTCCAATGATTATTGTTAATACTACAAAAAATATTGTCAAAATTGCAAAAATACTAATGAATTTTGAAAGATTACTGCAAAAATTTCAAAAAATACGGTAACATTTTCAATTATTTTGTCTAAATTTCAATTGTTTCTGTCAATAGTGCAACGATATCCTATCAAAGCTTAAATTCTACCGAAATTTCAGAGATTACTTTCAAATTGTCATTTTTGGTATAATTACAGTTATGACTGTCAAAATTTAAAAGATAACTGCCTAATTTATAACATTTGGTGTCAAAATTCCAATGATTATTGTTAATACTACAAAAATTATTGTCAAAATTGCAAAAATACTAATGGATTTTGAAAAATTAGCAGCAAAATTTTCATATTTTTATGTCTCAATTCCAATGATTGCTGTCAATATTGCAAAGATTACTGTCAAAATTGCAAAAGTCCTAATTAATTTTGAAAGATTACTACAAAAATTTCAAAAAATACGGTAATTTTTTTAATTATTTTGTCTAAATTTCAATTGTTTCTGTCAATAGTGTAACGATATACTATCATAGCTTAAATTCTATCGAAATTTCAAAGATTACTTCTAAATTGTCATTTTTGGTATAATTACAGTTATGACTGTCAAAATTTAAAAGATAACTGCCAAATTTGCAATATTTGGTGTCTAAATTCCAATGATTATTGTTAATACTACAAAAATTATTGTCAAAATTGCAAAAATACTAATGAATTTTGAAAGATTACTGCAAAAATTTCAAAAACTAGTGTCAAATTTTCAATTAACTGTTTATATTTGTATCAATAACTCTATAACGAAGGATAAACGGAAAATTTTCCGCTCCTAATTTTTAATTTATTATATGCCCCTGAATCAAATCCCAAAAGCACATGTGTCACTTTTGAGACACCCTGTATAATTTTCATTTATATAGTATACTAAATCCATAAATATTAACTTACGATAAAATATAATTGTTAATTTAAAAAAAATAAAAAAATTTAATGTTATGAATAAATAAATTGATGTAAAATAGCAACATATAAATATATTTCAGATTAAATAACTTATCAAGTCATAAATAAAGTTATAAATAAATAAATAAATTGATGTAAAATACCAACATACAAATATATTTCAAACTAAATAATTTATCACATTTAATAAGTGAGTCTAATATATTATTAATTAAGTCTAAGGTTTTATCCTTATATTATTAATTACATCGTTATATTATTTACGCACATGAGAAGGGCAGATTCGCTAAAATTCTTGTTTACAGATTTCGTCATATATATTCAAGGAAAATGTATTTATTTCCTTGAATGAAAATGACGAAAATGTATTTATTTCCTTGAATAAAAATGACGAAAATGTATTTATTTCCTTGAATATAAATGACGAAATCAGACGACAATTATCTGCTTGTAAACAAGAATATTAGCAATCTTCCCTTCTCGTGTGCGTAAATAATATAACGAAGTAATTAATAATACATTAGACTCACTTGATAAATGTTAATAATTTATTATAAAACCTCCCACATAAGATAGCGGAGTTTTCAGATGTGAAATTTAAACACATATTGGGGAGTAAAATGACATTTTTCCGATGATGATGATGACACTCGAAAGAAAATATTCTAAAATAGAATCTGACAATTTTTACGCCTGGATATGATCAAAATGAGGATCGAAACCGGTCACAAATGTAAATAAATAAAAAAATAAGGCCCAATGAAGAATTAAGGAAGTACAATTTTCGAAACCCATAACATAATAATTATAATAATATTATTTATTAGCAGAAAGCTACATACATATTCCAAAAAATTCCAAAAAATTATATAAAAAAAACTTTAATATGAGAGACATACGCTCTTAATATGTTTTATCTTCACTATGTTTTACAATCTATATTCTACATTCTATTCTATATTTCCATTAATTTAATTGCTTTACTTTACATTTACCCCCAATAATTGACAGTCACTTATTAGATTAATTACTGCATCTATGACTCATAAATAATACATTCATTAAATGAGGAGGAAAATTATGAAAGTCTACCACTTTTAATATAATTGAATTGTTCTCTGATGATAGACTTTAAGGCAATAATGACAGGCTATAAAATAAGCCTATTTTAATCATCTGGGCTTCCAACTTTCCATTAACTTTACGCACCTTGGATCAGATGTGAATCGTTACTTTGAAGGTTCATTTCACCATTTAGTCATTCAGATCTCGTTCATCTGTGCCCCTTGTAATTATATTATAATATTTTATGAACCCATATTCATTACTCGTTTGTTATGTTATTATTATACCATCATTAATATTTATTATGTGTTATTACGGAAATCGTTTACACGAGTCAAAATAGGTGACATAATACATGGTAAAATTGTGAAAATTACAAATTACAGGATGTATTGTAGTTATTATGTTAACTATTGCAAAATTATTTAATTTGTTGTATTGGGAGATTATTGAATATATTAAATTTAAAGCAAGGAATATATCGATGCTGTAGTGCAAAAATGGTATAAGTGCAATAGTTTTTTTGTGTGTTATACATAGAATTAAAGATTACAATACAATGAAACGTTGTTATTAATAGAAATAAATTATGTTTTTAAAGATAATAATTGCAATTGTGTTATTTGCTTATCAATTAAATCATTTTTACGTGTTTAACACAATTTTATCCGAAAGTGTGAAAACAACTAAAATAAGATATGATTAGTTTACTGAATAATTGCAAGTTGGGTAATTATACTAACTTACACAGATAGTACACCACAAATATAAAGGTATAATCTATAATTAGAATTGAATTCACATGGAATGTATTCGATAGTTTGGAAACAATACCACTGTAAATGGCTTTGTACGTTAGGGCAAATTACTTTTACAGTGTGTTAACGCTTGGATTTGTAGTTTACCTATGTATATTCATGCGGTCAATTTGCATTCTCGTGAATATACATATATTTTGTTCAACTTTTCTCCTGATCTGACCTTCTTATAGTACATTCTTTGATAATGTGGTAAACTTTGACATTTTAATCGAATGAAAGTATTGGCAGTTTGTCATTGTAATATTAATAGTAATGATTGTAATTTTGACAGCAATAATTGTTATTTTTACAGTAACAATTGCTATTTTGACAGTAATACGTACAGCTTTGAGGTTATAATGGACAGTATGTCATTAAACATTGAAAATAGTCGAAATTTTAAGAGAAAGTAATAACTGAAACTTTATCAAAAATTAAAATTTGCCAGTAATCTTTAAATTTGCAATTAATAGTTTGGCGAGTAAATAATGCAATTTTGAAAGAAATAAGTTAATTGTTTACAGTAATTCTCTTGAATAGGGGACAATAATTGCTATTTTAACAGTTATAAGTGTACATTTGATGGTAACAATTGCAATTTTATCATTAAACATTGAAAATTGGTTTTGAAATTTAAGAAGAAATAACTCAAACTTCACCAAGAATTGAAAACTTCATCAAGAATTTGGCTGTAATCTTTGAATTTGCAATTAAAATTTATTATTAAATTTTGATAGAAATAATTTAATGTTTACAATAATCCTTGAATAAGGATAACGGTAATAATTGCTATTTTGTCAGTAACAATCACTATTGTGATAATAATACGTGTAGCTTTGAGGTTATAATTGAAAATTTTATCTTTAAAAATTGATTTTTTTTTAAACTTTAAAAGTATTAACTCAAATTTTATCAATAATTACAATTTACCAATACCCTTTGAATTTGCAATTCATGCTTTGACGAGTAAGCATCTACCCTGACAAAAACTGATCAAAAATATTAAAAAAATTAAAAAATCAAATAAATCATGATTTATTTGATTTTTTGATATGATTTAATCATTGATTTTTGATTAAAAAACAAACATTTATTTCAGCCCTGCTTTCAATACTTTAATTCTATCGAAATGTTGACGATAATTTTTGAAATTTGAACAGGAATAACTGAAATGACATTTTAATAGAACTAAAGTATTGGCAGTTTGTCATTGTAATATTGATAGTAATAATTGTAATTTTGACAGCAATAATTGTTATTTTTACAGAAACAATTGCTATTTTGACAGTGATACGTACAGCTTTGAGGTTATAATGGACATTGCGTCATTAAAAATTGAAAATAGTCCAATTTTAAGAGAAAGTAATAACTGAAACTTTACCAAAAACTAAAATTTGCCAGTAATCTTTAAATTTGCAATGAATAGATTGACGAGTAAATAATGCAATTTTGAAAGAAATAAGTTAATTTACAGTAATTCTTGAATAGGGATTAGGACAATAATTGCTATTTTGACCGTTATAAGTGTACATTTGATGGTAACAATTGAAATTTTATCATTAAACATTGAAAATTGGTTTTGAAATTTAAGAAGAAATAACTCAAATTTCAATCAAAGTGGATTTCATCCATTAAAATTTGGCTGTAATCTTTAAATTTGCAATTAAAACTTTGAAGAGTAAGAATTTAAATGTTAACAGAAATAAATTAATGGTTTACAATAATCCTTGAATAAGGATAACGGTAATAATTGCTATTTTGACAGTAACAATTACTATTGTGATAATAATACGTGTAGCCTTGAGGTTATAGTTGAAATTTTATCTTTAAAAATTGTTTTTTTTTTAATTTTAAAAGTATATATATAAACATTCTTTATTATATATATACTTTTAAAATTAAAAAAAAACAATTTTTAAAGATAAAATTTCAACTATTTAAAAGTATTAACTCAAATTTTATCAAAAATTACAATTTACCAATCCTCTTTGAAGTTGCAATTAATGCTATGACGAGTAAGCACCTACCCTGACAAAAACTGATCAAAAATATTAAAAAAACATAATAAAACAATTAAAACATGCTTTATTTGATTTTTTGATATGATTTTATCATTGATTTTAGATTAAAAAACTAACATTTATTCTAACCAAATTTTTCAAATTTTTAGGGTCGCAACTAAATACAATATTTTATCTCTTATTTTTAAGATATATTGATTATTCAATACTTTTTAAATGCAAATTAAATATTTCAATGCTTTAATTCTATCGAAATGTTGACAATAATATTTGAAATTTGAACAGGAATAACTGAAATGATACAAACAATGTCCATTGTAATTTAAACAGTAATCATTGCAATTTTGGCAGTAATCACTGCAATTTTGGCAGTAATCACTGCAATTTTGGCAGTAATATTTGCAATTTTGACATAATAAGTGTAGTTTTGACAGTAATAATTGAAATTTTGACCTTGAAACTTGAATATAGTCTTTGAAATTTTAAGAGTAATTACTCAAATTTTACTAAAAATTAAAATCTGCCATTTTTGAACTTTTAATTAAATATTTGGCGATTAATCATTGCAATTTTGACAGAAATAATTTAATTGTCTACAGTCATCATTAAATCAACAAGAATTGAAAACAAAACAGAAATAATCATTTTACTGGACTCTGATGATGTTTTTTTTTAAATACAGCGCAATAAAATAAATAAATAATGAAATGAAATAAAAATAATTATTTACCAGTAAGTACTATTATAAATATAATAATACAACAACCTTAAATTCATAACAGGTATTTTATGGATAAAACCTTGAACTTAATAATTATTTATTTTATTTACGAGGGTTCCTTTAGAAATTCAGAAATTCAGATAAGTCAGAAGGATTCCGAAGGCAATGAAAGGTTGAAGAACCCTGATCTAATGAGCCTTTCTTTGACTTATTACGGGAGGCTATACAATTGCTAGCTTTTGCTACTGTTTGCACTGGGAATCTAAAAGAAATTACTCACATCAAGCACTGGCGTCTAACATTTGAAGAGACCACGTTCAGTTCACCTTTGCAGATCCGTTGCGACTTTTTTAGGTATTAACGATAACATGAAAAGGCAAAAGCCAGGACTTAAAGCCACCGTCGTCTGGCTTCCATCTACCCAAGAAGCACGAACCTATCCTTCATCCAACTTTCTTGGTGGAAAAGATTCACGTCAGATAGGCGTCTTCCAGCAGAGGGAATCAACGATTGATTTCCTCCTCCCCATAAGAAAGGAAACGGGGATTTGATTAGTGATAATGTAGTTGATGGCTATCGCGGCTCAGCGATGTAGATATCCGCACAATTTACTTTTAAAATATTCACGAGATATCGATCGAATTGTAGGAGCTTAAATTATACAATTAATCAATTAAGTAAGCGCAATCTAAAGCAATCGCTTAATTGCCGATACCAAGGTTCGGCTTAATCTAATTTTCAAGTATGTACTTAAATTGCTGCTGTCGTCCTATCTGACAGCGAAGCAAATAATTACAAATGCAAGATTCATTCACCTTCGTAAAATACAATAAAAATGCTTATGTCTATGCGTGCCGTGTAAAGGCCTTTTATGTTTTACCTGAAAGCTGAGGCTTTCTGAGCTTATTTCGATCTCATCCTCTATGGGAAAACCTTTAGCTGTTCCCAAAGCACTTTTCAAGCTTTCAGAAAATGCCCTGTGGGAGAGATCTGGGTATATGTCTTCATAAACAAAATTTTCCGGAATGTGCACCACTTATTTCTAAGTATTTACAATAGAGAAAAAATGCGATCCGATTGTGGTAAGACAATGAATTACGATTAAAATCAGCTCGAGTAATTTATAGGTAATATTAACATTTATTCTCACGTGGGATTCCAGAGAAAAATTGATGGTTGGTCTATTAAGACCAGTTTCAATAGGTCTATTATATTTTTATTATATGTAACTAAGTTTGTAATAAAACGTAAATTAAACAATTAAAAAAAACATGTGATTTAACACTTTCAGGTTTAAATACAAGTTTTGTTAAACCTGAAAGTTCTAAATCCCACGAGGGAAAACATTCATCAGGATGTATCTTAACACCAACAATAATTAATATTTTGATATTATGTTTCTTTCTTCGTACTTCCTGGTAAAGTAATAAGTTCTTATAGTTTTTTAAACGTTTTTGTTTATTTGCCTGACTAGTTTCGGCCGATTATGACCATCTTCAGAGGCCAACTTCTACAATAAATTAATATTATTAGGTATGTTTAAAGTTTGGTTGTTATATTCGTTTAAATGGTGTATGTTATTAATATTTTTTTAAAACCTTCACTTTATAAAGCAAATAATAAAATTGGTTTCAAAATATTTAGAAATGCCATACATAAAAACATCATATTTTCAGCAGATTCTTTTCACCACTTAAACGCTGCCATACACACACACATCAATAGAATGATTACAACACCACTAAACCACAATGACAAAACTCAAGAAATGAATTTTATTAGAGAAATTGCTTTAAACAACAACTTCAAATTAAAAACAATCAATAAAATGATTAAAAAATTGACTCGCCAACAAATTAAAAAATCGCTAAACATGTATAACAACACAAATAATATTTTAACACATACACAAATTAATACAAACAACACATTTTACAAATGTTTTACATACCAAAGTTACATCAGCGACGAAATTAACCGAACAATAAAACATTACACGAAAACTTCATTTAAAACCAAACACACAATACCTACACGTATAATTGAAAATCACAATAATAACCATGAATTATTGATAATGATAACGGAAATTGCCAAAGAAAATACAAACGGAGCATGAGACACTAGAGAGTTTGAGTGAATAAAACTGAATAAACTGTTGAATAATTTTGTATTCCAATAATGGAAAATCACAATAATAACCACGAAATATTGAAAATGATAATGAAATTTGCTAAAAAATATGCAAAGGCAGTATTACACAGTATACAGTTGGAGTGAATAAAACTGAATAAACGGTTGAATAATTTTGTATTGGAATAATGGAAAATCACAACAATAACCACGAAATATTAATAATGATAATAAAAATTGCTAAAGAAGATGCAAAGAGAGTATTACACAGTAGACAGTTGGAATGAATAAAACTGATAAACGGTTGAATACTTTTGTATTCCAATAGTGGAAAATCACAATAACAATCATGAAATATTGAGAAAGATAATGAGTGGAAATTGCTAAGAAGATACAAAAGAAGCATTCGACAGTAGACACTTTGAGTGAATAAAACTGAATAAACTGTTGAATAATTTTGTATTTCAATAATGGAAAATGACAAAAATAACCATGAAATATTCAGAATGATAATCGAAATTGCTAAAAAAGATGCAAAGGGAGTATTACACAGTAAACAGTTAGAGTGAATAAAACTGAATAAACTGTTGAATAGTTTTGTATTGGAATAATGGAAAATCACAATAATAACCACGAAATATTAATAATGATAATGAAAATTGCTAAAGAAGATGTAAAGAGAGCATTATACAGAAGACAGTTGGAGTGAATAAAACCGATTAAACGGTTGAATACTTTTGTATTCCAATAGTGGAAAATCACAATAACAGTCATAAAATATTGAGAAGGTTAATGAATGGAAATTGCTAAGAAGATACAAAAGGAGCATTAGACAGTAGGTACTATGAGTGAATAAAACTGAATAAACTGTTGAATAATTTTGTATTCAAATAATGGAAAATCACAATAATAACCATGAAATATTGAGAATGATAATCGAAATTGTTAAAAAAGATGCAAAGGGAGTATTACACAGTAGACAGTTTAAGTGAATAAAACTAAATAAACTATTGAATAATTTTGTATTGGAATAATGGAAAATCACAATAATAACCACGAAATATTAATAATGATGATGAAAATTGCTAAAGAAGATGCAAAGAGAGTATTAGACAGTAGATAGTTTGAGTGAATAAAACCGATTAAACGGTTGAATACTTTTGTATTCCAATGGTGGAAAATCACAATAACAATCATGAAATATTGAGAAAGATAATGAATTGAAATTGCTAAGAAGATACAAAAGGAGCATTCGACAGTAGACACTTTGAGTGAATAAAACTGAATAAACTGTTGAATAATGTAATAATGGAAAATCACAATAATAACCACGAAATATTGAAAATGATAATGAAATTGCTAAAAAAGATGCGAAGGGAGTATTACACAGAACACCGTTTAAGTGAATAAAACTAAATAAACTATTGAATAGTTTTGTGTTCCAATAATGGAAAATTACAATAATAATCATGAAATATTGAAAATAATGGAAATTGCTTAAGAAGATGCAAAGGGAGTATTAAACAGTAGACAGTTTGAGTGAATAAAACTGAATAAACTGTTGAATAATTTTGTATTCCAATAATGGAAAATCACAGTAATAACCATGAAATATTGAGAATGATAATCGAAATTGCTAAAAAAAGATGCAAAGGGAGTATTAAACAGTAGACAGTTTGAGTAAATAAAACTGAATAAACTGATGAATAATTTTGTATTCCTATAGTGGAAAATTACAATAATAATCATGAAATATTGGAAATAACGGAAATTGCTAAAGAATATGCAAAGGGAGTATTAAACAGTAGACAGTTTGAGTAAATAAAACTGAATAAACTGATGAATAATTTTGTATTCCAATAGTGAAAAATTACAATAATAATCATGAAATATTGAAATGCTAAAGAATATGCAAACGGAGTATTAAACAGTAGACAATTTGAGTGAATAAAACTGAATAAAATGAAAATTGCTAAAGAAGATGCAAAGGGAGTATTAAACAGTAGACAGTTTGACCGAATAAAACTGAATAAAATGATGAATAATTTTGTATTCCAATAATGGAAAATCACAATAATAACCATGAAATATTGGAAAATGATAATGGAAACAGCAAAAGAAGAAAAAATCCAGCCACGAATCTCGCGTGCAAGTAATGCAAGAAACTGAAGCAGAGGGAAATAGGAATTTAGGACTTAACGTTTTAGAGCTTAACTTTGAAGCCGGACGAAATTTTTCTGAACATGATGTTACTTTTTCTGAAATAAATTTTACATTTTCTGAAATTGATTCTACATTTTCTGAAATTAACTTTACTTCTCTGAAATTGAAGTTGCTGTATTGAACTGCCACTGTAAAAATCAACCAAATTTTCTGGGTCTCCACATTTTTGACAATTAAAATTTGTAAAATCTATAGCTACAATATTAATATTTCATAAACAACAACTTTGACATTTTTCATTTTGTTACATAATATGTCTCATTGTGAGTGTAATATAAGTTGTTTATTTAAAATAGACAAAATCTATCCAATTATCAACTGAGATTGTCAGAATCTACAAAGTTTCTAAATTGAAATTGAAATTCTAGCAAATCTGTAAAATTTTCTACTTGAACTGCAGAAATTTGACCTATTTTCCAGCCGATCTCAACAAATGTGTAAAATTTTCAAATTGTTTCAAGAATTGTTAAAATTTACCAAATTTTCAAGTGCATCTGTCAAAATGTGTTAATTTTTGTTCCACCTGTTAAATTATGTCAAATTTTCAACTCTAACAATTGAAATATGTTATAATTTCTGTTGTATTATTACTGTTTATCTGTTTTATCAATCTGTTAGCATCAGATGTGAAAATCTGTTTAATTTATAAGTGCATCTATCAAAATCTGCCAAAATCTGAAATGTGCTTCAAATCTGTTTTCAAAATTTTGAGTGTTACTTTCAAATTGATTTCTATTTGTGAAAATTGCCAAATTTACACGTATGAGAATAATATTTGAAAACATGTCTGCCAATGAATATTGTGATTCATAAACGCCTTTTGCCATTGTTTATTTTCGTTACAATATATGTGGCCATATTATAAGTGTGTGATAATAAGTTATTATTTATTGATATTTTACTGCAACTGTCAAAATATTTTCAACTGCGAAAATTTCTGAAAAAAATTAACCAAATATGCCAACTTTTCCTGACTAAACTCTCCGAATTTGTTAAATTTTTAATAAAAATCAGTCTAAATCCTAACAGGTGGAGCAATTAATAATTTTTAATAGATGCAGTGCAAAATTTGATATATTTTTGATACAAAAACTCGTTAATTCGATTAGCAATGTTTAATTGCTATGATTAAAGGTACAAAGGTAATTGTAGCTAGATATTTTATTCTCTACTTTTTAACGCTAAAGACCAAACAAACTTCAAAGACAAAAATGGAGTTTATGCTGTTTCATGCAATGATTTCAGTGCTAAATATATAGGGGAAATAGAAAGAGCCATAAAAATTAGAATAAAAGAACATATGGAAGATATTATTATATAATATTATATATATAATAATATAATATATTATTATAATTATAATATATATTATATAATTTTGCACCTTATAAGTGTTATCATACATCTTCACTTTTACAATCACAAATTCGAAATCGACAAAAACACAAAACTTTTACATAGTACCATCAACGGTAAGAAACAAATACTATTAGAATCATACGAAAATGATAAACTTTTAAATAAAGAACCAAACTTGCAATGCCTTAATGAACAAACAAATCTAAATTTCAAACCACTCTATAAATTTTTAAATAATCAATATGACATTTAACAAAACAATGACATTAGAAAATAATAAATTAAAAAAACGTCACTTAAATATTACAATTCAAATCATTTTAAGTTTTAATAAAACTGAATAAATATTGTGATGTTATTTAATAGATTTAATTTGTTATTTTATAGGATACGTTAGATAGGATTTTGTTTATAGAAAATTATACTGAATATATTAGATTTAGGATATTTAGATACTAATAGGATTACTTAGGTAGTCAAATAGGATTTGTATAGCTAGAATTATAATTAATTCAGGGCACAATTAACGTAAAATAATTGTAATGAGTCAGTAATATGTATAAAATTAAATGGAAAATTCAAACTCATCGTACAAAGACGTTCGACATTCGTATGGAAGCAGAAAAATACAAGGATCTCGAATATCAGATTCAAATCACAATTGGAATTATGGTCTCACCGGTATACGGATAATTATAATCATAATTATAATTTGTTGATTCGTTTCCGTGGTTACCAACTGGATTCGGGGAGCAACTCGACAATTTACATGCTTATTTGGATCAACGTAGGCGGATTTTAACAAGCGAAAATCACTTGTTTAACCGGGGTTTTAAAAAGGCTGAACGCCAATAAACAATCAGATTCGCTTTAGATCCCGGAGCATCCACGTCGGTCAGCAGAGAAGAAGAAAACAGTTGTACGGAAACAAATATCGTCGAACAATAGTTATTTACATTCACGCGTTATTGAAAAACCGTTTGATTTACGTTTTGTTTACGCGGATATAATCAATTTCGGGATAGTAATTATTTGCGTTCGAGCATCTGTAAACACTCGACGTGAACTAGGGAATCATTATCAACACGGAACAGCTAAAAGGAGTCCAGGAGGATTCAACGAGAACCTCAACCCCAAAGACGATTCAGCGAGGACGTCAACTATAGAAGAGGATCAACCGAGGACAGTAGGACTTTGAATCGAGGGAATTGGTGCCGACTTAATCGAATTTACTGATTCGACATCTGCAACCGGGATTGCCGGTCACCACTGCGAGTTGCCGCTATTCACCAGGAATATGAATATGAATGCCAGGTAGAATTTACTAAAATGACTACTCAATTAGGGAGTTAATTGTGCGAATTAGGAATTTAGGGAATTATTGTTATTAAATATTGATAGTGTTAGTTTGGTAATTAGTGATAGGACTTGATTTCTATTGCCAAGCGTTCATTTTGTTTCATATTGAATTAGTGTAGTGTTTGTTTTGTTATCAATTATCTAAATATTTAATATTATAATAAATATTAATTAAAATTAATATTCTTTGCCTGCCATCTAATTTATTTTGATCCCACTTTTTGATCCCGAGGAAAGAGAAAAACAAAATAATAAAATTCATAACAACAAAAGTAAGTAACAATTTTATGATTCTTAATTATCAACCCAATAATAAATCTACGCAGTTAATAGACTTAGCATAACAGCACATTTTATACAATGTGTAATGACTTTTATTCTTGTATTCGTGTGTGTGCTTGCTAATCACGTACTTACTCTTTGAATTCATTCACCACATCACGAGCGTAATTCGGAAAAAGCACATTTTTATCTCCATTAGCGTCGTGCTACATAATTCAAGCGACCCCGGAACGTACATATAGAGGGCACTTATCACAACACCTTTCACGGTGATGAATCAAAACTTTAATCCCTTAAATTACCGCTGCGAATAACTTTTAACGCAGTTAGTGTTAACTGTCACGAATGTAGTATTTCAGGGTGAAAATATCGGATAGCTCTGCGTTTTGGGGGAAGGGGTGGAAAGTATTTTTATTCCTGGGGTCGTTCTATGTTTCGCATGGAGGATTCAAATTTATGCCGCGATAAAGCATCGAATATACTTGTCAAACGCGATACAAATTGCGTCCCAACTGGTAAATACGGAATATCTGCATACGGCAGCTTATCCGATATATTTAATACAAACAGGATAAAAAAAGTACGACTACGTATGATGCGGGACTGAAATTTCACGAAGGGTTCATGGTTTTTTCAGCTCGTTTCTTCACCGCGACGCAAATTATATTGAAAACGACAGGACAAACAAGAACACATAGTCCAGTCTGCAGTATTTATTTTTACAGGACACACTAAACGTCGGTTTTATATCCCTGTAAATTGCAATGGGGTTTAGTTTATTATAAATTCAGTATTATAGAATTTGACTTGGTTTATGTAGCAACTCCATTTTTGGTAACGATTTTGCCCAATGTTTATTAAAGGTTATCTTACAAAATAATTTGTTAGTATTGTTGTTTCGTTTTATTAATTTTGGTGTGGTGTGGTTCGATAAATTATAAGCCTTCTTATTTAGATATTAATGGGATTACTTAGGTAGTCAAATAGAATTGTATAGCTAGAAATATAATTAATTCAGGGCACAATTAACGTAAAATAATTGTAATGAGTCAGTAATATGTATAAAATTCAATGGAAAATTCAAACACATCGTACAGAGACGTTCTATGCGAAGCAGAAAAATACAAGGATATCGAATATCAGATTCAAATCACAATTGGAGTTATGGTTTCGCCGGTATATGGATAATTATAATCATAATTATAATTTGTTGATTCGTTGCCGTGGTTACAAACTGGATTCGGGTAGCAACTCGACAATTTACACGCTTATTTGGATCAACGTAGGCGGATTTTAACAAGCGAAAATCACTTGTTGAACCGAGGTTTTAAAAGGGCTGAACGCCGATAAACAATCAGATTCGCTTTAGATCCCGGAGCATCCACGTCGGTCAGCAGAGAAAAAGAAAACAGTTGTACAGAAACAAATATCGCCGAACAATAGTTATTTACATTCACGCGTTATTCAAAAACAGTTTGATTTACGTTTTGTTTACGCCGATATAATCAATTTCGGGACAGTAATTATTTGCGTTCGAGCATCTGTAAACACTTGACGTGAACTAGGGAATCATTATCAACACGGAACAGCTGAAAGGAGTCCAAGAGGATTCAACGAGAACTTCAACCCCAAAGACGATTCAGCGAGAACGCCAACTATAGAAGAGGATCAACCGAGGACAGCAGGGCTTTGAATCGAGGGAATTGGTGCCGACTTAATCGAATTTACTGATTCGACATCTGCAACCAGGATTGCCGATCACCACTGCGAGTTGCCGCTATTCACCAGGAATATGAATATGAATGCCAGGTAGAATTTACTAAAATTACTACTCAATTAGGGAGTTAATTGTGCGAATTAGGAATTTAGGGAATTATTGTTATTAAGTATTGATAGTGTTAGTTTGTTAATTAGTGATAGGACTTGCTTTCTATTGTCAAGCGTTCATTTTGTTTCATATTGAATTAGTGTAGTGTTTGTTTTGTTATCAATTATCTAAATATTTAATATTATAATAAATATTAATTAAAATTAATATTCTTTGCCTGCCATCTAATTTATTTTGGTCCCACCTTTTGACCCTGAGAAAAGAGGAAAACAAAATATTAAAATTTATAACAACAAAAGTAAGTAACAATTTTATGATTCTCAATTATCAACCCAATAATAAATCTACGCAGTTAATAGACTTAGTATAACAGCACATTTTAAAAACACCCGAACGTGGGGCATTGTCTATAACGTAGCATTTTGGCACCCGAACGTGGGGCAATAATTAGTATTAATTAATATAAATCAAATATAAAATTAAACCATAAACAACATAACATAGCAATATATATTTATACCAATATATAAATAAAGTTGTGGAAAATAAGATAAACGCAATTTCACTGATTAGGTATATTTAAATACATGGTTTATTATTTCTATACTAATATGTTTCACCAAGAGGTAACCACTCACACATCCAATTTAATTTTATTAATTATTATAAAAATACTTTTGCACAAAGCTCTGAGAATTATATATGTGATTATTATTATTTATATGTAAATACGTATTTATGCTGTAAAATTAATTACTAGTCATTAATCGCTAATTATGTTTATCTCTGTGATTCATTAGGGGATTCATTTACATTTGAAGCGAAAAAAAAAATCTCGGCGAAATTAAACGCAATTTTATTCCTCAGCGAAACGGTAATTTGCATGATTTATATGTTTATAATTGCTGTGCTAATTTACAACGTTTTTAAAATTGCAAATTACAATCTTCATCTAAGCAGTTGCAATTCTCTGGGCGGTACAAGCATCTAAATTGGCGATACAATAATAACGTACTGTGTTTTTTAATATGCAAGTTTTCAGAATTTTTACGCAGTGACGAGGTGAAGTGAATAATGAAGACAATTTGCATAATTAAATTTGGAAATATTTTTTCGTGTACGTTTTAATGTAGGTTCGTTGCCTAATTAACAGCCACTCCGCTTTTAGTGAAAATTGTTCTAATTTCTAGGTTAACGAGTTGATGGCAGTCACATCGACTAATTATTTAATGCCCATTTAAATGCCTCCCATGTTTTTAAGTCAAACGACATGTGGAACTTGTGGAACATACGAAATTAAAAATTTTTGAAATAAATTTAGTATTAAGTATTTCAATAAAATGACGTCGATGTTAATAACATCTAATTATACATACAGAGAGTTTTTTTATCGTTCAACATAGGGTCAATCATTTCAATAGTTTCTGAAATATTTTGTGTCAAGAAATTCAATAAAATTACGTCGATGTTAATAACATCTAATTATACACAGCACTTATACTCTAATTTATATTTCTACGTTTCCAGTTTGTATTTTGCAGTTTTCAGTAAAAATTTTGCAGTTTCCAACCACATATTAAATTTATGCTGAGAATTTTATAATTTTCAGTGCTGTGTTTAATTTCCAACCAAAATTTTTCCGTTTCCAACGAATTATACATACAGAGAGTTTTTTTATTAAGTTATATTAAGTTATATCTAGTTATAGCTAGTTACTTACTAGCTGAAAATAATGCTGAAATATGCAGAAATATGCTTTTTTTAACTTTTCTCAGTCTCATAGTGAATATTTCTATATGAAGTTTCTGATATTTTTGATAGTTATTAAAATTATGAACTCTTTTTCTTTAAACATTTTGTAGTTTTCAGTAAAATATTTGCAGTTTCCAGCAACATACTGAGAATTTTGTTATTTGCAGTGCTATGTTTAATTTATAATCAATATTTTGTACTTTATTAAGTTATATTAAGTTATATCTAGTTATAGCTAGTTACTTACTAGCTGAAAATAATGCTGAAATATGCAGAAATATGTTTTTTTAAACTTTTCTCAGTCTCATAGTGAATATTTCTATTTGAAGTTTCTGATATTTTTGATAGTTATTAAAATTATGAACTCTTTCGCCTGTTTGATATTTCAATTGTAAATAAATTTCTACCTACTTCCTTTATAAGTTTTAATTAAAATTTCGTCATATTTTTAGTAAATATATTGCAATTTCCGGTAATTGTTTTAATTTGTGCTGTAATTTGTATTAAATTTTGAAATTTTCAAGTGCAATTTCAGGTTGTTCTTTGTTTTTATAAAAAAATCTTCGTTTCCAGTAAATATTTTGCAGTTTTCATAAGAAAACATGATTTATATTCATACTTAGAATTTGATAATTTTCAGTGCTGTCTTTAATTTTCAATTAAAATTTTGCCTTTTCCAACGAATATTGCTAATTTTCAATTATAATAACATAAGTTTCGAAGAGAACTTTAAGAGTTTCCATGAAAATATCACTATTTCCAGCAAAACCTTTGTTATTGCCACTAAAATTTTAAATTCATGCTGAAAATGTTAAAATTTTCACTGCAATATTTAATTTACAATAACAATTTTGCAATTTGCTGTCAAAATTTGTAATTTTAAAGTGCAATTTTAGCTTTTTCTTCGTTTCTAGTGAATATTTTGCAGTTTTCAGTAAAAATGTTGCAGTTTTCTACAACATTCTAAATTCATGCCGAGAATTTTATAATTTTCAGTGCTATCTTTAATTTCCAATGAAAATTTTGCCGTTTCTAACAAATATTGCTAATTTTCAATTATATTAACATAATTTTCGATAAGAACTTTAACAATTTCCATGAAAATTTCACTAATTCCAGTAAAACCTCTGTTATTGCCACTAAAAATATTAAATTCATGCTGAAAATGTAAAAAAAATTACTGCAATGTTTAATTTACAATAACAATTTTACAATTTTCTATCAAAATTTGTAATTTTTAAATGAGCTTTCATGTATTTCTTTGTTTTTATGAAAATTTCATAATTTCCAATAAACATGTTACAGTTTTCAGTAGAAATATTGCAGTTTCCAACAACATATTAAATTTATGATGACAATTTTATAATTTTCAGTGCAGCCTTTATTTTCCACTCAAAATTTTGCCATTTCCAACGAATATTGCTAATTTTCAATGATAATAACATAATTTTCGATGAGCACTTTAAGAGTTTCCACGAAAATTTCACTATTTCCAGTAAAACCTTTGTTATTGCCACTAAAATTTTAAATTCATGCTGAAATGTTAATATTTTCAATGCAATGTTTAATTTACCATAACAATTTTGCAATTTTCTATAAAAATTTGTAATTTTTAAATGTTCTTTCATGTTTTTATCTGTTTTTATGAAAATTCATCATTTCCAATAAACATTTTGCAGTTTTCAGTAGAACATTTGCAGTTTTCAGCAACATGCTGAGAATTTTGTTGTTGTCAGTGCTGTGTTTAATTTATAATCAATATTTTGCACTTTGTAATGAATATTAATAATTTTTAATTACATTTTCATAATTTGCGATGAATATTTTTTACGTTTCAACGATAATAATTTCACCATTTCCAGTAAAAAAAAAAAAATCAGTGCTGTGTTTAATTTCCAATCAAAATTTGGCACTTTCCAATTAATATTGCAAATTTCCAATTACAGTTACTTAATTTTGGACAAATATTAAATAATTATTTAAATAATTAAATAATTTTTTCATTGAAAATTTCATCAATTTTCATTGGAATATTTCATTAATTTTCACAAATTTCATCATTTCCGGTAATAATATTTTACAATTGCCAGTAAAATTTTAGATTCATGCAAATTTTTTTATAATATTTACCATAATGTTTAATTTACAATAAAAATTTTGCACTTTGCAATGAATATTTTAAATTTTAAATTATAGTTTTTTAATATTGGATGAATGGTTTGTTTGGTAACTTTCATTATTTTTTTTTTTAATTTTAAATACTTTTAACTAAATCCTATAATTTTTAGTACTATGTTTAAGTACCAATCTAAATTTTGGACTTTGCAATAAATATTGGTGATTTTCGATAACTTTCATTGAACATTTCATCAATTCCAATTACAAAATTGTAATTGCCAGCAAAATATTAATTTCCTGCTGCGAATTTTATCATTTTCAACGCGATGTTTAATTTATGACCAAAATTTTACACCTGCCAACGATTATTGCTAATTTTCAATTCTAGTTTTTTAAATTTTAGATGAATTTTTGGTAACTTTGATTAAAAATGTCATTAATTCCGGTAAAATAATTAAAATTTCCAGCAAAATTTTAAATACTTGCTAAAATTTTATTATTTTCAGTGCTATGTTCAATTTATAATCTAAATTTTGGACTTTGCAATAAATATTGCTAATTTTCGATAACTTTCATTGAACATTTTATCAATTCCAATAAAAAAATTGCAATTGCCAGCAAGATATTAATTTATTGCTGGGAATTTTATCATTTTCAACGCTATGTTTAATTTATCATCAAAATTTTACACTTTCCAACGATTATTGCTAATTTTCAATTACAGTTTTTTAAATTTTAGATGAATTTTTGGTAACTTTGATTAAAAATTTCATTAATTTCGGTAAAATGATTAAAATTGCCAGCAAAATTTTAAATACTTGCTGAAAATTTTATAATTTTCAGTGCTATGTTTAATTTCTAATCTAAATTTTGGACTTTGAAATAAATATTGCTAATTTTTGATAACTTTCATTGAACATTTTATTAATTCCAATAAAAAGAATGCAACTAACTGCCAGCAAAATATTAATTTCTTGTTGAGAATTTTATCATTTTTAACGCTATGTTTAATTTATAATCAAAATTTTCACTACCAATCTAAATTTTGGACTTTGCAATAAATATTGCTAATTTTCGATAACTTCCATTGAACATTTAATCAATTCCAATAAAAAAATTGCAATTGCCAGCAAAATATTAATTTCTTGCTACGAATTTTATCATTTTCATGTTTAATTTATGATCAAAATTTTACACTTTCCAACAATTATTGCTAATATTCAATTACAGTGTTTTTTTAAATTTTAGATGAATTTTTGGTAACTTTGATTAAAAATTTCATTAATTCCGCTAAAATGATTAAAATTGCCAGCAAAATGTTAAATACTTGCTGGAAATGTTATAATTTTTAGTGTTATATTTAATTCCTAATCTAAATTTTGCACATTCCAATGAAAATTGCTAATTTTCGATAATTTTCATTGAACATTTTATCCAGTCCAATAAAAAAATTGCAATTGCCAGCAAAATATTAATTTCTTGCTGAGAATTTTATCATTTTCAACGCTATGTTTAATTTATAATCAAAATTTTTACTTTTCAATGTTTATTGCTAATTCTTAATTACAGTTTCTTAATTATCGATGAATATTTGATAACTTTTATTAAAAATTTCGTCAGTTTATCAAATTTTATAATTTTCACTGCAATGTTTAATTGACAATATAACATAAATACGCAGAAATATGTGCTAAATGTGCTAAAATATGCAAAAATATCCAATGAAAATTGCTAATTTTCGATAACTTTCATTAAACATTTCATCAAGTGCAATAAAAAAAATTGCAATTGCCAGCAAGATATTAATTTATTGCTGAGAATTTTATCATTTTCAACTCAATTTAATTTATAATAAAAATTTTCACTTTTTAATGATTTATTTATTTATCCACGGGAAGACCTCTCAATATACAATAAATATATATAATTTACAAAATAATCAATATTTATAATTTTGTTTGAGAAATTATTTTAATTGTGATGTAGACATATTAAAAAAAATTATAACATTTATTGAAAATTTCGCCAGTTCATCAAATTTTATCATTTTCACTGCAATGTATAATTTACAATATGACATAAATACGCAGAAATATGTGCTAAATGTGCTAAAATATGCAAAAATATGCTTTTATGTTAAAATATGCAAAAATATGCTCAAAATTCACAGTATCGCCTGAAACACGTTTGAATACTGTCCATTCGATGCCTATTTAGATATGATAATTTAACTAAAGAATTAACTAATATCCTATGAATTATACATAGGTCTTAATATTAAAACACAGAAAATCAATAACATATATATATATATATATATATATATATATATATATATATATATATATATATATATATAAACAATCTTTATTAGGCTATCGATCAATAACATATTAATACAATAATAAAATAATAATTCAATCACAAAATAAAATATTTTAATCAAACTCCGACAGTAAAAAATCCTCTAATGAATAGAACCGTATCGATTGAATCATATTGTATTATGAAGTCATAATACAACTCCTGTTGCATAATGAATTTATAATACAACCCCTGTTGCATAATGAAGTCATAATACAACCCCTGTTGCATAATGAAGTTATAATACAACCTCTGTTGCATAATGAAGTCATAATGCAACCCCTGTTGCATAATGAAGTCATAATACAACCCCTGTTGCATAATGAAGTCATAATTCAACCCCTGTTGCATAATGAAGTCATAATAGAACCCCTATTGTAAAACACAGCCATTATTCATTCCTTTTGTATCGAGTGATTAAAAAAACTCAATTCAAAGTTGCCCCTAAAATACGGGGGGTTCAATAGGTTAATTAATTAATTGTAAAAATATTTAAAATGTATATTGTTTAACGCCGATATGAAAAGTGAGGGAAAAAAATGTAATATATTTTTACGTAATAAATATTTTCTTGTTTGACACTTACGGAAAATTGCAATTAATCAGTATTTCCAATCCCATTCAATTTGTGCTCAGGCTTTTTTCCCGTTTGATACCTCTTGCCGTTACGTTTTTGTTTTCCGCAAGGAACCAATAATGCAAACCTCATTCTCCTCCTATTTGATCCTGACTTTAATATTCGCAGTGTTTACGTGAACGCAGAATATATGCGGAATATTACGTTTTTAATAGATTCCCAGTTTTGGGCACTCAACCATAAACATTTCATTTCATTAAGCAATACACTAAATGAAATGCAGAAGATAGCATTGCTCGCTGCTTGGAATATTATAGTAGCAGAATATAATACATTAGTAATATATAATAAAATAGAGGATAGAATTTGATATGTATTACAATTATTTAGCGTAAAAATATATACGGAAATAGTCATAGAAAATTATTAAATAAAATTAATGAAAATTAGGAAACAAAAATGAAAGTTCTTCCTTTTATATTATTTATTTATATATTTTATATATTTATTTATATTTATATTGTATATTATGTAGCGTTATTTGCTAATAAATATTCTTTATTTATTTATTATTATTTATTAAGCCACCGTTAAACCGCGCCTTAATTTTTTTATGAATAAGACTGATGGTGTTTTTCACATTTAAGGTATCTAATGCCAGCGCAAATTTTCCCAATTTTCTGTTTTATTGCACACTTTTAATTCATTTCATTTTGCTTCTTTATTTTTGTTATGTCTCATAGCTAAAGTATTCTTCTCAAATTTGTTTGGCTGTTATTTGTTCGCAATTGAACAGTATAGCTGATTCCACACATAAGCATTTATTGCAGTTAGCAGCGAAAATTTACGCACGACTTTGGACCAAGCTTCTAATTTCGCGTTAATTACTAATCTCGCATTAAGTACTAATTTGGCCGTTGGGAACAATTTTGTGTATTTCCATATACCAAACTCTCACGTTAATTACTAATTGCAGCGCTAATTACTGATTGAGTGGTTCTGAATGTAGCTTTATTTTTGAATAAAATAAATAATTGAAATTGCTACTTTTATACAAACTATGTAATATACAAATATTGTACCTATATTTTATTTTCTTACTGTTTCTATGTCGAATTTTATACAAACTACGTAATTTACAAAATGTTGTACCTATATTTTATTTTCTTACAGTTTCTATGTCGAAAATGGTTGCTGTAAAATCTTGAAGATTCGCATACATTTTATGATGATTGCGGCTTAACTTATGCTCACATAATCCCTACAAATGGGTCTTAGGCGATATCAGCAAATTTTATATGGCTTTTTGTTACATAAAGTTCCCATGCAGAGCGTCTGAATTATTCGCAAATAAAGATAAACGCAAGGGTTTGCTCTTGCCAATATTTATTTTATTCCCTACGGCATGATTAAATATGCCATGCAGATACAAAACAGATGTATTGATCGCATACACCCCCAATTTTCGTTGTGCATTATAATTTATAAAACAATTAATCACTGCAACAAATTATTTACAAAAAACTGATTATACCATTGCCTCAGAATGCATTATCATGAAACAAATAGGGTTTGTAAGGTTAAAATACTGTTTGAACGTAGTATATTTTCTACTTAACTTGGGCAGAAAACTTTTAGGCAGTGGCGTTTGGAATTAGATTGAAATGGCTGTAAAATCATTTACGGAGACATTGAATCGGCAAAATTGTTAGATACTTTGCGAATATCCGTAAGAACCTTGTCACTTAAACATTTATACAATTTAAGCAATGCGAGATTATTCAAATTTCGTGCTATACGCTTATGGTAACTTTTTTTATATGTAACTTTTTTAATTTAAAGTTATATTGCTTTCCATGATTTGGAAACCAAACAGCAACAACGGAAACAGATATCCAGAAATTTTATGCAACGAGTAAACTCATTGCCGCTTTCGCTCTAAATTGTATTTAAAAGTGAAAAATTACGTTCTATTATTTCATGATTTTTCCTTATTATACATGGCGTACTTCACTCGCTTCCTTGTAATTCAATTCTGCTTTCTGCATAAAAGGGCTTTATGCAAATTTTGCTAACAGTTAGAGGTGGCAATTAGAACGCAATTTATAAGTTGCGTATTTTTAAATACGTGCTAGGAATAAATATTTGCAATTGTACCTCGACGTTACAAAATTATATAAAGTCTGATTTATTTATTCTTTCTCCTATCTTTTGTTAATTCCTTTATTTCTCCTTTGGTAAAGTCTGATTGAGAATCTCAAGAGAGTATGAAGTCTGAAAAATATTTTTGGGCAGCAAAAATAAAAAAGTCAATGGTTGATTAATTTATGGCATATATGGCTTTTACCATAGAATAGTGAGGCCATAGAGTGGAAGATTTCATTTGTTGAAACAAATTTGAGAAATATGCCAATAAAACTAGTTTTCTGCAAACATCTTTTTATGTGTTAGGAATTGAGATAGGGCTGTAATTTGGAAAAATGTTTGTCTTTTAATTCCGCATGGAATTACATAAAAATATACTGGGGTTCCAATTTAAAATAAGAAAAATAAAGTGCTTTAAAGTTTGAAAAGTTTGACACTAAATATTGGACACTCTGTATAATGCATATCAATACAACTTGGTTAACGCAACTGTCAGATCTTATTTAATGAGTACCTTTTATTAACGAGGTACTATTTTTATCCTTTATTAATTTTCTCAACCAATGGTGCGAAACTATTTTTTCAGTTTTTATTTTTTTGTGCTAATATCACTAAACCGATTTCAGTAAAGTTTTATGGGTATGTAGGCATCCATAAAGGGCACCCAAATAAGCAACAAAAAATACACCATGCAATCTAAAAATATACATCATGATGATGTTACACTTTTATGTGACACCCTGTATAATTAAAAATATTTTTCTGAAATACACTCCAGAGTACTTGCATTCTGTTAATAATGTTTACATTGCAATTTGTACAAAATTTGTACAGTCCCTTCAGGATCAGGATGTATTGACGTTTTTGTTTTGTGTTTTTGAGCCATTTTTTATAAATATCAAAGAGATTTTAGAAAATTTTGCATTTACATTTTCGTTTTGTGTTTTTGACAGGGTTGGAATAAAACATGATTTAAAAAAATCAAAAATCGAAATATTAAAATAAAAATCATTTTTTGCCAGTTTTGATGTGATTTATATCAATTGATTTACATCACAATTTAAATCATATGATTTTTTTAATAAATTCTTGAATATGAACAAAAATTGATGATTAAAACAAATTTCTGTGTATCTGTATCACGTGATGGAAAAAATGGCAGAAATGAAAAATATGTTACTTTCTTACAATTGTCTACTTTAAGCATGCTAACTCTATAGTTACATTATATTTTTAATTGTTTACCTATTAGAATGCAAAACCAGCGCAAACAAAATTATTATTTATTGGCCTTTTTGCGATATTTTTGTTACATTTGGTCGCATTTTAACCTCATGATTGAAATGTAATGTAGTTTTCACTAAATTTGATGATAAAACAAAAGAAAATGAATAAACCGAAATGATTTAGCGCCACTCGCAACTTGCATCGAAAAAAAAAAACTCGAACGACATAGTTTAGCCCCTTTTTGTGTGTTTCATGTAATTTCAAGCCAACTATTTAGAACAGTTGTTAATAAAGTTTGCCATGATGATTTCCAACCTCCGATAGGAGATGAGACTTCAAGAAGAAGATGTAATTTATCATCAAATTCATTGGAAAAATAAACAAACAATGCAAGAAAAATCAAGTTTTTTTTATTAAAAAAAAGAATTAATTATGAATTACATTGCAAACTAATATTAAAAAAAGTTCTTAAAGTTGTTGTAATTGAATACAAACTGGTAAAAATTTATATTTATTTTGCCAGACTAGTCCCAATTCATTAGAAAAATAAACAAACAATGCAAGCAAATCAAGTTTTTTTTATAAAAAAATGAAATAATTCTGAATTACATTGAGAACTAATATTAAAAAAAGCCTTTAAGGTTGTTGTAATTGAGTACTTACTGGTAAAAAATTATATTTATTTTGAAAGACTAGTTTCGGTTAAATTGTCATCTTCAGAGACACGATGTCTACGAAGAATACAATAATTACGTTAAATATAAAACCTTAAATATAAAACGTGACTAATCTTGTATTTTGTGTTTATTTTTCCATTAAAAATAAACATAAAATTTTAAATTAGAAAAAAAAACAATAAATAAATAAACAAGAATAAATAATAATATTAATAAATAAATTTCATTTAAAATGGAAAACAAAATTAATCCGAATATCCGAATAATCTCGAAATTTGACAATATGTAGAAATTTATTGATATTTTTTTTATAAACGACAAATTTGGTAAATGAAAAAATATGAGTTGGTAATGATCATGTCTTTCATTTTTGATTTTTATGATCTCGAAATTATCTCTCTAAATCGTATGAATTATTGAGATCTCTAGAAATCTCGAATATTATTGCTAAATCTTGGGAATTATTAAAAAATCTCTGGAATTATTGATATTTATTAGGAAATCTGTCAAAATCTCGAAAGTTATTGAGATATTTTGGGAATTATTGAAAATATATCACGTTTTTTATTTTTTTATTTTGTTTTTTTGCGACTTTTTTCCCATTCTTGTGTTACGTCTTCTTCCTCCAAATAATTAATCTTCTTCATCCTAGTCCGTTAATTCATTGAAATATTGTCTCCATCTTTCGATTATCTTGTCTTCATTCCTGATAATTGTTCCATTTTTATCTTTTATGTTCATCATGTTGTGTTCTTCTTTTGTTTTAGTTGCTTCAGTGTTCCGTAGAATAGTTTTAGGTTCTGCCCAAAATTTTCATTCAATCCTTCACCAAATTTCGTGTGTGATTTTTGTTTTGCTTCTTTTATTACTGAAGCTGTTTTGTTTCTCTTTTCTTTGTATTTTTCATAATTTTCTATTGTTTGTTTGTTTGTAGGTACCTTTTCCATCTTTTATCTCCTTTTTGAGTTCCTTTGTCTACCAGTTTGTCTTTCTCATTTCCCTGTTTCTAATTTTTGTTGTTTCGCAGGTCTCCTTTGCCGCTTCTAGTATATTTCTTTTGAATTTTACTTCTATGTCTAGCTTTATTTCGCTCTCACTGAATTTATTTTGTAGTATCTCTTTATATTTTTTGTGTTTATTTTTCTCTTAATCTGTAGACTTTATCTTTTCTTTAACTTTTATCCTCCTCTTGTCTGTTTTTTGTATTTTGTTTATAGAAAATTATACTGAATATTAGATTTAGGGTATTTAGATATTAATAGGATTACTTAGGTAGTCAAATAGGATTTGTATAGCTAGAATTATAATTAATTCAGGGCACAATTAACGTAAAATAATTGTAATGAGTTAGTAATATGTATAAAATTCAATGGAAAATTCAAACTCATCGTACAAAGACGTTCGACATTCATATAGAAGCAGAAAAATACAAAGATCTCGAATATCAGATTCAATGACAATTGAAATTATGGTTTCACCGGTGTATGGATAATTATAATCATAATTATAATTTGTTGATTCGTTGCCGTGGTTACAAACTGGATTCGGGTAGCAACTCGACAATTTACACGCTTATTTGGATCAACGTAGGCGGATTTTAACAAGCGAAAATCACTTGTTTAACCGAGGTTTTAAAAAGGCTGAACGCCGATAAATAATCAGATTCGCTTTAGATCCCGGAGCATCCACGTCGGTCAGCAGAGAAAAAGAAAACAGTTGTACAGAAACAAATATCGCCGAACAATAGGTATTTGCATTCACGCGTTATTCAAAAACAGTTTGATTTACGTTTTGTTTACGCGGACATAATCAATTTCGGGACAGTAGTTATTTGCGTTCGAGCATCTGTAAACACTCGACGTGAACTAGGGAATCATTATCAACGCGGAACAGCTGAAAGGCGTCCAAGAGGATTCAACGAGAACTTCAACCCCAAAGACGATTCAGCGAGAACGTCAACTATAGAAGAGAATCAACCGAGGACAGCAGGATTTTGAATCGAGGGAATTGGTGCCGACTTAATCGAATTTACTGATTCGACATCTGCAACCAGGATTGCCGATCACCACTGCGAGTTGCCGCTATTCACCAGGAATATGAATATGAATGCCAGGTAGAATTTACTAAAATGACTACTCAATTAGGGAGTTAATTGTGCGAATTAGGAATTTAGGGAGTTATTGTTATTAAATATTGATAGTGTTAGTTTGTTAATTAGTGATAGGACTTGCTTTCTATTGTCAAGCGTTCATTTTGTTTCATATTGAATTAGTGTAGTGTTTGTTTTGTTATCAATTATCTAAATGTTTAATATTATAATAAATATTAATTCAAATTAATATTCATTGCCTGCCATCTAATTTATTTTGGTCTCATTTTTTTACCCTGAGAAAAGAAAAAACAAAATAATAAAATTCATAACAATAAAAGTAAGTAACAATTTTATGATTCTCAATTATCAACCCAATAATAAATCTACGCAGTTAATAGACTTTTGCACATTTTAAACACCCTAACGTGGGGTATTGTCTATAACGTAGCATTTGGCACCCTCAACATGGGGAAAATCACAATTACTGTGTTAAAATAATTAAACCCAAACTATAACATGACAAAATAAAAGAATAAATAGAAAGGAACATTTCGTCGACTGATTTGTCCGAATTATAGAAAGGCGCAGCATTTTCGATTGTTTCGAAGGCTTCGCTCGTTTCGAAAATAATGTAAACGCGCCTTTAATTAAACGTGTACCCATCATTCAAACGTCAAGTGCGAGGGAAACTTAATTTAAGGAAACATAAGTCTCGTGCGTTTGGCGAGATACATTTGCGGGTTTCTTTTAATGGTAATTGCTTTATCCTGCCACAAATTTATCTCGTTAAATACATTATTAAAAGCCTCCCCTACTACTCCCTGCACGGACTGTATACATATAATTGTCGTGTGTAGCATACAATTCATACACATTCTGAGAGAGAGTTAACAGAGCAGGGGTCCAATGGATTTTTCCCAGATGAAAATTGCCATGGTAGCCATATGGTGGCCCTTCGTGTAAATTGTAATGGATCTATAAATAAAGTTTGATGAAGGCTACTGTAGGAAAAATGCGATGAAGTCTTTCAGTACAACTCTTTCAGTAATAAAGCAAGGACAAAATAATATCGTACATAAATAATATACAATGTGTCCCACAAGTTCATGGCATAAATTTAGGAGCATGCTAAAACTTAAATTTTTAGCATGCAAAAAAAGGCAAAATAAAATGAAAATGTAATTTTTTTCTAATTGCTTTTCTTTTCCGAATATAGGACCGTTAAGTGTTACTTAACAAATCAGTTATCTTATTAACATTTTTACTAGAGTAGACTTGGAAACCTGATGATTTGCGACGAGTCACCCATTATCAATACACATATTCCCAAATAATTTGGATAAGGATTTTTATTTTGTTGTTGAACACTTTGTCTAATAAAGTATGATTAAATACGAAATTAATAAAGTATCTATACTTATTTTATTGTATAGTACTTATAGAGAATTGTATAATAAAGTATGATTAAATACCAAAAAAATAAAGTATCTATGATTATTTTATTGTATAGTACTTATAGAGAATTGTATAATAAAGTATGATTAAATACGAAATTATTAAAGTATCTATACTTATTTTATTGTATAATATTTATAGAGAATTGTATGAATTTTATTGTATGAATTGTATTGAATTGTATTGTATGTATAATAAAGTATGATTAAATACGAAATTAATAAAGTATCTATACTTGTTTTATTGTATATTACTCACTTATAGAAAATAAATCCAGCGTATACAACTTCTGATATTTTATTGTATAGTACTTATAGAGAATTGTATAATAAAGTATGATTAAATACGAAATTAATAAAGTATCTGTACTTATTTTATTGTTTAGTACTTATATAGAGTTGTATAATAAAGTATGATTAAATACGAAATTAATAAAGTATCTATACTTATTTTATTGTATAGTACTTACTTATAGAAAATAAATTCAGCTTACACAACTTCTAAGACAGAGCAATACTTATAAATTATTGGATGGTTATGAAATATTGTATGTCAATTTAAATGATGCGTGATGCAAAAAAATCGTTTTTAAATCTGTAAAGTAATTTTCATGTACAGCACATTAACGATTCAGTCCTTTGCGCCATTACTTTATTAGTTAATGACACGTATATTGGCGCAATTTAATTTACATCAGTGTATCTGTCATCGGTCCAGCATATGAACTAATTGTATAAAAATTGTATATTGACCTGCAATTCAATTCACACGAATACACATAAACGTAGTTAATAATTATGTATGTTGTAAGATTTGTTGTGTATTCAAATGTGTATGAAAAAACATGAATTTAATTTATATCTATGCCTGCAATAATAATAATAATATTTATTATCTAAAATGCACATTACAGAAAATATGCATCTAATACATATTTGCTGGGAATTATATGCACACAAAATGTACGAAATATGCACATATACAGGGTGTCTCATAAAAAACGCCGCTGGCCATAGCTCCTTTATTTATTGGTTGATTTCATAAAAACAAAAACTAGATTAAACGGCTCCACATGTTCTACAAAGGGATCCTAATTTTTTTTGCAAAATCAACTTTCATTTCAGCGATAGTCAATTTTTTTTTCAAATGGTTACATATATTTTCTTATGTTTTTCTGGTTGAGCTTATTTGTTTTGAATACAAAGATACAAAGGAATAATCGTTACAGAAAAAAAAAATGTTTAAGTAGTTTTAGAAAATTATTGAAAACAATAGAAATACATATTTCGCTAAATTCCTTATTTTAGAAACACTTTTGATAGTCAACTGCAAAATTCACATGAAACATATGTCCCTACTCAATATATGTCGAACATTATCATACAAGCATCTCAAAGTTTCTCAGTTAATTCGTATAAAATTATAGTAGTATCAATCACATTTAAAAAAAATATATTATGAACTTTAACTTTAAGATTTACCTTTCGCAGACTTAGGAGATATAATTATCTTAAAAGGTATTTGTACACATTTCCCAAAATTCACGAAGTAATAAAAGAGTCAGTACTGTGTTTTGGGACATTTCATAGTCTTCTCAACATTATTCAGTCAATTTGCATTTTGCAATCAAATTTTTATGTCTCATACATAAGTATGAGAGTAAGTAAGTATATAGTATTTTCAGAAAATGTATTATCAATTTTAAAAGAGTAGTTTCCCATTAACCTTTCATAAAATAGAATTATGTCAGTAGGAAATTCTTACAAGCAATATTCAACTTATTCGATAGTTGTCCTGAGCAAATATTGCCTCATTTTGAGCAGTTTTCCATTAATTTTCACAACATTTCAGAGGAAATTATTTAATAAATTAGAAATAAGTACATATTTTACTAAATTCATGATGTTATTTTTATGAAATTTTCTGTAATTTTTTATAAACATTTTCTACAAAATTCACATAAAACATATGTTCCTACTCAATACAGGTCGAACATTACCATAGAAGCATCTCAAAAGCTCTACGATTGCATAAAATTGTAGTACATATTATCAAATTTCATGTCTCATACATTTTCAAAAAATGTATTATGAACTTTAAAAGAGTAGTTTCTTATTCACCTTTCACAAACTTAGAGATATAATTATCATAAAAGTTACTTATACATATTACCCTAAATTCACCATGTAATAAAAGAGTCAGTACGGTTTTGGAACATTTCGTAGTCATCTCAATATTTCTCAGTCAATTTGCTCATTTTTTTATGTCTCATACGTTTTTAGAAAATGTTGTATCAATTTTGAAAGAGTAGTTTCCCATTTACGTTTCATAAAATTAGAAAAATCATTGTTTTAAAACGTAATTATACATATTTCACTAATTCATGATGTTATTTTTTTATAAATATCAGAGATCTTAAAAATTACTCGTACATATTTTACTAAACTTACAATATTGTATTAAACTTTTTAAAAATCAGTACGTAATTATACATATTTCACTAATTCATAATGTTATTTTTTTATAAATATCATAGATCTTAAAAATTACACGTACATAGTTTACTAAATTTACAATATTGTATTAAACTTTTTTAAAATCAGTACTTTTTTTAGGACATTTCGTATAGTAATTGCAAAATTTCTCACAAACGTTTCATAAAATTTATACACATTTCTCGCAAACGAACAAAAATTTATCACCCAATTTTCGGAAAGTTCTCAATAAACTTATACTTAATTCCTAACCCAAAATTGTTTGCAAAAATTTCCGCGAAAATCCGAAAAAAGTGATATGTGATTTGGTTTCTTTCAAAATTTGGAAATGTTTTTAAAAATCATCACAATCTGGTGAAATTTACGCAAATATTCCAAATTAGAAAAGTTTTTTTTGCAATATCCCAGTTAACTGCACGGTTATTCTAAATAACCGGTCATTTTGGTTAGACGGTCATATCTTGTATTTCGTTTAAAACTTTATGAATTTGGTTTTTATACCCAAAATTGTTTACAAAAATTTCCGCGCAAATCCGAAATATGTGATATATGAATTTTTTTCCATCAAAATTTGCAAATGTTTTTAAAAATCATCACAATCTGGTGTAATTTTCGCAAATATACCAAATTAGAAAAGTTTTTTTTGCAATATCCCAGTTATCTGAACGGTTATTCTAAATAATCGGTTATTTTGGTTAGACGGTCATATCTTGTATTTCGTTCAAAACTATATGAATTTTGTTTTTATACCCAAAATTTTTTACAACATTTTTCGCGAAAATCCAAAAATGTGATATGCGATTTTGTTTCCTTCAAATTTTGCAAATGTTTTTAAAAACCATCACAATCTGGTGTAATTTTCGCAAATATTACTCAAATTTCCGAAATATTATTCGGTTATTTTGGTTAGACGGTCATATCTTGAATTTCTTTCAAAACTTTATGAATTTTGTTTTTATGCATTCTCCAATAGTATTGTTGACTTTGCTCATTTTGTTTTCAAAGCTTTCAATCAATTCAATAGATTCAAAAAGTTCCACAGCTTATGCTTCAAGTTTTGTAATAGTTTTGCTAAAAAAACTGTAACTAGACTAAAGCTAATTAGATTAAGCATTAATCAGACGTTATTCCTGGCTCAAGAGAGGTTTCTTTAGTATATTTTTGTAATCTCTAAGTGCTCACGCATCATCAGAAAACAATCTTTAGTACATTTTTACAATTTTCCTAAATGCTGCCACATCATCAGAAAAAGAGAGAAGCACGTTTTTTAGTTTGTGGCTATTTGTTTTCTCATTTACTCGGTTTCTCCTTTTGTCCGTTATATCCTCCTTTTTTCTTCCCATGTCCATCTTTACTAGTATCTTTACTTAGTATTATATTGATTTTATCTTCTTTTTATTTTTGCTATTTTCTCATTTATTTCTTTCTTATTATTTTATACCTTGCAGTGAACACTCAACTGCAGTCGAGCTCATTCAGATAGTTTCATACATATAGTAAAGTAAAATGTAATTGGGTTAGAGTTGTCTGTCAAATTATGACAGTAACCAATTACTCCATAGCTGGAGGAGTAGTATGGATTATTATTATTATTATTATTATTATTATTATTATTATTATCAAAGCTTGTCTGATTATCTAAGACACAAGGGCGAGGAGAATTTACACCAAATCATTTGGAAAATATTAGAGTTCGCAAAAGCATGGCCATGACAGGACACCAGTTACACTTGTAATTAATGATACAACGGTTGTTTGTAATGCACTGAGTTGTAAACGTGTTCTATACTTTGTGTTTGACTGTTTTTACCTCTTTTAATGTTTTTGTCTCTCACCCCATATAAATATTGATCCTCCATCACTTTTAGACTCCTCCATTTTAGAACAAGTATTAAATGTGCATTAGTTCCTGTAACATTACTAATAATGTTACAACATTATAATAATTATAATAATAATTAATAATTATTATAATTAATAATATTGACATTTTCTTCGTTTGATTCTTCTTGAGTACTTACTGGTAGGTATTAAGCACTTAAGAAGAATAAAAAGAAGAAAAGATCAATAAAATACTAAGTAGTATATAAAATGGATGAAAGTATAACAAAAATAATTCTTAATAATAATGTAGTACATTACTATATTAATAATAATATAGAAATAATTAGATTGTATGAATGTAAATTGTAAATATATAACTGGTAATTTATGGATAAAACCTTAAACTTAATATAAATTGTATTAAGTAATTTATGGATAAAACCTTAAACTTAATATAAATTGTATTAAGTAATTTATGGATAAAACCTTAAACTTAATATAAATTGTATTAAGTAATTTATGGATAAAACCTTAAACTTAATATAAATTGTATTAAGTAATTTATGGATAAAACCTTAAACTTAATATAAATTGTATTGTGGTTGTATGAATATTACTAATATAGAAATAATAGGCAATTGTAATATTACAAAATTGCATATCTGAAATATCATTTTATCTCCATGAAATAATGTCCTATAATCAGTATTCTGTGGGGTGGCATGGAATATATTTATAGAGTGATACAAATGGGCATTTGTTGGAGAGGAATGTTCAATGTTGGCTGTAGTTTATACACGTCCTCATGACAGTTTAATGAAACTTTCACGTATCAGTCGAGATGCGACTGTATTAAATGTACATTACATGGTCTATATCCGATTAAATTTATATTAAATGGCCATGAAATTGCGAATGAAAATTCCCTTTTCACGCTGTAGTTGAGCATTAATTTTAAATATTGGAACAAAATATGTTTTAAAATAGATATACAGTATCAAATGTGAAATAAAATTATGTTTCTTTTTTCGTACTACCTGGTGAAGTACTAAGTTCATATAATGTTTTAAATGCTTTTATTTATTTGTTTGTAAGACCAGTTTCGGCCGATTATGGCCATCTTCAGAGGCTAATTTCTACAATAAATTAATATTATTATCTATGTTTAAAGTGTCGTTCTCATATTCCTTTAAGTGTTGTATGTTGTTAAATGGTTGTAAAAAGTACTTAACGAAAAACAAATCTAAATTTCAAACCACTCCATAAATTTTTAAATAATCCATACGACATTTAACAAAACAATATTACAAATTAATTTATTTTAAAAAACGTCAGTCAATGTCTTAAATTAATTTATTATTAAATTTTAATAAAACCATTTAATAAAATTCACCACTTAAACGAATATGACAACTAAACCTACTAATTTTTGTTATAATTTCATCCATTTTGGATACCAGTTATTATTATATATTTTTATTTTTCTCCTCCTTCTTTATTTAAGTACCTACTGGTACTTACTTCAGAGTTTTTCCATTTTTCAGTTTGGTTTCTTAACTAACTTAATTAGATGATTTTCATCTATTCTATTTTTTAATATATTATGGCTAAAGCTTATGATTATTATGGATATTTGTTATAATTTTATCTAGATTTGCATAATATTTATGTATTTCATTTTTTAGTGTATTCATTTTAAATTGCTCTATTTTTTTTTATTAATGACGTTGGGAAATTTGTAATTTATGAATGCTGGACTTATTTCTGGCAGATTGTTACGAATTTTATGTTTTGTTCTGTCAGGTTCGTCTTTAATATAAGTTTAAAGAAATATGTTAATAAGTATTTAGTTTGGCTTCTTCTAACTTGATTAGATGATTTTCGTCTATTCTATTTTTTAATATATTATGGCTAATGCTTATGCTTATTATGGATATTTGTTATGATCTTATCTAGATTTGTTTATGTTTATGTATTTCATTTTTTAGTTTATTCATTTTAAATTGCTCTTACATTTTTTTATTAATGAAGTTGGGAAATTTGTAATTTATGAATGGTGGAGTTAGTTTTTCTTTCTTGCAGATTATTACAAACTTTATGTTTAGTTCTGTTTTAAGTTCTTCTTTAATACAAGTTTAAAGAAATACATAAACATTATGCAAATCTAGATAAAATCAAAACAAAAATATAACTTAGACGTAATATATTAAAAAATAGAATCGAAGAATTAAGAAAACGAAAATCGTCTAAACAAGTTAGAAGAAGAAGCCAAACTAAAACATGGAAATACTCTAAAACAAAAAAATTAACCCCTCTGAAGATAGCTAAAAGACAGCCGAAACTAGTCAGGTGAAGAAAACATAATAAATATAATAAAAACAAAAAATATCTTTATATCTAAACATATAAACTACCATTAAGTACTCCAATAAAGAAGAAAACAATAAAACATACCTAATAATATTAATTTACTGTAGAAATTAGCCTTTGAGGATGGCCAGAATCGACCGAAACTAGTCAGGGAAACATATAAATAAATTAGTATAATTTATATAATAAATATAATAAATATTTAATAAACATTTAAGAAACTATAAGAACTTATTACCGTATCAGGAAGTACGAAAAAAGAAACATAATGTAACATAATTTATTAGTAAAGTAGCGTAATCTATATTATAGTTTCGATAGCAAAGAATTTATCAGTTAAGTAACATAATCTGATTTATAATTACGATAGCAAATAAATTATAATAAATTATTAGTAGAGTTAGTAAGTGAGAGACAAAATTTTGAAGATTTCATGAAATTTCTATTAATATTTTAGTGAGAAATTAAACTTTTAAGATTTCATGAATTTTACATTACTATCCTAAAGATTTAGTAGTTGAGAGAAAAGATTTTCAAGATTTCATGAAATTTCCATTAATATCTGAGAGACATAATTTATAAGATTTCGTGAAATTTCCATTAATGTCCTAAAGATTTAGTAGGCGAGAGACCAAATTTTTAAAATTTCATGAAATTTCCATTTATATCTTAGAGAATTAGTAGGTGACAGACAAAATTTTAAATATTTTATGAAATTCCATTTATGTCTTAAAGATTAGTACGTGAAAGACAAAATTTCATGAAATTTTCATTAATAGAATAAAATATGTTTTCATGCCTGCCGTCATACGACTTACACAAGTCAAATCAATAAATTAATTATATATTAAAAATATTTCTACAATACAATACTACAATAAAATGCTTAAAATAACATCGAAGTTTTGTAATATCTTAGTGAAAAATAAAGTTTTAAAGATTTTATGAAATTTCCATTATTATCTTGAAGGTTTAGTAGTTGAGATGCAAGCTTTTGGAGATTTGATGAATTTTCCATTAATATCTGAGAGATTTGGTAAGCAAGAGACAAAATTTTTAAGATTTCATGAAATTTTCATAAATTTCTGAGAGATTTAGTAGACAAGAGACAACATTTTGAAGATTTCATGAAATTGGGAAGATTTATTGAAATTTTCATTAATATTTCAGAGATTTAATAGGTGAGAGACAAAATTTTGAAGATTTCATGATATTTCCATTAATATATTAGTAATTTAGTAGGTGAAAGATAAAATTTTGAAGGTTTCATCAAACCTCCATTCGTAATTTAGTTACTATTTAGTTAATTAATAAGTAACGTAATATGAGCTATAGTTTGGATAGTAACTATGCATAAGTAAGACAATATTTAGAGATTTAATTTTTAACATTAAATTCTTTAAATGATTGAGGATATAATATGCCTAAGAGTATAATTGGATTAATTTGCTTAGTAATTTTTGGTGGTAGAATATTAATACGATTAATATTTCCTACACTTTATATGATTTGTTTACCATTTATTATAAAAATTATAGCTTAAATTGTTATTTTCATTAGCATTTGAATTTTGGTAGAGTTTTCTTTAAACTATTCATTAAAATCAATAGATTCTTTAAAGTTAAATTTTTTTTTCAACATGAAATATACCTATTTTATCTACCTTTCGTATTAATTATTATCCTATTTATTTAAGAAGAATAATTTATAATAATTTAGATCAAGGATGATCGGAATATTTAGGTTATATCCATAAGTTTTTACAACATAAAAATTTATGGATATAATTTGCAATTACGTAAAATGAAAAAAAGAAAATATCTTCAATAAATAAGCTATGCTAATTTTATTTTATGGGAATAGCAGTGTACAGGAGTACTATATGTGATATTGGCGCATGTTTCAATGATTTATTATGCAAATACTGCCATATCGTATGCATCAAAAATACGCTCGAAATATCTGCATTTGCACAGAAATTGCAATATGTTTTATATTGCGCTATGTACATTACCCTACACGATTTATATTCTTATCTAAACAAATTTGAGGATGCATAGTCCATTCAGATTTAAATAAGTTCAAATAAAGAACGAAACTTGAATTTTTGTAAAGATATTTACGATATTTGTATTTGATTATCACATTTCTATAGTGTATGAAGCTTACATAAAATCTTTACTGAAGCATTGTTCTGATATGTACGTTTGACTAAAACGATCAAATATTTGCGAAAGTTAACTGTAATTAATGCTGAATCATTTTATATGAAATTTATTAGCTATTTATGCACCAAGGGCGTTACTATAATGATTACGCCCGGATAACAATAAAATCCAGCTCGAGGGCTTTAGCCCGAGAGATTGATATTATTCGATTGGCGTAATCATTCGCTGACGCCGCATACAAGATTTTATTTTTCACTTTTTCTTAAAAGCAATAGAATTGGCATCTCCTGGGCGTAATTAATTGATAACGCCCTCTTATTACGCCCCGGTTGTTATCCCTGAGCGTAATCATTGGCTGACGCCGCATTAAAAAAATATTTTTCACCTTTTCTTTAAAACAATAGAATTGGCATCTTCAGGGCGTAATTTATTCATTACGCCCTCTTATTACGCCTCGGTTGTTATGGATATGTTTACATGAAAATACACTTCAGGGTGTAATTAATTCATTACGCCCTCTTATTACGCCCCGGTTGTTATGGACATATTTACATGAAAATACACTCCAGGGCGTAATGCATTCAATACGCCCTTTTATTACGCCCCGGTTGCTACGGACATATTTTCAAAAAAATATACCCCAGAGCGCAATTAATTCATTACGCCCTCTTATTACGCCCCGGTTGTTACGGACCTGTTTACATATCTCGTATCCTAGGAGTTATCATTCAAATATAGTAAAGTAAAATATAAAAAATATATAAATTAATAAAAGTTAGAAAGTTAAAAGTATAATTTAGTAAATAAGTTTCAGAAGTTATAATATGTTAATTAATATAATATTTAGTTTCATTCAATTATAGTAAAGGGAAAAATAAATAAGGATAAATTTATAAAATGAAGTTATGAGCAAGTTTCAAAAGTTATAATTAATATGTTAATTAATATATTACTTAGTTATACTCTACAATTATTTGTTTTTTTTTCCAGGATCGCTTTAAGTTCACAATCCTGAATGCAGTGCTGGTTGCTAAAAATGGGGATCTAGCAGCTTTAGTAGATTCGGAAGCCAGAGTCATGCTTTTATACTGTACTCGAGAGGAGGCAGTGAATATACTTACAGCCGCCAGAGATTTCAAACTTACTGGAGAAAACTACGTGTGGGTTGTCACCCAAAGTGTTATAGAGAATCCCCTACAAGCTCCGTACCAATTTCCCATTGGAATGTTAGGTGAGTAATGTATATCTATGCATGATCCTCGAAGCTGTGGCAAATATGCTATTGTATTAATTCATAAAATCTAGAATTATCCTCAAAGCTGTGGCAAATATGTTATTGTATTTAATTGATAAAATCTAGAATCATCCTCAAAGCTGTGGCAAATATGTTATTGTATTTAATTGACAAAATCATGAATCATCCTTGAAGCTGTGCCAAATATGCTATTGTATTTAAGTGATAAAATCTAGAATCATCGTTGAAGCTGTGCCAAATATGTTATTGTTTTTAATTAATAAAATCTAAAATATAAAAGGTTTTTCTGGATAATCCAATTGTGGAAATATGAATATGTTTTAAAAACCCATAACATATTATTAAAGAGAATCGTAAATTTAAAAAAAACCTTTTCTTTGATGCAGTTATTTGTCAGTATCGATGACGTAAAATAAACAATATACATGAAATCAATTTTAACGAAATATGGATTTCTGTTAATTTTGTGATTCTGGGAAACTTCTTTCAATAAATGTTTAGTAGTAAAAACTGTGGGGTTTCTGGGACATTTGATAACCTTACAACTGATCAAATTAATTCCGCGGGATTCGATTTGTGGGGGTATATACCCTCATTTAGCACCCCCTTGCATTGCGCATATTAAAAATCGAATCTCTCGGAATTAATTGCATCGGATTTAATGGTATCAAGTGTCCCAGAAACAGCATAGTTCTTACTACTTGCAAGAAAGAATGAGTTTTAGCAAATTTTCTTGAAATAACGACACGCTCTTTCTATCTTTCTAGAGTTGAAGTTATTTTAAAAAAAAAGTATCTTCATTCTAATGATATTTGTATGTAATTAACTTTTTAATGTAAATAAAATACTTTTCCCAAGCTATATTTTTATCTGGCTTTTTTTGAAGGATTTAATTTTGGAAGTTTTATCAATATCTTATTTAAATATTTATATTTATATTATTATTTTATGTTGTAGTGATGTACACATCATATTATATTAAGGCAGAATGCTTTGGATAGTTGCCATAGTAAAATTATATTGAATGATCAGCATAAATTTATAGTAGTAGTAACAATATTTTATTGGCTATCGACCTGCGGTCTTTCCGCCTATACATTCTAATTATTTGTAAAACAATGTAATTATAATATAAATTTATATTTTCAACATTTTTATATTATACACTAAAACGTAATACATTTATTTAACGTTGTTATATTTAGTACTTACTAGTAGTTATACTATGGGGATTCCAACGCACCCCTAGCAGAGATGTCGATTAATTTAATTCGCGGTTTGATTCGCGTTTAATCGGCGGAATTTGCGGGTAATTACATCATTAAATTAATCGAAATCTCTGCTGGGGGTGCGTTGGAATCCCCATAGTATAACTACTCTTACTGGTAAGTAATATTTATTTTTATTTTATTTTATGATTTATTTATTTCACCTAACTAGTTTCGGCTGTGAACAACCATCATCAGAGGATAAAATCTTAAACTTAATATATTTATACTTTCGATATACAATTCATATACCGTACCCTTTTAATACGACAATGTTTTTTTATAATCTCTTTAGAGATTAGAAAGAAGAATTAGAGATTTTTAGATTATTATTATTAGAAAACCATGGAATTTGTACACCTTAATAAAACTTTCGAGACACAGTTTTCCGGCATATTTTCGAAATATTTTAGAATTTTTATGACTTTTGCGGAACTGTTAACGTACAGGCATTATATAGATTAACAAGACGTGTTCTAGAACTTTCAGAATATTTAATTAAAAGTTCTTTTTTGTTACAAAATTTATAAAAATTTGCCCATCATTTCATCGATATTCATCAGTATAAAGCTCATTTGAGGGAATACATTGTTCAAATTGATCTGTAAATAGAAATTGATAAAATATTCTAATATGAAAACTGAATTTACTATTTGTGTATTTGCTTTTGCATTGTTCTTTTTATTGTTTTTTTGTTGTGTTGTTTGTTGTTGTGTATATATTTACCTTTTGTATATTATGTAGCTTTTTTGGCTAATAAATATTCAATATTATTATTATTACTAACAAAAATATATTGTCTACAATATTCAGCATATTAAAAGTCGGAAATAATTTTTAGGAATTATCTGACATATTTATGGTATTTTCAAATATTACAAAAATTTCATTTGATTACCACAATTTTTTTTAATTTTCCATAGATAAAACTTTCTAGTTAACCTAAAATTCTCATCAAAAATCAGTTAAGACTTCACTTAATTTAACCAATTTATAAAAATTTGCTCATAATTTCATCGATATTCATCAGTATAAAGCTTAGGTGAGGGAACACGTTGTTCAAATTGATCTTTAAATAGAAATTGATAAAATATTCTAATATGAAAACTGTATTTACTATTTGTGTATTTGCTTTTGCATTGTTCTTTTTATTGTTTTGTTGCGTTGTTTGTTGTCGTGTATATATTTACCTTTTGTATATTATGTAGCTTTTTTGCTAATAATTAATAATTCAATATTATTATTATTACTAAAAAAATATACTATACAATATTCAGCATATTAAGAGTCGGAAATAATTTTTAGGAATTATCTGAAATATTTATGGTATTTTCAAATATTACAAAAATTTCAACAATCATGTACGTTTATACACTCCATTGTTTTGAGAATATTTGAGCAGTATTTGGTGCATTTAGGCACTTTGTGTAGTTTTTCCAAATATTAACGTAAATTTTATTACCACAATGTTTTTTTTATGACAAGTTTTAAACAAACTGGCGGAAAAAAAACTATTAAAATTGATCATTGCGTGAAATACAATTGAATTGCAAATTTCGAAAAGGGCTAACCTCCGAAAATTAAAATTAACACAAAAACTGAATTTCTATTGAATAATTTGACTTATTTAAGCAATATTTTGTTATTATTAAATCACTTCACCACAATGAAAACTAAATATGAGCCCTTTTCGATCATAAAATATCGGTCTATATGTATATCTATAGAACTCTATATATCTATAGAACTCTATATATCTATAAAACTCTATATATCTATATAACACTATATATCTATGGAACTCTGCAGAATATTTCTGAAAATTTTGAAAACCATGGAATTTGTAGATTTTAATTAAACTTTTGAAATGCGTTACACATAGTTTTCCGGCATATTTTCTAAATATTTTAGAATTTTTATGACTTTTGCAGAACTGTCAACATAATTTTTGAAACTTTTAGAATCATAAATATTTCAAAGAGTGTATCACAATTTTATGAAAAAAAAATCTTGTGTCTTTTGTTCCATATATTCTGCAGAATTTTGAATACTATTGAATGAATATCCTCACAATGTATTAAAATTGATCATTGCGTGAAATATAATTGAATTGCAAATTTCGAAAAGGGCTTAATTTCCGAAAATTACAATTGAGACAAAAAGAATTTCTGTTGAAGCATTTGACTTATTTGAGCAGTTTGTTTTTGTTAAATTACTTCACCACTATGAAAACCAAATATGAGCCCTTTTCGATCATAAAATATCGGTCTATATGTATATCTATATAACTCTATATATCTATAGAACTCTCCAGAATATTTATGAAAATTTTGAAAACCAAGGAATTTTTATACTTCAATTAATCTTTTGAGAAGTCTTACACACAGTTTTCCGGCATATTTTCAAAATATTTTAGAATTTTTATGACTTTTGCGGAACTGTCAACATAATTTTTGAAACTATTAGAATTATAAATGTTTGAAGACTTCAAATTGTTTATCATAATTTTATTAAAAAAAATTCTTGTGTCTTTTATTCCATATATTCTGCAGAACTTTAAATACTATTGAATGAATATCCTCACCAATGTGCAGGGATTATGAAGATGATAGAAATGGTGGAAAAAAAAACTTAATGTATTAAAATTGATCATTGCGTGAAATACAATTGAATTGCAAATTTCGAAAAGAGCTTAATTTCCGAAAATTACAATTGAGACAAAAACTGAATTTCTGTTGAAGCATTTGACTTATTTGAGCAGTTTGTTTTTGTTAAATTACTTTACCACTATGAAAACCAAATATGAGTCTTTTTCGCTCATAAAATATCGGTCTATATGTGAATATATATATATATATATATATATATATATATATATATATATATATATATATATATACTTGAAAAAAGAGTATAGAGAGATAATCTATTTAATGGCAGTATTACCGTACATAACTACCAGTACAATAGTATTCGAAAAACAAAACACATTTTTGAAAACACATATAAATTTACATTTCAATCGCTAGGCGATCATCTTCATTATAAACATTACTGAAGTAATGTACAGTAAGGTATCTATGTACAGTAGAAACCTTACTGTACATTACTACTGTATCTACAGTAGAAACCTTACTGTACATTACTACTGTAATGTTTCTAATGAACATGATCGCCTAGCGATTGAAATGTACATTTAGATTGAAAACATGTGTTTTGTAAAAAAGGTGTTTTGTTTTTCTTATTTCTACGAACCTTTCACAAGCTCCAAAGTACTACAATAGTATTCATTTACTTGATATCCTATAGGATCATAGGTTCATGAAGATTGTTATTATCGTAATGCAATTTTTTCGTTTCGTGATGTAGTTATTATCTTCGTCCGCTCATACTAAATCAATATTGAGGCAATAAATGTGCCTGCGCTTTTCATTTGTTAATTGTTTACGACTGTCACTGAGAGAGTTAATTTATTAAAGTTTTATACAATCCAGTATTATAATAAATAATTTTTACCATATTATAACAATTATAAATATTAAAAATATTATAAAAATAATAACAATATTAACCCGTGTTTTGTTACCTTGATGAAAATAAATTTACTGTGAAAACATTATCAATACAGTATAATTCTGGATTGATTCCACTATAAATTACATTAGATATTCTCCAATAATCCATAATGCAAAACTTTTTTTTTGCGGTATGTAAATAGAGTTATATACAAGTTATAGAACAACTTTCTTAGATGCATCAATCACTAGATGTGTATACGCCGGGAAAATGCCCACTTAAGATATGAAAGATAGCACCACATGGGCTACTCTCATATAGATAAATCAAATTCGTTTAACATACAAACCCAAGGATGAATAACTTATCTATGCCATTGAACAACTCATACTAAACATAACAATGTTGTGGCTGTTATTATTATGGTGATAATAGGAGTATGGTTGTGACATTTAAATTGTCATAATTTCATTTATAAACTTATCTTACAAATTAATGACAATTCTTAAACTTTAAGGGCTTTTAATCATTATATCATAAAATGGGCGAGAAAATTATTGCTAAACGTATTAATTTATAATCCACCATAAATATATATATTAATAGACTAGATTACTAACACTTGACGGTTCTACTTTGTGATACATTGTGAAAAAACATGCACAGGTAATTTTTTCTAATATCACATTCCTGTAAATTGGAATAGAAGCACAAAAGAATGGAAATTCATAATTGAAAATTTTTCAGATGCGGTTAATTAATAATTGGTAATGGTAGTTATCCTTAGCAGCATACATATATTCTCGATCTTAAGATGAGCACAACCATTAAAGATAATAAATGCTTATAAGGTTGAAGGGTGGATAAAAATGTAAATGTAAGCATATTATGTTGTCTGGTAGTTTTACGTTAAAGGTACTTATTATTTATTCGCCTATTTAAGGCTTTTATCCTAAGGATACAGACAAATTTCTGCTGTAGGTATAATATATCAACACTCCAGTTGGGTAGCGCTGCGGGCCTATTTGGAAAGAACTGCGGTGTACTAAGCCCTAGGTAACAAAGGGACAAAGACCTTACGTGATATAAATCTCTTAATCTGAAAGCCTTCCCGCAGAAATTCCACTCAAGTGCAGAAATTTGGTTTATCTTCCGGCTAATATAAATAATGTTGTAATTAATATTCATGCTACCACACAGACTAAATATTTTTATATATCACAATGTTTTAAAGATAAATTTGGATGATTGACCTTATAAATCGTTGAGATATCTATTAAAGTACGTATATTAAGTTAGTGTGCAGATATTTATCATAATATTAAATACGTCACGTTTTTGTGCACACATTTACCAATATATGCTCATAGAAGAGTAATAGCTCATTTATAGATGAAAATCAAGATAAATTACGCATGTCAGTAAAATATGGACTCACTTAAATTTTTACTCAATCTTCATCATATTTTCGCCCAAAATCACCGCCCCTGCACTTCCCTATAATCACATCATTTTTATCTTATTTTATACAGATCTCCGTTCATTCTCAGAGCGAGAGACAGATGTTTATTTATCAAGTGTTTTCCTACATTGATGTGGAAAAATTGACTTCAATAACATCGTAGTTGCAGCAAAATCCAAATAATGTTTTAAATTATTTTTCCGAATAATAGCTATTTATGGTATAAGTGAATAAAATTGCTTTATTCACTTGTATCATACAAGATTTTTTCCAATTCGTTATCAGAATTGAAGAATTTGCATGAAGTGTCACATCGTCAGGTGACAACGAAAATTTCAAGGATAGTGCCTATTTACGTATTTTTTTACTTTATTCTCGTTATCAAAAGTTATAGCAAATTAAATGAAAATGTAAACATTTTATTTGCCCATTCGATTAAAGTGATGTTTTAAAGATGAGATTCAATATACATAATGAGCATTTTAATAATGCGAATTGGAAAAAATAATATTTGAATATTCGCAGAATATTTAATCGTTTAGTTTACATGTTCTTTTGCATAAATATGATTCTTTATATCAATTTATATATATATAACCGATATACTTATCAAATATTAATATTTTCAGGATTATACATACAGTTCTGGTGCGATTTATGACATTGACTGTAATATGCGTCTCATGTGGCCCGAAATAACTTTCCAAGTTATTTATTTCGTATTGATTGTAAAACGAGAACTTGATAAATATCGACATTTGGTAAACTTTGCAATAAGATTATGAAAAGTTTCCTCCATGTTTTACAATATAAATTGTTAATTATCCCAAACTGCATTAAAACATAAATATTGTTATTCCTACATTTGGTTCCTTCATTGATTGATTCAACCGTGTTTGCAAAACATGTAAAATTAAATAAAAATTATGCATGTACAATACAGGAGATATTTATAATATATATAAATATATATATATATATACATATATATATATATAATGTATAATTTAATCATGTAAATAAATGTTTTCTGAATTTAGTAAGAGCTATTATAAATAGGTCATAATTAATTGATAGTTAATGCATTAGAAGTAGGTAAATTGCATTGCAAAAACAGCTATTTCTGGTATAAGTGAATAAAGTCGAATTTTATTCACAAAAAAACAGTTTAGAGCAAGAGGCGAAGGCGAGTGCGATTATGTTTTCGAGTGGATAAAAATGCTTTATTCATATGTATAATGCATATTTATTATCAGATATCTGTTTGGTATACTTGAAACTAATACTCCTGAAAATTTGATAAAGTTTCAGTATTAAATAAGTGAGAAAATCAAACACTTCACTTTCTGCAATGACAAGTATCGGTTAGCTACTACTGAAAATTCTGAAAATTTAGTTATTGCATATTTATTATCAGATATCTATTTGGTATACTTGAAGCTAATACTCCTGAAAATTTGACAAAGTTTCAGTATTAAATAAGTGAGAAAATCAAACACTTAACTTTCTGCAATGACAAGTATCGGTTAGCTACTACTGAAAATTCTGAAAATTTATTTATTGCATATTAATTTTTATACATCGGTTTGGTATACTTTAAGCTAATACTCCTGAAAATTTGACAAAGTTTCAGTATTAAATAAGTGAGAAAATCAAACACTTAACTTTCTGCAATGACATGCATCGGTTAGCTACTACTGAAATTTCTGAAAATGTATTTATTGCATATTTATTATCAGATATCTGTTTGGTATACCTCACCCTAATACTACTGAAAATTTGACAAAGTTTCAGTAATAAGTAAGTGAGAAAATCAAACACTTAACTTTCTGCAATGACAAGTATCGGTTAGCTACTACTGAAGTTTCTGAAAATTTAGTTATTGCATATTTATTATCAGATATCTGTTTGGTATACTTAAAGCTAATACTCCTGAAAATTTGACAAAGTTTCAGTAATAAGTAAGTGAGAAAATCAAACACTTGACTTTCTGCAATGACATGCATCGGTTAGCTACTACTGAAATTTCTGAAAATTTATTTATTGCATATTTATTATCAGATATCTGTTTGGTATACTTGAAGCTAATACTCCTGAAAATTTGACAAAGTTTCAGTATTAAATAAGTGAGAAAATCAAACACTTAACTTTCTGCAGTGACAAGTATCGGTTAGCTACTACTGAAATTTCTGAAAATTTATTTATTGGATATTTATTATTAGATATCTGTTTGGTATATATGAAGCTAAGACTCCTGAAAATTTGACAAAGTTTCAGTATTAAATAATTGATAAAATCAAACACTTAACTTTCTGCAATGACAAGTATCGGTTAGCTATTACTGAAATTTCTGAAAATTTATAAATTGCATCATTATTATCAGATATCTGTTTGGTATACTTGAAGCTAATACTCCCGAAAATTTGACAAAGTTTCAGTAATAAGTAAGTGAGAAAATCAAACACTTAACTTTCTGCAATGACAAGTATCGGTTAGCTACTACTGAAATTTCTGAAAATTTAGTTATTGCATATTTACTATCAGATATCTGTTTAGTATACCTGAAGCTAATACTCCTGAAAATTTGACAAAGTTTCAGTATTAAATAAGTGAGAAAATCAAACACTTAACTCTCTGCGATGACAAGTATCGGTTAGCTACTACTGAAATTTCTGAAAATTTATAAATTGCATTATTATTATCAGATATCTGTTTGGTATACTTGAAGCTAATACTCCTGAAAATTTGACAAAGTTTCAGTATTAAATAAGTGAGAATATCAAACACTTAACTTTCTGCAATGACAAGTATCGGTTAGCTACTACTGAAATTTCTGAAAATTTATTTATGGCATAATTATTATCAGATATGTGTTTGGTACACTTGAAGCTAATACTCCTGAAAATTTTACAAAGTTTCAGTATTAAATAAGTGAGAAAATCAAACACTTAACTTTCTGCAATGACAAGTATCGGTTAGCTACTACTGAAATTTCTGAAAAATTATTTATTGCATATTTATTATCAGATATCGGTTTGGTATACTTGAAGCTAATACTCCTGAAAATTTGACAAAGTTGCAGTATTAAATAAGTGAGAAAATAAAACACTTAACTTTCTGCAATGACAAGTATCGGTTAGCTACTACTGAAATTTCTGAAAAGTTATAAATTGCATTATTATTATCAGATATCTGTTTGATATACTTGAAGCTAATACTACTGAAAATTTGACAAAGTTTAAGTATTAAATAAGTGAGAAAATCAAATACTTAACTTTCTGCAATGACAAGTATCGGTTAGCTACTACTGAAATTTCTGAAAATTTATTTATTGCATATTTATTATCAGATATCTGTTTGGTATACTTCACCCTAATACTACTGAAAATTTGACAAAGTTTCAGTATTAAATAAGTGAGAAAATCAAACACTTAACTTTCTGCAATGACAAGTATCGGTTAGCTACTACTGAAATTTCTGAAAATTTATTTATTGCAAATTTATTATCAGATATCTCTTTGATATACGTGAAGCTAATACTCCTGAAAATTGAACAAAGTTTCAGTATTAAATAAGTGAGAACATCAAACACTTAACTTTCTGCAATGACAAGTATCGGTTAGCTACTACTGAATTTTCTGAAAATTTATAAATTGCATTATTATTATCAGATATCTGTTTGGTATACTTGAGCTAATACTCCTGAAAATTTGACAAAGTTTTCAATATTAAATAAGTGAGAAAATCAAATATATAACTTTGCACAATGACACGTATCGATTAGCTATTACTGAAATTTCTGAAAATTTATTTATTGCATATTTATTATGAGATATCTGTTTAGTATACCTGAAGCTAATACTCCTCAAAATTTGACAAAGTTTCAGTATTAAATAAGTGAGAAAATCAAACACTTAACTTTTTGCAATGACATGTATCGGTTAGTTACTACTGAAATTTCTGAAAATTTATAAACTGCATTATTATTATCAGATATCTGTTTGGTACACTTAAAGTTAATACTCCTGAAAATTTGACAAAGTTTCAGTAATAAGTAAGTGAGAAAATCAAACACTTAACTTTCTGCAATGACAAGTATCGGTTAGCTACTACTGAAATTTCTGAAAATTTATTTATTGCATAGTTATTATCAGATATCTGTTTGGTATACCTGAAGCTAATACTCCTCAGAATTTGACAAAGTTTCAGTATTAAATAAGTGAGAAAATCAAACACTTAAATTTCTGCAATGACAAGCATCGGTTAGCTACTACTGAAATTTTTGAAAGTTTATTTATTGCATATTTCTTATCAGATATCTGTTTGGTATACTTGAAGCTAATAATCCTGAAAATTTGACATCGTTTCAGTAATAAATAAGTGAGAAAATCAAACACTTAACTTTCTGCAATGACAAGTATCGGTTAGCTACTACTGAAATTTCTGAAAATTTATAAATTGCATTATTATTATCAGATATCTGTTTGGTGTACTTGAAGCTAATACTCCTGAAAATTTGACAAAGTTTCAGTATTAAATAAGTGAGAAAATCAAACACTTAACTTTCTGCAATAACAAGTATCGGTTAGCTACTACTGAAATTTCTGAAAATTTAGTTATTGCATATTTATTATCATATATCTGTTTGGTATACTTGAAGCTAATACTCCTGAAAATTTGACACAGTTTCAGTATTAAATACGTGAGAAAATCAAACACTTAACTTTCTGCAATGACAAGTATCGGTTAGCTACTACTGAAATTTCTGAAAAATTATGTATTGCATATTTATTATCAGATATCTGTTTGGTATACTTGAAGCTAATACTCCTGAAAATTTGACAAAGTTTCAGTATTAAATAAGTGAGAAAATCAAACACTTAACTTTCTGCAATGACAAGTATCGGTTAGCTACTACTGAAATTTCTGAAAATTTATAAATTGCATTATTATTATCAGATATCTGTTTGGTATACTTGAAGCTAATACTCCTGAAAATTTGACAAAGTTTCAGTATTAAATAAGTGAGAAAATCAAACACTTAACTTTCTGCAATGACAAGTATCAGTTAGCTACTACTGAAATTTCTGAAAATTTATTTATTGCATATTTATTATCAGATATCTGTTTGGTATACTTAAAGCTAATACTTTAGAAAATTTGACAATGTTTCAGTATTAAATAAGTGAGAAATTCAAACACTTAACTTTCTGCAATGACAAGTATCGGTTAGCTACTACTGAAATTTCTGAAAAATTATTTATTGCATATTTATTATTAGATATCTGTTTGGTATACTTGAAGCTAATACTCCTGAAAATTTGACAAAGTTTCAGTAATAAGTAAGTGAGAAAATCAAACACTTAACTTTCTGCAATGACAAGTATCGGTTAGCTACTACTGAAATTTCTGAAAAATTGTTTATTGCATATTTATTATCAGATATCTGTTTGGTATACTGGAAGCTAATTCTCCTAAAAATGTGACAAAGTTTCAGTATTAAATAAGTGAGAAAATCAAACACTTAACTGTCTGCAATGACAAGTATCGGTTAGCTACTACTGAAACTTCTGAAAATTTATTTATTGCATATTTGTTATCAGATATCTGTTTGGTATACTTGAAGCTAATACTCCTGAAAATTTGACAAAGTTTCAGTATTAAATAAGTAAGAAAATCAAACACTTAACTTTCTGCAATGACAAGTATCGGTTAGCTACTACTGAAATTTCTGAAAATTTATTTATTGCATATTTATTATCAGATATCTGTTTGGCATACTTGAAGCTAACACTCCTGAAAATTTGACAAAGTTTCAGTATTAAATAAGTGAGAAATATAAGATATTTTATGCACAGATGCACAATATTAAGAGTATTACTGCCACATTCACTAATCGCCAGATGCAGGTACTATATATGCCTGAATAATCTAAGACCAAAAGGAACTCATACGGGTAGCAATTACCATGCCATACAGTTATTAAATAAATTGCCAAAGGGAATCAAAAAAACCCCTATGAAAAGCTTTAAAATACAATCAAATGCTGTGTTTCGACGGAAATTGTACACATATACTCTGTTCCATTTTTATTTTTAACTTAGAAGGCTGTGGTTTCTTTTTATAAAGTTTTACACATCAGCACCAACATAAATGATGTAACAGGGAAAAATATTAAATGTAAGATTTCTAATGTAATAGATTTAATTTGTTATTTTATAGTATACGTTAGGTAGGATTTAGTTTATAGAAAATTATACTGAATATATTAGATTTAGGATATTTAGATATTAATAGGATTACTTAGGTAGTCAAATAGGATTTGTATAGCTAGAATTATAATAAATTCAGGGCACAATTAACGTAAAATAATTGTAATGAGTCAGTAATATGTATAAAATTCAATGGAAAATTCAAACTCATCGTACAAAGACGTTCGACATTCGTATAGAAGCAGAAAAATACAAGGATCTCGAATATCAGATTCAAATCACAATTGGAATTATGGTTTCACCGGTATATGGACAATTATAATCATAATTATAATTTGTTGATTCGTTGTCGTTGTTACGAACTGGATTCGGGTAGCAACTCGACAATTTGCACGCTTATTTGGATCAACGTAGGCGGATTTTAACAAGCGAAAATCACTTGTTTAACCGAGGTTTTAAAAAGGCTGAACGCCGATAAACAATCAGATTCGCTTTAGATCCCGGAGCATCCACGTCGGTCAGCAGAAAAAAAAGAAAACAGTTGCACAGAAACAAATATCGTCGTACAATAGTTATTTACATTCACGCGTTATTCAAAAACAGTTTGATTTACGTTTTGTTTACGCGGATATAATCAATTTCGGGACAGTAATTATTTGCGTTCGAGCATCTGTAAACACTCGACGTGAACTAGGGAATCATTATCAACACGGAACAGCTGAAAGGAGTCCAAGAGGATTCGACGAGAACTTCAACCCCAAAGACGATTCAGCGAGAACGTCAACTATAGAAGAGGATCAACCGAGGACAGCAGGACTTTGAATCGAGGGAATTGGTGCCGACTCAATCGAATTTACTGATTCGACATCTGCAACCAGGATTGCCGATCACCACTGCGAGTTGCCGCTATTCACCAGGAATATGAATATGAATGCCTGGTAGAATTTACTAAAATTACTACTCAATTAGGGAGTAAATTGTGCGAATTAGGAATTTAGGGAATTATTGTTATTAAATATTGATAGTGTTAGTTTGTTAATTAGTGATAGGACTTGCTTTCTATTGTCAAGCGTTCATTTTGTTTCATGTTGAATAAGTGTAGTGTTTGTTTTGTTATCAATTATCTAAATATTTAATATTATAATAAATATTAATGAAAATTAATATTTATTGCCTGCCATCTAATTTATTTTGATCCCACTTTTTTACCCTGAGAAAAGAGAAAAACAAAATAATAAAATTCATAACAACAAAAGTAAGTAACAATTTTTTGATTGTTAATTATCAACCCAATAATAAATCTACGCAGTTAATAAACTTAGTATAACAGCACATTTTAAACACCCGAACGTGGGGCATTGTCTATAACGTAGCATTTGGAATTCTCAACAATTATCTCAATGAAGCGTTGATATAAAAAATATAATTTATTGAATATACAATGCTCAATGATTAGTAATACAGTTAGCCACAGTTAAAAGTAGTTTGGTAAATATTATTTTCGAGTCGATCTAATGGGAATTGCAATAAAATACAATACTAGTGGTGGAATGATCCCTATGGAATAGCCGCGAAATCCTAGAGGAGATAGCTTACAAGTTTCATCACCTTAACTAATGCCTCGACCAGAATCGTAAAAGTTAATTGTAGAACGAGTTTCCGCCATTTCATTTCAGCAAACTCAATTGTTACACCATCTAAAATTAAGTAAATTCTGTGCACGTCACGAACCATATAAAATAACAATATTTTAAATCTCTGTTATTCTTTTCCCGTATATTTAAAATGTGTAAAGTTTAACAACTTCTATACCTACTGATTTTTCAGTAGGTATAGAGGTATAGGTATATAGTAGGTCAGTTGGAAGTTCTGAAAAGCTGTATAAGTTAACTTTAACTTTAACACAAATTAAATTATTATTATTATTATTAAGGTCAGACACTCCCTTCATGGACATACAATACAATAATTACAATAATATATATAATTTTAATATAAAATTCAAATCATGTATTCGTACATTTGTATTAATTACAACTTGTATTTATCATTACTTGTATTAATTACAATAAATATTCCAATACACTGTAAGTACTATACAGGTGGTCTAATGTAAGTAAATTGAACTAGAATTCTTGATTTGGAATTATTTGTAGCCTATAACTGATTAAACTGATTAAAACCTATTACGGATTAAACTGATTAAAACCTATAACGGATTAAACTGATTTAAACCTATTACTGATTAAACTGATCAATTAAAACTTATATCTGATTAAAAAATAAATATAGTACATTGCAATACGAATATAAATTACTAGTTGTCATTATTAGTAATAATGTTCAGGATTTTATTAAAAAGAATATTAATTATTTTATATATTAATTTTATACGTACAATACATTTGGTCAATTGCAGAATCTAACTTGCAAATATGCAACTCCATTTGTTGTAAAACTAAAGTACAGCTGTATTTATTAAATCGCAACCACACCCTGTCCTTTGTTCCTGGCAAGGACGAACTTCGGCGTCAGTGCAGTCTAGTTTTAGTGCTCATGCTCCTGTTTCATGAAAATAGATATCCTGAATTCTAATTAGGTACGAAGTTTCTGATAAAATTTATGCAGAATAGTTGACACTATTTGGTTTGAAATTAAATAAATCGTTGTTAATTGTTTAATTGATTAAGCATACACATCTGTAATCTGTATGCAGTTAAAAATTCAGCATTTTATATACATATTGGCAGACTTGTGTTATGCAAATATTACACTTCTATATATTATTTAAATAATTTATATAAATATTTATATTCTTGCAGAAGAATCAGTACCAGTTTTAAAATAATTGTATTTCTTGTAAAATCAAGCAGTGTATAATAATAATAAAAATAATACTTTATTTATGCTGTAACTTAACAGTTTTACACAAGTGAAAAATAATAATTATATATCGTAAGCTGTATCATAACTGTATCATAACTGGGTTCGTATTTGTCTATGGTAGTGCTACAATTTATTATAATATCTATTAAAATTGTTATTATTTTTAAAACTAAAAATAATAATCACGTAATGTAAATAATAAAATGTTGTAATTTAATGTAAAAATAATAGAGTAATATATAACATGAAATATTAAAATGTAATAGTATGTGCAGGGCTGGGAAAGTTATATTTTTACATAAAAAATATGTAAAAGCATAGTTCTTTATCAATTTTTCGATTATTTTTAAAATATCTAAACATTTCTAATTTGGTACGAAATCTGTACGATTTCAGAGATTTTTTCCTTGTGGATGTCATCTTTAGTTGTATGAACTTATTGACTTATGATTTGTGATGTGCTTGCGGTGTCTTCGATGTTATTTTAAGCATTGTATTGTAGATTTTTTTTAATATGTAATTAATTTATTAATTACAAATTAATTATAAAGTTGTCAGCCTGTTGTCCTATTATTTTATGTACATGGGTGCTGTATAATCGAAAAAACATATAATATTATTTTTATTTTTATTATTATTATTCATTTGACTTGTGTAAGTCGTATGATGAAAGTAATGAAAATATATTGATGGAAATTTTCTTTTGTGTCAATGATGTCTGTCAAAACTTTAAATGTAATGAAATTTCAGAGATTACTGCTAAAAATTTATAAATATATATATATATATATATATATATATATATATATATATATATATATATATATGTGTGTGTGTGTGATATGATATATATATATAGGATCCGAGAGAAAATTTCCATAAATTTCCACGATTTCTCATATTTTTTGAAATTCCTACAGGTTTTCCACTAATCTTGATATCTGGGGATGTTTCATTTATTTCGAGAACTAAAACTACAAATTGGTTGACATTTTTCGATACTTTTCAAAATTTCTCAATAATTTTCGAGATTTCCCAACAAATATCAATAACTCCAGAGATTTTTGACTAATTCCCAAGATTTCTTATTGATTTTCGAGATTTTTACAGATTTCTTATTAATTCTCAACATTTCGAGATCATTAAAATAAAAAAATCCAAATGGTTTCACATGATTGACACGATTATTATTACACGATTATTACACATTGTTTTATTCTACAACTTTTTCGATAATTCTTAAAATATCTAAACATTTCCCAGAGATTTTCCCAAAATTTCGACGATTTCTCAATATTTTTCGAGATTTCTACAGGTTTTCCAATATTCTTGATCTCTGGAGATTTTTTGTAATAATTTCGAGAACTGAAACTACAAATTGGTTGACATTTTTCGATACTTTCCAAAATTTCTCAATAATTTTCGAGATTTCCCAACAAATATCAATAATTCCAGAGATTTTAACTATAATTTTCAAGATTTCCCAACAAATATCAATAATTCCAGAAATTATTGACTAATGCCCAAGATTTCGTATTGATATTTGAGATTTTCATAGATTTCTTATTAATTCTGAACATTTTGAGATCATTAAAATAAAAAAATCCAAATGGTTTCACATCATTGACACGATTATTACACATATTGTTTTATTCTACAACTTTTTCGATAATTCTTAAAATATCTAAACATTTCCGAGGGATTTTCCCAAAATTTCCACGATTTCTCAATATTTTTCGAGATGTGTATAGATTTCGTAATACTTATTATATATTCTATTCTATTATCACGATTTCTCGAGATTTTTCATTAATTTCGAGATTCAATTTTGAAATTGAAATTGACTGAAAAAGATTGAAATGTTTTTAAGATATTTTTATTAGGTACTTACTAGTAAAATTGTTTTTATTTTAATTTATTATTAAACAAATATATTATTAAATAAATATTACAAATATTAATAATTCCAGAGTTTTCCAGAGATAATTCCAGAGTAGACAATTTTCAGTACTTCCCAATATTTCTCAGTAATTTTCAAGGTTTTTTGCTCAACAAATATTAACAATTTCACAGTTTTTTTTAATAATTCCTAAGATTTCTTAATAATTTTCGATATTTTTACAGATTTCTCATTAATTCTTAGGATTTCGAGATCATTAAAATGTAAAAATCCATTATGGTTCACACGATTGATACGATTATTACATACATTTTTTTTCCACAAATTGTTCGATAATTCTTAAACTATCTGAACATATTCGAGAGATTTTCCAATAATAGATTTCATAATAATTATCATGATTCCTGAAGATTATTCAATAATTTCGAGATCAAAAACTGCAAATTCGTTGACATTTTTCAATACTTTCCAAGTTTTCTCAATATTTTTTTTAGATTTCCACAGATTTCCTCATCAGTATCAATAATTCCATATTTTTTTTGATAATGAGATTCCAGACATTTTTTAATAATTCCCAAGATTTTTTTATGGTTTACGAGATTTTTACAGTTATCTCATTAATTCTCAAGATTTCGGGATCATTAAAATAAAATAAAAATCAAAATTGGTACAAATTTTTCGGTAATTCTTAAAATATCTAAACATTTCCGAGAGATTTGTCAATAATTTGCATGATTCTCAATATATTTCGAGTTGTGTATAGATTTAATAATAATTATCATGATTTCTCAGGATTATTCAATCATTTCGAGATCAAAAACTGCAAATTTGTTGACATTTTTTTAATAATTCCCAAGATTTCTCACTTTTTTTGAGATTTCCACAGATTTCTCAACAAATATCAATAATTCTAGAGATTTTTGAATAATTCCCTGGATGTGTTAATGATTTTCGAGATTTTTACAGATTTCTCATTGATTCCGAAGATTTCGAGGTCATAAAAAATAAAAAAATCCAAATTGTTTCACACGATTGACACCACTATTACATACATTGTTTTATTCTACAATTTTTTCGAAAATTCTGAAACTATCTAAACATATTCGAGAGATTTCCCAAAAATATCCACAACTTCTCAATATCTTTCGAGATGTATATAAATTTCCCAATAACTATCATGATTTCTGCATATTTTTCAATAATTTTGAGATCAAAAGCTGCAAATAGGTTGACATTTTTTAATACTTCCCAAGGTTTCTCAATAATTATCGAGGTTTTTTGCCGATTTCTCAACAAATATGAATAATTCCAGAGTTTTTTTAATAAGTCCTATTTTTTTTATTGATTTCTGAGATTTTTACGGATTTTTAATTGATTCTCAAGATTTTGAGATCATTAAATTCAAACAATTCAAATTGGTTCACACGATTGACAAGATTATTACATTTTTGTTTTCATTCTACATATTTTTCAATAATTCTTAAAATATCTAAACTTTTCAAAAAGATTATCTTAAAATTTCCTAACCAGTATCAATAATTCCATTTTTTTAAATAATTCCCAAGACTTTTTAATGGTTTACGAGATTTTTACAGATTTCTTATTAATTCGCAAGATTTCGATATCATTAAAATAAAAAAAAATAAAAAATAGGTCACACGATTGACTCGATTATTACATAATTGTTTTTATTCTACAAATGTTTCGGTAATTCTTAAAATATTTAAACATTTCTGACAGATGCTTCAATAATTTGCACGATTATTAATATAGTTCGAGTTGTGTATAGATTTTATAATAATTATCATGATTTCTGGAGATATTTATTGAATTATTTTTTTATTTTAATGATCTCGAAATGTTGAGAAGTAATAAGAAATCTGGAAAAATCTCAAAAATCAATAATAAATCTTGGGAATTAGTCAAAAATCTCTGGAATTATTGATATTTGTTGGGAAATCTCGAAAATTATTTAGAAATTATTTCGAGAAGTAAAACTGCAACTTGGTTGAAATTTTTTATAATATCCAAGATTTCTCAAATTTTTTTTTAGATTTTCACAGATTTCCCAATAAATATCAATAATTCCAGAGATTTTTGAATAATTCCTAAGATTTTTTAATGATTTTCGAGAATTTTACTCAATTTCTCATTAATTATAAAAATTTCGAGATCATTAAAATAAAAAAATCCAAATTGGTTCACGCAATTGACATGATTATTACATACATTTTTTTGTTCCACAAATATTTCGATAATTCTTAAAATATCTGAACATTTCAGAGATATTTTCCAAAACTTTCTACGATATTTCAATATTTTTCCGATATTTCTACAGATTTCCCAATACATCATGATGAATAGATGAATATCATGATGAATGAATAGATCATGATTTCTGCAGATTTAAAAAAAATTGAGATGAAAAACTGCAAATTGGTTGTTATTAATAATAATAATAATTCTTTATTGTTATTTGAAACATAGAGTTTTACACAAGTCAGATATTTTGCAATTCTTCACAAGATTTCTCAATAATATTCAAGATTTTCACAGATTTCCCAATAAATATCAATAATTCTAGAGATTTGATTGACACGATTATTACACAATTGATTTTCGAATAATTCTCAAGATTTCTTGATGATTTTCGACATTGTTACGGATTTCTCGTTCATTCTCAAGATTTCGAAATTATTAAAATAAAAATAAATCAAATTGGTTCATATTTTTCGACATTGTATTCTTGTATTGTAGTATTGTATTGAAGAAATATTTTTAATATGTAATTAATTTTTTTATTCGACTTGTGTAAGTTGTATGACGACACACATGAAAAATATATATTCTATTCTATTGGTACAGATTCGCCAATAATTATCATGATTTCTGGAGATTTTTCAATAATTTCGAGGTCAATAGCTGCAAATAGGTTGACATTTTTCAATACTTTTTCACAAGATTTCCCAATAATTTTTGAGGTTTTTTGCCGATTTCTCAACCAATATTAATAATTCCAGAGTTTTTTTGAATAATTCCCAAGTTTTCTTAATGTTTTTGCAGATTTTTACAGATTTCTTATTAATTCTCAAGTTTTCGAGATCATTGAATTAAAAAAATCCAAAATGGTTCAGACAATTGACATTATTATTATATATATTTATTTTATTCTACAAATTTTTCGATTATTCTTAAAATATATAAACATTTCCGAGAGATTTTAAAAAAAAACCACGATTTCTCAATATTTTTCGAGATGTGTATAGATTTCATAATAATTGTCATGTTTTCTGAGATTATTCAATAATTTCGAAATTAGAAACTAGAAATAGGTTGACATTTTTCTATAATTCCCAAGATTTCTCAATAATTTTTGGGATTTCGTTATATTTCACAACAAGTATCAGTAATTCCAAAGATATATAATATTTCCCAAGTTTCCTTAATGTGTTTGCAGATCTTTACAGATTTCTGATTAATTCTTAAGTTTTCGAGATCATTGAATTAAAAAAATCCAAAATGGTTCAGACAATTGACATTATTATTATATATATTTATTTTATTCTACAAATTTTTCGTTTATTCTTAAAATATATAAATATTTCCGAGAGATTTTCCAAATATTTCCACGATTTCCCAATATTTATCGAGATGTGTATAGATTTCATAATAATTGTCATGTTTTCTGAGATTATTCAATAATTGTGATGTTTTCTGAGATTATTCAATAATTTTGAGAGTAGAAACTGCAAATTGGTTGACATATTTCTATAATTCCCAAGATTTCCCAATAATTTTCGAGATTTCGAGAGAATTCCCAACAAATATCAGTAATTCCAGAGATATATGAATAATTCCAAAAACTTCTTAATGATTTTCAAGATTTTAATAGATATTTCATCAATTCTCAAGATTTAAAGATCATTAAAATAAAAAAATCCAAATTGGTTCACACGATTGATACGATTATTTATCTTTTTTTTTATACTTCCAGCGATTTGATTGACTTGATTACTAGGTAATTAATGGTTGTAGTCATCCTGAGGATAAAATTGTAATTGATAAGTAAAATTAAAAAACTAAAACTGGTACCATTTGAAAATAAATTAAAGCGCAATCTCTGGTTTATCCGGAAGTAATACCAAGTGTATATTTTCATACCGTGAAACAAAACAACAAAAACAACAACAAAACAACGTGTGTAACAAAAAATATGAAAACAGCTTTTACTGGGGCTCATGAGAATTTAACAAATTTCCAAATTTCAATTTTCGGAAATGAAATATTGAGAATTCTGTTTAACTTAATATTGCCATTAGCCGTTTTATGTTTTCATTGTTATGCAAATTATTATGTCTGATCTATTAGCTTTCTTGTACTTTACATAAAATATACCGCCCTCTAGGTTTAAATATATTAAAAAAAATAAAATAAAATATTAAAGTTGGATATTTTAAGAATTTTAAGTTTTAGTTTGAAATTCGGTAGCAATTAAGTGTACAATCTAAGCAGGTACACAAGTTTCGTGTTTTGTAGATGAAATTGTAGAAGTTTAATGAAAGTTAAATATCAGATAATAGAATTGAGCTTTTGTGTGAGCCTTTCGATATTTGGTACGACCAGTAGAATGGATTTGAGGTTACATTACGTTCCAAACCTTAATGGGGCAACGACATAGAAGGAAACTAGACTAACGTTGCTGACACAGAAGAGGATCTAATAAACATTGGTGTATAGCATGAAGAAGGAAAGCACCGGACAGGGACGAATGGAAAGAGGTCCTGGAGCAGGCCAAGGCCCATCAAAGGCTACAGTGCCAAAATCATGATGAATACTTTCCGCAGAGACCTATATGTGTGTGGGACAATGTATCTAGTATCATTATTATCTATGATAACAGCTATATATGTATGTATTTTGTATACAACATACTATTATTTTGCATAAATGCTATCGGTTTTATTACATGAGATAAGGAATAGCAATAATAATAAAACGAGCGATACATTCTGTATAAGCTATTGTTGCTTCAATGTAAAAACTCGGATTCACTTATTAAGAATTTGAAATTATGAAATTACGCAAATATTTGTTGCGTACAGGTCGAAATATAAAACAACTAATTAAACTTAGGGCCACTAACGGTGCAGTATTTGAATATAGACGACCCAAAGCAATATGAAAGGGAAGTTTGGAGGTGGCGAGTCCGTCTTATCACTGAGCCTGGAAATGTAATTAACACAATTTAACCCCGGAAAATGCTTTCGACTAATCTAAACCTAAATTTCCGTTTTGTGTGGTCTCTCCTGGTTGAGCCTTGGGGCGACGCCGTTAAATACTGCCAAACGAATTGTGGGTAATTGAATACGTGATAAAGGATATAAATGAAACAGAAAGTGAGGGAACGTAGCTTTGACATAATATCGATAAGGATTCTGCCGAACACAATTAACCACAAGAATTATTTTGACAATAAACGCTGTTAAATTGAGAATGTTACTGCCAGGGTTAGAAATACTTATACGCTAAAAGTAGGGTATATAAATACTATTTTACTCTCCTGTAATTAAATATCTATCGAAATGTATGTTACCACTTGTATTATGTATCATAATTCACTAATTATATTACTTTTTCGAGGAATTCTAATCAAATTCTATTTCTATAAGAAACATTGGGCAAGGAATAATTATACTGTTTAATTATTTTAATTAGTTCAGCAAGTAGCTATAATTTCTTCCCATAGCAATATATATGGCACAATCTAAATTTGTTACGTTCAAATATAATTTTGAACGATTTGTAGCATATAAACATTTTTATTTGAACACATGCATAACACGTATTATATGCCTGACCGAAATTGCCATGTTTAGAAGAAATAACTAATATGGCAATCTTCGTCAGGCATGTAATTCGTTTTACACGCTTATTAAAATAAAAATATGTATATGCTGCAAATTGTTTGAAATTATATTTGAAGTTCACAAATTTACAATGACACAAGACTATTTTTCAACAAATTCATATATGATCAGTTTTAAGATAATAATTAGTGCTTCGCCGTTGAGTGCAACATCGTGACATATTACGTATTGTCTAATACATCTTTACCCAGGAAAAATAAATAATTTTTATTATCTTTAATAGTACCTAAATTACTGAAATGCTTTCTTTTTGATTTCCTAAAATTAACATTTTGGACTTTTTCCCTTGTTGAATCTGAGTCTTGAATTATTTCAGGAAGATTTAGAGATATAGTCCATGCCAGATAAGATCTCACTTTTCACATAAAACCAAAGACTCTCATCTCTCCTGTCGGACTGGTCAACAGAAATGCAAATGCTAAATGCTATGAACGACGACAGTTTGTTGCCGAAAAAGAGCAAATATGTGGCAAATTTTAAAACAATAAACAATTTATTAATTAATTTTATTTATAAGTAATTGCAGTCCAATTACTTTGTAATTTTTTAACATTCTGAGGTGGATTAGTAAAATAACACACTTTTTTTTTCAAAGATTACTGGCAATGTTGCAAAGATTACTACTATCAAAATCTGTCAAAGCATTAAATGTAACGACATTTCAGAGATTACTGCTAAATATTTTTTAATTATATAAAAAATCCGAGAGATTTTCAAAGGTTACTACTATCAAATTTGAAATAATCCTACTGAATTTTGAAAGATTACTGCCAAAGTTTCAAAAAATACTATCAAATACTCAATTTTTGTATCAAAATTTCATAATAATTTCAATTATTACCGACAGTATTGCAATTATGTCTGTCAAAGCTTTGAATGTATCGAAATTTCAGAGGTTACTGCTAAATATTTTTAAATTATATAACGAATCCGAGAGATTTTCAAAGATAACTACTCTCAAAATTGAAATAATCCTACTGAATTTTGAAAGATTACTGCCAAAGTTTCAAAGAGTACTATGAAATACTTAATTTTTGCATCAAAATTTCATAATAATTTCAATTATTACCGACAATATTGCAATTATGTCTGTCAAAGCTTTAAATGTTACGAAATTTCAGAGATTACTGCTAAATATTTTTTAATTATATAAAAAATCCGAGAGATTTTCAAAGGTTACTACTATCAAATTTGAAATAATCATACTGAATTTTGAAAGATTACTGCCAAAGTTTATTAATACAAATACTTAATTTTTGTATCAAAATTTCTTAATAATTTCAATTATTACCGACAATATTACAATAATGTCGTCAAAGCTTTAAATGTAACGAAATTTCAGAGATTACTGCTAAAAATTTCTAAATTATATAAAGAATCCGAGAGATTTTCCAAGAATTTCCACGATTTCTCATGTTTTTTGAGACTTCTGCAGATTTTCCAATAATTATCTTGTTTTCTGGAGATTTTTTAATAATTTGGAGAACTAAAACTGCAAATTGGTTGACATTTTTCATTACCTTTAAAAATGTCTCAATAATTTTCCAGATTTCCCAACAAATATCAATATTTCCATAGATTTTTGATAAATTCCATAGATTTCTTAATGATTTTCTTATTGATTTTCGAGATTTTTACAGATTGCTCATTAATTCTCAGCATTTCAAAATCATTAAAATTAAAAAAATCCAAATTGTTTCACACGATTGACACGATTATTACACACATTTTTTATTCTACATATTTTTCGATAATTCTTAAAATATCTAAACAATTTCGAGAGATTTCCCCAAAATTTCAACCATTTGACAATATTTTTCGAGATGTGTATGGATTTCATAATAATGATCATGATTTCTTGAGATTTTTCAATAATTTCGAGATCAAAAACTGATTCCCAAGATTTCTTAATGATTTTCGAGATATTTATAGATTTCTCATTAATTCTCAAGTTTTCGAGAGATCATTAAAATCCAAATATCGACGATTAGTACAAACATTTAATTATTCTACAAATTTTTAGATAATTCTTAAAATATATAAACATTTCTGAGAGATTTTCTAAAAATATTCACAATTTCTCAATAATTTTCAAGATGTATATAGATTTCCCAATAACTAACATGATTTCTGCACATTTTGCAATTATTTCAAGATCAAAAGCTGCAAACAGGTTGACATTTTTCAATACTTCCCAAGATGTCTCAAAAATTTTAGAGTTTTTTTTGCAGATTTTCCAACAATTATTAATAATTCCAGGGTTATTTTGAATAATTCCTAAGATTTCTTAATAATTTTTGTGATTTTTACATTAATTTTCAAAGTTTCAAGATCATTAATAAAAAAATCCAAATAGGTTCACACGATTGACACTATTATTGCATAATTTTTTTTGTATTTCACAAATTTTCGATAATTCTTAAAATATCTCCGAGAGATTTAAAAAAAAATACACGATTTCTCAATATATTTCAAGTTTTGTATAGATTTCATAATAATTATCATGATTTCTGCAGATTCTTCAATAATTTCGAGATCAAAAAGTGCAGATTGGTTGACATTTTTTAATAATTCCCAAGATTTCTCAATAATTTTGGATAATGTTACAGATTTCCCAATAAATGTCAATAACTCCAGAGATTTCTTAATGATTTTCAAGATTTATACAGAATTCTCACTAATTCTCAAGATTTTGAGATCATTAAAATAAAAACATAAAATTATATAAGTTGTTACAAATATTGTATTCATTTTTCAAATTGGTTCACACGATTGACACGATTAATATATATATTTTTTTATTATTTCTATTTATGAATTCATTTAATTAATAAGCAATTGCAGTGCAAATAATTTGTCATTTGTTAACATTCTGACGTGAATTAATATTTTTGGAAAAATAGTAACCCACAATTTTCTTCAAAAAATACTGCCTATATTACCAAAGATTACCACTATCAAAACTGAAATAATCCTACTGAATTTTGAGAAATTACTTCAAATTGGTTCACACGATTGACACGATTATTATATATATTTTTTTAATATTTCTATTTATTAATTCAGTTTATTAATAAATAATTACAGTGCAATTAATTTGTCATTTTTTAACATTCTCAAGTCTATTCGTATTTTTGGAAAAATAGTAACACACAATTTTTTTCAAATTTTTGTATCAAAATTTCATAATAATTTCAATTATTACCGACAATATTGCAATGATGTCTGTCAAATGTAACGAAATTTCAGAGATTACTGCTAAATATTTCTAAATTATATAAAGAATCCGAGAGATTTTCCAAAAACTTCTACGATTTCTCATGTTTTTTTAGATTTCTGCAGATTTTCCAATAATTATCTTGATTTTTAGAGATTTTTCAATAATTTTGAGAAATAAAACTGCAAATTGGTTGACATTTTTCATTACCTTCCAAAAATTTTCAATAATTTTCGAGATATTCCTACAAATATCAATAATTCCAGAGATTTTTGAATAATACCATAGATTTTTTAATGATTTTCGAGATTTTTACAGTTTTCGCCAATTCTCAAGTTTTCGAGAACAATAAAATAAAATAAAATCAAATTGGTTCACACAATTGACACGATTATTACATATATTTTCTTATTCTACAAATTTTTCGATTATTCTTAAAATATATAAACATTTCTGAGAGAGTTTCTAAAAATATCCACAATTTCTCAATATTTTTCCAGATGTATATAGATTTCCTAATAACTATTATGATTTCTGCACATTTTGCAATAATTTCGAGATTAAAAGCTGTAAACAGGTTGACATTTTTCAATACTTCTCCAGATGTCTCACTAATTTTAGAGGTTTTTTGCAGAGTTCCCAACAAATATCAATATTTCCAGAGTTTTGGTGTCAAAATTCCAATGATTACTGTTAATATTGCATAGATTACTTTCAAAATTGCAAAAATTCTATAGAATTTTCAAAGATTACTGCCAAAATTTCGAAAAGTAGTGTCAAACTTTCAATGATTGTGTCTAAATTTCATTGATTGCCGTCAATAGTGCAACGATATACTGTCAAAGCTTCAATTCTAGCGAAATTTCAGAGATTATTTCTAAATTGTCATTTTTGGTATAATTACAGGTATAACTGCCAAAATTTAAAAGATTAATGCCAAATTTTGAATTTTTGCTGGCTAAAATCTAATGATACAGTCAATATTGCAAAGATTGAATACTGTCAATGATACTGAATACTTGAATACTGAATAATAATACTGTCAAAATTACAAAAATCCTACTGAAATCTGAAAGATTACTGCAAAATTTCCAAAACGAACTGCCAAATTTTCAATTATTGTGTTCAAATTTCAACTGTTTCTGTCGATAGTGCAACGATATACTATCAAAGCTGAAATTCTACCAACATTTCAGAGATTACTCCTAAATTGTCATTTTTGGTATAATTACAGTTAAGAATGCCAAAATTTAAAAGATTAATGGCAAATTTTTAATTTTGAGTGTCTAAATTACAATAACTACTGTTAATACTGCAAAGATTATTGCCAAAATTGCAAAAATCTTTATGAATTTTGAAAAATTACTGCAAAAATATCAAAAACTAGTTTTCAATGATTGTGTCTAAATTTTAATTATTGCCGTCAATAGTGCAACGATATACTGTCAAAGCTTTAATTCTACCGAAATTACAGGGTTTGCTTCTAAATTTTCATTTTTGGAAAAATTATACTTAGGAATGCCAAAATTTAATAGATTGCTGCAAATTTTTAATTTTTGGTGGCTAAATTCTAAAATTTTCAATTATTTTGTCTAAATTTCATCTGTGTCTGTCAATAGTGCAACAATATAATATCAATGCCTAAATGCTACTGAAATTTCAAAGATTACCTCTAATTTGTCATTGTTTGTATAATTTCAGTTATGACTGCCAAAAATTAATATATTATTCCAAAAATTTTAATTTTTAGTCGCTAAATTATAATGATACTATCAATTCTGCAAAGATTACTGTTAAAATTGCAAATATCGTACTGAATTTTGAGAGATTACTGCAAAATTTTAAAAATGTACTGTCAAATTTTCAATGATGGTGTCTAAATTTAAATTGTTTCTATCAATAGTGCAACGATATACTATCAAAGCTTAAAATCAACCGAATTTTTAAAGATTACTTCTAAATTGTCATTTTTTGGTATAATTACAGTTATGATTGCCAAAATTTAAAAGATTACGGCCTAATTTTTTGTGTCTAAATTTCAATGATTACTGTTAATACTGCAAAGGTTATTGTCAAAATTGCAAAAATCCAAATGAATTTTGAAAAATTACTGCAAAAACATCAAAAACTAGTGTCAAATTTTCAATGATTGTGTCTATATTTCAATTATTGCCATCAATATTGCAACGATATACCGTGAAAGCTTTATTTCTAGTGAAATTTCAGAGTTTATTTATAAATTTTCTTTTTTTGTATAATTACAGTTATGACTACCAAAATCTAAAATATTACCTACAATTTTTGGTGTCTAAATTCTACTTGTTCTACATTTCTCCAAAATGAAAATGATTAGTGTTCTTTCAAATATTCATGGAATTGAAACTCGTACACTAGTGATTCCAGTTTCACAATGAATGCAGTAAGTACCTAATAACTGAAATTATGTCAAACATTATTCAAATACCTACGAAATATATCTGATATCATGAAATTTAAATTGAAACTCAGACAATTTCTGTTATAAATAACTATCGGCATTAAATGATTTTTGAAGTTGCCAATTCAGTCTCTATTGTACTTTTTGATTTTATACTTTTTATATTTTTAAATTTTAAAATGTTGAGTTTGCTGTTTGTGATTTGTATATTTTGTAAATTGTCTAGTTTGTGTTTTGTAACTTTATTTATAGCGGAATTTTACGAGATTGTACCGTCTTAAAGCAGAAAATAAATTATCTAAATTTGAAAATACAGAATTATTGAAATTGTGACAGGAATAATTGGAAATTAGGTATTAATAAATAATACATTGATAGTGCTAATTCATAATTTTACAGTAATATTTGATAGTTTCGTTCTACTGATGGAAATTTCACTAAATATTGAAAATATGACAGCAATATTTGTAATTTTGTCTGTAATGCCTGAAATTTTGATGCTTATTGAATTATGACATTTTTTCATTAATCATTGAAACTTTGTCTGTAATACCCAAAATTTTACTGATTATTGCATTTATGACACATCATCGTTCAACATTTATCACCATGTTCAAGTATTTTTGCCAGTAATAAATTAATTAATTTTATAAAAACTGTTATTGTTTTCTGAAGTTTTAAATCGTAGTCGTTTTATTCAGATATTTGGTTTTGTGAAGGATATATATAACAGAAAAAAATATCCAATTTTGTTCATAGTTGATAGAATCAGCCAACCCTTCTCAGTGTAGTTGCAAATATAATATTCGAGTTCTCGTGAAATATGTATCATTATACTGTTTGCAAAGTCCAATATTTCACTTAAAACCGACAGTTAACTGCATTTCAGAAACGTACATCTTCTACGTTCTTCCCAGAGGGCATTGTAGCACCACGATGTGTATTTGCGTCTGATTCAGGCAGAGAAACGGCACGGCATTTATTCTGCATGCGGCAAAGAACTTCGCACAATACAACAAAGAACGGAAAATATGCTTGGTATGTCGGTCGTTATTCGTGATTAAACGATAGAATTCAGGTTTCTTAGAAAATAAAACGCAGCACATTTGCTAGAGCGACTCCTATTTTGCCTCGCCTCGAAAACCAATACCCAATTTGAGCATTGCATCTGAGGAATTAAGGTAAACAATTAACATAAAATTGCCTCCGGCGGAGAAGAGTAATTGGAGTTATCCGACCAGAGACGTATCTTGCCTGTGAAGGAAAAGCAATTATTGTTTTATCCAGTGCATATACCTACATTGCTTTCTAGCATTGTTTGGTACAAAGGATCAATATTCTAAACGATCAAATGCATAATTACTATGCCTGTTAGTAAAATAAATAGATGTAAATAATAAACAAGTTGCGTAAGTTTCACAAATTTAATGTTGTATTGCAGAAATTGTTTTCCCATCAGTTGCTTCGTATTTTAGTAGAATAGATAAATGTAAAAAATAAACAAGTTGTTTTAGTTACACAAATTTAATGTTATATTGCGCAACTTGTTTTCCCATATATATCCCATCACATCTGACAAATATATAAATATTCCCGAGTATCGGTAAACCTTTAGAGCAGCGATTCCTTAGTTCTTTTTGCATGCCAATAGTCAATAGGTCTTAAATATACTTATATACCAGCGACGGTAAACCTATGACCCGTGGGTCACACACTGACCCACGTAACTATTTCTGGTGACCCACGTGTCCTGGTGACCCTGGTGACCCTGGTAAAGGCGAATTAACCATGTTTGAAATTATAAACACGATTATGACAAATTCTTGGTATTTTCAGTAATGATTTGAGAATGAAAATGCAATATTTTCCATGCCTACAAAACATTTTCAAGAAACGAAATATTTTTCAGATTGTGGAAGATATTTTAACAATTTGTGAATTTGGAAAGTACATTACCATGCATTTTGGACTATTTTTGGAATTAACTATGTTCACTTGGTTAGGACTTGATAATTATAAAATGAAATTGGTGTAATTTCAAAATAGTTTTATGTGGAAAAACAAATTCGATAATATATCTGCAGAATTTCAAAGTCAAATTGAGAATAAGGACGCAATAATAGGACCTGAGAACATTATATTAAGAGAATGGGACTCATTACCTGACGCATTCAGTGAAATAAAGGATTTAGCTAATGTTCTTTTAACAATGTTTGATTCAACATATGCATTATATTTTTGTCGATGGATTTTATAAAATCTGCGAATGAATTAAATTTATGAACTCTAAATGTAAACAGGAACAAATATTTAATGAAATATTATACAGGGTCTTTTTTAAATGTCGAACAGGTCAATTTTTGTTATTTATTCCGTATTTTCTGACCTACTTACAACAGTACAATAATACAATTAGTATTTTTTTACTTGTAATGTCATTAGCATTTTTTTAAATAATTTTTTTAAATTTATTTTTGTATCATGAAATATTAAAATAATTAATTTACTAAATTAATTTTTATTTTATATATATAATCGATCTTTATTGGGCTATCGGCCCCATATGGGGTCTTTCCGCCTATTTTTATTTTATTTTAGCGAAATAACTGACATTTTTCAGACAGTTTTTCAATTTTTTTGATAATTTCACATATTTTGTCTATTATTACTGACGATTTTGAGACATTTCGATTTATTATTGATTATTTTTAAAGTTATGGCGAAATATAAAAAAGGTTAAGCTTAAAATCGCCAAAATTGCAGAATTTGTAACTACTTTGTTTATCAAAAAATGTAAGAAAATAACGATCACATTGCAGATCATCTGTTTTTGTGTGCTACGTAACAAACAACAAAATATCAAATGATTGCAAACCAAATTTGTTTTTTTTTTAATTCTTGTTAGTTTACTGGCAATTTTCGACTATTAAGAATCATTTCTGAAAATTTTTAAAAGCTTTGGCAAAATTAATGCTGATTTTAAGACATTTTGGTACCCAGAATTGCAAATTTTATACATTTTATTAAAATTGTTAGCTTAAAATTGTTAGAAATCATCATTTCAAAATATTTCAATTATAAATATTAGGTAAATTGTAGATCACCTGGTTAGACTTTTTTCCGCAATGTGGCAGTAAATAAAAAAATTAATCTTTGCTAAATAAATTAGATTTTTTTCTATTTTAGTGAAATTGCTGACATTGTTCAGACAGTTTTTGACAAATGTGGTTCTGACAATTATTACTGGCAATTTTGAAACATTTGAACTATTATTACTTATTATTTTGTAATAATGTAATACTTATTACAATCGGAACTAAGATACATTTAATGGCAAAATATAAAAAAGTTAATGTAATAGAATTCGTAACAATTTGTTAACAAAACATGTAAAATTCAAGAATGTAACAAACAACAAAATATCAAATGTTTGCCAAAAATTTGATTTTTGTTAATGTACTGACATTTAATGTAATACTTATTACAATCGGAACTACGATACATTTTATGGCAAAATATAAAAAATTTAATAAAAAGAATTCGTAACAATCTGTTAACAAAACATGTAAGATTCAAGAATGTAACAAACAACAAAATATCAAATGTTTGCCAAAAATTTAAATTTTTGTTAATGTACTGACATTTAATGTAATACTTATTACAATCAGAACTATGATACATTTTATGGCAAAATATAAAAAAGTTAATGTAAAAGAACTCGTAACAATTTGTTAACAAAACATGTAAGATTCAAGAATGTAACAAACAACAAAATATCAAATGTTGGCCAAAATTTGATTTTTGTTAATGTACTGACATTTAATGTAATACTTATTACAATCGGAATTAAGATGCATTTTATGGCAAAATATAAAAAAGTTAATGTAATAGAATTCGTAACAATTTGTTAACAAAACATGTAAGATTCAAGAATGTAACAAACAACAAAATATCAAATGTTTGCCAAGAATTTTATTTTTGTTAATGTACTGACATTTAATGTAATACTTATTACAATCTGAACTAAGATACATATTATGGCAAAATATAAAAAAGTTAATGTAATAGAATTCGTAACAATTTGTTAACAAAACATGTAAGATTCAAGAATGTAACAAACAACAAAATATCAAATCTTTGCCAACCAAATTTGATTTTTGTTAATGTACTGACATTTAATGTAATACTTATTACAATCGGAACTAAGATACATTTTATGGCAAAATATATAAAAGTTAATGTAAAATAATTCGTAACAATTTGTTAACAAAACATGTAAGATTCAAGAATGTAACAAACAACAAAATATCAAATGTTTGCCAACCAAATTCGATTTTTGTTAATGTACTGACATTTTGAAAATGATTACTGGCAATTTTCGACATTTTAACAATCATTTTTCACAATTTACAGACATTTTAGCAATACTACTGCCGATTTTAAGACATTTAACTACCTGGGATTAATATTTTAAAACAATATCTCGAAATTGTTCCCGCAAAATGATTAGAAATCATCATTTTAAAATATTTTATTAAAATTTGTAGCAGTCTTCAGGAATTCTTGCAACATTTAAAATCTATGATATTTTAGCAAAATTTCTGATAATTTGCGGACATTTGACAATTATTACTAAAAATTTTCAGACATATTGGCAAAATATAACAAAAATAGCGTTAAAATTTCCGAAATTGCAAAAAAATTAACTATTTTACTTAACAGAAAAATGTAACATTAAACTTTCAAATTGTAGATCACTTGGTTAGAAAAACAATAAATTTAAGATTGTTTTGTATAATTGGTAATTATGGATAAAAACTTAAACTTAATTAAAAAAATATATATAATAATAATAATAAAGAATATTTATTAGCAAAAAACGCTACATAATATACAAAATTTCAACAAAACAACACAAGAAAAAAATAAAAGTTTGCAAACTACATTTTAATTGTATTATATATTAGACAAATTGCTGATAATATTCTGACATTTTAACAATTATGATGATAATTATCACGACTAACTTTTGTAGTGCTCTTAATTCTCCCTACACTCATATTTTTTCCAAAAATACTTAATCTTTCGTTTGAAAAGTGGAGACATTTTTATTAATTCTTATTGATTTCTGTAGATTTCTCATTTATTATCATTATTTCGAGAGATATTTCAAAAATTTAATAATTTTGAAATCAATAAAATCAGGAAATGTAAATTGGTTGGCACGATTAATACATACACTTTTCATTCTGCAAAATTCTCAATTTTTTTTAGACGTATTGGCAATATATTAAAAAAGATAACATTAAAATTGCCGAAATTGCAAAAATGTAACTATTTTGTTTAACAGAAAAATGTAACATTAAATTATCAAATTGTGAAATTTTAATACATGTTTGCAAACTATATTTTAATTTTATTATATATTAGCCAAATTGTTGATAATTTTCTTACATTCTAACAATTATTGATGATAATTATCACGCGCAACTTTTGTAGTGCTCTTAATTCTCTCTACACTCATATTATTTTTTTTTTGCAAAAATAATTATTCTGATAATTATTACTGGCAATTTCGAAACATTTGAACTGTTATTACTTATTATTTTGTAATAATGTAATACTTATTACAATCGGAACCAAGATACATTTTATGGCAAAATATAAAAAAGTTAATGTAAAAGAATTCGTAACAATTTGTTAACAAAACATGTAAGATTCAAGAATGTAACAAGCAACAAAATATAAAATGTTTGCCAACCAAATTCGATTTTTGTTAATGTACTGACATTTTGAAAATGATTACTGGCAATTTTCGACATTTTAACAATCATTTTTGACGATTTACAGACATTTTAGCAATACTACTGTGGATTTTAAGACATTTAACTACCTGGGATTAATATTTTAAAACAATATCTCAAAATTGTTCCCGCAAAATGATTGAAATCATCATTTTAACATATTTTATTAAAATTTGTAGCAGTCTTCAGGAATTTTTGCAACATTTAAAATCTATGATATTTTAGCAAAATTTCTGATAATTTGCGGACATTTGACAATTATTACTAATAATTTTTGGCAAAATATAAGAAAAATAGTGTTAAAATTTCTGATATTGCAAAAAATGTAACTAATTTGCTTAACAGAAAAATGTAACATTGAACTGTCAAATTGTAGATCACTTGGTTAGAAAAACATTAAATTTAAGATTGTTTTGTATAATTGGTAATTATGGATAAAACCTTAAACTTAATTAAAAAAATATATATAATAATAATAATAAAGAATATTTATTAGCAAAAAAGCTACATAATATACAAAATTTCAACAAAACAACAGAAGAAAAAAAGAACAGTTTGCAAACTACATTTTAATTGTATTATATATTAGACAAATTGCTGATAATATTCTGACATTTTAACAATTATGATGATAATTATTACGCCTAACTTTTGTAGTGCTCTTAATTCTCCGTACACTCATATTTTTTCCAAAAAATACTTAATCTTTCCTTTGAAAAGTGGAGACATTTTCATTAATTCTTATTGATTTCTGTAGATTTCTCATTTATTATCATTATTTCGAGAGATATTTAAAAAACTTAGTAATTTTGAAATCAATAAAATCAGGAAATGTAAATTGGTTGGCACGATTAATACATACACTTTTCATTCTCCAAAATTCTCAATAATTTTTAGACGTATTGGCAATATATTAAAAAAGATAACATTAAAATTGCCGAAATTGCAAAAATGTAACTATTTTGTTTAACCGAAAAATGTAACATTAAATTATCAAATTGTGAAATTTGAATACATGTTGGCAAACTATATTTTAATTTTATTATATATTAGCCAAATTGTTGATAATTTTCTTACATTCTAACAATTATTGATGATAATTATTATGCGCAACTTTTGTAGTGCTCTTAATTCTCTCTACACTCATATTATATTTTTTTTTTGCAAAAATACTTATTCTTTCCTTTGAAAAGTGGCGACATTCTCAATAATTCTTATTGATTTCTGTAGATTTCTCATTTATTATCAATATTTCGAGAGATAGTAAAAATAATCAATTATTTTGAGATCAATAAAATCAGAAAATGCAAATGGTGGGCACTTAATACATACATTTTGTAGTCTCCAAAATTCTCGATAATTCTCAAAATATCTACTTAGTCATTTCTATGTAGAATCAAGAGATTTTCCAAAAATTTCCATTATTTTCCATTTAATTAAATTCCATGTAAATAATATTTAATGATTTGTCAATATTTTTGCATTAATAAGATTTCTAAAAAAATCTCAATCATTCTTAGGTTATTCAATGTTATTCGTGATTTCTACAGATTTCTCAATAATTCTCAAAATTTCTTAATATTTTTTGAGATTTATACAGATTTATACACAATAAATACTATACAGAATATACAGAATATACAGAATATAGAGAATATACGTCACGCATAAATAAAATATTTATAGATTTTTCAATAGTTCCCAAGATTTCTTATTTATTTTTGAGATTTATACAGATTTATACACAATATAGAATATACAAAATATGCAGAATATACAGAAGAAACTATTATAATCGTTTGATTATTATAATGTAAAGATTTCTTAATAATTTTTTAGATTTATACTGATTTATACACAATATAGAATATACAGAAGAAAGTATTATAATTGCATGACTTGTGCAAGTCTGATACGATACGCATAAATAAAAATTTCTATTTTATTTCTCATTAATTCTTATAAATTCTAAGATTTCGAGAGATTTTTCAATAATTCCCAAGATTTCTTAATAATTTTTGAGATTTATACAGATTTATACACAATAAATACTATACAGAATATACAGAATATACAGAATATAGAGAATATACGTCACGCATAAATAAAATATTCTATTCTATTTCTCAATAATTCTCAAGATCAGAAATCAGAAAATCCAAATTGGTTCACACCATTGACATGATAATTAGATTTTTTTTTCATTCTACAAAATTTTCGATGTTTCTGAAAATATCTAAACATTTCAAAATTTTAGCAAGATTCCGAGAGATTTTTTTATAATTTCCACAATTTCTCAATATTTTTGAGGATACCTCCAGGTTACAGGATTATCATGATTTCTGAAGATAATTTCGATATAAAGAAATGCAAATTGGTATTTTCAGTACTAATGTTCGAGATTTCCACAGATTTCCTAATAAATATCAATAATTCCAGAATTTTTTTAATAACGCACAAGATTTCCTAATAATTTTCGAGATTTCCACAGATTTTCTAATAGATATCAATAATTCTAGAGATTTTTTAATAACATCCAAGATTTCCTAATAATGTGATACTAACAAAGTAATGTGTTTTATATATACATAATAATAATAATTTACTTGTCGTATGACATAAATAATAGTTGTATAATAATTTAATTTTGACCTACTAGAAAAAAAGGTTTGTCATCACTGCTTTAGACCTTAGAGAAAGATCTCTTCAGAGTATACTCCATAAATTGGGAAATGAAGAGAAACGAAGAACAAATAAAAACAGAAATAGTACATGTAGGTATGTAATTTCTGATCTACCTAACAAAACCTTGGACAAATCGTATGTCAGAGGTCAGTAGCGGCTCTAATACCAGTCAACCGGGCGTATGCCCGGGGCCCAGGGGGCCTAAGGGGCCCCACACCGGCTCCTTCTCTTAATAAAAGTTTGTTTTTAATTCTGTGTTAACTTTTTTTATTTAGTGGGGGCTCTACTCCATATTTATGCCCTTTTATTTATTTGGGTCTCCAAATCCAAATGACAACCCAGTCACAGGTGTAGTTTAAAATACGAGTAATAATTTCGATAACTTTACTGCTGATGATAATATTAAATTCTATTTGAATGGCAATAGTGGATTTATATTTCCACGTGGATTTATATTTCCATATTTTGTGCATTTACGTTGTAGCGTGGTAATAAATTTTACGGATCCCGTAGGAACCCACCACGTTCGTGCAATGATATTAAAGTGCAATCCATCAACGCAGTCATCGATTGTACTGCAAGTTAATCACATCAAGGTGCGTGCTTGGAATCTCACACTTCTAATAACGTATCTCGAAGTTTCTGGAAGTTTAGCAAGTCTCAGTTGGTTGTATTAGCAATTGAAACTTCTAGAAACACATATTTGTAAATAAGATAGAAAGTTTCCTAAGCTGGAGCTTAGTAAGAATTTCGCGGAAATATTTTACGCAAATATTTAGTTAAATGTAGATGCACATATTTTAGGTGAAGCAATGCAAGATGGTAAAAGTTAATCCTCTCCACAACTTATTTCACGCATCTGCGAAATTAAGTATAAAGAATACAATTAGTGTCAGTTATATTCGTATAGAGCAGTGCTTCTCAAACTCTTTTGATCCATGCCCCACCAATTAGCTACTAAATATCTGATGCCCCATATATAAAATAAACAAAATGTCGGAACTTTTGCACAGCTTGACTAAATTATTAATTGCTTTTCTTCGTCTATATACGCAAAGTAGAATGGTCATAAAATATAAATTCAAGAAAAACGAATTTTTAATAAGAACTATAAAATATTGTTTATAATAACTTCCAGGTTCAAAGTAACAAAAAAAATAAAATATCGCTATAAAATTAAATATTATAATAAATTTGTATATGTAGGTATATATTAGTAAAAGTATAAACCGAAAATTTTTAAGAAAAAAACAAAGGATATAATAATTGTAAGTAAATTTGGTTTAATTAATGTGATCCGTGAGCCTGGTGTCTGCTAAATCAAAATAAATTTTAGATTGTAACAAAACAATTAAAAATTGAACAGCAATCAGTGATATTTTTTACAGAATAACTGAAATGGTAACAACGATTGTTAGAAAAGCTAACAGTTTTCATTGAAATTTTGGCAGTAATTATTAAAATTTTGGCAGTGATCGTTTTCTAAAATCGAAATTTTGATAGTAATGTTACGCGTCAATAATTTCGATTTTCCTGTATCTTCCCGCTTTGCTCCAGTAACGTTTATTTACACAACTCAGCACATTCTTGTGCATCGCCGCTAGTCGAAGGGGCCTCTGTAAGGGACCGGGCGCTTATGTCATTCATTAGTACGTATTTATCCAGCAAGCCGATTAGTTCCTCATAGCAGTAAATAGTGCCTGTAGTTACGTAGAATTAAGTAATGTAAGTACACCTTCGTAGATTGCACGGTAGAATAAGGTAGAAAAAACTAACAAGTAGAGAGACTTAAATGCCATCGTCGTATATGGGATCCTGCACTCTACAATTATGAATCGCACATATGTTGCGGGATGTGTCTAGGAGGAGGTTGGGGACGCCGGTGTTATTGCCAGCTATTTTCGGATAGTAAGACCCCATCTCTTACTCCTGGCCGGGCATAGGTTCCGTCCTCATGGGGTGAGTTTGAGTAGTCCCTGAGGAGCATTCGTTTATGGCAATATTGCCCACCGTGCATATGGGATCCCCAACTCTACATTTATGAATCGCACATTGTGCGGGATGTGTTCAGGGGCATCTTGGGGTCAACGGTATTTTTACCTACTATTCATGGATAGTAGACCCTAATTTTCATAACTCCTGGCCGGGCATATGTTCCGTCCTCAGGGGTGAGTTTGAGTAGTCCCTGGGGAGCATTCGTAATATGCAGTCTGTGTACATGTATATGTATATGTAGATATATGTGTATGTGCATGTATATATTCATCACTTCTTCGGAAGGGTGCTTACTGAGCTTTGGCTCAGGAATATCTTCTCTTCGTTACAGAATCGTGCCGCTCCCGCCAGGCCTTGACACGTCGTAGCCCATCTATGTGCCCCAATTATATTCAAATAATAATAATTAATGTATTTTAATAATAAATATATTCTAAGAGTTCGTTTTGTGTTAAAGGCGTATTAGACTTGCTCTCAATCACGTCCCTTTTCACCACTCAAATTATCGGCCTGACAGTAATAATTAAAAAGTTGGCAGTGATCACATTGTAATACTAAAATATTGATAGTAACCAAAATTTGAAAAGACATTGTTCAAAATTTGATAGTTTTCATTAAAATTGTGGCAATAATCATTAAAAATTTGGCAGTGCTTGTTTTGTAGAATTGAAATTTTGATAGTAGTCAAAACTTGAAAATAAATTGTTGAAAATTTTACAGTAATCATTGGAATATTGATAAAACCAAACTTTCGTAGAAATCATTTAGATTGTAACAAAACAATTAAAAATTGAACAGCAATCAGCGATATTTTTGCAGAATAACTGAAATTGTAACAACAATTGTTAGAAAAGCTAACAGTTTTCATTGAAGTTTTGGCAGTAATCATTAAAATTTTGGCAGTGATCGTTTTCTAGAATCTAAATTTTGGTAGTAATAATAAAAAAAATTGGCAGCGCTCATTTTGTAATACTGAAATATTGATAATAACTAAAATTTAAAAAGAAATTGTTCAAAATTTGGCAGTTTTTATTAAAACTTTGGCAGTAATCATTAAACATTTGGCAAAGATTGTTTTGTAGAATTGAAATTTCGATAGCAATCAATAAAAATTTGGCAGTGATCATTTTGTAATATTGAAATTTTGATAGTAATCAAAATTTGAAAAGAATATGTTGTAAATTTGCCGGCAATCATTTAAATATTGATAAATACAAACTTTTATAGAACAATTGAAATGGAGACCAAAATTCTGACATTTTTGCAAATATAATAGTCTTTTTAACAAAAATAACAGAAAACCCAACAGTATTCTTTGAAATTGTAGCAGTAATCATTAAAATTTTGGCAGTGATCGTTTCCTAAAATTAATATTTTGATAGCAATCATTAAAAATTTGGCAGTGATCGTTTTGTAGAATAGAAATTTTGATAGCAATCAATGAAAATTTAGCACTGATGGTTTTGTAAAATTTAAACTTTGATAGCAATCATTAAAAAATTGGCAGTGATCATTTTGTAATATTGTAATCAAAATTTGAAAAAATATAGTTGAAAATTTGATACTAATCATTGAAATATTGATTATTCCAAACTTTTGCGATAATCATTTACATTATGTCAAAACAGTTAAAGATTGAACAGCAATCATTGAAATTTTTACAGAACAACTGAAATTATGACCAAAATTACTGACATTTTTGCAAAAATAATAGTCTTTTTAACAAAAATAACTGAAAATCAAACAGTTTTCATATAATTTTGGCAGTAATCATTTAAAATTTGGCAGTGAACGTTATGTAAAATTGAAATTTTGATAGCTATCATTAATTTTTTTGCAGTGATCATTATGTAAAAGTGAAATTTTGATAGTAACTTAAATTTGAAAAGAAATTGTTGAAAATTTGATAGTAGTCATTGAAATAATAATAAATCCAAACTTTTATAGTAACCATTTATATGATGACAAAACACTTCAAAATTGAACATCAATCATTGAAATTTTTACAGAATAACTGAAATAGAGCCAAATATACTGACATTTTTGCAGAAATAATAGCCTTTTTAACAAAAATAACTGAAAATCCAACAGTTTTCATTAAAATTTTGGCAGTAATCATTAAAAATGTGGCAGTGTTTGTTTTGTAATATTTTAATTTTTATAGCAATCTTAAAATTTTTGCAGTAATCATTTTGTGAGATTTAAATTTTGTTAGTAATCAAAACTTGAAAATAAATTGTTGAAAATTTTACAGAAATCATTAAAATTTTGATAATTCCAAACTTTTATAGTAATCATTTACATTATAACAGAACAATTAAAAATCGAACAGCAATCATTGAATTTTTTATAGAACAACTAAAATTGTTACAAAAATACGTAAAAGCAATAGTCTTTTAACAAATATAACTGAAAACCCAACAGTTTTCATTGAAATTTTGGCAGTAATCATTAAAAATTTGGCACTGATCGTTGTGTAACATTGAAATTTTCATAGCAATCATTAATAATTTGCCAGTGATCATTTTGTAATATTAAAATTTGGATAGTAATCAAATTTTTGATATCAATCATTAAAAATTTGGCAGTGATCATTTTGTAATATTAAAATTTTGATAGTAACCAAAATTTGAAAAGAAATTGTTGTAAATTTGACAGTAATCATTGAAATATTGATGAAACCAAACTTTCATAATAATCATTTACATTATGGCAAAACAATTAAAAAATGAACATCAACCATTGACATTTTTACAGAACAACTGAAATGGAGACAAAAATACTGACATTTTTCTAAAATAATAGTCTATATAACAAATATAACTGAAAACCTAATAGTTTTCATTGAAATTTTAGCAGTAATAATTACAAATTTAGCAGCGATCGTTTTGTAAAATTAAAATTTTGATAGTAAGCAAAGTTTGAAAAGAAAATGTTGAAAATATGACAGATATCAATATATATTGAAATATTGATAAATTCTAACTTTTATCGTAATCATTTACATTATAACAATACAATTAAAACTTGAACAGCAATCATTGCAATTCTTATGTTCTTGTTGTTCTTATTATTCTTTCAGAACAACTGAAATTGTTATAAATATACTGTTATTTTTGTAAAAATAATACTCTTTTTAACATAAATAACTGAAAACCTACCAGTTTTCATTGAAATTTTGGCAGTAATCATTAAAAAATTAGAAGTGATCGTTTTGTAAAATTGAAATTTTGATAGCAATCATTAAAAATTTAGCAGTGATCGTTTTGTAAAATTGAAATTTTGATACCAGTCATTAAAAATTTAGTTGTGACATTTTGTAAATTTGAAATTTTGATAGTAAGTAAAGTTTGAAAACCGATTGTTGAAAATTTGACAGTAATCATAGAAATATTGATAAATTCTAACTTTTATGGTAATCATTTACATTATTACAAAACAATTTAAAATTCAATAGCAATCTTTCAAATTTTTACAGATCACCTAAAATTGTCCCAAAATACTGATATTTTGCAAAGATTTGAAAAAAAAACAGCAAATCCTGATTTAACTGATTTATTCCGAAATTTCCATTATTCTGTCATAATTTCAATGATAACTACTAACATTCTAAAATGAAACGGAAAAAGTTTGAATGTACTATAAAAATTGCCAAATTATTTCTGCCATATTTTCGATTATTTCTGTGAAAATTACAACGATTATTGTAAAAGTTTTAACGCCATGCCATATTTAATTATTTGTTTCTGTCATAATTTTATTTTCTACTTATGTCAAAATTTCAATTAGTCTGATAAAACTTTATAACTCATTGGACAATTTCCAATTCCTATTCCAATTCCAATGGAATTCCAAATAAGGAATTTCGTCTTGTTATTTGTATACATCCAGACTAGATTATAAGGGTGCCTATACGTGCAAAGTTCTTGACTAAAACATATTGGGATAATAATCGATAGTCACTCAAAAACTATCGATTGCAAACGATAGTCTAAACTATCCAACTTCAAATATCATAAGACCACCTTAAATTCTCATGACCCACCTGAAAAACCTACGCGCCCCACCGGTGGGGCGTGCGCCCCACTTTGAGAACTACTGGTATAGAGTCAGTTGTATTCGTACAAAGTATTATTGTTGAAACGAGAAAAAAAACCGGAATTACGTTAACGAAGATTTTTAAACAAGACCTTGTCTATTACGTTATACTACAAAGCTTTCCTTGGGCATCGTCCCTAAGGCATCTTTCGCAGAAGAATATATGTCAGGTGGTAATACGGTCACGTTTCGCGTGAAATGATTCACGAAAGAGTTTGCACCTAATATATGAACAACGCGAGAAAAGTTAATGTGCACTGACCACAAATAGTACTCACAATGTCCAATATCAACTTCATATTTAGCACAACTGTAATTTTACACTTTTAACTAATCAAAGTACGTTCAGAATTAATTCACATTATGCATGTAATTAAAAATTTCATCAAAGCTACGAGCAAGTTCCGGATTACACGAATGTAGGCTGTACGTGATCAAGGGCGGTTTTAAAGTTTAGATTCGCAAATTAATATTTGATTACAGAGACCACAGAATTTTCCAGCAATTTCAGTTATTTGCTTTTGATGTACTTTTATTTCAGGACATTATAATTTTCTCTCTGTAAAATCATAATCCAAAGTATTTTAATTAACCAATAATCTTATTAATCAATAGCTATTATATATAGGCATATCGTAATCCATATATTAACATATGAATAGAACATGCATAGAATATAACACTACTTTTAATCCCCCCATGAAAATAACTTAGTATGTGTTTTATTCTGCGTTTGTTACAATTATCACTTCAATAAAGTACCAAATATCCCTAAAAGAGCATAATCAAAAAAATAATCAAAAAAATTACACATTTACAAACCCCATCACATATTTATATTACTACAGATTAAAAAAAAATCAAAAAAATTACATATTTACAAACCCCATCACATATTTATATTACTACAGATTAAAAAAAAATATATTTGATGTAAGCTATTACATGTAGGACCGTTTTGATTTGTTTTCCATGTGTAATTTCATTTGACCTGTGTAAGACATAGACATACCAGTGTCAGGTACATCAATAAATTATTATTATTATTATTAGTACTAATAACTATTTTTTAATCATTATTGTTATTATTATTATTATTTTTATTATTATTATTATTATTATTATTATTAGATTGTATCCTGTTCACCATTACCAGAGTAAATATTTATCTAACATGCATGAATAGTTGTAACGTTATATATTTTGCTTACACGCATATTATATATAAAGACTAAACGATTTACTTTCCGTTTTAAGTATATTTAAGTATTTGGTATTAACATTAAATAAATAAATTTTAAAAACATATAGGAAAGGTTTGTTTTGAATTTCCAAATATCAACAATAGCTTACAAAAAGTTATGAAACCATTTATCAAAACTTTCGGCATTATTTTACCCAGGATTGGAATAAATCATTATTTAAAAAACAATTTAAAAGCAATGACTTAAAAAAAACATGATTTATTGATTTTTTTATATTTCTGATTATTTTTTAGCAGTTTAGAAGTGATTTAAATCAATAGATTTTTTGGGCTATATATGGCCTGTATGTACCTTCTCCAAATAAATAAATAAATAAACTCTATAGTTAAATTATATTTTAAAATGTACATCTATTGAATTGTAGCAAACGGTGCAAAAACTTAAACTTAAAACTTGATTAATTAAAAATCAATGTTTTGATTTAAATCAATGATTTATTTAACAAAAAAACAGTTGATTTAAACTACACCAACCCTGGTTTTAACTATTTTACCATTACAAATTTTTGTTATTTTATAAAACTCCAATAAAATGATCCTATTGATAAAATTTTTGGATTTTTTTTGAGTATGTGTGCAATTTTCGATGATTTTAGTCCTGTGACTAACAAAAAAATTGAATATTTGCGGTAAAATTAGTTAAAAATTTATATAAAAACATATTATTTTGAATACAATAATAATTATAAATTTAAATAATTCCGAATGTTAATTGCTACGAAATTAAAATCATATTTTATGAGGAAATGTATTGCTTTTAATAAATTTACTTATTTATTTATTTCAAAGCATTGCAAATTTTTGTTATTTTATAAAACTCCAATAATATGATCCTATTGATAACATTTTTGGATTTTTTTTGAGTATGTGTGCAATTTTCTGTGATTTTAGTCCTGTATCTAATAAAAAAATAGAATATTTATAATATTTAAAAATATTATAAAAACATATTATTTTGAATACAATAATAATTATAAATTTAAATAATTCAGAATGTTAATTACTGGCAAATTATAATCATATTTGATGAGGAAATGTATGGCTTTTAATATGTTTACTTATTTGTTTATTTCAAAGCATTGCAAATTTTTGTTATTTTATAAAACTCCAATAAAATGATCCTATTGATAAAATTTTTGGAATTTTTTTGAGTATGTGTGCAATTTTCGATGATTTTAGTCCTGTGTCTAATAAAAATATAGAATATTTGGGGTAAAATTGGTTAAAAATATTATGAAAACATATTATTTTGAACACAATAATAATTATAAATTTAAATAATTCCAAATTTTAATTGCTAGCAAATCATAATCATATTTTATGAGGAAATGTATTGCTTTTAATAAATTTACTTATTTATTTATTTCAAAGCATTGCAAATTTTTGTTATTTTATAAAACTCCAATAAAATTATCCTATTGATAAAATTTTTGGAATCTTTTTGAGTATGTGTGCAATTTACGATGATTTTAGTCCTGTGTCTAATACAAAAATAGAATATGTGGGGTAAAATTACTTAAAAATATTATAAAAACATTTTTTTTTAATACAATAATTATTATAAATTTAAATAATTCTAAATGTTAATTGCTAGCACATCATAATCATATTTTATGAGGAATGTATGGCTTTTAATATGTTTACTTATTTATTTATTTCAAAGCATTGCACATTTTTGTTATTTTATAAAACTCCAATAAATGATCCTATTGATAAAATGTTTGGAATTTTTTTCAGTATGTGTGCAATTTTCGATGATTTTAGTCCTGTGTCTAATAAAAATATAGAATATTTGGGGTAAAATTGGTTAAAAATATTATGAAAACATATTATTTTGAATACAGTAATAATTATAAATTTAAATAATTCCCAATTTTAATTGCTACCAAATTAAAATCATATTTTATGAGGAAATGTATGACTTTTAATATATTTTTTTATTTATTTATTTCGAAGTATTGCAAATTTGTGTTATTTTATAAAACTCCAATAAAATGATCCTATTGCTAACATATTTGGAACGTTTTTGAGTATGTATGCAATTTTCGATGATTTTAGTTCTGTGTCTAATACAAAAATAGAATATTTGGGGTAAAATTACTTAAAAATATTATAAAAACATATTATTTTGAATACAATAATAATTATAAATTTAAATAATTCCGAATGGTAATTGATAGCAAATCATAATAATATTTTATGAGGAAATGTATGGCCTTTAATATGTTTACTTATTTATTTATTTCAAAGTATTGCAAATTTTTGTTATTTAATAAAACTCCAATAAAATGATCCTATAGATAATTTTTTTTAGATTTTTTTTGAGTATGTGTGCAATTTTCATCGATTTTAGTTCGGTGTCTAATAAAAAAATGAATATTTGAGGCAAACTTAATTAAAAATATTATAAAAACAAATCATATTAAATACAGTAATAATTATACATTTAAATAATTCCGAATGTTAATTGCTAGCAAATCATAAATTCAAGTTAAAATTTTGTATACATAGTGTCCCAAAAATAGTGGACAACCTCAACAGCACGCTACTGAGGGATGTCCACTATGTCACTAGAAAGTAATATTTTTTTTTAAATATGCATTTTTTTAAATTTTCAAAAAATATTAATCATAGACGACTTTATTATCAGTATTTCAAATGTACAGCACATTATTGTCACGATGATTTTTCAATAATTTTCATTTTGAAATATTTAAACATGCTATTAGGAATAGAAATATCCAATAAGATTATTTAAAAAATATATATAATGAAACAACTTAACACACGATTTTCATTTAATTCCTTCTAAGAGCCTTTCTAAACTTGATGCAATGTTATACCTTTGACTAGCAATATTTCGAAAAGTGGGCTATACTTTTGGAGATATTGCTAAGCAAAGGTATAACATTACAACAAGTTTAGAAAGCCTCTTAGAAAGAATTAAATGAAAATCATGTGTTAAGTTGAGGAATTTATCTAGTATTTTTTAAAGGCTCAGTTGGAATACCCGAGTAGCATGCTGCTGAGCTTGTCCACTATTTTTGGGACACTCTGTATAATCTCTATAAATTTAAAATGAAAAGTTAAGTCTGTTTTTCTATAATTTTTTTTAATACAATATAAATAATGAAAGAAAATTTCTAAAACCATGATTGCAAATAATTTGCTGTTTTGTAAAAATCCAATCGAATATCTGAAACATTTGATAACATTTCGAGAATTTATAAAAGTTCGTGTTCAATTTTCAATGATTTTAATACTGCCTAAAAATGTCTATTGCATTTTTAATGGGCAAAATGCCTATTAAAATTTTTCAACATTTTCAAATCAAAATTAAATTTATGTTATTTCGTCAAAAAACTGAATAGAATATCTGAACTTTTTGTTAAATTTCTAGGAATTTCTGTGCACTTTTCGATGATTTTAGTCGTCTGTCTATTAAAAATGTACAATATTTTCAAATGATAGTAAAACTTTTGTTTTTTTTTTAGTATTGTACGGGGTTGGAATTATGATTTAAAAAATAAAATCAAAAATCAACGATTGTTTTTAAATCAAATAAATCATGATCATGATCATTGATCACAAAACCACGATTGCAAATAATTTGCTGTTTTGTAAAAATCCAATCGAATATCTGAAACACTTGATAAAATTTTGAGAATTTTTGAAAGATTATTTTCAATTTTCAATGATTTTAATACTGCGTCTATAAAAAAATTGCAAAATCTTCAAATCAAAATAAAACTTTGGTTATTTCGTAAAAATTGAATAGAATATCTGAACTTTTTGTTAAATTTCCAGGAACTTTTGTATGTTTCTGTGCACTTTTCGATGATTTTAGTCGTTTGTCTATTAAACATTTACAATATTTTCTAATCAAAGTTAAACTTCTGTTATTTCGTAAAAATTAAATAGAATATCTGAACTTTTAGCTTGTCCACTATTTTTGGGGCACCCTGTACAATCTCTATAAATTTATAATGAATACTTAAGTATTCGAAATTTAGAAATTTTCTATAATTTTTTTGAATACAATATAAATAATGAAAGAAAATTTCTAAAACCATGATTGCACATAATTTGCTGTTTTGTGAAAATCCAATCGAATATCTCAAATATTAGATAAAACTGTAAGAATTTTTGAAAGTTTGTATGCAATTTTCAATGATTTTAATACTGTGTCTTTTAAAAAAATTGCAAAATTTTCAAATCAAAATGAATAAATTACACAGAAACTTGCAAATATTCCTAGAAATTTAACAAAAAGTTCAGATATTCTAATCAATTTTTACAAAATAACAGAAGTTTTTATTTCGTAAAAATTGAATAGAATATCGGAACTTTTTGTTACATTTCTAAGAATTTTTGTAAGTTTATGTGCACTTGATGATTTTGGTCGTCTGCCAATTAAAAATTTACAATATTTTCAAATCAAAGTAAAACGTTTGTTTTTCTTTTTTCAGTATTCTACGGGTTTGGAATAAATTTTCAAATCAAAATAAAACTTCTGCTATTTCGTAAAAATTGAATAGAATATCTGAACTTTTTGCTAAATTTCTACGATTTTTTCTAACTTTCTGTGCACTTTTCGATGATTTTAGTCGTTTGTCTATTAAACATTTACAATATTTTCTAATCTAAGTTAAACTTTTGTTATTTTGTAAAAATTGAATAGAATATCTGAACTTTTAGCTTGTCCACTATTTTTGGGACACCCTGAATAATCTCTATAAATTTATAATGAATACTTAAGTATTCTAAATTTAGAAATTTTCTATAATTCTTTTTTAATACAATATAAATAATGACAGAACATTTCTAAATCAAGTATTGCACATAATTTGCTGTTTTGTGAAAATCCAATCGAATATCAAAAATATTTGATAAAACTCTAAGAATTGTTGAAAGTTTGTAGGCAATTTTCAATGATTTTAATACTGTGTCTAAGAAAAAAATGCAAAATTTTCAAATCAAAATGAATAAAATGCACAGAAACTTACACAAATTCCTAGAAATTCTAATCAATATTTACAAAATAATAGAAGTTTTTATTTCTTAAAAATTGAATAGAACATCTGAACTTTTTGTTAAATTTTTAGGATTTTTTGTAAGTTTCTGTGCACCTTTCGATGATTTTAGTCGTCTGTCTATTAAAAATTTATAATATTTTCAAATCAAAGTAAAACTTTTGTTTTTTTTCTCTTAGTATTGAACAGGGTTGCAAAAATCATGATTTATAATAAAACATCTCTTTTTGATAATTTTAGTCGTCTGTCTATTAAAAATTCACAATATTTTTAAATCAAAGTAAAACTTTTTTTTTCTCTTAGTATTGTGCGGGGTTGGAATTAATCATGATTTAAAAAATAAAATCTTAAATCAACGATTTTTTTAAAATCAAATAAATCATGATCATAATCATGAAAATAAATTTCTAAAACCATTATTGCAAATAATTTGCTATTTTGTGAAAATGCAATCGAATATATAAAACATTTGTTAAAACTCGAAGAATTTTTGAAAGTTTGTACGCAATTTTTTAATAATTTTAATACCGTGTCTATTTAAAAAATTGCATAATTTACAAATCAATATAAAAATTTTGTTACTCTGTAAAAATTGAATAGAATAGTTGTACTTTTTGTTAAATTTCTAGAAATTTTTGTAAGTTTCTGTGCACTTTTCGATGATTTTTGTCGTCTGCCTATTAAAAATTTACAATATTTTAAAATAAAAGTAAAACTTTTTTTTTTCTTAGTATTGTATAGAGTTGAAATACATCATGATTTAAAAAAAATCATCACTTTTCGATGATTTTACAATATGTTCAAATCTAAGTAAAACTTTTGTTTTTCTTTCTTAGTATTATACAGGGTTGCAACAAATCATTATTTAAAACCAAAACTCAAAATCAATGATATTTTTAACAAAATCAAAGAAATCATGATTTATTTTATTTATTAGATTTTTATATTTCTGATCAGCTTTTGCCATTTTTGATGTGATTTATATCAATTGATTTACATCACGATTTAAATAATATGATTTTTTTTAAAACAAATTCTTCAATTTAAAGAACAATTGATCATAAACTAAGTTTTAATGTTATTAAGGTGATTTCAAATAAATAATTTTATATAAATCTAACACTATTTTTCTACGTCTGCGAAGTTAGTTAAATTTTGCAGTTATCGGTAATCGGCAAGTAACTTTATTTATAAATTTATTTTTGTACGATTTAAAAGATTTAATCAGTGTTGGAATAAATCATGATGAAAAAATAAATAAAATCAATGATTTTTTTTTAAACAAATAAATCATGATCTATGATATTTATTTTTATATTTATGGTCAGTTTTTGAGAGGGTAGATATGACGGATATCAATTGATTTACATCACGATTTAAATCATATGATTTATTTTTTATAAATTCTTCAATTTGAACAACGATGAACGATTAAAACAAATTTCTGGGTATGTATACCATGTGATGGACCAAAGAATGGAAAAAATAAAAAAAATATCAAAAAAAATGGAAGAATAATTTTACTTACTTACATTTATCTATTTGTTAAAGCATGCTGTGTCTATTGTTACATTATATTTTTAATTGTTCACCTATTGGAATGCACAAACAATGCAAAAACAATGATTAATTAAAAAAACATAACAATTTTGATTTAAATAAATTAATGATTTAAATCAAAATTGATATGTTTTTTTATGATTTGAAGATATGATATAAATCACGATTTAAATCAATTGATTTTTTTGAATAAATCATTGATTTAATTAAAAATTGATATGCTTTTTGTAATTTTAAGATATGATTTATATCATGATTTAAATCAATTGATGTTTTTAAAATAAATCATTGATTGAAATCAAAATTGATATGTTTTTTATGATTTGAAGATATGATTTAAATCATGATTTAAATCAATTATTTTTTTTAAATAAATCATTGATTTAAATCAAAATTGATATGTTTTTTAAATTAGTCATTGTTTTTCACCAACGCTGGTGTTGCATCTATTATTTACCAGTTATTTTTATTTTTAAATAAACTTAAGAAACCAAAACCAGTAAGGCAAAAAAATTAAATTATATTAAAAAACATAGTATTTGTATTTTACAAAATACCAGCAAGTACAATAATATGAAACTTTTATTATTTAGTACAAATTCAATGGATTTTCTGATAAAATTCCTGGAATTTACGAAATCTATATAAATAAATTTTAATTAATAAACCCTGATGCACAAGGTACAAAATCATAAATTTTTCTTCTTCTTTCTTCTTTCACTAGATTTAGTCCTTAATCTATAGTTCTTAATTATTCATTTCAGTTTTTTGTTGGTTTATCTATTTTGTTTTCGTTTGACTTTTCTGCAGTTTTTATTTTTTTTCCCATAAGAACATTTTTGATTTAAATTAATCTTTGATTTAAATTAAAATTGATATAATTTTTATGATTTGAAGCTATGATTTAAATCAATTGATTTTTTAAATAAATCATTGATTTAAATCAAAATTGATGTTTTTTTTAAATTAGTCATTGTTTTTTGCCAACGCTGCTGTTGAATCTATTATTTACCAGTTATTATTAATTTTATTTTTTTATTATTGTACTTACTTGCATGTTTTAAATAAATTTAAGAAGCCAAAACCTGTGAGGCAACAAATTAAATTTATATTAAAAAACATAGTATTTGTTTTTTTTAAATACCAGCAAGTACAATAATATAAAACTTTTATTATTTAGTACAAATTCGATGGATTTTCTGATAAAATTCCTGTAATTTACGAAATCTATATAAATAAATTTTAATTAATAAACTCTGATGCACAAGGTACAAAATCATATTTTTTTCTTTTTATTTCTTCAGTAGCTTTAGTCCTTAATCTATAGTTCTTAATTATTCGTTTACTGTTGGTTTATCTATTTTGTTTTAGTTTCACTTTTCTGCAGTTTTTTTTTTTTTTCATAAGAACAAAACTAGAAAATTGTGATAATTTTGAAAAATGTGTATTATTATTCTTATAGCACTGTTTATTTTCCACTTATTTTTTCGGTCGCATTTACAAATTCCTTTCGTTATTATGAATTTGTATCTACTACATATTAAAACAATCATCTGAACTACACGTACAAATTAATTAAATAAACAATCAGACATAATTAGTTCTTCTAATGTGCAGCCCAGATTCATTGCATCGTGTTAAATTAAATTTATCTCCACGGTTAATCAATCTGCGGTAATTTAATTTAAATTCTATTCGGTTCCCGTTTGAAGTCCGTTTGCCTATAATTAAATGATGCTCTGAAATAGACATAGAGTAATTCTCGATATTCATCACAGTTTTCGTTATTTCAACTGTGTCCGGGAATTTTAATTTAGTTCATACTTAAATGAGTGTCAATTAACTTTAATTGGTGTTTTATGTTTTTCAGTTATATTACTTTGCGAATAAAATTGTAAATACAATTACAACAGCTACATAGAATTACATTGAACAATATAACATTGCCAAGCTGATAATAATTAATTGAATGTAGATGAGCCGTTAATTATAATAATATTAAACCAGAGCAAGTTAGAGGCTCGATTATAGATATTAGAAGCTCGATTTTTGTAACTGATATACGAATTGCACTATTTTTTTTTTGCAAAAATTGTAAATACTATTACAACAGCCACATAGAATTATATTGAATAATATAACATTGCCAAGCTTATAATAATTAATTGAATGTAGATGAGCCGTTAATTATAATAATATTAAACCAGAGCAAGTTAGAGGCTCGATTATAGACATTAGAAGTTCGATTTTTGTAAATGATAGACGAATTGCACTATTTTTTTATGCGAAAATATGATTTTCATATTTTTTTTAAGAAACTGTAATAGTATATACCGCCATTAGGCTGATATGTAGCAAATAACAGGCGCGGGTTGAAGTTTGTAAACCGAGGCGAAGCGGAGCGCAGCCGAGGTTTATATTCAACCAAGCCTGTTATTTGCATATCGGCCGTATGTTGTTCGATACTTTTTGTAATACCTAAATTACAAAAACTGGTCAATTTATCAATATTAAATTTCAAAATTAATAAACTAGTTATCCAGGCGCAATTTGATACCATAGCAACATCAACGGTTCAAATACAAACAAACAAATCAAAGTGAAATTAGAAAAATAATGTCAGATGTGCAAAGTTCTTCGTTTTGTGGTATCCCCGAAGATGTACTAAATGAAGCAAATGCTGCCACAATCGATTTACTTCCACAAAAAAGCAGCAGCAGGTATGAGAAGGAATATGAAGACTTAATTGCTCATAAATTTGCGTTGTCATTTAAATAACGTCCACGGCCGTTATTATAACGGCCAAGGCCTTTACGCCTGTCATATCGATCAAGCTGACGGTGCTGATAAATGTCAATAACACAGAGGTATTACAAAAAATATTGTACAGTATTTATATAAATTCCAATTTACCCTTCGTTTTTTTTTTTATAAAATATTTTATATAATATATTTTTTACAAAAAAAAAATATGTATGCGCATTTCCTAATGTATGCGAATTTTGTTCATTTTTATACAGGGCGATATAAAAATGAACAAAATTATTTTGAATAAACATAGTTACATTAGTTTAAATGTGCGAATGAAATTTTTATTTTTAATTTTGAAAACATTGCATAAAAGTTCATTCGTCAGTTCATTTCATAGAAGAAGATAGCAAAGTATGAACAATTATAACGAATAAATAAATAATTAAATTTTCACTAACTTTTATTATATTGTAATTTTACCTTTGCACATATACAATATATATATTGTATATTTATCAAATGTATATATGTATCATATGTATCATATATGACTTTATTTTGGGGAGTTTGAAAATAAGCACAACTTTTTGCTTTTTTATCAATATTTTAAGTAATAAGTAATATTTTTAGTAATAATTAATAAAAAAAATATCCATTTGTTCCGAACTTTCTGGAGCACGTTGTATATGTATTTAAGATATATTCCAAGGAGAAATTGAAATAACAACGTTTTCACGAGATATTTGCAACTCATAAAACAATTAGCTGCATTATAGTTTAACCTATTTCGAGTTGAAGCAATTTCAATTATTGCATAAATTGCATATTCATACCGCATAAATAGTCATAAATTATGGCAGTACAATTGCCGTGGAAATATATCGCGATTTATTCCAAACGTATATGTTTTTGGTTGCGCTGTTCTCTTTTTCGATAACCACAGAAGTATTATTCATATTTTATTCTTAGCTTGACGTTTATGGATCGTTTTATCTGTACATAAATTTATATTTGCAATACCTTATATCTACATTCTATCAATTTTTATATCATTCTGAATATACAGGGTGTTAATACTAAGTTGTAACACCCGAAAGTGGCAGTTAGAACTCATTGAAACAAACAACTTTTCTTAGTTAAAATTTTTGAATTGGAGCCCAAGTTCATAGTTATTGGCGTTCTTTTGTTTTTCGAAAAATCGTCATTACTCCCTTATTTTAAGGAATATTTAAAAAATACATAAACGTTCAGCATGCGCTTTCGGTTCTCTAAAACATTTGTATTTACAATTATTTTTTATTTTATCAAATAACAAAATGGCGACCGATTAAAAATTTCTAAGCAAGATATTTTGAAAACCAATCGATCGATTTTTGAAAATAAAACATTTATAATATCCTTGAACTATCTTATAACATTTGTCTGTTTTGATAATTATGCATTTTTATACACGAATTTTGCAAAATACGCACACAAATGATAAACGTGACAGAAACTTTTCAAGATTAAGCAGAAATTTCTGAAGAACAAGATCAAAAAGTATTTAAATTTGAACGTACAAACTAGAAAACACGTGCCTCAACTTGTTTAATGGTCTAACTTAAGGTTAGCCTACTTTGTTTTAAATGATTGTTGCAGTTTGTTGAAATTTATCTTGTAACTCAATTTGAATAATAACTTTTTTGGACAGATCGAAAAAAATGTTTCAGACATATGTTATAATCTAGTTTAAGGATTTCATAAATGTTTTATTTTTAAAAATCAATCGAGTAATTTTCAAAATATCTTGTTTTTAAATTTTTCTTCGGTCGCCATTTTGTTATTTGATAAAATAGAAAATACTTATAAATACAACTGTTTTAGAGAACCGATAGAAGGGAGTAATGACGTTTTTTTTTATTCTTTAGTTTTCTGTAGTTTTTAGATTTTATTTATTTATTTCAGTTATCTGTGAGTTTTTTTTATTGTTTGTCTTTTCTGCAGTTTTAATTTTTTTTTCAGTATTAAATGGCTGACATAAAATGCAACGAAATTGAAATAATGTATAATAATCGGCAAATCATTGTGTACCAAAATATTTATGATGAGCGAATAACTTTTTTTCAGTATTAAATGGCTGACATCAAATGGAACAAAAATGGAATAATGTATAATAATCGGCAAATCATTGTGTACCAAAATATTTATAATTAGCGAATTATCTCACTAATTGCCTCTCTAAACCAGCGGTTAAAAATCTATTAGTATCACGCTGATATCTATCGTCAGACTCGAAAAATATTAGGAGAAGTATTTTAATACCACAATAAAACTGGCGAAGAAATAACATAAAATTGTATATTCTCTTTTCGTTTTCCTGACGGAACAAATAATTCAACCTTTATTTGACACAGTAGTACAACCAGAAAGGACAATGTCATGAATGTAAGGGAAACAGAGCACAGGCATTATGAGAAAGGGTATATTGCAAACATGCTGACTACTTTTGTGTTTATTCCTGCCCATTCTGTTCTATTCATATTGTTCCATATATTTAAATTGGCAAGCTGTAATATTGATTTGCGTAATTAATGTAGTTTGTAATTAATTAAGTGTACGAATAAGGATAAAATATCAGAATTTTTTTACATTATTCTTCTATATTTATATATTTTTGGAGTACTCACTGGAAGTTTTAAATAACTATTGGTTATATTATATATTAGTGTGAGGAAGAATTAATATGTGTGAAAATTATTTTTATGGGGGTGTTTATTAATTTTGGTAATAGCAAGTAAACTCAATTCTTAGATAAGTGTTTTAGTTATTTAGTGAATTTAAGGTTTCATCCATAAATTACCAATTATATAGTTAAGGTTGTGATATTATTATTTAGTACTTACTGGCAAAAACATTATTTTTATTTTATTTTATTATTTATTTATTTTATTTCGCCTGACTAGATTCGGATATATGCAACCAATATTAGGTTAAATATAAAATTGGAGTCAAGTTTGTTACAAAATGTTTAAATACAGATTACAATAGTATTTGTTATGGGTTCAATGTTATAGTGTGTATACATGATTTAGTGTTTATGCAATTTGTTAGTGTGGGGAAGAATTAAAATGTGGAACGAGGTTAGGTTAGGTTAGGTTAAGCTAGGCAAGGTTAGGTCTCTATTACAGATTTTTTTAATATTTAATTTTAGATTTGCGTTCAGTATACCTGAAGGTAATTCTGCTGAAAATTTGAAGAGTTTCAGTATTAAATAAGTGAGAAAGTCAGAACGAGGTTAGGTTAAGCTAGGCGAGGTTAGGTCTCTATTACAGATTTTTTTAATATTTAATATTAGATTTGTGATCAGTATACCTGAAGGTAATCCTGCTGAAAATTTGACAGAGTTTCAGTATTAAATAAGTGAGAAAGTCAGAACGAGGTTAGGTTAGGTTAGGTTAAGCTAGGCGAGGTTAGGCCTCTATTACAGATTTTTTTTATATTTAATTTTAGATTTGTGTTCAGTATACCTGAAGGTAATTCTGCTGAAAATTTGAAGAGTTTCAGTATTAAATAAGTGAGAAAGTCAGAACGAGGTTAGGTTAAGCTAGGCAAGGTTAGGTCTCTATTACAGATTTTTTTAATATTTAATATTAGATTTGTGTTCAGTATACCTGAAGGTAATTCTGCTGAAAATTTGAAGAGTTTCAGTATTAAATAAGTGAGAAAGTCAGAACGAGGTTAGGTTAAGCTAGGCAAGGTTAGGTCTCTATTACAGATTTTTTTTAATATTTAATATTAGATTTGTGTTCAGTATACCTCAAGGTAATTCTGCTGAAAATTTGAAGAGTTTCAGTATTAAATAAGTGAGAAAGTCAGAACGAGGTTAGGTTAAGCTAGGCAAGGTTAGGTCTCTATTACAGATTTTTTTAATATTTAATATTAGATTTGTGTTCAGTATACCTCAAGGTAATTCTGCTGAAAATTTGAAGAGTTTCAGTATTAAATAAGTGAGAAAGTCAGAACGAGGTTAGGTTAAGCTAGGCAAGGTTAGGTCTCTATTACAGATTTTTTTAATATTTAATATTAGATTTGTGTTCAGTATACCTGAAGGTAATTCTGCTGAAAATTTGAAGAGTTTCAGTATTAATTAAGTGAGAAAGTCAGAACGAGGTTAGGTTAAGCTAGGCGAGGTTAGGTCTCTATTACAGATTTTTTTTATATTTAATATTAGATTTGTGTTCAGCATACCTGAAGGTAATTCTGCTGAAAATTTGAAGAGTTTCAGTATTAAATAAGTAAGAAAGTCAGAACGAGGTTAGGTTAAGCTAGGCGAGGTTAGGTCTCTATTACAGATTTTTTTAATATTTAATATTAGATTTGTGTTCAGTATACCTGAAGGTAATTCTGCTGAAAATTTGAAGAGTTTCAGTATTAAATAAGTGAGAAAGTCAGAACGAGGTTAGGTTAAGCTAGGCGAAGTTAGGTCTCTATTACAGATTTTTTTTATATTTAATATTATATTTGTGTTCAGTATACCTGAAGGTAATTCTGCTGAAAATTTGAAGAGTTTCAGTATTAAATAAGTGAGAAAGTCAGAACGAGGTTAGGTTAAGCTAGGCGAGGTTAGGTCTCTATTACAGATTTTTTTTATATTTAATATTAGATTTGTCTTCAGTATACCTGAAGGTAATTCTGCTGAAAATTTGAAGAGTTTCAGTATTAAATAAGTGAGAAAGTCAGAACGAGGTTAGGTTAAGCAAGGCGAGGTTACATCTTTATTACAGATTTTTTTAATATTTAATATTAGATTTGTCTTCAGTATACCTGAAGGTAATGCTGCTGAAAATTTGAAGAGTTTCAGTATTAAATAAGTGAGCAAGTCAGAACGAGGTTAGGTTAAGCTAGGCGAGGTTAGGTCTCTATTACAGATTTTTTTTATATTTAATATTAGATTTGTGTTCAGTATACCTGAAGGTAATTCTGCTGAAAATTTGAAGAGTTTCAGTATTAAATAAGTGAGAAAGTCAGAACGAGGTTAGCTTAGGTTAGGTTAAGCTAGGCGAGGTTAGGTCTCTATTACAGATTTTTTTTATATTTAATATTAGATTTGTGTTTAGTATACCTGAAGGTAATTCTGCTGAAAATTTGACAGAGTTTCAGTATTAAATAAGTGAGAAAGTCAGAACGAGGTTAGCTTAGGTTAGGTTAAGCTAGGCGAGGTTAGGTCTCTATTACAGATTTTTTTTATATTTAATATTAGATTTGTGTTCAGTATACCTGAAGGTAATTCTGCTGAAAATTTGAAGAGTTTCAGTATTAAATAAGTGAGAAAGTCAGAACGAGGTTAGGTTAAGCTAGGCGAGGTTAGGTCTCTATTACAGATTTTTTTTATATTTAATATTAGATTTGTGTTCAGTATACCTGAAGGTAATTCTGCTGAAAATTTGAAGAGTTTCAGTATTAAATAAGTGAGAAAGTCAGAACGAGGTTAGGTTAAGCAAGGCGAGGTTAGGTCTCTATTACAGATTTTTTTAATATTTAATATTAGATTTGTCTTCAGTATACCTGAAGGTAATTCTGCTGAAAATTAGAAGAGTTTCAGTATTAAATAAGTGAGAAAGTCAGAACGAGGTTAGGTTAAGCAAGGCGAGGTTAGGTCTTTATTACAGATTTTTTTAATATTTAATATTAGATTTGTCTTCAGTATACCTGAAGGTAATGCTGCTGAAAATTTGAAGAGTTTCAGTATTAAATAAGTGAGCAAGTCAGAACGAGGTTAGGTTAAGCTAGGCGAGGTTAGGTCTCTATTACAGATTTTTTTTATATTTAATATTAGATTTGTGTTCAGTATACCTGAAGGTAATTCTGCTGAAAATTTGAAGAGTTTCAGTATTAAATAAGTGAGAAAGTCAGAACGAGGTTAGGTTAAGCTAGGCGAGGTTAGGTCTCTATTACAGATTTTTTTTATATTTAATATTAGATTTGTGTTCAGTATACCTGAAGGTAATTCTGCTGAAAATTTGAAGAGTTTCAGTATTAAATAAGTGAGAAAGTCAGAACGAGGTTAGGTTAAGCAAGGCGAGGTTAGGTCTCTATTACAGATTTTTTTTATATTTAATATTAGATTTGTCTTCAGTATACCTGAAGGTAATTCTGCTGAAAATTTGAAGAGTTTCAGTATTAAATAAGTGAGAAAGTCAGAACGAGGTTAGGTTAAGCAAGGCGAGGTTAGGTCTCTATTACAGATTTTTTTTATATTTAATATTAGATTTGTGTTCAGTATACCTGAAGGTAATTCTGCTGAAAATTTGAAGAGTTTCAGTATTAAATAAGTGAGAAAGTCAGAACGAGGTTAGGTTAAGCTAGGCGAGGTTAGGTCTCTATTACAGATTTTTTTAATATTTAATATTAGATTTGTCTTCAGTATACCTGAAGGTAATGCTGCTGAAAATTTGAAGAGTTTCAGTATTAAATAAGTGAGCAAGTCAGAACGAGGTTAGGTTAAGCTAGGCGAGGTTAGGTCTCTATTACAGATTTTTTTTATATTTAATATTAGATTTGTGTTCAGTATACCTGAAGGTAATTCTGCTGAAAATTTGAAGAGTTTCAGTATTAAATAAGTGAGAAAGTCAGAACGAGGTTAGGTTAAGCTAGGCGAGGTTAGGTCTCTATTACAGATTTTTTTAATATTTAATATTAGATTTGTGTTCAGTATACCTGAAGGTAATTCTGCTGAAAATTTGAAGAGTTTCAGTATTAAATAAGTGAGAAAGTCAGAACGAGGTTAGGTTAAGCTAGGCGAGGTTAGGTCTCTATTACAGATTTTTTTTATATTTAATATTAGATTTGTGTTCAGTATACCTGAAGGTAATTCTGCTGAAAATTTGAAGAGTTTCAGTATTAAATAAGTGAGAAAGTCAGAACGAGGTTAGGTTAAGCAAGGCGAGGTTAGGTCTCTATTACAGATTTTTTTTATATTTAATATTAGATTTGTGTTCAGTATACCTGAAGGTAATTCTGCTGAAAATTTGAAGAGTTTCAATATTAAATAAGTGAGAGAGTCAGAACGAGGTTAGGTTAAGCTAGGCGAGGTTAGGTCTCTATTACAGATTTTTTTTAATATTTAATATTAGACTTGTGTTCAGTATACCTGAAGGTAATTCTGCTGAAAATTTGAAGAGTTTCAGTATTAAATAAGTGAGAAAGTCAGAACGAGGTTAGATTAAGCTAGGCGAGGTTAGGTCTCTATTACAGATTTTTTTTATATTTAATATTAGATTTGTGTTCAGTATACCTGAAGGTAATTCTGCTGAAAATTTGAAGAGTTTCAGTATTAAATAAGTGAGAAAGTCAGAACGAGGTTAGGTTAAGCAAGGCGAGGTTAGGTCTCTATTACAGATTTTTTTTATATTTAATATTAGATTTGTGTTCAGTATACCTGAAGGTAATTCTGCTGAAAATTTGAAGAGTTTCAATATTAAATAAGTGAGAGAGTCAGAACGAGGTTAGGTTAAGCTAGGCGAGGTTAGGTCTCTATTACAGATTTTTTTTAATATTTAATATTAGACTTGTGTTCAGTATACCTGAAGGTAATTCTGCTGAAAATTTGAAGAGTTTCAGTATTAAATAAGTGAGAAAGTCAGAACGAGGTTAGGTTAAGCTAGGCGAGGTTAGGTCTCTATTACAGATTTTTTTTATATTTAATATTAGATTTATGTTCAGTATACCTGAAGGTAATTCTGCTGAAAATTTGAAAAGTTTCAGTATTAAATAAGTGAGAAAGTCAGAACGAGGTTAGGTTAGGAAAGGCGAGGTTAGGTCTCTATTACAGGTTTTTTTTAATATTTAATATTATATTTGTGTTCAGTATACCTGAAGGTAATTCTGCTGAAAATTTGACAAAGTTTCAGTATTAAATAAGTGAGAAAGTCAGAACGAGGTTAGCTTAGGTTAGGTTAAGCTAGGCGAGGTTAGGTCTCTATTACAGATTTTTTTTATATTTAATATTAGAGTTGTGTTCAGTATACCTGAAGGTAATTCTGCTGAAAATTTGAAGAGTTTCAATATTAAATAAGTGAGAAAGTCAGAACGAGGTTAGGTTAAGCTAGGCGAGGTTAGGTCTCTATTACAGATTTTTTTTATATTTAATATTAGAGTTGTGTTCAGTATACCTGAAGGTAATTCTGCTGAAAATTTGAAGAGTTTCAGTATTAAATAAGTGAGCAAGTCAGAACGAGGTTAGGTTAAGCTAGGCGAGGTTAGGTCTCTATTACAGATTTTTTTTATATTTAATATTAGATTTGTGTTCAGTATACCTGAAGGTAATTCTGCTGAAAATTTGAAGAGTTTCAGTATTAAATAAGTGAGCAAGACAGAATGAGGTTAGGTTAAGCTAGGCGAGGTTAGGTCTTTATTACAGATTTTTTTAATATTTAATATTAGATTTGTGTTCAGTATACCTAAAGGTAATTCTGCTGAAAATTTGAAGAGTTTCAGTATTAAATATGTGAGAAAGTCAGAACGAGGTTAGGTTAAGCTAGGCGAGGTTAGGTCTCTATTACAATTTTTTTTAATATTTAATATCAGATTTGTGTTCAGTATACCTGAAGGTAATTCTGCTGAAAATTTGAAGAGTTTCAGTATTAAATAAGTGAGAAAGTCAGTACGAGGTTAGGTTAGGTTAGGTTAAGCTAGGCGAGGTTAGGTCTCTATTACAGATTTTTTTAATATTTCATATTAGATTTGTGTTCAGTATACCTGAAGGTAATTCTGCTGAAAATTTGAAGAGTTTCAGTATTAAATAAGTGAGAAAGTCAGAACGAGGTTGGGTTAGGTTAGGTTAAGCTAGGCGAGGTTAGGTCTCTATTACAGATTTTTTTAAAATTTAATATTAGATTTGTGTTCAGTATACCTGAAGGTAATCCTGCTGAAAATTTGACAGAGTTTCAGTATTAAATAAGTGAGCAAGTCAGAACGAGGTTAGGTTAAGCTAGGCGAGGTTAGGTCTCTATTACAGATTTTTTTAATATTTAATATTGGATTTGTGTTCAGTATACCTGAAGGTAATTCTGCTGAAAATTTGAAGAGTTTCAGTATTAAATAAGTGAGAAAGTCGGAACGAGGTTAGGTTAGGTAAGGCTAGGTTAGGTCTCTATTACAGATTTTTTTTATATTTAATATTAGATTTGTGTTCAGTATACCTGAAGGTAATTCTGCTGATAATTTGAAGAGTTTCAGTATTAAATAAGTGAGAAAGTCAGAACGAGGTTAGGTTAAGCTAGGCGAGGTTAGGTCTCTATTACAGATTTTTTTTATATTTAATATTAGATTTGTGTTAAGTATACCTGAAGGTAATTCTGCTGAAAATTTGAAGAGTTTCAATATTAAATAAGTGAGAAAGTCAGAACGAGGTTAGGTTAAGCTAGGCGAGGTTAGGTCTCTATTACAGATTTTTTTAATATTTAATATTAGATTTCTGTTCAGTATACCTGAAGGTAATTCTGCTGAAAATTTGAAAAGTTTCAGTATTAAATAAGTGAGAAAGTCAGAACGAGGTTAGGTTAGGTTAGGTTAGGTTAGGTTTAATCGAAATCTCTGCGGGGGGTGCGTTAGAATCCCCATAGTTTAACTACTATTGTATTCAATTTTATAGTCATTATTTATCAGGATGCGCTTATTTTGATAAAAATATGCCATTGTGCTAATTTCAGCAGTTAATACGCTTTGCTGCAAGTAGCGACATGTGTATTTATTTAACGCTGGTTTAAACTGCTTATTTTTCCGTATTTATTATTTGCTTTGATACTTCAAATTTAACAGAAAGGCGCGTTTAAACAAGCGTAAATGGGAACTGAACAAACTCGGTGGCATGCGTATAATGGCAACCCTTATAATTTCGTTATTATTTAACGCAGAAAGTAGAGATACAGAAATATAATAAAATCAATGAAACGCCTAATTCCAGCTTTCCAAAAATAAGATTGTAGAAAATAGTAGTTTTTTTGCAACGTTATTGTTATTTAAAATAAAGTTATGATGAGCATTTTTTCAGTTTTATTTTTCAAATGCAGCGCAATGAACAAATGTTATAATATAAAATATGAAGGGTTTGGCGAGTTACAAAAAATATCAACAGTTTAAAGGGAGATTTCGTGGAAGCTTTGCTGATAAATATTACAATTTTTCCCAAATTTAAATATGCACCGATTACAAGTGTGGATGAGGAGAGAAGCTTTTCACACTTAAAAAATGTGCTCAGTGATAGGAGAACGTGATTTTCCGTTGAAAATTTAGAAAAATATTTAAATATTAGTTCATTTAAAAATGAGCAGTAATCATTATTTGTTATTAATTATTATTGTTATTAATATTATTCACCAAAACCTATGTTATTAAAATATTACTTTTATCTACCTATAGTGCGTTCTTGTTAATAAAATTATGTTTAGTTTTGTTTTTCTGTATTTCCTTAAAAAAAAATATGACTTTTCATGCATTTTCTGTGTTTTTGTGCTTATTATAATCTTTATGCTATTTTATACGCTTATTTTCTAAGATTTTTATGCATTTTCAAGCGCTTATTTTGTATTTTTTATGCTTATAAATCCGCGCTTTGTTTATTATGTTAATCGACACTACAGTAGATAAAGGACATACGTACCAAATATTACAAAAATTTATAGGGTGGTTCATAAGTTTTGATTAATTGAAAAAATGGGCAATAATAATGAACCACCCTGTATATTGGTTAAAAAGGACGAAAGGCCCATAAAATATAGTTTGTTTAGAATCACTTCGGTGTGCCGCATCTACCATTACTGTATGCGCATTTCCCAATCAATCACCCTGTATAACACGATAAAATACGTGATCTTGTAATTTATGATATTGCGAGTTGCAACAAAATAAAATTCCGCATATACAATTACAGGCAATGCTTCCGTATCAAAGTCAGAGTTATTTAACATACCGTGCAGTTAAAAACATTTTAATCGCTGCCCGTTATATGGAATAAATGTTATTGAATAATGTTACAGCAGTAATCACTGCCGGCTGCATTATTATGCATTTTCCGATTAAATGGGATTATTGCATTAAACGTAATTAAATTTGTTTGCTGATATATTTAATTTTACGTCGCATATTAGCGATGTTGGCGTTTATTATCGCAATAAATGGAGATGCAATAATTTTGTCCGAAATTTTCTGATCCGAATTTTGCATAATTAACTGTACAAGTTGAAAAATAGATTGGTTCTTTCAGAATAAGATTTTGGGACGCTAAACAAAAAAATATGTTTTCTTCCTTCTTTATAGGAGTATTTAGTGGTAGTTTATATGTTAAGATATAAAGATGTTTTGTTGTTTTTATCATTTTTAATACTTGTAATACTGTTGCATTTATCAAATTTTTACTGTAGGTACCAGTAGTTATACTACGACAGTTCCACTTCACCCCCCGCGAAGATTTCAATTAATTTAATCCGCGGTTTGATTCGCGTCAATCGGCTGAATTTGTGGGTAATTACACCATTAAAGTGGCGGCTTCGCGTTTTATAGGGATAATCGCGACAATTATCCGCGGTACTTACACTACAATTACTCTAATTACGCCGATTAACGCGAATCAAACCGCGAATTAAATTAATTGAAATCTTCGCGGGGGGTGCAGTGGAACTGTCCTAGTATAACTACTGGTACCCTTTAGCAATTCTTAATTGCAAATTAAATTTAACGAAATATTTCCTGAAAATCTGCTCTCGATATATTTTTTAGTCTGTTTAAATTTCAGCTTAAAGAAATATGTTTAAAGATAAGATTTGATTTACATTTTCATTTAACATAAGCACGAAATTTTCCCTGAAAATCTGCTCTTGATATATTTTTTAGTCTGTTTAAATTTCGCTTAAAGAAATATGTTCAAAGATACATTTGATTTACATTTTCGTTTAACATAAGCTTTCTGCTCACGTGTCAATTACGTACACAAACCTTTCCAATTTTTAACATTAATAAAATTAGTGCAGGAAGAAGCGCTGATTAATTGATACGAATTATGACATCGCATTATGCAGAACAATAAATCAGGCTGTTAAGATCTTCAATAGATGTAAATTAGTAAGCCAATTCAGTGTAATTTATTATACTCAGATGCAGTACTATTATTCTGTTTGTAGGGAACTAGCGCTTATCAATTATTCTTAGTCGGGAAATCCAATTTCCTTTATTTACAACGTTTCTCTTGCTCATGTTGATATATACGCTGGCGGTTAAAAATTACGAGACAAATAACGCTTGCAAATGTTTCTAATCAATCACGAACACGAGTAAATTGCGGATCTAAATTTAAATATTTGAATTTATCTATAAGTGATATTGATATTATACAACAAATGTATACATTATTGTAGCATATTGTCATGCCAATTGATTTCACTGCAGTACCACATGAGACTCAAATACCATAATCATTGATGAGGATTAATCGATTTTCTGGTTGCCAGTGAGGAAGTTATTACAGTTAGCTGATGAACTAAATTTCCGACAATGATTCAGCTCTATACGGTATTGAAACGTACAAATGATTTTCGGTAAGAAGCTTTATGTCTACTCGGGAGACCACAGATCCATTACTATCTTGATGGCTACTATTGTGCGAAAGTTAGCTGATGCATAGTCTGCAACCAATTTGATTAGTTCGAAATAAAATATTTAATAGTCCACTATTAGACATTGTGTACATCTGTGTAATTATGGAATCACATCATCAATAAAATTAATCAATCCATCAATAATGTAATAAATCTGACATTTTAAATAAATTTATATATTATATTCTTAATTTTAAAGGTTTCTCCAATGTATTTTGCACCACAATCGTTGCAGGTTATTGCGTAAATTCCATTTTTATCTAAAAAGTTTGTTTTATCTTTACCGTTAAATAGTTGTGACAATCATACAATCATCAATAGATTGTATGTTTTGTTGAAAAAGACGTTATAATGATTAAGTGTTTGGTTAATTTTGTTGCTTATGTTTCCTTTAAATGTGAATGATTTATAATATGTCGCATTTCTATCGTTTTCTGTTTTTTTGATATTATTGTATCATTATTTATATTGTTTAGTTTTTTGAAATAAATGTATGTTGATTTTTTAATTATTTTGTTTATTATGTTTATATTGAAGCCATTATTTAAAGCGATTTGTTTAATTAAATTTATTTCATTTAATTAATTATGTTCATTAAGAGGTGAATTCAGTAATCTAGTAATCCATCGTTATTCTCGTAAAAAACTTATTAATACGATTTTTTATCAGGGAACATTTCTGGATAAAATTGAATGTTGTTTCATATCCTTTGAAAATGTTGTAAAATTACGATTAGTAGATATATTTTTCTATTAATCCATCGTTATTCTCCTAAACTCCTTATTAATACGATTTTTCGTCAGAGAACATTTCTGAATAAAATTGAATGTTTTTCATATCCTTTGAAAATGTTGTAAAATTACGATTAGTAGATATATTTTTCTATTAATCCATCGTTATTCTCGTAAAATACTTATTAATACGATTTTTCATCAGGGAACATTTCTGGATAAAATTGAATGTATTTTCATATCTTTTGAAAATGTTGTAAAATTACGATTAGTAGATATATTTTTCTATTAATCCATCGTTATTCTCCTAAACTCCTTATTATTACGATTTTTCGTCAGAGAACATTTCTGAATAAAATTGAATGTTTTTAATATCCTCTGAAAATGTTGTAAAATTACGATTAGTCGATATATTTTTCTATTAATGCATCGTTATTCTCGTAAAAACCTTATTAATACGATTTTTCATCAGAGAACATTTCTGGATAAAATTGAATGTTTTTTGATATCCTTTCAAAATGTTGTAAAATTACGATTAGTAGATATATTTTTCTATTAATGCATCGTTATTCTCGTAACAACCTTATTAATACGATTTTTCATCAGAGAACATTTCTGGATAAAATTGAATGTTTTTCATATCCTTTGAAAATGTTGTAAAATTACGATTAGTAGATATATTTTTCTATTAATCCATCGTTATTCTCGTAAAAAACTTATTAATACGATTTTTCATCAGAGAACATTTCTGGATAAAATTTAATGTTTTTTCATATCCTTTGAAAATGTTGTAAAATTACGATTAGGAGATGTGTTTTTCTATTAATTCAACGTTATTCTCGTAAAAACCTTATTAATACGAGTTTTCATCAGAGAACATTTCTGGATAAAATTGAATGTTTTTTCATATCTTTTGAAAATGTTGTAAAATTACGATTAGTAGATATATTTTTCTATTAATCCATCGTTATTCTCGTAAAAAACTTATTAATACGATTTTTCATCAGAGAACATTTCTGGATAAAATTTAATGTTTTTTCATATCCTTTGAAAATGTTGTAAAATTACGATTAGGAGATGTGTTTTTCTATTAATCCAACGTTATTCTCGTAAAAACCTTATTAATACGATTTTTCATCAGAGAACATTTCTGGATAAAATTGAATGTTTTTTTCATATCTTTTGAAAATGTTGTAAAATTACGATTAGTAGATATATTTTTCTATTAATCCATCGTTATTCTCCTAAACTCCTTATTAATACGATTTTTCATCAGAGAACATTTCTGGATAAAATTGAATGTTTTTTCATATCCTTTGAAAATGTTGTAAAATTACGATTAGTAGATATATTTTTCTATTAATCCATCGTTATTCTCGTAAAAACATTATTAATACGATTTTTCATCAGAGAACATTTCTGGATAAAATTGAATGTTTTTCATATCCTTTGAAGATGTTGTAAAATTACGATTAGGAGATGTGTTTTTCTATTAATCCATCGTTATTCGCGTAAAAACCTTATTAATACGATTTTTCATCAGAGAACATTTCTGGATAAAATTGAATGTTTTTCATATCCTTTGAAGATGTTGTAAAATTACGATTAGGAGATGTGTTTTTCTATTAATCCATCGTTATTCGCGTAAAAACCTTATTAATACGATTTTTCATCAGAGAACATTTCTGGATAAAATTGAATGTTTTTTGATATCTTTTCAAAATGTTGTAAAATTACGATTAGTAGATATATTTTTCTATTAATGCAACGTTATTCTCGTAAAAACCTTATTAATACGATTTTTCATCAGAAAACATATCTGGATAAAATTTAATGTTTTTTCATATCTTTTGAAAATGTTGCAAAATTTTCATTAGTAAATAATGTTTGTATTAAAATAGTGACAAATACCCTTTATAACCACGCCAGTGGTAGTAACGAGTAATGATTTTAGTTATTAGATCCCAAATGTCGAGTTTTTATAGCAATAACACGAAATTTTTAAGAGCATTTGTTTTGTAACTGTAATATATCTCAACTTCAGAAATTGCAATAAAGTTTTGTGGAAATATCTAGAACGATATTACAAATTTTCAATCGCTGATGGCGATTTAAATTAGCAGGTCTAAATTTTAAACAATTAAAATCCGAGGCTAACTACCTATTCCACTCCCCAAATTGAAACTGAATAGACAACACAGCCCCAATTTGAATTCAAATTGAATTCGGATAAAGCCGAGCGAGTCTTTTCTTTGTGTATTATGGTTGAGAAGATTAAATACAGATAGAAAGCAAATAATTCAATTTCTTATAAAATAAAATATATAACCTTTGGGATTTTATTTCAGCACACGTATATCTAATCGGGAAATAAATAAAAATAAACTTGTCGCGAACGTAAATTTATATACTTTCTGATTTTATGTGTAAATAAAGTTAGATAGCATTAGTAAGACATACTTTAATAAAGAAAAAAACACCTATTTCACAAAACACATTTATTTTATCTAAATTCAATTTCATCATGTACATTTCGATCGCTAGGCGACCATCTTCAGTAGAAATATTACTGATGATCATCAGTAGAGCATCTTCAGTAGAAATATTACTGATGATCATCAGTAGAGCATCTTCAGTAGAAATATTACTGATGATTATCAGTAATATTTCTATTGAAAATGGTCGCCTAGCGATCGAAATGTTCATTTAGATCAAATAAATGTGTTTTGTGAAAAAAAGGTGTTTTTTTCTTTATTAATACGAACCTTTCACATGCTCCAAGGTACCACTTAAGACATGCTTTGTTTAATATTTATGAATATTAATGTATATTTGGGATTTATAATTTCGGACTGGAACTGATGAGACCCAACTAGGTCGAAACCGGTCTCCAATTGTCTGCGGAAGTAATTCCCAAATGCATATTCCAATTTTATAATTTTAAATTGTTAAATCTGAGAGTGAATAATTCTTTTCATTTATGTTTGTTTGTAAGTTTACGATTAGTGTATTAATTATACTTAAATTGCACACTTCGTAAGTAAATATTATTCTTAGAGTTTTGTGAAAGGTAGTAATTAAAGGTAGGAAGTAATTCCCAAATGCATATTCAAATTTTATCATTTTAAATTGTTAAATCTGAGAGTGAATAATTCTTTTATATTCATGTTGTGTTGCAAGTTTGCGATTAGAGTATTATTTATACTAAAATTGCACTCTTTCTAAGTAAATATTATTCTCAGAGTTTTGTGAAAAACTATAACAATAGATCAAATTACGAAAAAAAAAGGAAAGGTATTATTAATATTAGATAATGACGTATTCTGTTCCTTATTTATTAACATTTGGTCCTCATTTAAAAATTCAAAATAATCCAATTGAATTATCTTCTAGAATAGAAAAGTGATTCAAACTTTGAAAGATTGTCCAAATTAATAGATAAATATTAAATAAATAATCCTCATATTTCAAAATTATACTGTTTATTAAAAATTCATAAACAAGGCAATAGCTTCAGGCCAATATTTTCTAATATTAATTCTTCAACATACAAAATTGCGAAATGGCTTGTTAAATAATGTAATAAATTTAAATTTGAATATGAAATGTCATTCTAAATTCCGTTGATTTCATTTCTAAGTTGAAAGATATTGAACTAAATTCAGGTGACATTTTTTTAATGTTTTTTTAAATCTTTATTTCCAAACATTCCTATAAATGAAACATTTAAATTTCTAGTATATATTTTTTTAAATATAATTCAGTAAATCAAGAAAAAATTGAAGAATACCTAAAATTAACAAAATTATGCATGGATCAGAATATTTGTAAATTTAACAATATATTTTATAAACTCACATTTCGCACAGCTGTGGGTAACCCTATTTCTCTATGTATAGCAAATTTTATTTCAATTATTTTGAAAATAATATAAAAAGAAAATATACAAAATTTTGCAAAGTTTGGCTTAGATATGTTGATGATGTTTTTGCTATTGTAGATTCCAATTTTTGTATTGAGTGTTTTCTTTCTATTCTAAATTCCGAATTTATATAATATAATAATTGAGTGAATAAATTTCACAGAGTTTGTATAAAAGTATTCACATAGTTTGTGTAAAACTATTTTGTTTCTTAACACCAATAAATACTATACATATGAAGAAGAAATTGACAACAGCCTTTCATTTGTAGATATTAGAATAACAAGAATTGAAATTAAATTAGATTTTGATATTTACAGAAAAGACTGCTATACAGACAACTATATAAATTCTAGCTATATTACTTTCTATAAATATAAACTATAAATTTTTTAATACATAGATGATTTAAATTTCTATTATCAGTACAAATTTCAATAGAGAATTAAATTATATTCGGCATGTAGCAAAAATTAAAGGTTACAGTAAAACTTTTATTTCAAAAATGTACAATAACTCTGAGAAGGCTTATAATTTATCTAACCAAACCACACTAAAATTTATAAAACGAAACAATAATACTAACACTTTTTTTATAAAATAACCTTTAATAAACATTATTTTTCTTTTTTTTTTAATAAATTTAAATTAACCCCTGCCTTATATAATAATGACAAGTTAAAAGCAAAATTACCAAATGTATTAGCCAAGGAACCTCCTTTACAAAAATCAGGAATTTACCAGATTAATTGTAGACAGTGTAAAAAAAGTTATATCGGATAAGCAAAACGAAATATAACTAAAAGTTATTTAGAACATTTACACCACCCAAAATTTCTTCATAGTGCTGACAAATATTCAATTGCGACACACGTTCAAAGTTATGCTGTTTTTGGATTTACCATATCAAAGAACATATTGAAATTTTTTTTTTTTTTTTTTTTAATTATTACAAGTAAGTTTTATCGCCATCATGGAGATGATAATCTCCATGATAAATGTTTAAGACGTTCAAAGTTATGCTGTTTTTGGATTTACCATATCAAAGAACACAGTGAAAATTTTGACAAATTATTTTCATTTCTTATTATTATAGTTTAGTTTTATCGCCGTCATGGAGATGATAATCTTTATTTTCTTGGCAGTTGAAATCTATGTAAATTTAAACAATTATTTAACAAAATTACCAAATCTGAAAATTTGGCAGCGAGATTTGTGGATATTTTTTAAAGTTTTGTCAGAATAGTTGAAATTTTAACAGAAAAATTGCAGATGTGACAGTCATCGTTCTAATATGGCAGCAGTAATTATTTTTTTTAGAAATTATTAAAATTTTAGCACAATAAATTGAAAATCTGTCAGAATGATTATTGGCAAAATTGTTGATAGTTTTTGTATAAAATTCGAAGGTAATTATTAAAATTCTGACACAGTTGAAAATTTAGTTTCATCCTCAACAAAATTTCAATTATTAATGGCAAATTTTGTATTATTTATGCAAATTTCTTAATTATGTATCAAAATTTTAATTCTTATTGTCAAAGTTTCAATTTTCTAAAACTTCAAAGATTGGTGCCAAATCTTTGATGATTATTATCAAATTTTCAGTTGTCTCCACATCAAAAACTTTTTAGCTTTATTATTAATTACAGATTGAATGTGAGAAACTTAGAAAACAAAATGAGATTTTTTTCTTTTACAAATAATGCACAAATTCTGTATATTTTATGATATTTTCAAGCAATTTGATTGGTAATTGCCAAAAAAATTAGTTTGTGATAGACAATTTTGAAATTACAAATAATGTTTAAGTTGTTCAAAGTTATGCTGTTTTTGGATTTACCATATCAAAGAACATATTGAAAAAAATTACAAATTATTTTTATTTCTTATTATTATAGTTCAGTTTTATCGCCGTCATATACATGATAATCTTTATTTTCTTTGCAGTTGAAATTTGTGTAAATTTAACAAAATTAATAAATATGAAAATTTGCCTATTGAGATTTGTGTTTTTTTTTTAAATTTTTAATCATCTTTAAACAGGACACATTTTTAATTTTAAAGATGCTAAATTATTAAAACATTGTACAGATAAAAATTTAAACCTTTTCGAAGCGATTTATATGAAAAAAATTCAGCCTGGGTTACTTAATAATGTTTTTTTTTTAAATAATCCTTTTTTTAATACGAATCTAAGTATCAAAACGCTTTCAAAATTAATCTTTCAACTGTTGAAGTACATATAAATTAATTGTCATTATAAATGTCAACTGAACTGCTACTGACGATGAATGCATACATAGCGTTTGAAATATATATATATATATATATATATATATATATATATATATATATACAGGGTGAGGTTTTTGGATGTTTAGTATGGAGATCTCGGAAACTATCGGATATAGAGGAACGATTAAATGGGAAAAAAAATGCAGTTTTACTAGTTCAATTACATGAGATTTTTGTTTTTTGAAAAAAAATGCATGGCTAACTAGATATCTCGAAAAAATATATTTTTTTGTTATTTGGTTCGGTGGCTGTGGATATGTTATTATTGACTTTAGAAAAAATGTGTAAATGAAAAAGTTGTACGTAATTATGTGCTTAATAACACAATCTAACCGATTATTTTATTAAAGCTATAATTTTTGAGTTATGAGACAAAGTTGGGTTTTTTCTAATGGAAACCATAGTTGGCCAGGACTTTATAAAACAGGCGCTCTTTCAACTATTCTAATGATATACCACTTGATATAGTTATTTTTATATATAATTAAATTATCGTTATTTTTTACTTTTCATATTCGAACTATTCAAGAAGTAGGCTATGGAAACAATTGATAGATGCGAAACGCGTTAAATAATAAAATTCAAGTTAGTTATTAAAATTTTTCTTTTCATTTCGAAATTACAAACATTATTATTTTGGTGTAAATTTTTTATTTCGTTGGAGATACAATTTTATATAAAAATTATTTCTGATAAAACAACATTACATAAGTACAAAACTACTAAACAGGGAACGACCGACGATAAATTGAGAAACAATACAAGCATATTAGAACGTAACTAAAGTAGTACCAAAACAACGTAATTAAGGTTAGGAAAGTATTTAAGACTAAATATGTTCAAAAGGTTCACCATTATGATTAATGCACACCTTTTTAAAACAGAATTTGTTGCTTTTCTAACGGAGCGTCCATAAATATTAGCAAAAACTTGTAACTTGTAAGTACAGCTTCTCTAAGGTCATCTACTGTGACGTACGATTTTTGATACACTCTATCTTTTACCATTTCCCATAAATAAAAATCTAAAACAGAGAGATCGTGAGATCGACCACCTCTATAATTGTCGTTTGTATCTATCAATTGTTTCTATAGCGTACTGCTTCGAATAGTTCGAAACTGAAAAGAAAAAAAATTCCCATAATTTAATTATTTATAAACATACCTATGTAATATGTTATATCATTAGAATCGTTGAAAAGAGGCCTTTTTTATAAAGTCATGGCCGACTATGGTTTCCATTAGAAAAAACACAATTTTGTGTCATAACTCAAAAATTATAGCTTAAATAAAATAATCGGTTAGACTGTATTATTAAGCACATAATTTCCTATAACTTTTTGCTTTACACATTTTTTCTAAAGTCAATGGAGCAATATGTTCTAGAGCAATATGCTCCGAACAAAATAACAAAAAATATATTTTTTCGAGATATCTAGTTACCCATGCAATTTTTCCAAAAAACAAAAAGCTCATGAAATTGAGCTCGTAAAACTGCAATTTTTTCCCCATTTAATCGTCCCTCTATCTCCGCTAGTTTCCGAGATCCCCATACTAAACATCTGAAAAAACTCACCCTGTATATATATATATAATATATAAATAAATTTGTAAAAAAAGGTAAACGTAATTTAATTTATTATTGTATGTAAATGCTTATTGATAAAAGTACAAAACGTGTAATTACAAATATGCTCTTAAATATTTAAAATGAACGATAGTAATTTAAAATTGAATCACTATTTATGTATATCAGGCTTGAATTAAATGTAATTATATTCCGCAATTATACAGTATAGTTTCATATTCGCCCGCATTTATGCGAATGGAAACAATTACAACATAACATTATATTCACAGGTTGGTTTTAAAGTATTTGCTATCTCTTTCTCCGTCATATTTTTTATGGAAAGTAATAAAATTTTATTAAAGATATTGCGTTGTTATTTTTTTTTCGATTTCAGTAAAGTGCCTTTAAAGGTGAATACGTTTTGTTCTATGCTTTCTCAAATCCTTACAAATTGATGCTAGATTAAACGATCTTACAGATACTATATATTCTCCCATTCTCTCAGATGAAATGAGTTTTATTTTATAATATCGACTTTGTTAATCATAGAAAAATATATGAAGAATACTACATCGTATAAATAATATAATAATGACATTATATTTCTATGGAATATGAATAATTTGATTTAGTACGTGTATTTTTATGAAAATTAATTTGACTTTGTTAATCATAGAAGAATACAATATCGTATAAATAATATAGTAATGACATTCTATTTCTATGGAATATGAATATATTGATTTAGTACGTGTATTTTTATGATAATTTAGTTAAAACGTATGGTAGTTTTTATGGTTCACGGATTAAATCAACACTCAATTTTATGATACGTTAATTTCAATATTACATGAATTAATTTAGCAGATTTGTATTATTGCAGGATTAAAATTTAACTTGACTTGAATGGTTGAGACATTTGATTTAAAATGCTGTTCATTTTTTGTTTATACTTGAATTATAACGATTTGTAATTCATATGAAACACTAAATAAAATGAAGGTCGCATTAAATAGACATTACATTAATTTTTTTCAATAACTAAATTAAAACCACATTCTATTTCATTCATACATGGAATAAAATGACAAATAGTTTGTTTGCTACTGTATATTTTGATAGATTTAGGCGACATGAGAGTCATTGCATCGACATTTCAATTTAAATTACATCAGATTAAAATTGGACACGAATTAAAATGCAACACATTAAAATTTAATACAATTAAATTGACACTTGTACATAATGGTACTAGAAAGCTTCGTTTGTCCTCGCACAGAGGGCGCTACCATGCGCACCCACGTCGTTTATTCATGCCAGAAATGATTTTGCATACGTTTCGTGCAAATTTTGCTATTGTCTTTTGAAAATACACACTTTAAATATTATATATATTTAAGGGGTATTTTATATATTATATATATAAGGGGTTTTTAAACAGAAGCAGAATGTCTTTTGCGTAATTCCAGATGAAACAAAACTAAGCCGCGAATGGTGACCGATGCGCCATCTGTATGTTGTGTACCAAAGCTTGCTATTAAACTTATGTTCGTGTACAAAAATAATGATTTCCAATTTTAATGTGTCGCATAGATAATTGATGTTGCATTTAAATGCATATTACTGTGCTATGAATGAATGTTTAATATTAATTAATGTATAATTTTAAAGCATCTCTCATTTTAATGAACTTATCGTTGAAATTGAACGCTATTAAATTCAGTTTTAAATAGAAAATATAATTTCATTTCAAGTGTGGTAAAAACGAAGTACAAGTTTCATTTAAATAAAGTGCCATTTATTGCAAGAGTATTAAAAATGAAACGTAATATTAATTCAGACGTCTTAAAAATAATAGTTATTAAAATCGAGTCTTCTATAAATAATGCGTTATTTGTAATAAGAATTAAATATAATTAAAATTCGAGTGTGGAAAACTCATTTTAATTCAATTGAATAACAATCGAATGTTCGAAATTTATTCATCTCGCATTAAAACTAAGTACAAACTCGTTATAAGTACAATTTTAATGAAAGTATAAAATAATGAGGGCTAGCATAGATGCAGTGCAGATTTTTTACAAGTTCCACAAAAATATCTTGCATAGTTTCATATAAAACAAACCATTTAACATGTGTATAAATAACTGCGAGTTCTAATGAAATAAATAAAAAATGAATGGCAACATGTCCGGTTTATAACATAAGAAGCCTATTTATAATTAAAAACGATGCAATTTAAATTGAAAGTTATATAAATTACATTTTAGATAATTGGAAAGTTGGTTTTTAAATTATCGCGTGTGTAATTTAAATGATACTTCTTAAATTTTACACATGAAGATTTGTTGAATAAATCGTAGGCGTTCCATAACAAACTGTTTAATTTTCCACATCGTGTACAGTATACTTTGAACTAATTGAACTTTTTTTTTAATTGCAGGCGTTCACTTCGACACTTCAAGCGCAAGTTTGGTGAATGAAATCACCACGGCAATTAAAGTGTACGCATACGGAGTGGAGGATTACATGAACGATCCGCACAATGCGAAGCGCTCTTTAAACTCGCAATTATCATGCGATGGGGCAGGAGCTGCTCGTTGGGACACAGGGGATCGTTTCTTTCGTTATCTGCGAAACGTAAGCGTGGAAGCTGACACAGGAAAGCCAAACGTCGAGTTTACCCAGGATGGGGTGCTCCGTGCATCAGAGCTGAAGATCATGAACCTGAGGCCTGGAATCAGCAAACAACTCGTTTGGGAGGAGGTGCGTGTTATTGTAATTGCAGAAAGTTGTTAACAACTGTTAACAAGGCCGATGTTAACAAAAATTACGGTGACGTAGTTAATAATAACTTTTTTTATTTTAATAATAACCTACATTTTTTATTATTGATTTTGATAGTACTTTTTATAATGTTTTCAACAACATGACATTTTCAATATGTAACATTTGAAACAAATAAAAAAATAGTGCGTAAAAGTAAAACTATTAAATTATTATTTCAATGTGCAGAATGCATTTAGTTACAATTCAAAACAACTTCAGTTAAAACAAAATTAGAAAAACAGGCTTAGATTTTAAATATTGGAATAAAACAAAATTGATCAACCTGAAAAACATTCTTATTACAATATCATCAATTACAAAAATAAGAACAGAAAAACCGAAAGAAATTTTGATCAAGAAAAAAAAATTAAAGACTTGTTTTAAGATAACTTTAAAATAATATGAAGTTACAAAAATAATTAAAATAACGAAAAAATATTGGTTAGGGGAAAAAATCAAATTAGATGTTCAAATTGTTATAAACAAACAAAATTAAAAATATACGTAAGATATATGGTTGACTTGCAATGTTAAATCGCATTTAAGGGATTTAATTTTATACATCCTATTAAAAAGTCGCTATTATTAAGTGTATAATATGACCTTGCTTACCTTAAAAGGACTTAGGTCACTTTCAAAATAAAAATTTGTTTTGTTACAAAAAGTGAAAGAGCTTAAGTCCGTTACATATAGCTTAAAAAATAGGAAAAAAAAACATTTAAATTATATTTTTAGATAATAGAAATAAATTTAGTAACAAGTTATTCGTTAACATTCTCAGTATGCGGGAGTGATTTGAAGTAGTTATGGTGTTCCGGAGGTATATACCGCAATAAGTCCATCGTGTGTCGGTATTTTAGTGATGTGATGACTCTTATACTTTTATATAACGATGGCAATACAATATTCCCAAATTTTTTAGGTCTACCCCGACGTGGCAATAAATCAAGAATTTTAAATTCTGCGTTCTCATCCATGGTTGTTTTGCATAAAATTTTATATGGTTCATTTCTTAAAAATCGCATCCAGCATATTTGAAGCCAGTTTATTTTTTCTCCGTTGGTATTTTTGGATCTTTTGTAAACTGCCTCTTCCAAGAGTCTTGTTGATATAAAATCCTCTTGTTTCATTTCATTTAGTATGAAAGTATTACCTTTTCTACATTTTTTAATTATATTATAATAATCTTGTGGCACATACAATAACTGATTTCTTTTTAACGACATTTCTATAACGCCAAAATCTCTGTCATTAGGTAAAAATGAATGCCCTGATATTAAAAATGTGTGGTCTATAATTTCCACATCATTTCCCATCGATAGAATTTTTAACCACATTAAAGATATTTTGATGTTTCTGTTTTGTCCTCCACACATGTCACTATATGCAATGATGTGTTTTTCACCTTTTAGGGTTTTTAGGTCTCTCAAGAGGCATGAAGCCACTTCTTGGGAACCTCTAGAAGCTTTTGTTTCATCCCAAACGTACATATATACATTATCGTTGTGGAAATTGTGTATGCCTAAATTTAAAATATACATGTTACATTTATAATAAGCTACTGAAGTAGTTAACTTTGGGAATGGTAACGCTTTCTGCAAATCGAATGAAAAGCCAAAATAATGAGATGGATTACTTGATACTCGCTCTTGATCTTGTTTTAACGCATTTCTAGCCGATTCTGCTAGCTTCAAATGAATATCATGTTCTTCCATAAGTTTTTTTCTGTTCTTCGTGGTTTTCTGATGCTTTGACTTTAATGTTTAATAGATCACATTTTTGACATGTGTCTTTGCGTGGTTGGTAGAAATGTAGATTAAAATCCTTTTTGAATATTTTTCTATAAGTCCATTCATTAACTGCTTTTAAATTATTTTCTTCACAGTGAAGCTCATAAAAATTAAACATTTTTTTTTATAGTCAGTTCAGGATGAAGATATTTTCTGTCGAGATTATGGTCCCTAGTATAATGGGATTCAAATTTCGGGAAACTGTTAATATGGTTTAGAACAATCATATTTGCTTCATCACATATTTTTCTCGACGATTCAGGCAAACGCCCACGTAAATCGTTGCCAACGTTTTTAGATTTTAATACACGTTTCAATCGTCTTTCGCTTATTTGAAAAGTATCCAAAAGGATTTTTTTACAAACAGCAACTTTGCCTGTTTTAGAATTTAACCAATACGTAAAACTCTCATTTCTACATGAACCTTTTCCGTTTCTCTGACGTTTTCTTTTTACAACACTGCGTCCGGTCGCTTCGTATAGCAATATATTTTGCTTATTAAAGTCTCCTAAGTTCCAAAACATTTCGAAAATACGTTTTCTTTCTGTTTCATTTAAATTTTTCAAGCAGTCTTTTCGGCATTGGCAATCTTCATTTTGAAAAACTTTGGCAGGAATAATTTTTCCCGATTGTGTATCGTATCTTTTCCCTGAATTCCGTTTAATTTTACGAATTTTCTGAATGTAAGTACCACTTCTGTGTTCTCTGAATCCTTCTTTAAAGGTGCTGTTTTGTAAATTCTCATTCTCAATTACTTCCTCTTCGTCTGTTGAAGAATGAACTTCTAAAATTCTCCTTCTTTTTTTAAATCTGTTGTATGAGTTTAATTCCTCTTCACTTTCAGAATCAATAAATCTTGTAATTTTATCCTTTCCCATGGGTTTAATAATTTCTTTAAATTAAATATTATTTTTTAAATTTCGATTTAACATCAAAACGTAATTTAAATTACCTTCATCACTGCTTTCAACATTTTGGGCCGCACTCTTTGACATCGTCAATAAAAAGTGGACTTAGGGCACTTTAAAAATTAGGATTTTCAGTATTTATATTATTTTGAAAATGTACGTGATATAAAATTTTCAAATGTACTAAGTATATTTCAATACCGATTTATTTTTTTGACAGTCCAGCATAAATTATAAATGTCACAAGTGCCAACTTGATAAAAGATGAAAATGGACTTAAGCCACTTTCAAAATAAACGGCTCAATTGTACTAGATTGTTTTTCAGATTAATCAATTTTGTTTAATTCCAATATTTAAAATCCAAGCCTGTTTTCCTAATTTTGTTTTAACTAACGTTGTTTTGAATGGTAACTAGATGCATTCAGCACATTGAAAAAATAATTTAATAGTTTTACTTTAACGCACTTTTTCTCAATTTGTTTCATATGTTACATATTGAAAATGTCATCTTGTTGAAAACATAATAAAAAGTACTATCAAAATCAATAATAAAAAATATAGGTTGTTATTTAAGAAAAATGACTGACGTCATAACTTCAAAACGGAGAGAGATGGATAATTGAAAATGGTCTCAAAATATTTGTTTGAAAAAAAATCATTTTGACCTTTTGGAGCGTTTTTCGAAAATTTATACAAGGGAAAAAATAAAGCCAGGTCTTGATACTTTATGCGCTCTTTGTATTTAATTTTACATGTTAAATTTTACATTCTCGCCCCTTATTCCAGACACTCAGTGTTCAGCCATACAAAAGGATTGTACAAGTCAGTACAGATATACAGGTATATCCATCAATGTAATGGCTACATACATAATAATGTTTATTATTATTATTATATTATTATTATTATTATACTGTATTCACGTACTATTTGAATATTTAGTAGAGACTTTATTGAAATTTAATTCTTTCCTTGCGCTTTATGTTTAACAACGGCTCCTTTATCGTTTTTAGATTAATTTTCCTCTCTTTTACGTAATTAATTCAAAATATTTTTACATGTTATTTTTAGCTCCTTGTGTTTATCTTCCATTATTGGACTCCTATTGCACTTTGTATTTTATTTTTTCAGTACAATAAGATTTATAATCTGAAACAAAACTGAATCCGTACGAAAATACTGGATACCAAGTTCATTTGTTTGGCTGAATGCCACGCTACAAGTATTTTAATCGCTTTTATATTTCCCCTACAATGTAGAAATATAAAAAATATTCCCTGTTTTTGGATGAATAATACAAAACACAATATACAGGGTGTCCAAGATAAGCATGGGGATCTCGGAAACCGTTACAAAGGCGGTTAAATTACAAAAAAACTTGCGGAATTTAGTGGTCGGTACTACTCGTTTGAGAAAATCAGAAATTTCAGCTTACTTCCGGAGATATTCGACAAAATCCGAAATCTTGCGATTTTGTTTTTATTTTTTCTGACGTTATTTTAAAAGGTATAAGAAAACCAAATACACTTTCTCATTGCTACATTTTTAGCTCTACAAGACAGCGTTTACAAATTTTCAGTACAACGTTTCGTTTCGAAGAAACCATCATCAACTTAATTTTTTTATAGGTCTGTAAAAAATGTACACCCTGTATTAGATAGCATTTTCTATTACGAATTCAACTATTTATATCACAGTTTCACAGTAAAATTAGTTTTAATTACTGTTTTGGTACCTATTTTGGGTTAACATTAGATAATATTTTTTTCTTCGTCGTCATCGTTTCAACGCCTACTACAAGAAAATGTTCTAAATGTATTAACAAGTTTTTTTCTGAATAAAAACATTGGAAACCATACTGTGATATAAATAGTTGTATTCGTAATAGGAAATGCTATCTTATACAGGGTGTACATTTTTTACAGACCATATAAAAAAATTAAGTTGATGATGGTTTCATCGAAACGAAATGTTGCACTGAAAATTTGTAAACGCTGTCTTGTAGAGCTAAAACTGTGGCAATGAGAAAGTGCCTTTGGTTTTCTTATACCTTTTTAACTTTTTTTATATTTTTTTAACTTATAACTTCAAAAAAACATAAAAACGATATCGCAAAATTACGGATTTTGTCGTATATCTCCGGAAGTAAGCGGAATTTTCAGGTTATCTCAACAGAATATTACTGACCACTAAATTGCGCAACTTTTTATAATTTAACCACCTTTGTAACTTTTACGGTTTACGAAATCCCCATGCTGTTGATCCTTATCTTGGACACCCTGTATAATATAATCTTTGTACGAGTTTCTAAATAAGATTTGGTCAACGCTATTTACGAAACTTCTGGCGAGTGAAGATTCGTTTTTATTCACATTCAATTCTATTTTCGGGAGGAGAAGCGTATAAAATTCCATTAATATCCTGCTTAAATCCCTTACAGATTTCTCAAACGGGAGTCGCACAATGCACACTGTATTAGAAGTGAACGCGGTCAGAATTTACAAAAGAGTATATTTCAGGATGAAATAAGATGTTCACACGAAATCTCGGTTACAGTCGATCGACTTACGGCCTGTAATATGGTTTAAACGTTGGAAATCGTTCGTGCCTCATAATGTCTACTTCCGCAATCATATTTTTGGGACCTTTTTACTTCATTTATATTATGTACAAGGTGTCCCACAACTTCGTGGCATACATTTAAGCGCATGCTAAGAAAGGCATAATCAAATGAAAATCCGTTTTTTTTTTTGTATAATAGCTTTTGTTTTTTTTATTAACTTTTCTACTAGAGTTGTCTTGGAAATCTAATATTTTGCGACGAATCACCCACTATCAATACACATATTCACAAATAATTACATTCATCTGAGTAAACACAGTAGCGTAGAAACAGGGATTCTTGTTAGGAAATATTTCACTTTCCTAACTCAAATCATTATTGAAATGTTTTTTATTTTATATTACAATAATGTTTTACATGCTTCAACTTTAGCAAATTATTGCTGAAGATTGTTAAGATTGTTAAGATTTATAATAATGGTAAAAAATAACATGTACCATTTTAATAAATTGACATATATAACTTTTAATGATGAAATATTATTTCTGCACTCGTTAGGAAATGTTCCACTTTTCATAACTCAAATTAGTTTACAAATGTTAAAGTTTTCCAAACTCTAGTAGAAAAAATATTTCACAACATTTCTACGTTTATATTACAATAATATTTTAAATACTTCAATCTCAGCAAATTAAAAATCCTCTAAGGCTTGAGACCTAATGAGATAATGCTTTGATTTTTATTGATGGTCGACGGTTCAATTCTCGTTTTGTTTCTCGTTTAGTTTTTGTTCATTTGTGTTATTTAAGAAAGTCTATTTCATTGTGAAATTGATCAACTTCATTCCGAATATAATTGTTCTATAGTTAAATTAGCTAAATTAACCATTTAAGGGATTTTATGATAGACATACTACAAGATTCTATAATTTGTCTTATTTTATTTGTCTGTCGACTAGATGAAATATATCTAAGTTGATCATCTAAAGGCTTTTATCGTCGACATTCTACAAGAATGTCAGTTTTCTCTTTTTACGAAACCTTACAACAGGTAAGGTTCGAAAGCTAAGGTTCTACACTTTTTTCTTACTGTATTTGTCTGTCGACGAGATGTAATATAACTAAATTGGCCATCTAAAGGCTTGTATCATCAATATTCTACAAGAATCTAAATTTTTTCCTTTTTACGAAACCTTACAACAAATAACGTTCTAAAGCTAAGGTTCTCCACTTTTTTTCTTACTTTATTTGTCTGTCGACTAGATGCAAAATAACTATATTGGACATCTACGAGATTTTATCATCGACATTCTACAAGAATGTATAATTTTCCCTTTTCACGAAACCTTACAACAAGTAAGGTTCTAAATCTAAGGTTCTATACTGTTTTTTTACTTTATTTGTCTATCGAATAGATGTAATATATATATATATATATATATATATATATATATATATATATTTATAAATTGACCATCTAAAGGTTTTTATCATCTACATTCTACAATAATCTATAATTTTCTCATTTTACGAAACCTTACAACAAGTAAAGTTCTAAAGCTAAGTTTCTACATTTTTTTCTTACTTTATTTGTCTGTCGAATCGATGTAATATAACTTAATTGGCCATCTAAAGGCTTTTATCATCGACATTCTACAAGAATGTATAATTTTCTCCTTTCACGAAAGCTTCCAACACGTAAGGTTCTAAATCTAAGGTTCTACACTTTTTTCTTACTTTATAGGTCTGTCGACTGTATGTAATATAACTAAATTGGCCATCTAAAGGCTTTTATCGTCGACATTCTACAATAATGTATAATTTTCTCTTTTCACGAAACCTTACAAGAAGTAAGGTTTTAAAGCTAAGGTTCTACACTTTTTTCTTACATTATTTGTCTGTCGAATAGAAGTAATATAACTAAATTGGCCATCTAAGAGCTTGTATCATCGACATTCTACAAGAATGTGTAATTTTTTCTTTTTACGAAACCTTACAACAAGTAAGGTTCTAAAGCTAAGGTTCTACACTTTTTTCTTACATTATTTTTCTGTCGACCAGATGCAAAATAACTAATTTTGACACAGGGATTTTATCAACATTCTACAAGAATGTACAATTTTCTCTTTTTACGAAACCTTACAACAAATAAGGTTCTAAAGCTAAGGTTCTACACTTTTTTCATACTTTTTCTCACTTTTTTCTTACTTTATTTGTCTGTCGAATAGATGTAATATAACTAAATTGGCCATCTAAAGACTGTTATCGTTCTACATTTATGTATAATTTTCTCTTTTTAGGAAACCTTACAACAAGTAAGGTTCGAAAGCTAAGGTTCTACACTTTTTTCTTACTGTATTTGTCTGTCGACTAGTTGTAATATAACTAAATTGGCCTTGTAAAGGATTGTATCATCAACATTCTACCAGAATCTATCATTTTCTCTTTTTACGAAACCTTACAAATAATTTTCTCTTTTCACGAAACCTTACAACAAGTAAGGTTCTAAATCTAAGCTTCTACACTATTTTCTTACTTTATTTGTTTGTCGAATAGATATAATATAAATAAATTGACCTCTTAAAGGTTTTTATTATCGAAATTCTACAAGAATGTATAATTTTCTCTTTTTATGAAACCTTACAACAAGTAAGGTTCTAAAGCTAAGGTTCTACACTTTTTCATACTTTTTCACACTTTTTTCTTACTTTATTTGTCTGTCGAATAGATGTAATATAACTAAATTGGCCATTTAAAGACTGTTATCATTCTACATTTATGTATAATTTTCTCTTTTTAGGAAACCTTACAACAAGTAAGGTTCGAAAGCTATGGTTCCACAGTTTTTTCTTACTGTATTTGTCTGTCCACTAGTTGTAATATAACTAAATTGGCCATGTAAAGGATTGTATCATCAACATTCTACAAGAATCTATGATTTTCTCTTTTTACGAAACCTTACAAATAATTTTCTCTTTTCACGAAACCTTACAACAAGTAAGGTTCTAAATCTAAGGTTCTACACTGTTTTCTTACTTTATTTGTTTGTCGAATAGATGTAATATAAATAAATTGACCTTTTAAAGGTTTTTATCATCGAAATTCTACAAGAATGTATAATTTTCTCTTTTATGAAACCTTACAACAAGTAAGGTTCTAAACCTTAGGTTCTATACTTTTTTCTTACTTTTTTCTTACTTTATTTGTCCGTCTAATAGATGTAATATAACTAAATTAGCCATCTAAAGGATTTTATCATCGACATTCTACAATGATGTATAATTTTCTCTTTTTGCGAAACCTTACAACAAGTAAGGTTCTAAAGCTAAGGTTCTATACTTTTTTCTTACCGTAGTTGTCTGTCGACTAGATGTAATATAACTATATTGGCCATCTAAAGGCTTGTATCATCAATATTCTACAAGAATCTATAATTTTCTCTTTTTACGAAATCTTACAACAGATAAGGTTCTAAAGCTAAGGTTCTACACTTTTTCTTGCTTTATTTGTCTGTCGACTAGATGTAATATAACTAAATTGGCCATCTAAAGGCTTTTATCATCGACATTCTACAAGAATGTATAATTTTCTCCTTTCACGAAAGCTTACAACACGCAAGGTTCTAAAGCTAAGGGTCCACACTTTTTTTTTAAATTTATTTGTCTGTCAACTAGTAGTAATATAACTAAATTGGCCATCTAAGGGCTTTTATTATCGAAATTCTACAAGAATGTATAATTTTCTCTTTTTACGAAACCTTACAAACAACCTTACAATGTACATATGTACATATATACAATGTACTTACATGTTACTATATATTTTAAATGCTTCAACCTTAGCAAATTATTGAGCCTTCTAAGGCTTGAGACCTAATGAGATAATGCTTTAATTATGGTCGACGGTTCAATTTTTGTTTTTAAGAAAGTTAAAAATTGTTCAATTTCACTCTGAATATGATATTTATAGTTCTATAGTTCAATTATAGTATGAAGTATAGTAATATATCTATAGTATCAAATTAGCAAAATTGACCTACTAAGGTATTTTTTCATAGAAGTACTACAAGAATCTACACTTTTTTCTTACTTTATTTGTCTGTCGAATAGATGTAATATAAATAAATTGACCTCGTAAAGGTTTTTATAATCGAAATATTACAAGAATGTATAATATTCTCTTTTTTACGAAACCTTACAACAAGTAAGGTTCCAAAGCTAAGGTTCTACACTTTTTTCTTACTCTATTGGTCTGCCGACTAGATGTAATACAACTAAATTGGCCATCTAATGGCTTTTATCATCAACACTCTACACAAGAATGTATAATTTTCTCTTTTCACGAAACCTTACAACAAGTAAGGTTCTAAAGCTAAGGTTCTACACTTTTTTCTTACTTTACTTTTCTGTCGACCAGATGCAAAATAACTAATTTGGATACAGGGATTTTATCATCAACATTCTACAAGAATGTACAATTTTCTCTTTTTACGAAACCTTACAAACAACGTTACATTGTACATATGTACAATGTACAATGTACATACATGTTACAATTATAAGTTTTAAATGCTACAACCGTAGCAAAAATTTTCAGCCTTCTAAGGCTTGAGACCTAATGAGATAATACTTTGATTTCTAATTCTGGTCGACGGTTCAATTCTTATTTTTAAGAAAGTTTAAAATTGTTCAATTTCACTCTGAATATGATATATATATATATATATATATATATATATATATATAGTTCTATAATTCAATTATAGTATCAAGTACAGTAATATATCTATAGTATCAAATTAGATAAATTGACCGTCTAAGGGTTATATCATAGACGTACTACAAGAATCTACACTTTTTTCTTACTTTATTTATCTGTCGACTAGATGCAAAATAACTAAATTGGACATCTAAGGGACTTTATCGTCAACATTCTACAAGAATGTAAAATTTTCTATTTTTAAGAAACCTTACAACAAGTAAGGTTGTTTTTTACAAAACCTTGCTGCAAGTGCACTTAAGGTCCCTTAATACCATTGTAAAAAGAATGAAAATATATATTTTATAACTTACATCCCCAACTTATATATCGCGATATATAAGTTGGGGCGCAATCGGTGGAGACTTACAAACCTTGGTTGCGAGGAAGTGATCAAAAAGGGTACTCACTGCGAGGCGTCTTGGAGCTCTTCTCAAAAAAATTACCTACCCTTGAATTTACGTTTAAAGTTGTATTGGCGAAGATCCAGAAATGTGCTGTGCCTTTTTGGAGCAGCCTGGGCGTGGATGGAGAGAACCCATCGGGGCGGATACATCCCTCTGAAGATGTCCAAATCGACCATAACGTTCACTTTTAGCACCTCTACGCACTTTTAGTTTAATTGGGGCCTCTCCAAGTCAACAAAACAAGGAAGAGGCTCGCTTAAGAAATGACACACGATTATGATTCTGACGCCAGAAGGTAATCTGGACGCTAACAATACTTGCACTTATTATTTTAACGCACAAAAACAGGTGGTTTTTGCGAAAACCAAGATGCCCAAATTAATTAGGTAATATTCGCTTGACCTGGGAAGGTAATCCCAAGGTGTAATCGCGAAGTTGAGCACAGTTAAGCACAAAATATCGGTAAAGGTCCCAAATTTGGAAGAGCCCCCGTAAGGGTGGGAAATCATCAGAAGATCATGCCTCATGATCCACCATCTTTGCACTGTTGCCCTAAAAAATGAAGAAAACAATTAAATTCAGTTTACATCAAATTAAAATCAGTGTAACAATTGAGATGTGCAATGCAAAAAAACAGCACTCAATAAGCTTACATGTAACAGATAAGCCTCAAAATATATTAATATATTAGGAACTCTCAATTGAGATGTGCAATGCAAAAACCAGCACTCAATAAGTTTACATGTGACAGAGAACTCTCAAATTATGATAATATAAAAGGAAGAACTTTAATACTGATTTCTTTATTTTCATTTATTTTATTTAATATTTTTTAGTATTATTTCCCTATAATTTTAATTAATGATCTATGAGATGAAACAATACAATAACAATATATAACAATATATAAATAGTTTTTCAGGTTGTCAACAGTTAAAATGGTGAGCAAGTAAGAAGTGATCTGAGATAGTATTGATAATGATTATTCCACTAGATAAATAAGATAGTTTCGCTTAATTTTCTAAAAACTGTTTCAAAATATTTGTAAGTCTGTAACATTTTTTGTAAAATATTTGAAAGCATTGATACAATTACATTTTCTGGCAATTTTCATAAGTTTCTTGATACTTTGGCTAATTTAAATTTTGAAAATTATTATTATCTATAAAACTTTCACTTTTTCACTTTTCTCGGTTTTTGAACCTCGTAATACTTTAGTTCAATTTTATTTTTAGTTTAATAAAAAAAGTGATGCGGATTTGTTGAAACTTTCGTGTAATTGTCAAAAAAAAATAATGTACTGTTCGCAGTTTCTGAAACTTTTGATACATCTAAACATTTCGAACTTTGAACAATCTGAAAATTCTGGACATTTCATTTTCTTGATGCTTTGATTGCATAATTTAAATTTTGAAAAATCAATTTAAAACTTTCACTTTCACTTTATCACTTTTATAGGTTTTTGAACCTCGTCATACTTGAGCTCAATTTTATTTATAGTTTGATATAAAAAAGTTGAATGTTTCATGTCATTTTCTGAAAATTGTTTTTAGAGTATTGCCCAATTCCGAAACAATTTTAGTAACCTTTTGAATACATTGAAATACTTACATTTTCTGGCAGGCTTCCATACTTCCATTAAAATTTTCGGCATTTTTCTTTCTCGATACTTTGATTGCAGTTTTTGGATTCTGAAAGTAAAGATTGACATTTATTATTGTAAGTATTGTATGTATTGTAAGTGTATGGGAACCAAAATGGCGTAGGACTTATATGTCAAATGGTATTGACTTATCATCAAAATTTCAATTGTTCTGTGAAATGTCATTGATGAACTGTCAATTTTTGAATTATTTCTAAGTGAAATTTTAATAAGTCTGTCAACTATCATTAACTAACTGTCAAAATTACACTTATTATGTCAAATAGTGATGACTATTCATGACAATATATCATGACAAATATCATTAACTCATTGTCAAAATTGCACTCACTATGTGAAATATTGTCAACTCAGTGTCAAAATATCATTAATCGACTGTCAATTTTTCAATTATTTCTGTGTGTAATTTCAATTATTCTATTAAATATCAATAACTGACATTTAAAAGTTCACATATTTAAGTCACATAGTGTTCACTCGATATCAAAATTTTAATTGTTCTGCTAAAGATCATAGATCATCAGTCAATTTTTCAATTATTACTTAGTTAAACTTAAATTTTAATTAATCTGTCAAATTTCATTAACTAACTGCAAACATTTCACTAATTATGTCAAATGGTATTGACTTATCATCAAAATTGCAATTGTTCTATCAAACATCATCTGTCAATTTTTAATTATTCCTATGTGTAATTTTAATCATTCTGTCAACTATCATTAGGTTACTGTCAAAATTACACTTATTATGTCAAATAGTGAAGACTCAATATTAAAAATATTAATCATCGTGTCTATTATCATTAATTAACTGTCAATTTTCCAATTATTTATGTGTGTAGTTTCAATCATTTTATCAAATATCAATAACTGACATCGTTAACTTAACATATTGAGTCAACTATCAAAATATAATTTGTTCTGTAAAATATCATGAATTAACTGTTAATTTTAACTAAATAATTGTGTAATTTCAAAATTATACTTATTATGTCAAATAGTGATGATTCAATATTAATTGTCCTGTTAAACATCATGAATTAACAATCAGTTTTCCAATTCTTTCTCTGTATAATTTCAATTATTCTATTAAATATCATTAACTGACATTTAAAAGTATATTTGTTTAAGTCAAATAGTGTTCACTCAATATCAAAATTTTAATTGTTCTGCCAAAGATCATAGATAGACAGTCAACTTTTTAATTATTACTTAGTGAAATTTTAATTAATCTGTCAAATGTCTAAAGTGTTAGCAGATAAATAGTTAATAGATCAAAATTTCACTTATTATGTCAAATAGTGGGAACTCATGAAAATTTCAATTGTTTTGTGAAATATCATTGCTCGACTGTCAATTTTTCAAATATTTCTGAGTGAAATATTAATTATTCTAGCAAAGTTCATTAACTAACTGCCAAAATTACACTTATTATGTCAAATAGCGATGACTCGATATCAAAAATATTAATAGTCCTGTTAAACCTCACGCATTAAAAGTCAATTATGTCAAATAGTGATGGCTCAATTTTAAAAACATTAATAGTTGTGTCAAATATCATTGATTAACTGTCAATTTTCCAATTATTTCTGTGTGTAGTTTCAATCATTAATCTTATTAAGCCAAATAGTGTTTAATAACTTAATATTAATATTTCATGTGTCATGTCAAATATCATTAATCAATTGTCAATTTTTCAATTCAATTCAACAAATATCACTAACTCATTGTCAAAATTGCACTTACTATGTCAAATATTGTCAACTCAGTGTCAAAATATCATTAATCAACTGTCAATTTTTCAATTATTCCTGTGTGTAATTTCAATTATTCTATTAAATATCATTAACTGACATTTAAAAGTACACTTATTTCAAGTCAAATAGTGTTCACTCAATATCAATATATTATTTGTTCTGCCAAAGATCATAGATCAACAGTCAATTTTTCAATTATTACTTAGTGAAATTTTAATTAAATTAAATTTAAATGCTTTCTGCAAACATCTTTTAATGTGTTAGGAATTGAGATTTATAATTAGGAAAAATGTTTGTCTTTTAATTCCGCATGGAATTACATACAAATATACTGGGGTTCCAATTTAAAATAAGAAAAATAAAGTGCTTTAAAGTTTGAAAAGTTTGGCACTAAATTTTGGACACTCTGTATATTGCATATCAAAAAAACTTGGTTAACGCAACTGTCAGACCTTATTGAACGAGTACGTTGTATGTTTTTTTAACGAGGGACTATTTTTATCCTTTATTAATTTTCTTAACCAATGAAAATGATAAAAATCAGTTTTTACTTTTTTGTGCTAATATCACTGAACCGATTTCAATAAAATTTTATGGGCATATAGGCATACATAAGGGGCACCCAAATAAGCAACAAAAAATATACGATGCAATTTAAAAATATACATCATGATGACGTCACACTTTTTTGGGACGCCCTGCAGAATCAAAAATATTTTCCTGAAATACGTCCCAGAATGCAGGTAAAGTCTCCAAAATATCAATATTCTAACTCAATTAGTAACTGAGCTATAGAAGACGGGACGTGAAATGACGGACCCTGTATATTCATATATTTTAATAAATATATTTATTATAGTATATTGATATTGGTATTGGTATTGATGGTAATATTCTCTAAATTCGTAGAATTGTGACTGCTTTAGGTGTTTAAGTAATAACAATTTTTCCATATGTTGCCATTCAGGTGCAGCTGTTTCATATTAAAAACTACTAGCAATTATCATAAGCGACTTTAAGCTCCATAATGCATCATTTATTTCTGCGTAATCTGTTTACTTTTTACTAGAATTTTACATTACTTCCCATATTTTGCCACTCGCCGGATTCGCTATGTCCAACTGTAAAATTTACTTTTACACATGGCACTGCTTAAAATTAAAAAGAGGTCCGAATTATCGTACCGGAAAGTTTTATTTCACTGTGGACAAAGCGCTTCAGATAAATTTGTTGTAAGTTTTACTGCAGATGAAAGCATTCTGCGCCCGAAAAATCACACCTCAGGGATTTTACTCAATTTGTTTGTCCGTTTTTAGTGGAATTCAGCTTAGTGGAAGTGACAAAACTAAACTAGGGATTGGACTTGCAAAAATTTCAATGAGCATTGCAAAATTTGTAATCCAAATTACAAAATTTCATTAGCTTTATGAAAATTTTATTGTAAATTGATAAATGTTGCTATAAAATGTGAAATATCATTGGCAATGCCAACATTTGTATTACAAATTACAATATTACAGCAGCGATTTTGAAAAATTTGTTGTAAATTGTCAAAAGTTTACTGTAAAATGCAAAATCTCATTACATTGATAACAAACTCATTGACAACAATATTTTGAAAATTATTTACATTTTCATTTAATTTTGCCTTTCTTAGCATGCTCCTAAATTTATACCACGTAGTTATGGAACACCCTGTACAATAATGAGCTATAGTAATAGTTTCAAGCACGTACTACAGAACTCAGCAAATGCGATTATAAATACTATTACTTCATCCTACCTATCTAATTTGCATTAATAGGCCCGCAGGCAATACTTCACTTACATCCCCTAGAAACTACTTTGTCTTCACCGATCTTGGAGATGGCAAACATTAAGTGTCTGCACCTAAATCCTCCGCTTCAGAATGTGTACAAGCGTAGTATCAGGTGAACTGTAATTAAAAGCCACTTCTGGTGTTGAAATATTCGCCACAGTTTCGTATTCCTGTCGGCATTTTATCATCGAATGCCCAGTTTATATGCTATATTTTCCGGCCGAAATTCGAGATATTTCAAAAGTTTTATGCGCAGTATTTATTGCCGTAATATACCATAATACATCATGTGCGTATTTGAAGTGTTATTTTTATCGACAATTACAAAGTGTAGCTGCAGAAATTCTGCAGATCGAAAAAGTTTAATAGTAATTAGTTCAAAATGAAACACCAACAATTGCGTAAATACAAAAAGTTTGGGAACCACTGATGTACTGCGCTTAATGAAATCTGCATTTATTAAATTAGTTTTAGTTTAAACTATTTACATTTTTTCGTTTTTTTTTTATATGTCGTACTTAATAATTACTTAATAATTAATAAAAATGTATATTTTATTAATAAATTTGTATATACAATTAAAAAATATACAGGGTGTCCCAACTCTCTGGGAACGGTCAACTCAAAATATCAAAAATTGTTTTATATTAATGTTGTGTGCAATAATGAGTTGCACTTCATAAAAATATTGAAATTTATACAGGATGGTTCATATAAAAGTTACATACATTTTTATAAATGGAACACCCACTTGTTACATATTCACAAATAAAATATATATATATATATATATATATATATATATATATATATATATATATATATATATATATATATAATATATCTAAAAATATCATGTCAGGGGATGGCAAGTAAGACCTTGCCAAAACGTCGCAAAGTTAAAGTGTCATTTATAAATAATGAAGAAAAAAATGACTTTTAATTTATATTTTTTTTATTTGAATTACTTAGGATAAAAAACATTTATCAATTATCAGCAATTACGTGAGGTTTAAAATAGCTATTTATGGTGTAAGAGGATAAAATTTTGTTTATTCACGTGTGTCATACTTGGGATTAAAAGCAATTATCAATTACCAGCAATCACCTGAGGTTTATAATAGCTATTTATAGTATAAGTGGATTAAATTTTGTTTATTCACGTGTATCATACAAGATTTTTTTTCCAATTTTGCAGGATTTAATAAAAAAATTGATTAAGTAATTTATTTACATAAATGTTAATTGTACTGTTATTAATTTGATGAACTCTTAAACCAGGAAAGTTCACTCTATTTTCGTCAAGATTTCCAATTCGTTATCAGAATTAAAGAATTTGTATGAAGGAAAAATTCAAGGATAGTGCCGATTTACGTGTATTTTTTACATATTGTCAATGGTTATAGTGAATAAAGTGAAAAGGTAAACATTTTATTCACCCATTTGATTAAAGTGTTGAAATGATGAGATTCAATATACATATGGAGCATTTTAATAATGCGAATTAAAAAAAAAAGCAATTATCAACATTATAACATTCACAACTTTATGCAATGACAAGTATAAATTAGTAAATACTCAAATTTCTGAAAAAATATGTATTGCATATTAATTATCAGATATCTCTTTAGTATTCCTGAAGCTAATTCTCATAAAAAATTTACAAAGTTTCAGTATTAAATAAGTGAGAAAATCAACACCATAACTTTATGCAATGACAGGTATGAATTAGTCAATACTGAAATTTCTGAAAATTTATGTATTGTATATTAATTATCAGAGATCTGTTCAGTATACCTGAAGCTAATTCTCATGAAAATTTGACAAAGTTTCAGTGTGGAATAAGCGAGAAATTCAACACTATAACTTTATGCAATGACAAGTATAAATTAGTCAATACTGAAATATCTGAAACTTTATTTATTTCATATTAATTATCAGATATCTGTTCAGTATACCTTAAGCTAGTTCTTATGAAAATTTGACAAAGTTTCACTATTAAATAAGTCAGAAAATCAGCACTATAACATTAACAACTTTATGCAATGACAAGTATAAATTAGTCAATATTGAAATTTCTGAAAATTTATCTATTGCATATTAATTATCAGATATCTATTCAGTTTTCCTAAACCTAATTCTCATGAAAATTTAACAAAGTTTCAGTATTAAATAAGTGAGAAAATCAACACTATAACTTTAATAACTTTATGCAATGACAAGTATGAATAAGTAAATACTGAAAATTCACACTATTTGACATAAAACGTGAAATTTTGACAGTAAAAAAATGAAATTTGATGAAATAATTAAAATTTTACTCAGAAATAATTGAAAAATTTGACAGTTGATCAATGATTTTCGACAAAACAATAGAAATTTTGATAGAGTTCTGCCAAACATCATAGATTAACAGTCAATTTTTCAATTATTACTTAGTGAAATTTTAATTAATCTGTCTAATATATTCCTGAAATACACCCCAGAATAGTTAATGATATATGATAGAATAATTAATATTTCTCTCAGAAATAATTGAAAAATTGACAATTGGGCAATGATATTTGACAAATCAATTAAAATTTTGATGAGTTTACACTATTTGACATAAAAAGTGAAATTTTTACAGTTAAAAAATTAAATTTGATCGAATAATTAAAATTTTACTCAGAAATAATTAAAAAATTGAGGCTTGATAGATGATATTTCACAGGACAGATGAAATGTTGATATTGAGTGAACGCTATTTGGCTTAATAAGTGTAATTTTGACAGTTAGTTAATGATATATGATAGAATAATTAATATTTCACTCAGAAATAATTGAAAAATTAACAGTTGAGCAATGATATTTGACAAAGCAATTAAAATGTTGATGAGTTTACACTATTTGACATAAAACGTGAAATTTTGACAGTTAAAAAATGAAATTTGATGAAATAATTAAAATTTTACTCAGAAATAATTGAAAAATTTGACAGTTGATCAATGATATTTGACAAAACAATAGAAATTTTGATAGAGTTCTGCCAAACATCATAGATTAACAGTCAATTTTTCAATTATTACTTAGTGAAATTTTAATTAATCTGTCTAATATATTCCTGAAATACACTGCAGAATAGTTAATGATATATGATAGAATAATTAATATTTCACTCAGAAATAATTGAAAAATTGACAATTGGGCCATGATATTTGCCAAAACCATTGAAATTTTGATGAGTTTACACTATTTGACATAAAAAGTGAAATTTTGACAGTTAAAAATGAAATTTGATCGAATAATTAAAATTTTACTCAGAAATAATTGAAAAATTGAGGGTTGATAAATGATATTTCACAGGACACATGAAATGTTGATATTGAGTGAACACTATTTGGATTAATAAGTTTAATTTTGACAGTTAGTTAATGATATATGATAGAATAATTAATATTTCACTCAGAAATAATTGAAAAATTGACAGTTGAGCAATGATATTTGACAAAACAATTAAAATTTTGATGAGTTTATACTACTTGACATAAAACGTGAAATTTTGACAGTTCAAAAATGAAATTTGATGAAATAATTAAAATTTTACTCAGAAATAATTGAAAAAATTGACAGTTGATCAATGATATTTGACAAAACAATAAAAATTTTGATAGAGTACTGCCAAACATCATAGATTAACAGTCAATTTTTCAATTATTACTTAGTGAAATTTTAATTAATCTGTCTAATATATTCCTGAAATACACCCCAGAATAGTTAATGATATCTGATAGAATAATTAATATTTCTCTCAGAAATAATTGAAAAATTGACAATTGGGGCATGATATTTGCCAAAACCATTGAAATTTTGATGAGATTACACTATTTGACATAAAAAGTGAAATTTTGACAGTTAAAAAATTAAATTTGATCGAATAATTAAAATTTTACTCAGAAATAACTGAAAGATTGAGCCTTGATAAATGATATTTCACAGGACAAATGAAATGTTGATATTGAGTGAACGCTATTTGGCTTAATAAGTGTAATTTTGACAGTTAGTTAATGATATATGATAGAATAATTAATCTTTCACTCAGAAATAATTGAAAAATTGACAGTTGAGCAATGATATTTGACAAATCAATTAAAATTTTGATGAGTTTACACTATTTGACATAAAACGTGAAATTTTGACAGTTAAAAATGAAATTTGATCGAATAATTAAAATTTTATTCAGAAATAATTGAAAAATTAACAGTTGATCAATGATATTTGATGAAACAATAGAAATTTTGGTAGAGTTCTGCCAAACATCATAGATTAACAGTCAATTTTTCAATTATTACTTTTAAAAAATTTAAGAAATTTTAATTAATCTGTCTAATATTTTCCTGAAATACACCCCAGAATGCAAGTAAAGTCTGCAAAATGTCAAAATCCTAACTGAATTAGTAACTGAGCTATGGAAGACGGGAGGTGAAATGACTGACCCTGTATATTCATATATTTTAATAAATATATGTATTATAGTATATTGATATTGGTATTGGTATTGATGGTAATATCAGTGGTATGGTGTTCCCAATATAAAAAAAAATTGAAAAAAATCATCCAAACATGGCTGATTCCGTTCTCTTTAGGTGAAGTACTTTTAACCTTCTATCACTTCCGGTTCTATCGGAAATAGCCATTAACTTTTGTTTTATAAATGGAACATCCTATATATTATTATATTTTACATCATATTTTGCAAATTTTTCAGAAATTGCAAAATATTCTAGAATGTACTATCAAAAGAATTGAATCAAGAATTTGTATCAAATTATCAAATATATTAGAACGTTTATTCAAAAAATTTAATACAGGTGTACCATGAATGTGGAAAACCAGAAAATTTTATTGATTATTGGAGACAAAATTCTTCATATTATCAAAGTTATTATCAAAATATACAAATACTGGAATAAATAATGATAAAAAAAATCAATAAACGTTGATTTTTTTAAATCCCCTATTAGTATGCAATGATAATAATGATAAATAATAGAAAAAATCTATTTTCTAATGAAGCATCCTTAAAATATGTTATTACATGCAATGATAATAATGATAAATAATAGAAAAAATCTATTTTCTAGGGCAGAAAGACTACGGTCGGTAGTCCATTTCACTAAAATATAAATTATTATAACTGTCATGATATACATAAAATTAGAAAATTGAAAAATGAAATAAATGTGTTATCTCTCTCTCTCTCTCTATTTTCTAATGAAGCATTCTTAAAATATTTGATTACTATTCAATGATAATAATGATAAATAATAGAAAAAATCTATTTTTTAATGAATCATTCTTAAAATATTTTATTACTATGCAATGATAATCATGATAAATAATAGAAAAAAAATCTATTTTCTAATTAAGCATCCTCAAAATATTTTATTACTCAAGCCCTAGCATCAACAATTTTATTATTTGCTATTATCTTAATCTCTAGAAATTCAATCTTAGATTGCTTAAAAAATAATTAATAGCCAAATTAAGAAAAACAGAATTGGTTATGAATAGTTATAGATACTACTCGTGTAATAATGCCAAAAGTTTTAAATTTTGTCTTTTAAGTGGCTTGTAATCGACAGGAAACTTGATAAATTTTAAATCATTATAGTTTTTTTTTTTAATTGAATGATATATTTTATTTTATTTCACTCTATTCCTCATAAAATTTCCCTTTTTATTATACCGGGTGTTCATTTCAAAACTAGCCAGTCCGAAACAATTTATAATTTTACAATTTTAACACAAAAAATCCGAAACAATTTATATTGAACAAATTTAAGTTCCTTTCAATGAAACAACAAAAATTGAACAAATTGAACCAGTTTTCGGGGCAAATCTTAAAAACCATGGTAATTGAATATAAAATATTACCCCCTCCCCCTTGCGACTTTCACTTTTCTTACAAATTTTAAATTACACCTCTTTGTTGTGACACCTTGATTTAAGCTTTAAACAAATACAATCAAGAGGTGTAACAAACATATATTTACGTTAGCAAGTTTTCAAAAGCAAAATATATTTTTTTAAAATAAATTATGCTGACTTTCGTTTTAGGAGTAACCAGTCTCAATAAGTTGTCAATTTTACTAAAAAAACACGTCGATGTAGTTTAACATTTGTTCTATTTTTGTTTCATTGAAAGGAACTTAAATTTGTTCAATATAAATTGTTTCGGATTTTTTCTTATTTATTTATTTTTTCCAAAACGAATCGACAAAAATCTTTTTTTATTACGCCACTGGATTAGGTTTTTTTAAAGCTTTAAAATGAGGTATCGCAAGGTGGGGGGTGCCATTTGAAATTTGAAAGTGGGGGTGGCTAGGGGGGAGGGGGTAACACCTAAAATTTATTTGACGTTGTTTTTAAACTTCCCCCTCCAAAAATCAATCGACGTATTTTTTGTTTTTATTAAGTTAACTTGCATTCAAAAGTTATTGAGACTGGCTAGTATTGAAATGAACACCCGGTATATGTTCTATACCTAAAAATCATTTCTTTAGATATTATATAAAATTTGAATAAAGTACAATTCTAATGGGAATAGGACGTGCTTAAATAGGTAGCCATAGTTAAAACAAATGAGAGATGTTTATTAAACAATTAGATGACATTTGAAATTGTTGAAACCTATTTAAACACGCCTTATTCACATTAGAATTGTATTTAATTGAGTTTTATTTTTCTAACATCTCAAGAAATAAAACTTTTAGGTATAGAATATGCACAATAAAAAATAAAAAAAATGTTATAAGGAATGGAGTGGAAAAAAATGAAATATATCATTTAATTAAAAATAAACGAACTATAATGATTTAATATTTACCAAGTTTTCTTGTCCAATACAAGCCACTGAAAGGGCAAAATTTATAACTTTTGGCACTATTAGACTATAGTAGTACCTATAAATATTCATAACCAATTCCGTTTTTATTAATTTATAAATAGAGCCTCAGAACGAATTTTTTGATGACCCTTGTTTTCAACATTTTTTTGCGAAATATATAAATAACTTAGCAACCCTGCACTAATATTTAAAATTAAAAAATGTTCTGATTTAAAAAACTTGTGCTGCAAAATACATCCCAAATTATACAACGTGTTAGATTAAAATAAAAGTATATTATATTGATTTTATCGTATATCGAACACCCTGTATATTTGAAACTAATTTTAGCATATGCGCTTTTTGGTATGCTGAAGCTTTTATTTGAAATATTTTCTTGTATTTTCAAAATTAAACGAGGTATCCTCCGATTCCGCACTATTCACTCACACTGTATAATCAGGCGTATTGTGTATCAAACGACGTTAGCAGTAACGTGTACGTTACTTGGAGCATCACATTCTAATGTCAGAAGCATTTATGACTTAACTGCATCCGACATTAGAATGTGCTGATGCCAAGTAACGTATAAGTCTAGCGTTTTTTGATACGCAGTACACCTGAATATATGTTATTAACTAAGTTTTATTAATGCAATCATTAATTAAAGCCACCAGATTCATAATAGGGCACAAACCTTGTCATGATCTCCGAACGAAGTCTGCTTTCTTCATATTGGTTCCCCATGTGTCCCATGGCCAGACATTGAAATCCATTTGCACTGATGCTTTCTGCGACCCGGACGACCCCAAAATTATGCACGGACGCCCCCAAGAATGGTCATAGAGTGCGTTTTCGACCCATTACGGCTTCGCACGGCTAATTTAGGCACAAAATGTTTGTGTTTTTGGGAGCGATGTTCAAAACCGACGCCATCGAAGCTACTAGCAGACCGGAAATGTCGCGCGCTGCATATCCGGCCTCTTGGGGTTCGAGACATTTTGGTGGCGTGATCAGCAACGCGTTCGCCTCTAGACCGCAAGGTCCAGGGTTCGATTCTGGTGTTCCGTGGAGGACTTTTTATGCGTTTTTTCCACTTTTTCTACGTTTTCTCACGTTTCCCTTGAAACAAATGTTGGAAATGTGCCTCTATCAACTATAATTCGCATACTGTACTATATTACTATACTGTATGCTTATATCATTTCACCTCCCGTCTTCTATAGCTCAGTTACTAATTGAGTTAGGATTTTTATATTTTGCAGACTTTACTTGCATTCTAGGGTGTATTTCAGAAAAATATTTTTAATTATACAGGGTGTCCCAAAAAAGTGTGACGTCATCGTGATGTATATTTTTAGATTGCATGGTACATTTTTTGTTGCTTATTTGGGTGCCCTTTGTGGATGCCTACATACCCATAAAATTCTATTCAAATCGGTTCAGTGATTTTAGCACAAAAAAATAATAACTGAAAAAAATCAGTTTTGCACCATTGGTTAAGAAAATTAATAAGGGATAAAAATAGTGCCTCGTTAATAAAACCATACAAGGTACTCATTAAATAAGGTCTGACAGTTGCGTTAACCAAGTTTTATTGATATGCATTATACAGAGTGTCCAAAATTTAGTGTCAGACTTTTCAAACTTTAAAGCACTTTATTTTTCTTATTTTAAATTGGAACCCCGGTATATTTTTATGTAATTCCATGCGGAATTAAATGGCAAAAATTTTTCCTAATTACAACCCTATCTCAATTCCAAACATATTTAAAGATGTTTGCAGAAAACTCGATTTATCAACAATTCCCATCGTCATCAAAATCGAAGGTGGGTTTGTCAAAACTTTTTGTTTGTCAAATTTTGAAGTTGATGTTATTACTTGATGTTTTAATTTAGATGCAGTAAGGATTATTTACAAATTTATATAGTGGTTTAAAATTTACTTCTGTTTGGTCGTTAAACATATTGTATTATGTTAGAAATCATTGAAAAATTGACAGTCGATCAATGACATTTGACAGAACAACTGAAACTTAGATTATGAGTCAACATTATGCGACATAATAACTTAGTTTGAACAGTTTGAATTTGAAATTTGAACAGTTAGTTAATGAATTTTTACCTAGAGAGTATCTGTAACTAAAAAAGTTACAGTTTTTGATAACAAGTCAATACGATTTGACATAATTAATGAAAATTTACGTTAGTGCGTGATTATTATTTATTTTAGTACATATTAGTATTTTCTTACTGAAGATGTTCGCATGGCGAACGAAATGTACATTTGAATATTAATTAATGTCTCTTTGTGAAAAAGAAAATTTAATTTAAAAGCTTTCACAAGCTCCCAGTAGCAAAAATTTAATGATATAGTCTATGCCAGATAAGATGTCACTTTTCACGTAATACCGAAATCCCCTCCACTGTCGGAATTGCACCAATGAAAATGTATCCCAAAACCAAGAGAGATGTTTTGAGCCATAAACCACAATTTCATTAAGTTTAAGGTTTTATCCATCACTAAGAAATAATTGAAAAGTAGACATTTAATTTGTATATTTTTCATTTAATCACTAGGGACAAAAAAGTAATTTTAGTACCCGAGGATTAAAAAGTTATTTATAAACAGAAATTAAATAACAACTATTAAATGTCGGAAATTACACACAAATAATTGAAAACGTGACAGTTGATTAATGATATTTGACAGAACAACTGAAATTTTGGCACCGAGTAAACAATATTTGACATAAGTGATATATTGACGATCAATGATATTTGACAGAACAACTGAAATTTTGGCACCGAGTTAACATATTTGACATAACAAGTGAAATTTTGACAGTTAGTTAATGAAATTTTACAGACAATTTTAATTAAATTGTCACTCAGTAATAATTGAAAAATTTGTAGATCTATGATATTTGACAGAATAATTAAAATTTCACACAGTAATAATTAACAGTTGATCAATATTTGACAAATTTGTGTAATTTTGAGTCAATATTTAACAGAATATGCAAAATTTTGACAGTCATTGATTTTTGACTGGCTTCGGTTTTATATGAAAGGTGACATCTTATGTGGCATGTACTATATTTGACAGAACAATTAAAGTTTCACTAAGAAATAATTGAAAAATAAACATTTAATTTGTATATTTTTCATTTAAATCATTAGGGCAAAAAAAGTAATTTAAGTACCTGAGGATTAAATGAGAGTTTTATGTGAAAAGTGACATCTTATGTGGCATGGATTATATTTGACAGAACAATTAAAGTTTCACTTAGAAATAATTGAAAAATAGACATTTAATTTGTAGATTTTTCATTTAAACACTAGGGACAAAAAATAATTTTAGTACCCGAGGATTAAAAAGTTATTTATAAAAAGAGATTAAATAAGCACTATTAAGTGTCGGAAATTACACACGAATATTGAAAAATTGACAGTTGATCAATGATTTTTGACAGAACAACTGAAATTTTGGCAACAAGTTAACAATATTTGACATAACAAGTGAAATTTTGACAGTTAATGAAATTTTACAGTTTAATAAAAATGTCACTCAGTAATAATTGAAAAATTTGTAGGTCTGTGATATTTGAAAGAGTAATTAAAATTTCACACAGTAATAACTAACGGTTGATCAATATTTGATAAATTAGTATAATTTTTAAGATTTAGGATTTTTTTAATGGCATTTCTAGAATTTTGGTATTTGCCAGAATTTTCTTGAGGGTATATTAATCTTAGTTTCACTTAGAAATAATTGAAAAATAGACTTTTAGTTTGTATATTTTTTATTTAAATCACTAGGGACAAAAAAGTAATTTTAGTACCCGAGGATTAAAAAGTTATTTATAAAAAGAAATTAAATAACCACTATTAAGTGTTGGAAATTACACACAAATGATTGAAAAATTGACAGTTGATCAATGATATTTGACAGAACAACTGAAATTTTGACACCGAGTTAACAATATTTGAATTAATAAGTGAAATTTTGATAGTTAGTTAATGAGAATTTACAGATTAATTAAATTGTCACTCAGTAATAATTGAAAAATTAGTAGATCTTTGATATTTGACAGAATAATTAAAATTTCGCACAGTAATAATTAACAGTTGATCAATATTTAACAAATTTGTGTAATTTTGAGTCAATATTTAACAGAATATGCGAAATTTTGACAGTCATTGATTTTTGACTGGCTTCTGTTTAATATGAAAAGTGACATCTTATGTGGCATGGACTATATTTGACAGAACAATTAAAGTTTCACTTAGAAAAGATAATTGAAAAATGGACATTTCATTTGTATATTTTTTATTTAAATCACTAGGGTTAAAAAAGTAATTTAAGTACCTGAGAATTAAATGAGGGTTTTATGTGAAAAGTGACATCTTAGGTGGTTTGGATTATATTCGACAGAATAATTAAAGTTTCACTTAGAAATAATTGAAAAATAGACATTTAATTTGTAGATTTTTCATTTAAACACTAGGGACAAAAAATAATTTTAGTACCCGAGGATTAAAAAGTTATTTATAAAAAGAGATTAAATAAGCACTATTAAGTGTCGGAAATTACACACGAATATTGAAAAATTGACAGTTGATCGATGATTTTTGACAGAACAACTGAAATTTTGGCAACAAGTTTACAATATTTGACATAACAAGTGAAATTTTGACAGTTAATGAAATTTTACAGTTTAATAAAAATGTCACTCAGTAATAATTGAAAAATTTGTAGGTCTGTGATATTTGAAAGAGTAATTAAAATTTCACACAGTAATAATTAACGGTTGATCAATATTTGACAAATTAGTGTTATTTTTAAGATTTAGGATTTTTTCAATGGCATTTCTAGAATTTTGGTATTTGCCAGAATTTTCTTGAGGGTATATTAATCCTAGTTTCACTTAGAAATAATTGAAATATAGACTTTTAGTTTGTATATTTTTTATTTAAATCACTTGGGACAAAAAAGTAATTTTAGTACCCGAGGATTAAAAAGTTATTTATAAACAGAAATTAAATAACCACTATTAAATGTCGGAAATTACACACAAATAATTGAAAACGTGACAGTTGATTAATGATATTTGACAGAACAACTGAAATTTTGGCACCGAGTAAACAATATTTGACATAAGTGATATATTGACGATCAATGATATTTGATAGAACAACTGAAATTTTGGCACCGAGTTAACATATTTGACATAACAAGTGAAATTTTGACAGTTAGTTAATGAAATTTTACAGACAATTTTAATTAAATTGTCACTCAGTAATAATTGAAAAATTTGTAGATCTATGATATTTGACAGAATAATTAAAATTTCACACAGTAATAATTAACAGTTGATCAATATTTGACAAATTTGTGTAATTTTGAGTCAATATTTAACAGAATATGCAAAATTTTGACAGTCATTGATTTTTGACTGGCTTCGGTTTTATATGAAAAGTGACATCTTATGTGGCATGTACTATATTTGACAGAACAATTAAAGTTTCACTAAGAAATAATTGAAAAATAAACATTTAATTTGTATATTTTTCATTTAAATCATTAGGGCAAAAAAAGTAATTTAAGTACCTGAGGATTAAATGAGAGTTTTATGTGAAAAGTGACATCTTATGTGGCATGGATTATATTTGACCGAATAATTAAAGTTTCACTTAGAAATAATTGAAAAATAGACATTTAATTTGTAGATTTTTCATTTAAACACTAGGGACAAAAAAATAATTTTAGTACCCGAGGATTAAAAAGTTATTTATAAAAAGAGATTAAATAAGCACTATTAAGTGTCGGAAATTACACACGAATATTGAGAAATTGACAGTTGATCAATGATTTTTGACAGAACAACTGAAATTTTGGCAACAAGTTAACAATATTTGACATATCAAGTGAAATTTTGACAGTTAATGAAATTTTACGGTTTAATAAAAATGTCACTCAGTAATAATTGAAAAATTTGTAGGTCTGTGATATTTGAAAGAGTAATTAAAATTTCACACAGTAATAATTAACGGTTGATCAATATTTGACAAATTAGTGTAATTTTTAAGATTTAGGATTTTTTCAATGGCATTTCTAAAATTTTGGTATTTGCCAGAATTTTCTTGAGGGTATATTAATCCTAGTTTCACTTAGAAATAATTGAAAAATAGACTTGTAGTTTGTAGATTTTTCATTTAAACACTAGGGACAAAAAAGTAATTTTAGTACCCGAGTATTAAAAAGTAATTTATAAAAAAAATTAAATAAGCGCTATTAAGTCTCGGAAATTACACATAAATAATTAAAAAAATTGACAGTTGATCAATGATATTTGACAGAACAACTGAAATTTTGGCACCGAGTTAATAATATTTGACATAACAAGTGAAATTTTGACAGTTAATGAAATTTTATTGAATAATTAAAATGTCACTCAGTAATAACTAAAAAATTTGCAGATCAATGATATTTGACAGAACAACTGAAATTTTGGCACCGAGTAAACAATATTTGACATAAGTGAAATTTGGCGATCAATGATATTTGACCGAACAACTGAAATTTTGCCACCGAGTTAACAATATTTGACATAACAAGTGAAATTTTGACAGTTAATGAAATTTTAGAGTTTAATTAAAATGTTACTCAGTAATAATTGAAAAATTTGCAGATCAATGGTATTTGACAGAACAACTGAAATTTTGGCACCGAGTAAACAATATTTGACATAAGTGAAATTTGGCGATCAATGATATTTGACAGAACAACTGAAATTTTGGCACCGAGTTAACAATATTTGACATAACAAGTGAAATTTTGACAGTTAATGAAATTTTAGAGTTTAATTAAAATGTTACTCAGAAATAATTGAAAAATTTGCAGATCAATGGTATTTGACAGAACAACTGAAATTTTGGCACCGAGTAAACAATATTTGACATAAGTGAAATTTGGCGATCAATGATATTTGACAGAACAACTGAAATTTTGGCACAGAGTTAACAATATTTGACATAACAAGTGAAATTTTGACAGTTAGGAAATTTTACAGATTAATTAAAATGTCACTCAGTAATAATTGAAAAATTTGTAGATGTATGATATTTGACAGAATATTTAAAATTCCACACAGTAATAATTGACAGTTGATCAATATTTGACAAATTAGTGTAATTTTGAGTCAATATTTAACGGAATATGCGAAATTTTGACAGTCATTGATATTTGACAGAATAAATCTGTCAACTATGTTTCGAACATTTATATAACTTGATGTTATAACTTAACACTTCTAAATTGCTTCAAAATTCTGCAATCAATTTGCAAAATACTTTTAAATAACATCAAAGATTTATTATACATCCTTTTTATAAATTCCAACTGATCCGATACTGAAGTCATCAACCGACTGAGTGAGCTTAATTATTTCTTGTGCTTATGAGGGATAAAATACTTTTGAATTTTTAAGATTTCGGATTTTTTCAATCGCATTTCTTGAATTTTGGTATTTACCAGCATTTTCTTGAGTGCATATTAATCCTATTTTAGTATTTAGAACCACAATAATAATAAATTAAAAAGAAGTCATATGTTTTTGTTTGGCTTACTAACTACCATCCACAGTTAAGGATAAGTTTTCTGCTGGATTTATTTACAAATCTAAAGGGAAGTAGATAGTATAGAAGTAGTAGAGAGAAGTAGAGAAAAAACTAATTGTTGTAATGAGTTATTTATCTAATTGTGAATATATTAACCCGTTAGGGCATTTTAAAATGGAATCAAAACTCACCGGACATTCATCAAAACATATTTTTTTTACAATTTAATAAATATAAAAAAAGAATTGTGATAAATCCATGATTAAATTGAAGGTGTGTGTGGTAATCACTCTGTGAAATATATTGATTAAGAAAATTAAAAAAAAACACTTGGTATAAGTTAGGTATGCTTGGTATATACAATAAAATGTGAAACTTATACAAAGTTTGTTTTTTTAAATCCATGATTAGTTAATTAAATTTTGTGGCGTTTTTTTCGTTAGCTGACAGTAATCTTGAAACAAACAACTTCCCAATTAAAACCCCACTAGCATTTTAAGCTTTACATTTAAATATATCTCTAAATATACGTGTGTTAGCAGTTCTGTGTATGCAGTATCCTCCAAATACGGTGCTTAGTATTTCCCACATGGCTATTTAACCGGGACAATCTAATATTAATCCTAAACGCCAACGCCCCAAGTCAACAGCCCCAAGCGTCAGAGAGGAGAGATTTATATAACGCCTTTAAAAATTAAAATTTCCCCACGCTCTACTGCTAACGGATTATTTTCAAACTTATCTTGACACTGTGCTTTCCTGCATTTCGCCTGAAATAGTTTACCAAAAATTTATTTCCTTCACCCTGCTTACACGAAAATGCCACTCAGTGGACGGATTATCAATATTTCGCCTCTCGATAAATAATATATTAAGTAATTAAAAACTTTTTGTGAAAGTAATAAGTTATTGCTTAATAATCCTTACATTTTAATATTCATGTTATTATAGGTAATTTTGATATATTTCATTTCTTGCTGAAATGCTAAGACTATTTCAATTTAATTATACAAGGTAAATTGGCACTTTCATGATCCTCTGATTCAGAATAATTAAGTTTTGACAGAATTATTTACCAGCAATTATTCAAATATTGATAAAAATAATTAAAAGTCGGCACGAACAATTAAAATTTCAACAGAAATCACTGCAATTTTAAGTTATAATCGTAATCTGACATAATAACTGAAATTTTGACAGAATAGTAACATTTGAAACAAAATTTAACCCACTGTTTATAGCAGGCTGTTGTTTTCTTACTTCAACTGCTATATGCAATTATTTATAACTGGTTGTTGTTTTCAAAATATTCTGTCACATTTGCAAACCATATCTGTCGAAATTTAAAAGATTTTTTTGTCAACCTTTCAATGATTTCTATGAAATTTGGTTACTGTATAATTTTTGAAATTATTTTGTAAATTTTCGATTAATTACAAAAATACTGACACTAATATTTGAAAAATTGGCAGTAATCATTGAAATTTTGATAGAAACTGTCATATTTTCGAAATTATTTTGTGAAATTTTTTATTAACTTAAAACATACTACCACTAATATTTCAAAAATAGGCAGTATTCATTGTAATTTTGATAAAAACATGCTGAAAATATGACCGTAATCATTGAAATTTTCATACAAGTCATAGAAATTTTGACAAAATAGTTACCATTGTCAAAGAATATTTCACGGTTTGGTAATATTAGCATTTTTTTATTAACTACAAAAATTCTGACACTAATATTTGACTAATATGATTAGTTACTGTAAAACTTTCGCAATTATTTTTTAATTTTTTTATAAACTACAAAAATACTGCCACTAATATTTGAAAAATTGGCAGTAATCATTGAAATTTTGATAGAAACTGTCACATTTTCGAAATTATTTTGTAAACATTTTTATTAACTACAAACATACTGTCACTGATATTTCAAAAATTTACAGTTTTCATTAAAATTTTGATAAAAACAAGCTGAAAATATGACCGTAATCATTGAAATTTTCATACAAATCATCGAAATTTTGACAATATAGTTGCCATAGTCAAAGAATATTTCACGGTTTGGTAATATTAGCAGTCATTAAAAAGAAATTTATCAATTAACTTCCGATTTTTTTTCAAACATAATTAATAAATTGGTAGTGAGTAATGAAATTTTGACAGTAACCTTTGATTTTCTTATAGTTACTATTGAAATACAATAGAATAATTAGAGTTTAGACAGAATGAATTGAAAATTTGACAACAATTATTTAACTGTCAGTAGACTGTCTATTATTCAAATATTAATAAAAAACTAAATGTCAGTAAGTACATGCTGATATCTGTCAATATTTCAATGATTTCTATAACAAGTTCTAAGTTTTGACAGAATTAATTGAAAGTTTATCGATAATTATTGAAATATTCATAAAAATAATTAAATGTCAGTGCAAATATATGCCGTAATCATTGATATTTTCATACAAATCATCGAAATTTTGACAATATAGTTGCCATTGTCAAAGAATATTTCACAGTTAGACATTAATTAGCATTCATTTTCGAAACAATATTGATCAATTGACTACCGTAATTTTTACAAACATAATTGATAAATTTGTAGTAAGTAATGAAATTTTGGCACTAATAATTGATTTTTTGATTTCTGTCAACATTTCAATGATTTCTATGAAAATTTCTGAGTTTTGACAGAATTAATTGAAAGTTTTCATTGCAATATGTCACATTTGCAAACCATGTCGGTCAAAATTTAAACGATTTTTTTTTCAACATTTCAACGATTTCTATGAAACTTTGAATGAGTTTCTGTAAAATTTTCGTTTTTTTTTTTTTTTTATTAATTACAAAATTTAATCCCCTATTTAGAACAGGCTGTTGTTTTCAGACTTCAACTGTAACATGCAATTATTTATAACTGGTTGTTGTTTTCGAAATATTCTGTCACATGGCACTAATATTTGAAAAATTGGCAGCAATCATTGAAATTTTGATAGAAAGTGTCAAATTTTATTAACTACAAAAATACTGGCACTGATATTTGAAAAATAGTAGTATTCATTGAAATTTTGATAAAATCATTGAAAATATACCAGTAATCATTGAAATTTTCATACAAATAATCGAAATTTTGACAATATAGTTGCCATTGTCAAAGAATATTTCACAGTTCGACAAGAATTGGCAATCATTTTGAAAAAAAAAAATTGATCAGTTGACTACCGTAAATTTTACAAACATAATTGATATATTCGTAGTAAATAATGAAATTTTGGCACTAATAATTAAAAAAATGTATAGTAATTATTGAGATATAATCGAATAATTAGAGTTTCGACAGAATTAATTGAAAATTTAACAGCAATTATTTAACTGTCAATACACTGTCAATTATTCAAATATTGATAAAAATAATTAAATATCAGTAAGTACATTCTGATTTCTGTCAATATTTCAATGATTTCTATAACAAGTTCTGAGTTTTGACAGAATTAATTGAAAGTTTATTGGTTATTATTGAAATATTGATAAAAATAATTAAATGTCAGTGCAAATATATGCCGTAATCAATTATATTTTCATACAAATCATCGAAATTTTGACAATATAGTTGCCATTGTCAAAGAATATTTCACAGTTCGACATTAATTAGCATTCATTTTTGATAAAATAATTGATCAAATGACTATTAAAATTTTTACAAACATAATTGATAAATTTGTAGTAAGTAATGAAATTTTGGAAGTAATAATTGATTTTTTTTATAGTTGTCATTGAGATATAATCGAATAATTAATTGAAAATTTAACAGCAATTATTTAACTGTCAGTACACTGTCAATTATTCAAATATTGATAAAAATAATTAAATATCAGTAAGTACATTCTGATTTCTGTCAATATTTCAATGAATTCTATAAAAAAATCTGAGTTTTGATAGAATTAATTGTAAGTTTATCGATAATTATTGAAATATTGATAAAAATAATTAAATGCCTGTACACATAATTTAAATTTTAAATGAAATAACCGCACTAATAATAGCAATCATTGCAATATCACAGAAAATATTATAATTCGCATTCTGACAAAATTAATTGAAAATTTGGAAATTATTAAAATTTAGACGAAAAGAATTGAATTTTCAGTACAAATAATTTAAATTGTGACAGATATCATGGCAATTTTGATAGTTTTCGTTGCAATATGACCAATAATTAAAATTTTTACATAATCATTTGTACATTCGAACGATATCCAACTCTCGGGCTAAAGCCCTCGAGCTGGATACCATCGTTCTCCGGGCGTAATCATCGTAGTAACGCTCTTGGTGCATAAATAGCTAATTAGACACAAGAGTTTACATTAATAATAGATGAGATCTATTACCAGGAAACGTAATTGAATCATTCACAGCATCGAATTCAACACAGTTTTATAAAAAAACGAGTGATATTCATATAGTCATTTCTACATTAGATCGTGAAATATATGAATATCACTCGTTTTTTATAAAACTATGTTGAATTCTAAAAGCTTCTAAATGTATTATTCAGATGATCTTATATTTTTAGGGACGTTAATCTTGAAGTTTTTATCGACACTACAATACAATTTCCAAAACGTGGCATTGTGACATTATACTAAGTATAGTTGGACTGACGAGAGCTGACAATGACTCATGGCTTTTCGAACAGTCATGTTTTCTATACTTGTTTGCATGCTTGAGGTGAATGTAATAGAATGAAATGCAATTAAAAAACGTATGTCGAATTTGTGCAATATGGAACGATGAGTCACTGTCAACTTCCAACGGGACGACTATATCAACATCCATATATTTCCCATAACAGTGCTCCATCCTATTTTGTTATCACCTATTAATGAGGAGTTGATTGGATGGTGTCATCACGTGAACTGAGATAAAATATTAAGTGTAATAATCAAAGTAATATACAATTCCACACATCTGCTTCGCATCTATGCGAATTTGATGTTTGTTTATAATTAGTTTATCAAACAGGAAAACAAATAAATATCAATGCATTACTATTTTGAGATGATATTTTTGATCATTATTATTATTTTGTGTATTATTGTGCAAGTGCTTCAACAGTAATTTAATATCTACCTTTTCAGGAGTTCATTTTAACGTAATTTCTCCGCATGGAAAGAGTTACGAAGAATTGAACAGTATTAATTTCACCGAAAGTATAAGTTTGTTTTACAAATAAATTTGGATAAAGTTATGCAATTTAATTAATAAATGAACAAAGCGGACACACAATTACAACAAAGTTAACAGTTATTCGTGCTGATTTTTATTTAAATTTTATATATGTTTTTATATTTATAATATTTTACATTAAAAGTCGGATAAGAGGGTTTTTACTTGTCATACAAGAGAATGACTGACTAGCCGCAGGCAAGCCTGTCACCTTGTAGAGCCAGTAAAAGCCATACAAATACAATTACAATTTGTAAGGTGATTTTAACCTTACCTTAAAGATTTAAATCTTTAAAATCATATAAACTTTTGAGAAATTGTAATTCGAAATAATGTTCAACAAACAATGAGTTTTCAAAAAGGTATAAATTAAGAAATTTTGATTGCTCTTCTTGAATTATCAGTTATCCTGTAAATTTCAGAGATTTACGCTGAATTTTGAATATTCATCAATTCTTCAAAAACATGTCTTCAAATTTATAGTACAAAATGTAATAAAAAGACAAAAAAAGAATGGATAAGAAAAAGAATTGCAAAAATGAAAATGAAACTTTTACTAAAAATGTAAAACAAATTATACTCGAAGTTTTCAGAACCCATAGTAGCTTTATTACCTTTTTCATATATCTTAAAACATTTTACATGTTTTTTTACATAAAATAATATGTAAAAGCACATTCCGGCAGTTATTTCATAAACGAAAATTTATACATATTTTGCTACTAAAATACTATATATATATATATATATATAATCGATCTTTATTGGGCTATCGTCTTAAATACTATTTCTACGATTCTATCATTATCATACTTTTATTGTGAAAAATTTTAATCGTTGTATTTATCGTAGTTTTTATCAATTTTTATCGAAGTAGGTATTTATGAAGTAATTTTACGTACATAGTAAGTAATAGTGTTTGATTCAAGTGACCCTGAGTTACAGATACCTAACGGAAAGAATCTAATTCTGTACGGACGTGATGGAAAGCATCCGTGTCGAAGTCTTGTAATAGAGGATGAATAGTATCTAGGGATACGACGATTGAATAATAAAACTCTTAAAACTAACAGTCGTGAGTTCGATTCTTAGCCATCTCTCAGGAAATATTTAAAATGTTCAATATTTCTCTGAGGATACCTCTTCTAGAATATATATTATGAAAAAAAAACAAAAACAAACATAAACAAACTTTTGTTATAATGATGTCATATGCTTTTATGTCATAATTGCATTTGACATATGAAAGTGATGCTGTCAAATGACGTACATGATACTATTTACGTTTTCTTTTATATGCAATACCTTTTCCTCTTCTAGAATGGATATTAAGAAAAAAAACAAAAACAAGCAAAAACAAACTTTTGTCACAATTATGTTATATGCTATTATGTCATAATTTCATTTGACATATGAATTTTCTGCTGTCAAATGACGTACATGATACTGTTAACGTTTTCTTTTATATATGCAATACACCTGATTGTGTACAGTCATGCTCACATAAATCTAGTACAAACAAATTGACATTGCTATATAAAATTGCTATTGTAACCTAATTTCTTGTACTAGATTTATGTGAGCATGACTTATTGTGGTTATGTCGTAAGTGTAAAAAAAACAAAAGCAAACTTTTGTCGTAATTATGTCATATGCTATTATGTAGAATTGGAAATCCAATTGTATTTATATAGATTAATATTATTTGTTTTGCTGTACATATTCCTATTGAACAAAAAATATTGAACTGTTGGACAGAATTACGCCCAAAAAAAGTTAAATTGTCTACAGATTAGTATAACAATTTTTAAAGTTAAATCTTATAAAATATAGAATATCTATGATAATCTGTAAAATGCTATCTAAGTATACGATGTCATTGAAATTCTGCGATTTAAAGTTCTATAATAAGTATTTAGATACAATGCAATGTAATTTTTGTCAAAATTTCCATTATCCTATCACATTGCAATTATAGTTATCAAAATGGCAGTGATTTCTGTCATTGTATTATTTATTTGTACTAAAATTTAATATTTTTTATCAATATTTCAATAATTGCTGTCAAATATTCAAGTGATTATGTAAAAATTATTAATTATTCTGTCATATTGCACCAAAAACTGTCACAATTACAATGATAGAAGTCACAATTTAAATTATTTGTACAGAAACTTAAATTATTTTCATCTAGATTTTAATAATTTCCAAATTTTCAAATAATCAAAATGTCAATTATTAATTATTGACAATTGCAACGATAACTGTTGAAGTTGGAGTTATTTCTGTAAAAGTTTTAATGATTTGTACTGACATTAATTATTTTTATCAATATTTTTATAACTGCTGTCAAATTTTCAATTAATTATATCAAAACTCAAATTATTAATTATTGTGTCATATTGCAATGAAAACTATCAAAATTGCAATGATATCTGTCACAATTTAAATTATTTGTACTGAAACTTAAATTATTTTGATCTAGATTTTAATAATTTCTAAATTTTCAATTAATCAAAATGTCAATTATTAATTATTGACAATTGCAACGATAACTGTTAAAGTTGCAGTTATTTCTGTAAAATTTAAATGACTTGTACTGACATTAATTATTTTTACAATATTTTAATAACTGCTGTCAAATTTTCAAATAATTATATCAAAACTCAAATTATTAATTATTGTGTCATATTGCAATGAAAACTATCAAAATTGCAATGATATCTGTCACAATTTAAATTATTTGTACTGAAACTTCAATTATTTTCGTCTTGATTTTAATAATTTCCAAATTTTCAATTAATCAAAATGTCAATTATTAATTATTGTCAATTGCAACGATTACTGTTAAAGTTGCAGTTATTTCTGTAAAATTTAAATGACTTGTACTGACATTAATTATTTTTACAATATTTTAATAACTGTTGTCAAATTTTCAAATAATTATATCAAAACTCAAATTATTAATTATTGTGTCATATTGCAATGAAAACTATCAAAATTGCAATGATATCTGTCACAATTTAAATTATGTGTACTGAAACTTCAATTATTTTCATCTAGATTTTAATAATTTCTAAATTTTCAAATAATCAAAATGTCAATTATTAATTATTGACAATTGCAACGATAACTGTTGAAGTTGGAGTTATTTCTGTAAAAGTTTTAATGATTTGTACTGACATTAATTATTTTTATCAATATTTTAATAACTGCTGTCAAATTTTCAATTAATTATATCAAAACTCAAATTATTAATTATTGTGTCATATTGCAATGAAAACTATCAAAATTGCAATGATATCTGTCACAATTTAAATTATTTGTACTGAAACTTCAATTATTTTCGTCTAGATTTTAACAATTTCCAAATTTTCAATTAATCAAAATGTCAATTATTAATTATTGACAATTGCAACGATAACTGTTAAAGTTGGAGTTATTTCTGTAAAAGTTTTAATGATTTGTACTGACATTAATTATTTTTATCAATATTTTAATAACTGCTGTCAAATTTTCAATTAATTATATCAAAACTCAAATCATTAATTATTGTGTCATATTGCAATGAAAACTATCAAAATTGCAATGATATCTGTCACAATTTAAATTATTTGTACTGAAACTTCAATTATTTTCATCTAGATTTTAATAATTTCTAAATTTTCAAATAATCAAAATGTCAATTATTAATTATTGACAATTGCAACGATAACTGTTGAAGTTGGAGTTATTTCTGTAAAAGTTTTAATGATTTGTACTGACATTAATTATTTTTATCAATATTTTAATAACTGCTGTCAAATTTTCAATTAATTATATCAAAACTCAAATTATTAATTATTGTGTCATAATGCAATGAAAACTATCAAAATTGCAATGATATCTGTCACAATTTAAATTATTTGTACTGAAACTTAAATTATTTTCATCTAGAGTTTAATAATTTCCAAATTTTCAAATAATCAAAATGTCAATTATTAATTATTGACAATTGCAACGATAACTGTTGAAGTTGGAGTTATTTCTGTAAAAGTTTTAATGATTTGTACTGACATTAATTATTTTTATCAATATTTTAATAACTGCTGTCAAATTTTCAATTAATTATATCAAAACTCAAATTATTAATTATTGTGTCATATTGCAATGAAACTATCAAAATTGCAATGATATAAGTCACAATTTAAATTATTTGTATTGAAACTAAAATTATTTTCATCTAGATTTTAATAATTTCCAAATTTTCAATTAATCAAAATGTCAATTATTAATTATTGACAATTGCAATGATAACTGTTAAAGTTGCAGTTATTTCTGTAAAATTTAATTGACTTGTACTGACATTAATTATTTTTACAATATTTTAATAACTGCTGTCAAATTTTCAAATAATTATATCAAAACTCAAATTATTAATTATTGTGTCATAATGCAATGAAAACTATCAAAATTGCAATAATATCTGTCACAATTAAAATAATTTGTACTGAAACTTAAACTATTTTCATCTAGATTTTAATAATTTCTAAATTTTCAATTAATCAAAATGTCAATTATTAATTATTGACAATTGCAACGATTACTGTTAAAGTTGCAGTTATTTCTGTAAAATTTAAATGACTTGTACTGACATTAATTATTTTTACAATATTTTAATAACTGCTGTCAAATTTTCAAATAATTATATCAAAATTCAAATTATTAATTATTGTGTCATAATGCAATGAGAACTATCAAAATTTCAATAATATCAGTCACAATTTAAATTATTTGTACTGAAACTTAAATTGTTTTCGTCTAGATTTTAATAATTTCCAAATTTTGAATTAATCAAAATGTCAATTATTAATTATTGTCAATTGCAACGATTACTGTTAAAGTTGCAGTTATTTCTGTACAAAATTAAATGATTTGTACTGATATTAATTATTTTTATCAATATTTTAATAGCTGCTGTCAAATTTTTAATTAATTATATCAAATCTCAAATTATTAATTATTGTGTCATATTGCAATGAAAACTCTCAAAATTGCAATGATATCTGTCAATTTAAATTATTTGTACTGAAACTTCAATTATTTTCATCTAGATTTTAATAATTAACCAAATTTTCAAATAATCAAAATGTCAATTATTAATTATTGACAATTGCTACGATAACTGTTGAAGTTGGAGTTATTTGTGTAAAAGTTTTAATGATTTGTACTGACATTAATTATTTTTATCAATATTTTAATAGCTGCTGTCAAATTTTCAATTAATCAAAATGCCAATTATTAATTATTGACAATTGCAACGATAACTGTTAAACTTGCAGTTATTTCTGTAAAAATTTAAATGATTTGTACTGTCATTAATTATTTTTATCAATATTTTAATAACTGCTGTCAAATTTTCAATTAATTATATCAAAACTCAAATTATTAATTATTGTGTCATATTGCAATGAAAACTATCAAAATTGCAATGATATCTGTCACAATTTAAATTATTTGTACTGAAACTTCAATTATTTTCGTCTAGATTATAATAATTTCCAACTATTCAATTAATGAAAATGTCAATTATTAATTATTGACAATTGCAACGATAATTGTTAAAGTTATCAATTAATTTTGTCAAAATGTCAATTATTATTTTTTCAGTGATATTGCAATTATTATTATTATTAGTGCAGTTATTTCATTTAAAATTTAAATTATTTGTACTGGCATTTTATTATTTTTATCAATATTTCAATAATTATCGATAAACTTACAATTAATTCTATCAAAACTCAGACTTTTTTATAGAAATCATTGAAATATTGACAGAAATCAGAATGTACTTACTAATATTTAATTATTTTTATCAATATTTGAATAATTGACAGTGTACTGACAGTTAAATAATTGCTGTTAAATTTTCAATTAATTCTGTCGAAACTCTAATTATACGATTATATCTCAATGATAACTATAAAAAAATCAATTATTAGTGCCAAAATTTCATTACTTACTACAAATTTATCAATTACGTTTGTAAAAATTACGGTAGTCAATTGATCAATTATTTTTTCGAAAATGAATGACAAATTTATCAATTATTTTTGTAAAAATTTCAGTAGTCATTTGATCAATTATTTTTCCAAAAATGAATGCTAATTAAAGCCGAACTGTGAAATATTCGTTGACAATGGCTACTATATGGTCAAAATTTCGATGATTTGTATGCAAATATCAATGATTACAGCATATATTTGCACTGACATTTAATTATTTTTATCAATATTTCAATAATTATCGATAAACTTTCAATTAATTCTGTCAAAACTCATAAATGTTCATAGAAATCATTGAAATATTGATAGATATCAGCATGTACTTACTGACATTTAATTTTTTATCAATATTTGAATAATAGACAGTCTACTGACAGTTAAATAATTGTTGTCAAATTTTCAATTCATTTTGTCTAAATTCTAATTATTCTATTGTATTTCAATGGTCTCTATAAAAAAAATCAATGATTACTCTCGAAATTTCATTACTCACTACTAATTTATCAATTATGTTAGTAAAAATTTCGGTAGTTAATTGATCAGTTTTTTTTTTTTTTTTGAAAATGACTGCTAATATTAACAAACCGTGAAATATTTTTTGACAATGGCAACTATGTTGTCAAAATTTCTGTGATTTGTATGAAAATTTCAATGATTACGGTCATATTTTCAGCTTGTTTTTATCAAAATTTCAATGAATACTGCCAATTTTTGAAATATCAGTGTCAGTATATTTGAAGTTAATAAAAAAATTCACAAAATAATTTCGTAAATATGACAGTTTCTATCGAAATATCAATGATTACTGCGAATTTTTCAAATATTAGAGTCAGTATTTTTGTAGTAGCGAAAATTTTACAGAAACTAATCATACCAAATTTTATAGAAATCATTGAAATGTTGGCAAAAACATCATTTAAATTTCGACAGGTATGGTTTGCAAATATGACAGAATATTTTGAGAACAACAACCAGTTATAAATAATTGCATGTAGCAGTTGAAGTAAGAAAACAACAGCCTGCTATAAACAGTGGATTAAATTTTGTTTCAAATGTTACTAATCTGTCAAAATTTCAATATAATAATAATTTTAATTTCAATATAATATAAATTGTAATATAAAGGCAAACATAAAAATACCCAAATATAACTTGGTACTTAATGATATATCACCAGTAAGAGCAGAATAGTAGAAAATGGTGTACACAGGAATGTAATTTACACAATAATCATAGGTTTTGTTTTGCATCCAGTCTTAGAATCGGCAACAGTAAACCCACATAAAGACAATGTTCATAGGATCGGATAAGTTTGAAAGGATAAGCGCTTCTATCCAAGATTATCCGCTGAGGTCGAAGCCCCAAGAAACCGCATGTTTATACAAGGCGCGGATTCCTAGGTATTATGATATACATCGGTTTTAATAGCAGACCAAAATGACCTCGTATCTATACGAATTTCAGCAAATGAAGTAATGTGACAAATTTTTTTTTGTGCTTTTATGCATATTTTCAGTTTTTAAGCTTATAATTGCTTTAATGCATTTTTGTGCATATTTCCTTATTTTTTGTGCTTATTTGCTTATTTCTCAATTTTATAGTATATTATTTATATTAGCTAGGAATATATTTTGTTGCACATTATTGTAATGAGAATTCAGTATTAATATTACTGCGTTACGTCTAGAGTGCTTGGTCATCACAAAATTATCAACAAAGCGAGAGTGCGTACGTGATATTTGGTAAACAAAGCTTGATTATTTCGGGGATTACCCTATTTTTACGTGCACAGACCGCATCTGGGGCAAGTGTGCTATTAATTCAGTCCAATTTATCTCAATCTTCAGTGCGTTGTACTTGTGCCTTGTGTGTATTACGTGTTTGTAAGTTTTCTTGTATAAAATGCCGAAAGTAAAACCTTCCGTCGATGAATGGATACGTGGACATTCTGAATGAAAATATGAGAACGGCAAATTAATTCGCAGGGCTTGTATCAAACCGGTAAGTTTTATTTTGTGTTGCTATTGGCCTAGGTACAAGCATGTATTATGTTGTAGATTAACTGCGAGAAAAAATTTAACATAACACAACATATCAAAGCAACAGTTCACCTGGAAAATTTAAAAAAACACAAATCTGCAAGCAGTACCCTGAGTACCCAGCAAACTATTTCCGAGTCTTTTGCGAGTTCTTCTACACAGAATGAAAATGAATTTTACTTTGATTTATGCAATACGATGGTATCTTCTAGCATTTCTTTAAAAAACCTAGATAATAGTATGTTTAAATCTTTTTTACAAAAATACACCGGTAGACATATTCCTGCTGAATCAACCATTCGCAAAAACCATGTCGAGCAAGTATATAAACACAAAATTGAGGAAATAAAAAAGATAATTGGCAACAATTTCATATGGTTCTGTGTAGATGAAACTACTGATTCATGTGGTCGGTACATCGCCCATTTAATGATTGGAATATTAAACGAAGACTTCACCAATGCATTTTTAATTAGTTCAAGCAGTTAGAAAAAACAAAAGGCAATACCGTTGCCAAATTGGTTCACGATGGATTAACACTTTTTTTTGCAAAATCCCATACCTAATGATAAATTATTATTGATGCTTTCTGATGCCGCTGCATATATGTTAAAGGCATATTCTAATTTAAAAGTATTTTATGAGCAATTAATGCATTGCACCTGTGCCAAAATGGTTTTAATCGCGTCGCTGAAACGATTAGACTGCAATTTCCCCTGGTCAATGATTTGATAAAAACCGGGAAGACAATTTTCCTAAAAGCTCCACTGAGGGTTGAAATGTTTGGGGAAACAATGCCAAATGTACCTCTTTCTCCGGCACCAGTTATAACTAGATGGGGTACGTGGCTAGATGCTGTCTGCTATTGTGCCAACCATTTCGATTCATTTAAGGAGCTTGTGTTAGAGTTTCCCGAAAATGTGTCAGAGGCAATTAAAGAATGCCTGAAAGTTCTTAAAGATAGGAGGGTTGTACAAAATTTAGCTTCCCTAAAAACCAACTACAGTTTAGTAAGCAAAGCGATTGATAAACTCCAAGCAAAGGACACAACTTTGGTAGATGCGGTTCAAATAGTTGAAGATTTTAGGAACGACCTCTCAAACGTACGGGGATCTATAGGAGAGATTATTAAAAAAAAAATGTGATGCAGTTTTGTCAAAAAATGAAGGGTTTGCCGAGTTACAAAAAATATCAACAGTTTTAAAAGGAGATTTCGTGGAAGATTTGCTGATAAATATTACAATTGTTCCCAAATTTAAATATGTACCGATTACAAGTGTGGATGTGGAGAGAAGCTTTTCACACTTAAAAAATGTGCTCAGTGATAGGAGAATGGGATTTTCCGTTGAAAATTTAGAAAAACATTTAATTATTTGTTCATTTAAAAATGAGCAGTAATCATTATTTGTTATTAATTATTATTGTTATTAATATTAATCACCAAAACCTATGTTATTAAAATATTACTTTTATCTACCAATAGTGCGTTCTTGTTAATAAAATTATGTTTTGTTTTGTTTTTCTGTATTTTCATAAAAAAATAAAATATGCCTTTTCATGCCTTTTCTGCATTTTTGTGCTTATTCTAATCTTAATGCTATTTTATATGCCTATTTTCTAAGATTTTTATGCATTATTAGCGCTTATTTTGTAATTTTTTATGCTTATAAATCCGCGCTTTGCTTATTTTCATATTATTCCTTTTTCTCACAGTTCTATACAATGTTTCTATGTAATGTACAGTCATGCTCACATAAATTTAGTACAAGAAATTAGGTGACAATAGCAATTTTATATAGCAATGTCAAAATGTTTGTACTAGATTTATTTGAGCATAACTGTACCTAATCTATGGATTTTATTACTGCTGAACAGATCTCTATAATATATTTCTACGGTTCTAATCCTATTCGTTGGGAGGCGTTGGTATAAAGTTCTAAACAACCTTAAACAATGCGGTGGAGAAAATACGCTCGAGTTATGCGCAGCTTCATTAGCAGCAAAGGCGAGACCACGTAAGCTGTAGTAAACCGAAATTAGTCCGGCATCCCATTGTTGTTCTTTATTAATTGTGTATCTGGGCGTTTGCGGAAAACTGATTAGGCAGAAATGCTTAATTTAACAAAAATGCTATTAGGAATGCATTAACGTAGTACTAAAAGTACATACACTGTGTATCAGCCAAATGGAATAAATTCGATAATAAATAAATGGGGGCGTGTTTGAAAAAACGCTCGGACACGTCGATTGTTATTTTTAGTTGCGCATTTTTTTCAACAAAATTTTTTTATACAGGGTGTGTCATGTGACCGTGGCCAATACCAACTTTCTTATTTTAAATGCAACACCTGGTATATTATTCAATTTTTGGATTCTTCAGAAAATTCTAGACATATTTCATGTACAATGTCCTATACCCATCTTCAACTGTTTCGGAAATATTAAGTGTTTTCAGATTTATTACAAAAATTAACATTAAAAAAAGAAAATTATTTGATTACAGAAATTCGTTACAACACACTCAAAAACTAATAAGTAATACTGTTTATTTCTTGATAATGTAAAAAAACAAAAAAAAAAAACAATAAATTTCAATGGAGGAGATGTTCAAAATGCTCGCCGTGAACGTCTTGGCAACATCCTAATCTTAAATAGAAATTTCTTCTAACGTTACTCAACATCTCAGGCGTGACCGATCTAATCGCAAGCATTATTCGTCTTCTTAAGTCAGCTAAGTCGAGGGGTTCAGTTCCGAAACAGTTGAAGATAGGTATAGGACATTGTACATGAAATATGTCTAGAATTTTCTGAACAATCAAAAAATTGAATAATATACCAGGTGTTGCATTTAAAATAAGAAAGATGGTATTGGCCACGGTCACATGACACACCCTGTATAAAAAGTTTTTGTTGAAAAAAATGCCCAACTAAAAATAACAATCGACGTGTCCGAGCGTTTTTTCGAACACGCCCTCATTTATTTATTATTGAATTTATTCCATTTGGCTGATACACCCTGTATAAATTATAGTATATTTGATTTGAATTTTACATATACAAGGTGTCCCACAAGTTAGTGGTATAAATCTAAAATTATGCTAAGAAAGGCTAAATAAAATGATTTATTATTTTTCTAATCGCTTTTGTTTCCGAAATATAGTACATTTAAGTATTACTTAGCAAATCAGTTTTCTTAATAACACTTTTACTAGAGTAGACTTGGAAATCTGATATTTTGCCACGAGTCACATATATGTTTTTCGAAAATATGACTGGTAAATTAATATTTTCTCATTATGTACCCTTTCTGGTTACAATAAATTTTAATAGATATACAGGGTGAGTTTTTTTCGGATGTTTAGCATGGGGATCTCGGAAACTAGCGGTGATAGAGGGACGATTAAATGGGAAAAGAATTGCAGTTTTACGAGTTCCATTTCATGAGCTTTTTGTTTTTTGGAAAAATTGCATGGCTAACTAGATATCTCGAAAAAATATATTTTTGTTATTTTTTTCGGAGCATATTGCTCTGTTATTATTGACTTTAGAAAAAAATGTGTAAAGGAAAAAGTTATAGGTAATTATGTGTTTAATCATACAGTATAACCGATTATTTTATTTAAGCTATAATTTTTGAGTTATGACACAAACTTGTGTTTTTTCTAATGGAAACCATAGTCGGCCTTGACTTTATAAAAAAGTCCTCTTTTCAACGATTCTAATGATATATCATATTACATAGGTATTTTTATAAATAATTAAATTATGGGATTTTTCTTTTCAGTTTCGAACTATTCGAAGTAGAACGCTATAGAAACAATTGATAGATACAAACGACAATTATAGAGGTGGCCGATCTCCCGATCTCTCTGTTTTAGATTTTTATTTATAGGGAATGGTAAAAGATAGAGCGTATCAAACATCGTACGTCACAGTATATAACCTAAGAGAAACTGTACTTACAAGTTACAAGTTTTTACTAATATTGATGGCCGCTTCGTTAGAAAAGCAACAAATTCTGTTTTAAAAAGGTGTGCAATAATTATAATGGTAAACCTTTTGAACATATTTAGTCTTAAATACTTTCCTAACTTTAATTACGCTGTTTTTCTACTACTTTAGTTACGTTCTAATATGCTTGAATTGTTTCTCAATTTATCGTCTGTCATTCTCTGTTTAGTAGTTTTGTACTTATGTAATTTTATTTTATCAGAAATAAGTTTTATATAAAATTGTAACTCCAACGAAATAAACATTTGACACCAAAATAATAATATTTATAATTTCGAAATGAAAAGAAAAATTTTAATAACCAACTTGAATTTTATTATTTAACGCGTTGCGCATCTATCAATTGTTTCCATAGCCTACTTCTTGAATAGTTCGAATATGAAAGTAAAAAATAACGATAATTTAATTATTTATAAATATAACTATATCAAGTGGTATATCATTAGAATAGTTGAAAAGGCGCCTGTTTTATAAAGTCATGGCCAACTATGGTTTCCATTAGAAAAAAACCCAACTTTGTCTTATAACTCAAAAATTATAGCTTTAATAAAATAATCGGTTAGATTGTATTATTAAGCACATAATTACGTACAACTTTTTCCTTTACACATTTTTTCTAAAGTCAATAATAACAGATCCAAAGGCACCGAACCAAATAACAAAAAATATATATATTTTGAGATATCTAGTTAGCCATGCAATTTTTCCAAAAAACAAAAATCTCATGAAATTGAACTCGTAAAACTGCAATTATTTCCCTATTTAATCGTCCCTCTATCTCCGCTAGTTTCCGAGCTTCCCATACTAAACATCCAAAAAAACTCACCCTGTATATTAAAATTATATCATATATTAGTATTATATTTATTAAGACAGTATGACGGTAAAATTTTCGTTCAGATTTTTTTGTCGCACTTGATATTTAATTGTTTTAACTTCATTATAAATCATACATGTACACGTCGATGTTTATAAAAAAAGTACTTAATTTTGAAGAATGCTTTTTTTTATACGTTAGATATGACGTTAATATCGCAAAACCTGATTGTTCGTATTAGATTAAACCCATCCCTAGAGCACTAAACCGAGCGGGATCACAAAATAAACGTTTTTATATGGGACGTGTCTGATCCCATTTGTTTACATCCAAGGTACGTAGTAAAAAGGTCGCTAAACCGAGGATATCAAATGGTCCATTTAAAATGTGCTATGGCAGTTCAAAATAAATCAATGATATATCATCTCTAGCATATATTATTTTTTCCAATTCGCATTATTAAAGTGTTCATTATGTATATTGAATCTCATCATTAAAACAATAATCGAAAGGGTGAATAAATACTAGAACTACTAGTTACTAAGTAGAAATACTAGTGTTAATACTAGAAGTGATATATTTTTGCATATGTCGTGGCTGTATTACCATGCCTTGTGTTAAAAAAATATTTATGGGTTGTAACGCTCCGATATTATTTTATTACATTTATTTTATTATTCATCCTTTTTATCGTGAAATTGTTATATAATTTCTTGATTATTTTGGCTCGTGATTTATTATATAATGTTTTAATTATTTTGGCTCGTGATTTGTGATCGTATTTAGTACTTACACATCGTGACGTTTAATTTAACTACCGTGATTACTCTCAAGGATTACTTTGCTATTGCTAATGTGTTAATTAACGTACACTAATAATGGATTAATACAAGAAAGCACCAATTTAAGGATTTGTTTTGTTTATTCAATAATAGACACGCTGAAATTGTAAGACACAGGGAAATAAAACGCAGGTTGATGATGATGTAAATTAATTTATATAATTGTAACGTACAGGGAAATACGGAAATACAGGGAAATACGAATTACAGGGAAACACAGGTTGACGATTATGACATGAATTGATTTATTTTCTAGATTTCGTTGACCTTTTAATGAATTTGTAAATTCTCTTATTTATTCAATTGATAATTTGAAAATGGTTATTACTACGAAGTTTATTTATGAGAGTTTGTTATACATGCACGTGCTTCTCTTAGACCATTTATTACCATGCTCTTTCACTCCATTTAACTACGGGAAAGTGATATGATCAAAAATAGAACTATTTAAAGATGTTGAAATATCCCCAATAATTCATGAATGATTACTAAAGGTATCTCGCGATCTTCCCGAATTTCATGGTTGTGTCGGTGTCCACACAATAATGTAATTATTGAAGCCTCATTGTTTACGTTGATTGAGGTAAATTAGTAATTCTACCCACGACCACAGCAAGCACCAATGTCACAAATAGTCATCACCGTCAGACATGTTACAAGTTGTGTCAAATAACAGTTCTGCTACCTCAATCGGAAATGTTTATGTAATGTTATAATATATTATTATTAGGAACATTGGAGGTTATTAATAACTTCTCTTGTGATTATACCAAACTTCATTCTCTCGTTTATCATTTTCTCTGTTTATACGGGGTTTTAATAATTCCACTTATTTCTTGTTTACGATATTTAACCATAAATTGTCATTATGTCTTCATATTATTGAGATTTAATCCAGCCTATTTTATCTGTACGATTCTAAATTACTCTGCCCAATAATAGGTACGTCATGTGCTTGTTTTATGATTTGAAATAAAGAAACCAGTATTTTTATACATTATGTTTTTAAATTATTATGATTTAATCCAACTTATTTATTTATTTAAATTGATTTAAAATGAAGAAGCCATCATTTTTATGAATTATTTTGATTTGAATATGATGATGTATGTCGGAGGGTAACACTGAATGCCTTGATTAGTTGTTATAGTTATGGTGAATACAGCCACGTTAGTTTGCGATCGCGGGCGCGATGTATGATGAGTTTATATGTTTAAATGTATGATGCTGACGACGATATGATTCTAGTGGAGGAGGTGATTCCACAATAACAGGTGTGTGAACGAAGTGCGCGGGTGGGCGTCAATTACACCTGTTATTGCTTCCTCTAGTTATTCGTAAACACGAATAGCGTTCGAGCCGCCTTTGTTTACTGATAGGAATAGGTAATCGGTGTTTGGTATTTATAGGTAACTTAGGGTTGATTGAAAGGAATAAGCACTCCCGTGAATTTATAATGAGACTGGTTTAACAACTTTATATTATCGTTAATAATAAAAACATTAAATTACTCTGTACCTAGAATTGTACGTTTTTCGATTAGGAGAAATTGCTCATTTACTCTATAAATAACTTAGACAAATAGAAATGCTCGACTTTAACGATTTTTAACATGGGTAGCCTTACATTGTTTAAGCTGCCACCTTCTATAAAAATCAAACTTGTGAATTTTTATTATACAAGACAGGTCTCACTCCTTTTGCATCCCAATAGTACTTTCCTCAGACATTTGTGGAATATAAACTTCAGTTTTAATTTTACTTTACTGTACTCTTTAGGGATCTAATGGATTGTCTTAATATTATAAACAAAATCTAAAAACCATAAATGATTTTGTTTTGTTTTTATTTTATGAAAATTAAATCACTCTAATTCACCGAAAACTGGTATACGATTTTAAAAAATCCTAACTTTGTAACTCCTAAAATTGTAACTCCAACGAAATAAACATTTTACACCAAAATAATAATGTTTATAATTTCGAAATGAAAAGAAACATTTTAATAACTAACTTGAATTTTATTATTTAACGCGTTGCGCATCTATCAATTGTTTCCATAGCCTACTTCTTGAATAGTTCGAATATGAAAAGTAAAAAATAACGATAATTTAATTATTTATAAAAATAACTATATCAAGTGGTATACCATTAGAATAGTTGAAAAAGCGCCTGTTTTATAAAGTCATGGCCAACTATGGTTTCCATTAGAAAAAACTTAACTTTGTCTCATAACTTAAAAATTATAGCTTTAATAAAATAATCGGTTAGATTGTATTATTAAGCACATAATGACATACAACTTTTTCCTTTACACATTTTTTCTAAAGTCAATAATTACAGATCCATAGGCACCGAACGAAATAACAAAAAATATATTTTTTCGAGATATCTAGTTACCCATGCAATTTTTCGTAAAAACAAAAAGCTCATAAAATTGAACTCGTAAAACTGTAATTATTTCCCCATTTAATCGTTCCTCTATCTCCGCTAGTTTCCGAGATCCCCATACTAAACACCCAAAAAAACTCACCCTGTATAAACAATTATAATTATAGCATATATAAGTATTATAAGAAGCAAACTTTTGAGAAAATTTCTTCATAATATTGAGAAAACGTATTCCAGAATATATCGAAAATGCATCAGAATTTCTTAAATAAAATTTAGAAAAAAACTGCAAAGTCAATAAATATTCATGATTTTTTAAACTTTCGTATTATAAATTAAACAATTTATAAAAATTCTCAAATTTCGCGAAAATATGCGAAAAATTGTAGAACATTTCCAGAAAATTCAATTGAAGTAACTTTATTACCTTTTGACTTGTCTAAATTATAATTCTATAACTTTATTTCTAAATGCGTCAACACGTCTCTTGTGCACCGTCCTATTGATTCCCCTTCCGCTTTGGGGCTTCATGACCCACACCACAAACTGCGGCAATGTCCCCCCTATGCGTCTGCATCGTCATATATATATACACACACTCGCACATACACATTGTTATATATATATATATATATATATATATATATATATATATATATATATATATATATAAATATACATATATGTATATTTCTGTTTGTGTATCTGTATAAATTTAATCTACCGGAATCTTACGTCACAACAGTTATTTATTTCGACCGAATAATATTGTCAACATATCAAAATGTAGTATTGCGTAAAGTACATTTGTAAATATTATTATCAATCAATGACATTAAATCAGGTAATATATTAAATTACTCACTCATTAACTCATTTCCAAAGGATTATTATTCAAATGGAACAAAATAGCTCTATGGAATATTTAGCGGAGTTCCACTGTTTATCATATTTCCGTGCAGTGAATACAAATTACTTCGTAAATTATTATGTACGCTGGGTAAACATATTTGTGTACCCACTGCACCGGTATTGAAAATCTGTGCAGGAATATGGATTTTCCAGGCCAATTTCAACCTGACGGGCATAGATTGCGCTGTACTTTCTGCTAATAAGCCTCACCTTTGCATAATTAACGGGGAACTTAGCGAATGAAAATTGATGTGTGACTTGAAGTTAAGCCTGCAATATTGTGAAGTGGTAATGATGATAAAATAATAAGAGGCCGAAATTTTAATTAATGTTTAATTGATTCGAATCTAATTCTATAATTATTGTAGTCAATACAATTAACTCATATATTTTCATTATTAATTTATTGCACGACAATTGTTGTATTGTACCTAAATTAGTGTACCTGCAATTGCACATAGAACATTTGTTGTATTAAATATTAAAATATATTTTTTACTTATATTCGCAATTTTTAAGTTTAGAAGATATTATTATCATAATATTGAAATACTTACATAAATTATTGCTTTTTTTAATATTATTCTCAGAGCTTTGTGAAAAAGTACTTTTATAATAATCAATGACATTACGTTTACCTAATTTTCCACAAATTTATGTATATATTTGTCTACATATAAATTTCAAATGCTATGCGTTCATCGACATTTATCATGACAATTAATTTATATGTACTTCAGGCTTTGAAAGATTAATTTTGAAAGTGTTTTGATACTTTAATAAATTTAAAAATAGAATTATTTAAAGCAGACAGTTCATTATTAAGTAACCAAGGCTGGAATTTTGTCATGCTTCGAAAAGGTTTAGATTTTGCCTGCGTCAATACTTTGATAGATTTCGACTGTTTTGGTCAAATTTTTTGTAGATTTTGATGTACACAATTACAGATGAAATTTTTACAGATTTTGACAATAATTATTGAAAATGTAACAAACGTGGATCAGTGGTTAAAATTGACAGATTTTATCAGGTACAGTTAAATGACAAATTTATATAGTTACATTGAACATTTTACAGATTTTGGCAGTGCAACTGCAAAAACTGACAGATTGTGACTATGTCAATACTTTGACAGATTTTAACTCGGTCAGTACTTTAATTGATTTTAACTGATTCAATACTTTAATAGATTTTGACTGTTTCAGTGAAAAAATTGATAGATTTTGATATACAATATTACAATTAACATTTTTCACAAATTTCACAGATTTTGGCAGTTGACAGATTGTGACTATGTCAATACTTTGATAGAGTTTAGCTGGCTCAATACTTTGGCAGATTTTGACTGAGTCAGTACTTTAATAGATTTTGACTGTTTCAGTAAAAAAATTGATAGATTTTGATATACAAAATTACAATTGACATTTTTAGAGATTTCGACACTTGTCATTGAAAATGTAACAAAGTTGGAGGGATCAGTGGTTAAAATTGACAGATTTTTATCAGACAGATTTTATCAGGTACAGTTAAATGACAAATTTATATAGTTACATTGAAAATTTTACAGATTTTGGCAGTGCAACTGCAAAAACTGGCAGATTGTGACTATGTCAATACTTTGACAGATTTTAACTCGGTCAGTACTTTCATGGATTTTACCTGATTCAAAACTTTAATAGATTTTGACTGTTTCAGTCAAAAATTTGGTAGATTTTGATATAGAAAATTACAATTGAAATTATTACAGATTTCGACATTTGTCATTGAAAATGTAACAAAGTTGGAGGAATCAGTGGTTAAAATTGACAGATTTTGTCAGGTGCAGTTAAATGACAAATTTATATGGTTACAAATGAAAATTTTACAGATTTTGGCAGTTTACAGATTGTGACCATGTCAATACTTTGATATAGTTTAGCTGCTGGTTCAATACTTTGCCAGATTTTGCCTCGGTCAGTACTTTCATAGATTTTGACTGTTTCAGTCAAAAATTTGGTAGATTTTGATATACAAAATTACAATTGAATTTTTTTACAGATTTCGACACGTGTCATTAAAAATGTAACAAAGTTTGAGGGATCACTGGTTAAAATTGACAGAGTTTGTCAGGTGCAGTTAAGTGACAAAATTTATATGGTTACAATTGAATATTTTACAGATTTAGGCAGTTGACAGATTGTGACTATGTCAATATTTTGATAGAGTTTAGCTGGCTCAATACTTTGACAGATTTTGACTGAGTCAATACTTTAATAGATTTTGACTGTTTCAGTAAAAAATTTGATAGATTTTGATATACAAAATTACAATTGAAATTTTTACAGATTTCAACATTTGTCATTGAAAATGTAACAAAGTTTGAGGGATCAGTGGTTAAAATTGACAGATTTTGTCAGGTGCAGTTAAATGACAAATTTAAATGGTTACAATTGAATACTTTACAGATTTAGGCAGTTGACAGATTGTGACTATGTCAATACTTATATAGAGTTTAGCTGACTCAATACTTTGACAGATTTTGCCTCGGTCAGTACTTTAATAGATTTTGACTGTTTCAGTCAAAAATTTGGTAGATTTTGATATGTAAAATTAAAATTGAAATTTTTACAGATGTCGACATTTGTCATTGAAAATGTAACAAAGTTTCAAGGATCAATGGTTCAAATTGACAGATTTTGTCAGGTGCAGTTAAATGACAAATTTATATGGTTACAATTGAAAATTTTACAGATTTTGGCAGTTGACAGATTGTGACTATGTCAATACTTTGATAGAGTTTAGCTGGCTCAATACTTTGGCAGATTTTGACTGAGTCAATACTTTAATAGATTTTGACTGTTTCAGTAAAAAATTTGATAGATTTTGATATACAAAATAACAATTGAAATTTTTACAGATTTCAACATTTGTCATTGAAAATGTAACAAAGTTTGAGGGATCAGTGGTTAAAATTGACAGATTTTGTCAGGTGCAGTTAAATGACAAATTTAAATGGTTACAATTGAATACTTTACAGATTTTGGCAGTTGACAGATTGTGACTATGTCAATACTTAAATAGAGTTTAGCTGGCTCAATACTTTGACAGATTTTGCCTCGGTCAGTACTTTAATAGATTTTGACTGTTTCAGTCAAAAATTTGGTAGATTTTGATATGTAAAATTAAAATTGAAATTTTTACAGATGTCGACATTTGTCATTGAAAATGTAACAAAGTTTCAAGGATCAATGGTTCAAATTGACAGATTTTGTCAGGTGCAGTTAAATGACAAATTTATATGGTTACAATTGAAAATTTTACAGATTTTGGCAGTTGACAGATTGTGACTATGTCAATACTTTGATAGAGTTTAGCTGGCTCAATACTTTGGCAGATTTTGACTGAGTCAATACTTTAATAGATTTTTACTGTTTCAGTCAAAAATTTGATACGTTTTGATATACAAAATTACAATTAAAATTTTTACAGATTTCGACATTTGTCATTGAAAATGTAACAAAGTTGGATACATTAGTGGTTAAAATTGACAGATTTTACCAGGTGCAGTTATATGACAAATTTATATGGTTACAATTGAAAATTTTACAGATTTTGGCAGTTGACAGATTGTGACAATGTCAATACTTAGGTAGCGTTTAGCTGGCTCAATACTTTGACAGATTTTGCCTCGGTCAGTACTTTAATAGATTTTGACTGTTTCAGTCAAAAATTTGGTAGATTTTGATATACAAAATTACAATTGAAATTTTTACAGATTTCGACATTTGTCATTGAAAATGTAACAAAGTTGGATACATTAGTGGTCAAAATTGACAGATTTTACCAGGTGCAGTTATATGACAAATTTATATGGTTACAATTGAAAATTTTACAGATTTTGGCAGTTGACAGATTGTGACAATGTCAATACTTAGGTAGCGTTTAGATGGCTCAATACTTTGACAGATTTTGCCTCGGTCAGTACTTTAATAGATTTTGACTGTTTCAGTAAAAAATTTGATAGATTTTGATAAACAAAATTACAATTGAAATTTTTACAGATTTCAACATTTGTCATTGAAAATGTAACAAAGTTTGAGGGATCAGTGGTTAAAATTGACAGATTTTGTCAGGTGCAGTTAAATGACAAATTTAAATGGTTACAATTGAATACTTTACAGATTTTGGCAGTTGACAGATTGTGACTATGTCAATACTTATATAGAGTTTAGCTGACTCAATACTTTGACAGATTTTGCCTCGGTCAGTACTTTAATAGATTTTGACTGTTTCAGTCAAAAATTTGGTAGATTTTGATATGTAAAATTAAAATTGAAATTTTTACAGATGTCGACATTTGTCATTGAAAATGTAACAAAGTTTCAAGGATCAATGGTTCAAATTGACAGATTTTGTCAGGTGCAGTTAAATGACAAATTTATATGGTTACAATTGAAAATTTTACAGATTTTGGCAGTTGACAGAGTGTGACTATGTCAATATTTGAATAGAGTTTAGCTGGCTCAATACATTGGCAGATTTTGCCTCGGTCAGTACTTTAATAGATTTTGACTAAGTCAATACTTTGATAGATTTTGACTGTTTCAGTCAAAAATTTGACTTACAATTGAAATTTTTACACATTTTGACAGTTGTCCTTGAAAATGTAATAAACTTGAAGAGATCAGTGGTTAAAATGACAAATTTTATCAGGTGCAGTGAAATGACAAATTTATTTAGTTTACAATTGAATATTTGACAGATTTTGGCTTTAAGTTGAAGTCATAAAGTCTATAAAATACCTAAATTAGTACATATTTGGACCAAAAACATATCCCAAAATAAATATTAGTATACCTTTTTTAAATGCTTTATAGTTTTTGTGTATTGAAGATGTTATTATCTATATATTGAAGTAACATAAATAAGGAGCTTTATTTTCAGTTGTCTCTTTAATCTAATACAATTTTACTCGCAATTATGTTCTTCCTCATCTCGAGAAACTCTTTTAGGGCTCCTAAATTATCAGCATGCATCATCATCATTAATGCAGCATTATGGACTCACGGGATTCGAACCAGCGACTGTGAAAGTACGAGCCACCCGCCGTAGGCGTGTTATACATTGTGTATATATTGTATGTGCGTGCAGAAGAGTATATACATTTGTGTGTGTGTATGTGTATTCTTATCTGTGAGTCGCGCTGAAAATGGTCCATGAAAAAGTTTTTCCGTGTTGTTAGAACACAATTATGTTCTCCCTCATCTCGAGAAACTCTTTTAGGGCTCCTTCCGATACGTCTTTTGAGATAAATAATCGCCCTCTAAAAGATTCCGAGGTTTCAGTTGTCCAAAGGCCAGAATTCAGTGCCAATGCAAACGATCAATAAAATCGGGCCCACGAGGAGGAAATTTTGTTCTTATAATCGTAGGTTCGAACCTGACACATCTAGATGTGGAGGAGAAAATAAACTTATCATACTAGCAAAAACTAGTTGATAGTTAACAAAAAAAAATGATTGATAGCATTCTTAGATAATACAACAATATGACATGTTGTATGATATGAATTACATAACGATTGCACGTTTTAGAGTACGTTCAGTTATTTGATAGTATTGATAGTATTTCCTTATTTGATTAGTATTATTGATAATGAATATTGATGCATATTACAAATATACACAATATTTGCCTAGGTGTTCTATATTAATTATTCATAATAACATAGCATAACATAACATAACATAACATAACCTAATCTAACTTAATCTAACCTAACCTACCCTAACCTAACCTATAAAAATCTACGATGCCAATCATCATACTGTGCATGCTGAATAATAATTTACGAATAGGTAGCACTATGAATGATAATAATACTAATTTATGAATACCAGTACTACAAATTTAAGTAGTAATGCAATGTTTACGGTAATATAATAAATATATACATAACATCAATGCTAAGTACATTACTATTCTCTGCATTCATTATCCATAGAATTAAGTGCAAGCAAAATATTTGTTCATTTTTACTTGCTGTGAAGTTATGCATATTTTGCGTTAAACAAGTTGGAGCATTTAATTAACAAAGTTAAATATCGTCTGAGGGACAATTTTATATGTAAGTATTTGCCTTCCGCAGTTTCTCCCGTTTACGTATAAATGCGGCACAATTTCACGTGTGTTTTGCTATACAGGTGACTTTAAATATTTTATATACTTTCATACATTCAAATCTGTGATATTTTTCTTTTCCCATGTAAATGTGGTCTGTTAAAACTTTTTCTTGCAGACAGAGGTAAAATATTTCCAAGATAATTAAATAAAAAATTTAGTAATTGAATTAAAAAAAATCTATTAGTATAAATAGCAATACAGTACTTGTTTAAGTTTCACATTGTTTTAATAGAAGAACTCTACAATTGTTTCGGTCACCGATTCATACAACTTAAAAACAATATAGATTTTAAAACGTTTTAGAAAAATTACTCGACTATTATATTACGAGCATTTTTTTATGTACATTACGATGGCGTAAGCAGAAAAACAATTGAACGTCAACTTTTTCCTTTTTTGAAAATCCACATTTGGTAAATGGAATGCCCTGTATATTTTAACGTATTTATAAAGTTAAAAAATACATATACAAGAAAGTCATAGTTAATAATTATACTAAAATTAAAGATAAATGAGTTATTGGTCATTAGAATACTGCATATTTTAATATGGTAATAATTTTCAATAATTTGGTTCATAATTTGAGCAATTTCTGTCTTGTTGTACATTTCGTAAATTTGGAAATCGTTTGTTCCATTGTCATGTTTTTTTAATAAAATTGTGTTTCATTGTATATTATTTTTTTATAATAATCTAAAATGTTGGTTCAATGATTAGGATTTTTCATCAAAAATTTTCTAGTATTTCCTACAGTATTCAAAAATTTCAGTATTCCTATGCATTTGGGAAATTTGGAAACCATTTGTTCAATTTTCGTGGTTTTATTATGTAATATTGTTTCGTTGTTTTGTGAATTGTGTGAATCAGCTTAGAGTGTTTAACTTGTAGTTTTAGTAATAATTGGTAATGATTTGGTTAATAATTTGAGAAATTTCTGTCTTGAATTTTTTATGTTTTTTTAATGAAATTTTCTTTCATTGTGTATTATTTTTTGAAATAATATAAAATGTTGGTTCAATGTTTAGTATTTTTCATATAAATTTTGTAGTATTTCCGACAGTATTTAAAAATTTCAGTCTTCCTATGCATTTGGGAAATTTGGAAACCATTTATTCATTTTTATTGTTTTTTATGTAATTTTGTTTTTTTTTTGTGAATTATATGAATAAGCTTAGAGTGTTTAACTTGTAGTTTTGGTAATAATTGGAAAAAATTCGGTTAGTAATTTAGGAAATTTCAGTCTTGTACATTTGGATAAATTTTATAGTATTTCATACAGTAGGCATACAAAAATTTCAGTCTTACAGTGCATTTGGTTAATTTGGAAATCGTTTGTTGAATTTTCGAGGTTTTTTATGTAATTTTTGTTTGAATGTGAATTATGTGAATCAGAGTGTTTAACTTATAGGTTTGGTTATAATTGGTAATAATTTGGTTAATAATTTGGGAAATTTGGAAATCGTTTGTTCAATTTTCATGTTTTTATTTTTAATAAAATTTTGTTTTGTTGTGAATTATTATTTTCTGTAATGATCTAAAATATTGGTTCAATGTTCATGATTTTACATGTAAATTTTGTGGTATTACATACAGTTTACAAAAATTTCAGTCTTGTGCATTTGGGAAATTTGGAAATTTTTAGTTCAATTTTCGTGATTTTTATGTAATTTTAGTTTTTTTGTGAATTATGAAGCACCCTGGAATGTAGTTTTGGTAATATATTTTCTTGTTTTTTTATGTTTTTATGTATTTGGAAAACTTCGAAATCTTGTGTTCAATTTAGGTTTTTTTATGTAACTTTTATTTTTTTGTGAATTATGGAGATGCTTAAAGTGACGAACTTGTAGTTTTGGTAAAAATTGTTAATATTTTGGTTAATAATTTGGGATATTTCAGTCTTGTTATAGATTTGGAAATTTTGAAATAGTTTGTTCAATTTTCGTGTTTTTTAATGTAATTTTTATGTAAATCGTTGTTCAATTTTATTGGCTTTTCGTGTAATTTTTGTTTTTATGTGAATTATGAAGAAGCTTAGAGTGTCTAACTTGTAGTTTAGTTAATAATCTAAAATATGGGTTCAATATTCATGTAAAATGATATTTCATGTAAATTTTGTGGTATTTCATACAGTTTACAGTCATTTCAGTTTTGTTGTGCGATTGGGAAATTTCGAAATTGTTTGTTTAATTTTCCTGTTTTTTTAATGTAATTATGTTTTTTTTGTAAATTATGAAGGAGCCTAGAGTAATAATAATAGTCTAAAATGCAGTTAGGTAATAATCTTAAATATTGGTTTAAGTTTAATGATTTTTCATGTAAATTTTGTAGTATTTGATATAATATACAAAAATTTCAGTCTTGTGCATTTGGGAAATTTGGAAATTTTTTGTTCAATTTTCGTAATATTTATCAAGAGTAGCTTGGGATGTAGTTTTGGTATTAATTTAAAATATTGGTTCAATGTTCATGATTTTACATGTAAATTTTGTGGTATTACATACAGTTTACAAAAATTTCAGTCTTGTGCATTTTGGAAATTTGGAAACCGTGATTTCAATTTTCGTGGCTCTATTATGTAATTTTTTTATTTTTTTTAATTATGGAGGAGCTTAGAGTGACTGATTTGTAGTTTTGGTAATAATCTAAAATATTGCTTCAATTTTCATGATTTTTCATGTAAACGAAATCCTGTTTTCAATTTTCGTGGCTCTATTATGTATTTTTTTTTTTTTTTAATAATGGAGGAGCTTAGAGTGACTGATTTGTAGTTTTAATAATAATCTCAAATATTGCTTCAATTTTCATGATTTTTCATGTAAATTTTGTGCCATTTCGCACAGTTCATAAAAATCATGGTTTTGTTGTGTATTTGGCAAATTTTGATACCGTCCATTGAATTTTCGTTGTTTTTGTCCTCGCGTTTGCCAGTAATTTTTGTGGAATCGTCATGCATGTTAAAATACATTTTTCACTTTAAGATGTTTTAAGAATAGCAATAGCAATAGCAGCAAAAGTGCAATTTTTTGCAGTTTTAAGAATATTCAGTTCTTTATTAAATTTTTATGATTTTAACGTACTTTTTGTGGAATTTCATTCAGTTAAAAAATATGGGTATTGTTGGGAAATTTTTACATCTTTATCTTAGGTCAAATTTCGCAAATTTTTGCATGAAATCTGAATAGAATTGCCGTAAAAATATAAATTATTTTGACACTTAAGTAAAGTATTTAAAGTCGTATTTTTGAAGGATATAGATTTTAGGATTTGTATTTTAAAAAGTATTTTTGATAGTTAGATAATAGTTAGTTTCATAGCAATAGTTAAAATTTTAACACGCAATAATTATAATATTATAATAATAATATAATAATACTATAATAATAATATAATAATAATATAATAATAATATAATAATAATATAATAATAATATAATAATAATATAATAATAATATAATAATAATATAATAATAATAATAATAATAATTTATGAATGCCTCTGACACTAGTATATTTTCACAAAGGTGAAATTAAATTATACACAAAATGTAATACAAAAAGCCATAACTCATAAGATTGCATCAAGAAGAATAACAAATAACAAGATCAGAAATTTATATGTACCCTAATATTTTATTTTTTTATTTGATAGACCCTTTTCTTCCGGATCTTAGTATATTGAATAGTGTAAATAAGTATAAAATGATTCATATCTCAGTATGATTGGGGATGATTCAAATTGGGCGATAAGCAAATATCAGAGTCAAAATATGTTTCATTAGAAATTAGATACATACATATTTTTCAACATTTCCTTGCATTCTGTTCAGTAGTATAATCCGTTTGGTTGATGAATCTTGTATACGAAACATCGATTTTCCGATAACTTGCTGTACAACTGACATTTTTTATCGATATGCCATAGAAGAAACCATTACAAAATTGTTAAAATTGGAATAATCATTCTATGTTATTTCAATATTAACTAATATCATTATTATCATATTATTATTAGTAGTAGTAATATTTATTATATAATTAGTTAATATAATATTTTAATGGCTATCGACCTGAGATGTTTCCACCCATTATTATTTTTAGTAATAATTATAATTATTAGTAAAAATAATAATTACGTAGTAATAATTTTATTAATGACGAGATATTATTATTAATTGGTATAACTATTTATTTTGTATATAAATAATACTTTAATTAAGTATGACATTTCCATAATGTTTGCAGACGTAAGAACGATGCCAGAACTATTCAGTTTATGGATCTTGGGAGAAATTTTGCGTAGTTCAGCAGGTGATATAATATTGAAATTACTTCGCAACTACACTTGCTAACAATCAAATAACAACTAGGAAGGCTGCAACTCGGAATATTTAAAGGTTGCTGGAACTTTACCGGCAACCTCATAACTGAGTTAGTATGCACATTCCACGAGGTCGTAGGTATTACAGCCTCTTTCAAACTTGCACATTCCCCTGACGTTCCTGATGCATCTGGGTTAGAGTATACAAAGCAGTAAAGCTACACTTCACTTGTGGTACCTATAATAATTATATATTGATCACTTAAATACTACCAAATTCAGGAAACTAGTGTTGGACATTTGTGTAAATAATTTTTGTTTCATTAAAGTCCTATATAATTTTACAAATTACTTTATTGCTTTAGGTCAGATCAATAATGTAATCATAAGAGTTAATGAAAAACAAATCTGTCTTCACTTGAATTATTTCTATCAAATATTCAATTAATGTTAAAAAACTTTTAATTATTTCAGTCATAACTTCACAGACTAAACTCAATTTCACTTTTTACACTGAAAATTGTAACTATTTCTGTTAAAATATGATTTTTTATTCTGAAATTTACAAACATTTCGGTCAAAATGTGAATTATAAATTAAATGTTATAAATGAATTTTTGGTACAAATGATTAAAATGATGACAGAAATACATTAATATTATTTAAATTTTGAAACAATTGAAACTTTGACAAATATTTTAAAATTTGAGAATAATAACTGAAATGTTGTATATTTGCTAATTTGAGTGTAATTAATGAATTCATCTGTAGTGTATCTGTTTTAATAAGCGCAATTTAAATTTTGGCAAAATCATCGAAATTTTTACCTAATAATTGAAATTGCTAGAAAAAATTCAAAACTTAAGAGATATAATTGAATTTTTTACAGTAATCTCTGAAAAAAATTTGTAATATCATTGAAATTTTGCAATAGTTGAAATTCTTATAAATATTTGTAAATTTGAGAATAAAACTTTGTATTTTTACAAAAATAGTTACAATTTTGAGAGTAATAACTGACGTTGAGTTTAGTCTCTGAACTGATGACTGAAATAATTAAAAGTTTGGTAAAATTAATTGAATATTTGATACAAATAATTGAATTGAACATAGAAATACATTAAAATCATTGAAATTTTATCATGATAAATTAAATGTTGTGAAAAATAATTCGGTACTATTATAATTATTAAAATATTTACAGTAATCTCCAAATAAAATCTAAAAATCATTGAAATTTTGTAATAATATAAATGTTGCCGAAAATGATTACAAATTTGAGAGCAATAACTGAAATAGAGTGTAGCACCTGTAGTTTTAACAAAAAAAAATTGAAATGTTTTTACAAATAAATTAATTTTTGGTACAAATGCTTAAAATAATGACAAAAATACATGAAAATTATTGAAATTTTGAAATAATTGAAACTTTGACATATATTTTAAAATTTCAGAATAATAATTGCAATGTTGACAGATATAATTGCCAATTTAAACCTAATTAATGAATTCATCTGTAATCTCTCAAGTTTTAACAAGCGCAATTAAAATTTTGGTAAAATCATTGAAAGTTTTACACAATAATTGAATTTGGTAGAAATAATTCAAAACTTACGAGAAATAATTGAAATTTTTAGTCATCTCTGAAAAAATCTATTAAAATCATTGAAATTTTGTAATAATTCAAATTTTTGTAAATACTTGTAAATTTGAGAATAATAAATCACATTTTGACAGAAACATTTGTAAATTTGACAATAAAAATTTATATTTGCACAGAAATAGTTACAATTTTGAGAGTAATAGCTGAAATTGAGTTTAGTCTCTGAAGTGATGACTGAAATAATTAAAAGTTTGGTAAAATTAATTGAATATTTGATACGAATAATTGAAGTGAACATAGAAATTTATTATAATAATTGAAACTTTATCACGATAAATTAAATGATGTCAAAAATAATTACAAACTATTAAAATTATTAAAATATTGGCAGCAATCTCTGAATAAAATTATAAAATCATTGAAATTTTTTAATAATGGAAATGTTGCCGGAAATGATTACAAATTTAAGAGCAATAACTGAAATAGAGTGTAACACGTGTAGTTTTAACAAAAACAATTGAAATGTTTCTACAAATAAATTAACTTTTGGTACAAATGATTAAAATAATGACAGAAATACATGAAAACTATTGAAATTTTGAAATAATTGAAACTTGGACAAATATTTTAAAATTTCAGAATAATAATTGCAATGTTGACAGATATAATTGCCAATTTATGAGTAATTAAGGAATTCATCTGTAGTCTATCAAGTTTTAACAAGCGCAATTAATATTTTTGTAAAATCATTGAAATTTTTACACAATAATTGAAATTGTCAGAATTAATTCAAAACTTAAGAGAATTAATTGAAATTTTTACAGTCATCGCTGAAAAAATCTATTAAAATCATTGAAATTTTGTAACAATTCAAATTTTCATAAATACTTGTATATTTGAGTATAATAAATCACATTTTGACAGAAACATTTGTAAATTTGACAATAAAATTTATATTTGCACAGAAATAGTTACAATTTTGAGAGTAATAGCTGAAATTGAGTTTAGTCTCTGAAGTGATGACTGGAATAATTAAAAGTTTGGTAAAATTAATTGAATATTTGATACAACTAATTGAAGTAAACATAGAAATTTATTATAATAATTGATACTTTATCACGATAAATTAAATGATGTCAAAATAATTACAAACTATTAAAATTAGTAAAATATTGGCAGCAATCTCTGAATAAAATTATAAAATCATTGAAATTTTGTAATAATGGAAATGTTGCCGGAAATGATTACAAATTTGAGAGCAATAACTGAAATAGAGTGTAACACCTGTAGCTTTAACAAAAACAATTGAAATGTTTCTACAAATAATTAACTTTTGATACAAATGATTAAAATAATGACAGAAATACATGAAAACTATTGAAATTTTGAAATAATTGAAACCTGGACAAATATTTTAAAATTTCAGAATAATAATTGCAATGTTGACAGATATAATTGCCAATTTAAACCTAATTAATGAATTCATCTGTAATCTCTCAAGTTTTAACAAGCGCAATTAAAATTTTGGTAAAATCATTGAAATTTTTACACAATAATTGAATTTGGTAGAAAGAATTCAAAACTTAAGAGAAATAATTGAAATTTTTACAGTCATCTCTGAAAAAATCTATCAAAATCATTCAATTTTGTAATAATTCAAATTTTTTATAAATACTTGTCAATTTGAGAATAATAAATCACATTTTGATAGAAACATTTGTAAATTGACAATAAAAATTTATATTTGCACAGAAATAGTTTCAATTTTGAGAGTAATAGCTGAAATTGAGTTTAGTCTCTGAAGTGATGACTGAAATAATTAAAAGTTTGGTAAAATTAATTGAATATTTGATACAAATAATTGAAGTGAATATAGAAATTTATTATAATAATTGAAACTTTATCACGATAAATTAAATGATGTCAAAAATAATTACAAACTATTAAAATTATTAAAATATTGGCAGCAATCTCTGAATAAAATTATAAAATCATTGAAATTTTGTAATAATGGAAATGTTGCCGGAAATGATTACAAATTTGAGAGCAATAACTGAAATAGAGTGTAGCACCTGTAGCTTTAACAAAAACAATTGAAATGTTTCTACAAATAAATTAACTTTTGATACAAATGATTAAAATAATGACAGAAATACATGAAAACTATTGAAATTTTGAAATAATTGAAACTTGGACAAATATTTTAAAATTTCAGAATAATAATTGCAATGTTGACAGATATAATAGCCAATTTATGAGTAATTAATGAATTCATCTGTAGTCTATCAAGTTTTAACAAGGGCAATTAAAATTTTTAGTAAAATCATTGAAATTTTTACACGATAATTGAAATTGTCAGAAATAATTTGACACTTAAGAAAATATCAATGCTTTTAATATATTTTTTCAGAGAGATTACTGTCAACATTTCTGTTAAAAATTATAATGTCCTGTACAATCTATTAAAGTTTCTCTGTCTAAATTATTATAATTCTGCATATAAATACACCTGAAAGTATATTAAATACTACGCGTTCGTTAACTTACTAAATTTTCACATTTTACCAGAGAATACTATTAGTATTCAAGCGCCGTCCTTTGCGTAATATCTGAGGAATACCCTCGATAGATGAAACTGAGAAGTGGGAGAGTTTGCATAGTAAATGATCCCTAGATCCAATGTTATTACCACTTTAGCGCAAGGATATTCTTATACTGTAAGAATTTAAGAAAATATTTATAGGACAGGTTCAGTGCGCATCATTACGTGTATTATGTATTTATTTATATATGTATATATTGTGATGGTATTTGTATTATTTATTTAGATTAATTAGAATTGATTTATTGTTATTATTATATAGGTATTAGATAGAATTATAATCTTTAGGGCACAAGCTAACAAAAATTATTGTAAATATTGTAAATGTGAATATGAACAAGTATGCACAAATATACAAAGCAATCCATGGATGAAGGTTGTTGATCGGTTACCACGGGTGACAGGTGACTTCGTGCATAGACGCTTGGGGAATTGAATAATGGAAAGTCGAAAATAATCAACAAAGAGATTGACGAGTGGGAGAGACGCGTGTGGATCGCGGGTGGAGATGTTGCGATACTAATACGAATACATTACAAAATATTAACGGGGTTTCAACGATTGGACATAGGACTGTAAGAAGACAGTCAACCAGGAGAGGAGTTCAACAAGATAGGAGCCGTGACGGAGATATTCAAAAATCAGGACTTCAAGCCGCTCAACTTCGCACACGAAAGTATCTGTTTACTTTTGTGGGAATCAACAAAGGATCAAAAGGAGAACGCAGGGACAAGAGGACGAATTAATCAAGGAACCACAAGAAGAAAACTGCAAGTAGAAAGTTTGCGTAAAGTGCAAGAGTCATATTATCACATAAGTTGGCTTGTGTATATAGGATTTAGTTTGTTAATGTTGGCCATAGTTTATTATTTATTTAATAGTTTTGTTTTCTATTGTTTTTGATTTGTTTGTTTAGTTCAGTTTATATTAGGCGTTTTAATATTTTTGGTTATTTTCAATTCATTAAAGTATTTGAACAAAACTCTATTTAGTTATGATTGAGTTACTATTGAACCTGAGATAAGAGAAAGAACAAAAAGTTACAAAACAAGTAAATGCTTAAATATTAAACACTAATAAAATAGGCAGAGTAAACAAACGTAACATTTGGAGTCCCGAACGTGAGGCAATACAAAAACGTAACAATATATATATATATATATATATATATATATATATATATATATATATATATATATATATATATATATATTTATTTAATTAACGCAAAAAAGACTCCAGTTTTACATATATTACAAGTAATTGATAAAGTGTATTATGTTGCGAATATTATTCAAAACGAATACATTCCTAGTTTTCATCAGGATTGCAATATCAGGATTCATCAGGATATATTTTATGCATGTTATTCTTATGTACATATACATTATAATAAGCATACTACTACTACAATCCAGAATATATTTCATGCAACAAATTTTGCTGGCGAGTTTCACATTTTGCAAGGATATGCAATCTTCTCCGCAGAATTTTAATCTAAGGAATATTTTACGGGGCTGATTGAACCGGTTGTGAAAAGTAACTAGAAAAACGGCCTTTGGTATGCAAATCGTCGGTAATGCAATTAGTGTGTCAAGTAAAAAAAAAGAAAAGTGGGCACAGAATAAGTGAGGCTTTGTTTTTTATTAATTAAGTTACAGCTTTCTATACATTAAAGGCCAATTTAAATAAACTTGCATACATTAACTTATCGAAGATGCGGACAATTTATATTCAGCAATCTATTTGTCATTGCTAATAGTGGCGTAATATTTCAGGCAGGCAGGTGCAGCTAATTTAATTTATTCTATTCCGGGCCGAACCCAATTACCTTGAAGGATTGCTGATGATAAATTAAAGAATTAACTTTTATTCCAGATCGGGGTATGGAAATCCTGGCAGAAGGAGGGTCTCGACATCAAGGACATCGTGTGGCCTGGAAACAGTCACACGCCGCCTCAAGGAGTTCCGGAAAAATTTCACTTAAAAATTACCTTCCTAGAGGAGCCGCCCTACATCAATCTAGCTCTTCCTGATCCGGTTACAGGGAAATGTTCGATGGATCGTGGGGTTCTTTGTAGGATAGCCACCGATGCCGATATTACCGAGTGAGTAAACTTCTTTTTACAGGCAGATTAATGTAAGGACTAATCTCATTAACCTCCTCGATTACATTTTGAAAACTTATACTCCTATTATAGACCAGCATCATCATATTAAAATATTTTTGTATTGTTATAGAAAAATAATAATATTAAAATATACTTGTTTTTTTTTTTTATTTAGAATGCATAAAGTCTTATAAAGTCATAGCCGACTATGGTTTCCATTAGAAAAAACACAAGTTTGTGTCATAACTCAAAAATTATAGCCTAAATAAAATAATCGGTTAGACTATATTCTTAAGCACATAATTTCCTATAACTTATTCTTTTATACATTTTTTCTAAAGTCAATAATAACAGATCCATAGCCACCCAACCAAATAACAAAATATATATTTTTTCGAGATATCTAGTAAGCCATGCAATTTTTCCAAAAAACAAAAAGCTCATGAAATTGTACTCGTAAAACTGCAATTCTTTCCCCATTTAATCGTCCCTCTATCTCCGCTAGTTTCCGAGATCCCCATACTAAACTTTCGAAAAAACTCACCCTGTATATTAATATTCGTAAATTAACGTTTCATTAATTATCATATTCAATGAATTCAATTTAATGAAAATTCAATGAAATTTAATGGCATTTTAATGATCCTGAAACTTTGATGCATTTTCTTGTTCGTTATCTCAAAATCTATTATTTTGAAGACCATTTGAAGTGTCATGTAATTTCAACTGATATTTAATGAAACTTTGATAAAATTCAATGGCATTTTGATAAACATGTAAATCCTTGTTTGGAAAATTCGGAAAAATTGTCAAAATTTTTATGATGCTCGATTTGTTTTACGCATTTATGTACAGATAATGTACAATTTATTAATTTACTTCATAAATCCTTCATATAACACTGTGAAAAGAACTAGAAAATTTAGCACGCCAAATTTAATGGCATTTTTACGAACCATGTAAATCCATGTTTGGAAAATTGGGAAAAATTATCAAAATTAATATGATGCTCGATTCGTTTTACTCATATTTGTGCAGATATTGGACAATTTATTAACTTACTTTATAAATATTTCATATAACACTGTGGAAAAGACTAGAAAATTTTTCACATCAAATCGAATGGCATTTTGAAGAACATGTAAATCCATGTTTGGAAAAATTGGATAAATTATCAAAATTAATATGATGCTTGATTGGTTTTATTCATATTTGTGCAGATATTGGACAATTTATTAAATTACTTTATAAATATTTCATATAACACTGTGAAAATGACTGGATAATTTCACACACCGTTATAATTTTCATGACTTATTGATATGTCTTTAAGGTTTTTAAGGAAATTTCACGAATTCTTTAAAATCTTGTCTCTCATCTACTAATTCCCGAAGTTATTCATGGAAATTTCATGAAATTTTCAAAATTTTGTCTCTCACCTACTCAGTTCCTGAATTCAGATCACCCACATCAAAATTGATATTAAACGTTTTATAGCATATGAAAGTTCGAAGTCGTGTTTTGTTTTCTTTTGTAGTAATTTGAGACAGATTTTTGGAGATTTTTCATTCATTTTGAGATTAAAAAAATGAAAATGATATGTATGTTCAATTTTCAATAATTCCCAAGATCTCTCAATAGTTTTGGATATTTCCACAGTGTGCCCAATAAATATCAATCATTGCAGAGATTCTTGAAATATTCCTAAGATTTTCCAATAATTTTGTGATAAGTCTTTAAGGTATTCATGGAAATTCCACGAATTCTTTAAATTCTTGTCTCTCACCTACTAATTCGCGAAGTTATTCATGGAAATTTCATAAATTTTTCAAAATTTGTCTCTCACCTACTCAATTCCTGCATTCACCTCACCCACATCAAAATTGATATTAATCGTTTTATAGCATATGAAAGTTCGAAGTTGTATTTTGTTTTTTTTTTGTAGTAATTTGAGACAGATTTCTGGAGATGTTTCATTCATTTTGAGATGAAAAAAATTATATTTATGTTCAATTTTCAATAATTCCCATGCCTTATCAATAGTTTTGGATATTTCCACAGTTTGGCCAATAAATATCAATCATTGCAGATATTCTTGAAATATTCCTAAGATTTTCCAATAATTTTGTGATAAGTCTTTAAGGTATTCATGGAAATTCCACGAATTCTTTAAATTCTTGTCTCTCACCTACTAATTCGCGAAGTTATTCATGGAAATTTCATAAATTTTTCAAAATTTGTCTCTCACCTACTCAATTCCTGCATTCACCTCACCCACATCAAAATTGATATTAATCGTTTTATAGCATATGAAAGTTCGAAGTTGTATTTTGTTTTTTTTTTTGTAGTAATTTGAGACAGATTTCTGGAGATGTTTCATTCATTTTGAGATGAAAAAAATTATATTTATGTTCAATTTTCAATAATTCCCATGCCTTATCAATAGTTTTGGATATTTCCACAGTTTGGCCAATAAATATCAATCATTGCACATATTCTTGAAATATTCCTAAGATTTTCCAATAATTTTGTGATAAGTCTTTAAGGTATTCATGGAAATTCTACGAATTCTTTAAATTCTTGTCTCTCGCCTACTAATTCCCGAAGTTATTCATGGAAATTTCATGAAATTTTCAAAATTTTGTCTCTCACCTACTTAATTTCTGAATTCACCTCACCCACATCAAAATTGATATTAAACGTTTTATAGCTTATGAAAGTTCGAAGTTGTATTTTGTTTTTTTTTTGTAGTAATTCAAGATAGATTTCTGGAGATTTTTCAAACATTTTGAGATTAAAAAATTAAAATTATATGTATGTTCAATTTTCAATAATTCCCAGGACATCTCAATAGTTTTGGATATTTCCACAGTTTGCCGAATAAATATCAATCATTGCAGAGATTCTTGAAATATTCCTAAGATTTTCCCATAATTTTCGTGATAAGTCTTTATGTTCATGGAAACTTCACGAATTCTTTAAAATCTTGTCTCTCACCTACTAATTCCCGAAGTTTTTCATGGAAATTTCATGAAATTTTCATAATTTTGTCTCTCACCTACTCAATTTCTGAATTCACCTCACCCACATCAAAATTGATATTAAACGTTTTATAGCATATGAAAGTTCGAAGTTGTATTTTGTTTTCTTTTGTAGTAATTTGAGACAGATTTCTGGATATTTTTCATTCATTTTGAGATTAAAAAAATGAAAATTATATGTGTGTTCAATTTTCAATATTTCCCAATACTTCTCAATAGTTTTGGATATTTCCATAGTTTGCCCAATAAATATCAATCATTGCAGAGATTCTTGAAATATTCCTAAGATTTTCCAACAATTTTCGTGATAAGTCTTTAAGGTATTCATGGAAACTTCACGAATTCTTTAAAATCTTGTCTCTCGCCTACGAATTCGCGAAGTTATTCATGGAAATTTCATGAAATTTTCAAAATATTGTCTCTCACCTACTCAATTCCTGAATTCACGTCACCCACATCAAAATTGATATTAAACGTTTTATAGCCTAAGAAAGTTCGAAGTTGTATTTTGTTTTCTTTTGTAGTAATTTGAGACAGATTTCTGGAGATTTTTCATTCATTTTGAGATTAAAAAAAAAGAAAATTATATGTATGTTCAATTTTCAATAATTCCCAAGACCTCTCAATAGTTTTGGATATTTCCACAGTTTGCCCAATAAATATCAATCATTGTTGAGATTCTTGAAATGTTCCTAAGATTTTCCAATAATTTTGTGATAAATCTTTAAGGTATTCATGGAAATTCCACGAATTCTTTAAATTCTTCTCTCTCACCTACTAATTCCCGAAGTTATTCATGGAAATTCATGTTGAAATTTTGTATATTATGTAGCGTTATTTGCTAATAAATATTCTTTATTCTATTCTAAATTTCATGAAATTTTCAAAAATTTGTCTCTCACCTACTTAGTTCCTGAATTCACCTCACCCACATCAAAATTTATATTAAACGTTTTATAGCATATGAAAGTTCGAAGTTGTATTTTGTTTTCTTTTGTAGTAATTTGAGACAGATTTCTGGAGATTTTTCATTCATTTTGAGATTAAAAAAATGAAAATTATATGTATGTTCAATTTTCAATAATTCCCAAGACCTCTCAATAGTTTTGGATATTTCCACAGTTTGCCCAATAAATATCAATCATTGCAGAGATTCTTGAAATATTCCTAAGATTTTCCAATAATTTTCGTGATAAGTCTTTAAGGTATTCATGGAAACTTCACGAATTCTTTAAAATCTTGTCTCTCACCTACTAATTCGCGAAGTTATACATGGAAATTTCATGAATTTTTTAAAATTTTGTCTCTCACCTACTCAATTCCTGAATTCACCTCACCCACATCAAAATTGATATTAAACGTTTTATAGCATATGAAAGTTCGAAGTTGTATTTTGTTTTCTTTTATAATAATTTGAGACAGATTTCTGGAGATTTTTCATTCATTTTGAGATTTAAAAAAAAAGAAAATTATATGAATGTTCAATTTTCAATACTTCTCAAGACCTCTCAATAGTTTTGGATATTTCCACAGTTTGCCCAATAAATATCAATCATTGCAGAGATTCTTGAATATTCCTAAGATTTTCCAATAATTTTCGTGATAAGTCTTTAAGGTATTCATGGAAACTTCACGAATTCTTTAAAATCTTGTCTCTCACCTACTAATTCCCGAAGTTATTCATGGAAATTTCATGAAATTTTCAAAATTTTGTCTCTCACCTACTTAAATTCTGAATTCACCTCGCCCACATCAAAATTGATAATAAACGTTTTATAGCATATGAAAGTTCGAAGTTGTATTTTGTTTTCTTTTATAATAATTTGAGACAGATTTCTGGAGATTTTTCATTCATTTTGAGATTTAAAAAATGAAAATTATATGTATGTTCAATTTTCAATAATTCCCAAGACCTCTCAATGGTTTTAGATATTTCCACAGTTTGTCCAATAAATATCAATCATTGCAGAGATTCTTGAAATATTCCTAAGATTTCCCAATAATTTTCGTGATAAGTGTTTAAGGTATTCATGGAAACTTCACGAATTCTTTAAAGTCTTGTCTCTCACCTATGAATTCGCGAAGTTATTCATGGAAATTTCATGAAATTTTCAAAATTTTCTCTCTCACCTACTCAATTCCTGAATTCACCTCACCCACATCAAAATTGATATTAAAAGTTTTATAGCATATGAAAGTTCGAAGTTGTATTTTGTTTTCTTTTGTAGTAATTTGAGACAGATATCTGGAGATTTTTCATTCATTTTGAGATAAAAAAATGAAAATTATATGTATGTTCAATTTTCAATATTTCCCAAGACTTCTCAATAGTTTTGGATATTTCCATAGTTTGCCCAATAAATATCAATCGTTGCAGAGATTCTTGAAATATTCCTAAGATTTTCCAACAATTTTCGTGATAAGTCTTTAAGGTATTCATGGAAACTTCGCGAATTTTTTAAAATCTTGTCTCTCACCTACGAATTCGCGAAGTTATACATGGAAATTTCATGAATTTTTTAAAATTTTGTCTCTCACCTACTCAATTCCTGAATTCACCTCACCCACATCAAAATTGATATTAAACGTTTTATAGCATATGAAAGTTCGAAGTTGTATTTTGTTTTCTTTTGTAGTAATTTGAGACAGATTTCTGGAGATTTTTCATTCATTTTGAGATTTAAAAAAATGAAAATTACATGTATGTTCAATTTTCAATAATTCCCAAGATCTCTCAATAGTTTTGGATATTTCCACAGTTTGCCCCATAAATATCAATCATTGCAGAGATTCTTGAAATGTTCCTAAGATTTTCCAATAATTTTCGTGCTAAGTCTTTAAGGTATTCATGGAAACTTCACGAATTCTTTAAAATCTTGTCTCTCACCTACTAATTCGCGAAGTTATTCATGGAAATTTCATGATTTTTTTTAAATTTTGTCTCTCACCTTCTCAATTCCTGCATTCACCTCACCCACATCAAAATTGATATCAAACGTTTTATAGCATATGAAAGTTCGAAGTTGTATTTTTTTTTTTTTTGTAGTAATTTGAGACAGATTTCTGGAGATTTTTCATTCATTTTGAGATGAAAAAAATTATATTTATGTTCAATTTTCAATAATTCCCATGCCTTATCAATAGTTTTGGATATTTCCACAGTTTGCCCAATAAATATCAATCATTGCAGATATTCTTGAAATATTCCTAAGATTTTCCAATAATTTTGTGATAAGTCTTTAAGGTATTCATGGAAACTTCACGAATTCTTTAAAATCTTGTCTCTCACCTACTAATTCCCGAAGTTATTCATGGATAATTCATGAAATTTTCAAAATTTTGTCTCTCACCTACTCAATTCCTGAATTCACCTCACCCACATCAAAATTGATATTAAACGTTTTATAGCATATGAAAGTTCGAAGTTGTATTTTGTTTTCTTTTGTAGTAATTTGAGACAGATTTCTGGAGATTTTTCATTCATTTTGAGATTTAAAAAATTAAAATTATATGTATGTTCAATTTTCAATAATTCCCAAGACCTCTCAATAGTTTTGGATATTTCCACAGTTTGCCCAATAAATATCAATGATTGCAGAGATTCTTGAAATATTCCTAAGATTTTCCAATAATTTTGTGATAAATCTTTAAAGTATTCATGGAAATTCCGCGAATTCTTTAAAATCTTGTCTCTCACCTACTAATTCGCGAAATTATTCATGGAAATTTCATGAAATTTTCCAAATTTTGTCTCCACCTACTCAATTCCTGAATTCACCTCACCCACATCAAAATTGATATTAAACGTTTTATAGCTTATGAAAGTTCGAAGTTGTATTTTGTTTTCGTTTGCAGTAATTTGAGACAGATTTCTGGAGATTTTTCATTCATTGTGAGATAAAAAATATTAAAAATTATATGTATGTTCAATTTTCAATAATTCCCAAAACTTCTCAATAGTGTTATATATTTCGACAGATTGCCCAATAAATAACAATCATTGCAGAGATTCTTGAAATATTCCTAAGATTTTCCAATAATTTTCGTGATAAGTCTTTAAGTTATTCATGGAAACTTCACGAATTCTTTAAAATATTGTCTCTCACCTACTAATTCCCGAAGTTATTCATGGAAATTTCATGAAATTTTCAAAATTTTGTCTCTCACCTACTCAGTTCCTGAATTCAGATCACCCACATCAAAATTGATATTAAACGTTTTATAGCATATGAAAGTTCGAAGTCGTGTTTTGTTTTCTTTTGTAGTAATTTGAGACAGATTTCTGGAAATTTTTCATTCATTTTGAGATTTAAAAAAATGAAAATTATATGTATGTTCAATTTTCAATACTTCCCAAGCCCTCTAAATAGTTTTGGATATTTCCACAGTTTGCCCAATAAATATCAATCATTGCAGAAATTCTTGAAATATTCCTAAGATTTTCCAATAATTTTCGTGATAAGTCTTTAAGGTATTCATGGAAATTTCACGAATTCTTTAAAATCTTATCTCTCATCTACGAATTCGCGAAGTTATTCATGGAAATTTCATGAAATTTTTAAAATTTTGTCTCTCACCTACTCAATTCCTGAATTCACCTCACTCACATCAAAATTGATATTAAACGTTTTATAGCATATGAAAGTTCGAAGTTGTATTTTGTTTTCTTTTGTAGTAATTTGAGACAGATTTCTGGAGATTTTTCATTCATTTTGAGATTTAAAAATAAATGAAAATTATATGTATGTTCAATTTTCAATACTTCCCAAGACCACTAAATAGTTTTGGATATTTCCACAGTTTGCCCAATAAATATCAATCATTGCAGAGATTCTTGAAATATTCCTAAGATTTGCCAATAATTTTCGTGATAAGTCTTTAAGGTATTCATGGAAATTTCACGAATTCTTTAAAATCTTGTCTCTCACCTACTAATTCCCGAAGTTTTCATGGAAATTTCATGAAATTTTTATAATTTTCACTCTCACCTACTCAATTACTAAATTCAGCTCACCCACATCAAAATTGATATTAAATGTTTTATAGCATATGAAAGTTCGAAGTTGTATTTTGTTTTTTTTGTGGTAATTTGAGACAGATTTCTGGAGATTTTTCATTCATTTTGAGATTAAAAACATGAAAATTATATGTATGTTCAATTTTCAATAATTCCCAAGACTTCTCAATAGTTTTGGATATTTCCAAAGTTTGCCGAATAAATATCAATCATTGCAGAGATTCTTGAAATATTCCTGAGATTTTCCAATAATTTTTGTGATAAGTCTTTAAAGTATTCATGGAAACTTCACGAATTCTTTAAAATCTTGTCTCTCACCTACTAATTCCCGAAGTTATTCATGGAAATTCCATGAAATTTTCAAAATTTTGTCTCTCACCTACTCAATTCCTGAATTCACCTCACCCACATCAAAATTGATATTAAACGTTTTATAGCATATGAAGGTTCGAAGTTGTATTTTGTTTTCTTTTGTAGTAATTTGAGACAGATTTCTGGAGATGTTTCATTCATTTTGAGATGAAAAAAATTATATTTATGTTCAATTTTCAATAATTCCCATGCCTTATCAATAGTTTTGGATATTTCCACAGTTTGGCCAATAAATATCAATCATTGCAGATATTCTTGAAATATTCCTAAGATTTTCCAATAATTTTGTGATAAGTCTTTAAGGTATTCATGGAAATTCCACGAATTCTTTAAATTCTTGTCTCTCACCTACTAATTCCCGAAGTTATTCATGGAAATTTCATGAAATTTTGAAAATTTTGTCTCTCACCTACTCAATTCCTGAATTCACCTCACCCACATCAAAAGTGATATTAAACGTTTTCTAGCATATGAAAGTTCGAAATTGTATTTTGTTTTCTTTTGTAGTAATTCAAGACAGATTTCTGGAGATTTTTCATTCATTTTGAGATTAAAAAAATGAAAATTATATGTGTGTTCAATTTTCAATATTTCCCAATACTTCTCAATAGTTTTGGATATTTCCATAGTTTGCCCAATAAATATCAATCATTGCAGAGATTCTTGAAATATTCCTAAGATTTCCCAATAATTTTCGTGATAAGTGTTTAAGGTATTCATGGAAACTTCACGAATTCTTTAAAGTCTTGTCTCTCACCTACGAATTCGCGAAGTTATTCATGGAAATTTCATGAAATTTTCAAAATTTTCTCTCTCACCTACTCAATTCCTGAATTCACCTCACCCACATCAAAATTGATATTAAAAGTTTTATAGCATATGAAAGTTCGAAGTTGTATTTTGTTTTCTTTTGTAGTAATTTGAGACAGATATCTGGAGATTTTTCATTCATTTTGAGATTAAAAAAATGAAAATTTATGAATGTTCAATTTTCAATACTTCCCAAGACCTCTCAATAGTTTTGGATATTTCCACAGTTTGCCCTATAAATATCAATCATTGCAGAAATTCTTGAAATGTTCCTAAGATTTTCCAATAATTTTCAAGATTTCTAAACATTTCTCAATAATATTTAAGATTTTGAGAGATTGCTCAATAATATCGTGATCAAAATGTTCATGTTTATTACTTACATTTTTTTAATTCACAGAATTTATTAGTAATTTAAAAAATATCAAGACATTTCTTAATATAGCCAAATTTAGAGAGATTTTTCAATCGTTCCCCTAATATCTCGATTATGTTTTGAGATCTCTACAGATTTCGCAATAATTATTAAGATAGTAGCATTTTTTATTGGGAAATATTTAGATTTATTGAAAAACCTTTAGAAATCTTTTCAATTTGTTTTAATAATAATTATTAAGATAGTAGCATTTTTTTATTGGGAAATATTTGGATTTATTGAAAAACCTTCAGAAATCTTTTCAATTTGTTAATAGATTTTTCAATAACTCCCAAGATTTCTCAATTGTTTTGGATACTTCCAAAGATTCCCCAATAAATATAAATCATTGCAAGTTATATGTTCGATTTTCTCATTGATTTACTACATAACCTTCTATAAATTTTCAGAGGATATATCTTCAGGCATACTATATCGAAATCTAGCATAAAATTTTCAAAATATCAGGTAGACACATTTTCAGAAATTTCAGTGACAGATATAGCTATACCTGTCAACTTGTAAAGTTATATGTTCGATTTTCTCACTTATTTACTTCATAATCTTCATCAAGTTTCCTGAGGATATATCTTCAGGCATAGTGTAACCAAATCTGGCATAAAATTTCTCAACTAGTAAAAAGCGTGAATTTTATTATTTGCGGCTTTGTGATTTGCCATGTAAAGCAAGTATCTTATTTATTTTGCGCATAACTATCAGGTGGATAACATAACCACATTTTTAAGTAACATAATAAAAACGTATGCATAAAGTTTGGCTACGATTAAGTTAGAAAAATTACGCCACTTAAATATTCTCCAGGGGCTCGTCCATAGTGTACCGTTGCGGCGTTTTAAATCCCTTTTTGAGTATATTTAGAGATTGCGGTGCTATTTTATTGTTCATGTTGTAGTTTCGTAAATTTTGTGGCTTGTTAGCTTAAGCACCAACAGACTTTTTACAAATACGTCCTTTGAAAGATGCATTAAGTTTTCAAATGCTATATAAACGAAGAGATCGTTGTTATTTTACAATGTGCGTGACTCCATCTAACCACATTTTGCAGGCAAACGTAAAGACTGAATACTGACGCCAAAGGCACAATACGTAATCAGGTAAAATTCTCATCTTGGAATGTAAAATCAAATTTATTTTGCAGACATGACGATTTCCATTCGACGCGTTTCACAATTTTACAATTATATTGATGGCATTCATGACTCGTTTTCGGTAAAATGTGGAGTAACTTACAGTAACAAAATATCAATCAGACTTTTAATAATTATTGCCTCAATGTAGTTCATACATTCAGTTTTTCAAAATTCTTTTTTCTCAAAAGTCTGAATTAAACATGCTTAGCGTCGTGCTCTTAAGCCCGGCTAACGTGCTTTAAATGCTCTCTTATGCACCTGTATTATCACTTTAATATACTATTATGCTACTGTATTAAGACGATCATAAATTATATGTTTGAATTTGCGGCATTGAGAAAAGTAATGGTCCCTAATGCGCTGAATTTATGCGAGGCTCTCTCATGTGTAGCAAACTGTTCGATTATATAAAATGCATTTTGCTCTCATCTTGGCACATTTTTAAAATGTGGGAAGGGTAAGTGCATAATTGCAAAAGCGTATATGCGACCAGTGTAAGCGTGAAAGTAACGATCCATACTACACCTGTGAGCGATGTGAAAGGTATGGAACATGATAGAGATATTTACTCTGAAAGCCAGCTAACAAAGACCTTTTGACTGTACTAAAATGCTTTGGTAGTTAAAGTCAAGTTTAACATGTAAAGCAATATAAATACGTATATACCTAATTATTTGCTGCACTGCCGGATTGTGATATCGATGCAATGGGGTGGCTTATGTAGCTTATACCTCATTTTTATAAATACGTAATTGCGAGATGAGTGATGAAAAAAATTTGATTTATCTGTGTGTTTCCTGCAGTGTTATTGTTAACTTCAAATGAAATAAAATTACAACACATAAGAAAAAATAACATAATAACAATTCCATGATTAATTGATCAATTCTCAACTAAGTGAATTTGATTTATTGGACAGATCTTAGATGCTATATGCAGTATGCCTGGAGGTAAATCCTCTGAAAATTTTACCAATAGTATGTCTCAAATAAGTGAGAAAATCGAGTTATTAACTTTGCGAGTTGGCCAGTGTAAGTTGTCAGTCACTGTAATTTCTGAAAATTGATCTAAAGGAAATTTTGAAAATTTTATGCCTGATTTGTACGAAATATGCGTGAAGATAAATCCTCTGAAAATTTGGCCAATAGTAAGTCTCAAATAAGTGAGAAAATCGTGTTATTAACTTTCCGAGTTGGGCAGTGTAAGTTATCAGTCACTGGAATTTCTGAAAATTTGTTTAATGAATATTTTGAAAATTTCATGCCTAATTTGGATACAGTAAGCCTGAAAATATATCCTCTAAAAATTTGACAAGGGTTATGAAGTAAATAAGTAAGAAAATTGAACATATAACTTTACCAGTTGACAGATTTTGCTACATCTGTTACTGAAATTTCTGAAAATTTATCTAATGGATATTTTGGAAATTTAATTCCGGATTTGGATACTGTATGCCTGAAGATATATCCTCTAATAATTTGACGAAAGTTTACCAGTTGACAGTTAAATCTATCACTGAAATTTCTCAAAATTTGTCTTATGGATATTTCGAAAAATGTATGCCAATTTGGATACAGTATACCTGAAGATATATCCTCTTAAAATTTGACGAAAGTTATGATAAAAACTGGAGAATCATCGTTCAAATTTTATAGTAATGTTTTTAATTTTACACTATTTTTTGTTAACATTCATAAAATAATTGATATTTTGACAGTGACGATTGAAGTGTTGACACTTTACATTTTCATAAAATTAATTAAAATTTTGGCAGAAATAATATAAATTATTTCTTGATGTCCGTTTTAGTGTGAATTATAGGTAGGGTTTTGCAGAATGAAAGCGGACATTGTAGTAAAAAAAATCAAAATGCTAATAGACATTTTCGGAAAAATAGTTTAAAATGTTAGAGTAAACGTTGTATTTTAACACTAATTATTGAAATTCCGATAAAACAATTGAAAACCTTTTCATTTTGATAATAATCATCGATATTTTGATAAAACCATTGTTATTTTGGCGGAAACTATTAAAAATTTGAGAATCACCATTCAAGTTTTGGAATTTACGATTGAAGTTTTGACTGAATATATTTTTTTTTTTTAGTAAAACAATTGAAATATTGGCAGGAATTATTGAAATTGTCGTACGAATAATTGGAATATTACAGAAATAATTAAAAATTTGCTAGTAGTGAAATTGATTGATTGATAATATAATTCAAATTTTGACGCTAATATTTGAAACTTTGAAATTTTGACACATTTATTTACATTTTTGTAAAGGTAATTAAAATTGTTAGAGAAATATTTGGAAACTTCATTGCTCTAGAATTTTTTGTAAAAGTAACTAAAATATATACAGGACATTTGTACTGAGAAACTAGTGCCATTCGCCGTTGGGAGCTCATTAACGGCGCTCTAAAGATCGGGGGCGAATTTCTAGAGTAACAGCCCTAACTCAATATACACACTTACACAAAACACACGGCAGAAGGACCCCCGTTGGTCGACAGCCAGTTAGGGATAATATCCCTAACAAATACAGTCACTACTACTACTATATACAGGGTGTCTCAAAAATAGTGTCCACCCTTTATCTCACATACTCCTAACCAATATGACTATAAATCCACAAACAAAATTTTCCTGTGATGGTTGTTTTTGTAGTTATAAGAATATGCAATTTTCTCTCTTTGTAATATTATACTAAACATTTGGTGTCAATCATTTAAAACAGTCCAAAATTGAATGCAAAATTTGTTTAACATAGGTTTTGAACATAACGTTTGAGAAAAATGGCTCTTTTCAAACGTTTTTGAATCTTTTGAAATAAATTGAATCTTTTTCTGCGATCGATTTTGTACTCTATATTATCCCTATTATCATGTAGCCTTATATGGTTGTTTTTGAAGTTATAAGCGGATGCAGTTTCTCTCTTTGTAATATTATACTAAAAATTTGGTGTCAATCATTTAAAACAGTCCAAAATTGAATACAAAATTTGTTGAACATAGGTTTTTAGCACAAATTTTGAGAAAAATGGCTCTTTTCAAACATTTTTTAATCTTTTGAAATAAATTGAATCTTTTTCTGCGATCGATTTTGTATTCTATTATCATGTAGCCTTATGATCGACACCTATTTTGAGATATCCTGTATAGTAAACGTTTTCATTTTAACACCAATTATTGAAATTCTGATAAAATAATTGAAATCATTTTAAATTAGACAATAATCATTGAAAATTTTACAACATTCTTGAAATAATGGCAGAAATAATTAAAAATTTGAGAATCATTATTCAAATTGTATAGTAATGATTTTAAATTTACAATATTTTTTTTAAATATTAATAAAATAATTGATATTTTGACAGTGACGTTTAAAATGTTAAAACGTTTACATTTTCAAATTTTTGCAGATATAATTTAAAATTTTGATCGTTTGATTTTGATATTGATCCTCTAAAATGTTGACGAAAGTTATGAAGTAAATAAGTGAGAAAATCGAACATATAACTTTTGTTCAGTTGATAGTTATTGCTATATCTGTCACTAAAATTCCTGAAAATTTGTCTACTGGATATTTTCAAAATTTTATGCCAGATTTGGATGCAATATGATTGAAGATATATCCTCTGAAAATTTGACGAAAGTTATGAAGTAAATAAGTTAGAAAATTGAACATATAATTTTACCAGTTGATAGTTATTGCTATATCTGTCACTAAAATTTCTGAAAATTTGTCTCCTGGATTTTTTTGAAAATTTCATGCCAGATTTGGATACAGTGTGCCTGAAGATATATCCTCTGAAAATTTGACGAAAGTTATGAAGTATATAAGTGAGAATATCGAACATATAACTTTACCAGTTGACAGTTATTGCTACATCTGTTACTGAAATTTCGGAAAATTTGTCTAATGGATATTTAAAAAAAAATATGACAGATTTGGATACAGTATGTCTGAAGTTATATATCTTCTGAAAATTTGACGAAGGTTATGAAGTAAATAAATAAGAAAATCGAACATATAACTTTACAAGTTGACAGGTATCGCTATATCTGTCACTAAAATTTCTGAAAATGTGTCTAATGGATATTTTGGAAATTTTATGTCAAATGTGGCTACTGTATGCCTGAAGATATATCCTTTGAAAATTTGACGAAGGTTATGAAGTAAATAAGTGACAAAATTGAACATATAACTTTACCAGTTGCCAGGTATCGCTTATCTGTCACTGAAATTTCTGAATATTTTATGCCTGATTTTGATATTGTATGCCTAAAGATATATCCTATTAAAATTTGATGAAATTTATAAAGTAAATAAGTGAGAAAATCGAACATATAACTTTACCAGTTGACAGTTATTGCTATATCTGTCATTGAAATTTCTGAAACATTGTCTAATTGATATTTTGAAAATTTTATGCCTAATTTGGATACAGTATACCTGAATATATATCCTCTGAAAATTTGACGAAGGTTATGAAGTAAATAAGTTAGAAAATTGCACATATAACTTTACCAGTTGACAGTTATTGCTATATGTCACTGAAATTTCTGAAAATGTGTCTAATGGATATTTTGGAAATTTTATGTCAAATGTGGCTACTGTATGCCTGAAAATATATCCTCTGAAAATTTGACGAAAGTTATGAAGTAAATAAGTTAGAAAATTGAACATATAATTTTACCAGTTGATAGTTATTGCTATATCTGTCACTGAAATTTCTGAAAATTTGTCTAATGGATTTTTTGAAAATTTCATGCCAGATTTGGATACAGTATGCCTGAAGATATATCCTCTGAAAATTTGACGAAGGTTATGAAGTAATTAAGTTAGAAAATCAAACATATAACTTTACCAGTTGACAGATATGGCTTTATCTGCCACTGAAATTTCTGAAAATTTGTCTAATGAATATTTTGAAAATTTAATGCCAGATTTAGATATAGTATACCTAAAGATATATCCTCTGAAAATTTGGCAAAGGTTATGAAGTAAATAAGTAAGAAAATTGCACATATAATGTTACCAGTTAACAGATATGGCTTTATCTGCCACTGAAATTTCTGAAAATTTGTCTAATGGATATTTTGAAAATTTTATGTCTAATTTGGATACACTATGTCTAAAGATATATTCTCTGAAAATTTGACGAAAGTTATGAAGTAAATAAGTGAGAAAATCGAACATATAACTGTCCCAATTGGCAGGTATAGCTAATCTGTCACTGAAATTTCTGAAACATTGTCTAATGGATATTTTGAAAATTTTATGCCTAATTTGGATACAGTATGCCTGAATATATATCCTCTGAAAATTTGACGAAAGTTATGAAATAAATAAGTGAGAAAATCGAACAAATAACTTTACCAGTGATATAGTTATGCTATATCTATCACTGAAATTTCTGAAAAAAAAATTCTAATGCATATTTTTTAAATTTTATACCAGATTTGGATAAAATATGCCTAAAGATATATCCTCTGAAAATTTGACAAACGTTGTGAAGTTAATAGGTGAGAAAATCGAAAATATAACGTTACCAGTTGACTATATCTATCACTGAAATTTCTGAATATTTGTCTAATGGATATTTTGAAAATTTTATGCCATGTTTGGATACAGTATGCCTGAAGATATACTTTCTCAAAATTTACGAGCATTTTCAATTTTTATCCTGCGCTGTGTTTAATTTAAAACGTAATATTTTGTATTGGTCAAAAAATGTTAGTGGTAACGAAATAACATTTTTAAAATGATGATTTAAAACAAAATTTACATTTAAAGCACTGCTTTTTTTTTCAATTTTTTTAAAAGAATTAAAAACCAGAAGTGGTCTTTTGGGTTGCTACTTCCATCAAATGTTTGGGTATATTTGGGTATATTTAAGTTTTTCGAAAATATGCCTGGTTAATCAATATTTTCTCATTCTGTACCCTTTCTGGTAGCAATAAATTTTAATAGATATATTGATTTATAGAGAAACCTAATATACAGTGTGTCTCCCAAAAAACGCCGCTGGCCATAACTCCTATATTCATTGGCCGATTTAAAAAAAACAAGATTAAACGGTTCCACATGTTCTACAAAGGGGCCCTAATTTTGTTTTTTTGCAAAATCAACTTTCATTTCAGCCATAGTCAACTTTTATTTTTTTGCAAAATCAACTTTCATTTCAGCCATAGTCAACTTTTATTTTTTTGCAAAATCAACTTTCATTTCAGCCATAGTCAAGTGTTGTTTTCAAATGGTTACATATATTTTCTTTTTTTTTTTCTGGTTGAGATTTTTTTTCTGAATTCAAATATGTATAATAAGTTGGCTTTGATGGAATAATCGATACAGAAAAATAAAATAAAATGTTTAAATAGTTTTTCAAGTGTGGCGTGATAACCAAAGCGAACTTTATATTATCATTGTTAGTATCGGCTTATAGCTGATAGCCTGATCATTTTATCCATGCGTTGATTATTTTGCAGTAATTAAAATATTCTAATTAGAATTAGGAGGCTTAACGACAAAAAAACTTTATTTGGGTAATGCATAGAACAAAGAGGATTGGAGGCCACGTCAGATTTCTGATTTGCACATTGATCATTTTATCCATGCGTTGATTATTTTGCATTAATTAAAATATTCTAATTAGAATTAGGAGGCTTAACGACAAAAAACTTTATTTGGGTAATGCACAGAACAAATAAAATTGTTCTGCAGATTTCTGATATGTACAATTAACTTTATTAGAACAAATTTTGTATAAGTGTATCTTTTGAAAGTAATTGTACTTGTTAGTGAACTAATTGACTAATGACCATGGGGTCCTTCAAACTTGTACTTTCTGCCAGTTAGGGCTTGTTACTTAGGAAATTTGCGCTACAGCGCAGTTAATTAGATTCCAACTTCAAATGATGCCAGTTTCTCAATACAAATATAAACTCGTATTGAGGCTCGAACTCAGGTGCAATCGTGCATATAGAAGACAGGTATACCACCCAATGCACGATATTTAACGTGTCCACTTGAGTATGAAACAGATAGCAATTCTATTTATTCGTTATTTCTGAGAAAATTTTCTTCTGCACAATAGTTTGTGCTTCGTCCAAAAACAATTGTAAACACAAAAAACAAATGTTTTTGTTTCACGAAATCGCTTAAATACGTCAATTTTTAATTCAACGGGGGCAACTTTTGACAATCGAATGATTGCTTCTCAATGCTTTTGATTGCTTTTGAATTCATGATCAATTCTTAACCCTATTTATAATATTTAAATATTTATAATATTTAATATATAAAATATTAAATTTATAAAATTTAATATTTTTATAATATTTAACAGTAAAAATAACCCTGTAATAGGCCCAAATATACGGCCAGTATAATACGTATTTACGCAATAAAGTGACTCATATTTTAAAAATCACGAATACAACAAATTTTTTAATTAATTCATTTACAAATAATCCCAGGGTGAAAGGTGATAAATAGCCATCACAAGTCGCGCCAGAGCGTCGCCAAATATCTCAAGAGCCGGGGCCTGCATATGCACGGTTCTGGAAGATTCCATGTCGTGGTGTCACATAAACAATTTGGATATCAGCACCCCTTAGAAACGAACAAGCGCCAGGCACGTAAAAATTACCTCGAATGGCAACGCTTTAAGTCAAGTGTAAAACTCTGCGCTAAAAACGCATTAATACCACATGCACAATTAAGATTAATAATCACCATGATAACTAAGGCATGGGGGCGAATATTTAGCAGTAGATATGTGAGGGGAGTGGAGATTTGAAGCGGAAAAAACCTATTTAAGCATAAGCCACACACGAGCGAGAAGAGTAAGTAAGAAAGTTGCGTCGGCCACGGGCAACGCACACGACATTCGCGGTTTTGAGTATATAAATTCACGTCGGGTTATAATTAAATTAACGATTGCATATAACGTTGTAAAAAACGCAAAGTAGAGTAAAAATTTGAATAAATCGAAAAACGTACAATTCTAGGTACAGAGTAATTTAATGTTTTTATTTTTAACGATAATATAAAGTTGTTAAACCAGTCTCATTATAAATTCACGGGAGTACTTATTCCTTTCAATCAACCCTAAGTTACCTATAAATACCAAACACCGATTCCTATTCCTGACAGTAAACAAAGGCGGCTCGTACGCTATTCGTGTTTACGAATCACTAGAGGAAGCAATAACAGGTGAAATTGACGCCCACCCGCGCACTTCGTTCACACACCTGTTATTGTGGAATCACCTCCTCCACTAGAATCAAATCGTTGTCAGCATCATAAGATTTAAACATAAAAACTCATCATACATCGCGCCCGCGATCGCAAATTAACGTGGCTGTATTCGCCATAACTATAACAACTAATCAAGGCATTCAGTGTTCCCCTCCGACATACATCATCATATTGAAATCAAAATAATTCATAAAAATGATGGCTTCTTCATTTTAAATCATAAATGAACATATAACGTGCATATTGTTGGGCAAAGTGATTTATAATTATATAAATAAATAAGTTGGATTAAATCTTAATAATTTAAAAACATCAGATATAAAAAATACTGGTTTCTTTATTTCAAATCATAAATGAACATATAACGTGCATATTGTTGGGCAAAGTGATTTATAATTGTATAAATAAATAAGTTGGATTAAAAATCTTAATAAATTAAAAACACAATGTATACAAATAATGGTTTCTTGATTTCAAAACATAAAACAAGCACATAACGTACCTATTATTGGGCAGAGTAGTTTAGAATCGTACAAATAAAATAGGCTGGGTTAAATCTCAATAATTTGAAGACATAATGATAATTTGTGGTTATATATCGTAAACAAGAAATAAGCGGAATTATTAAAACCCCGTATAAACAGCGAGAATGATAAACGAGAGAATGAGGCTTGGTATAATCACAAGAGAAGTTATTAATAACCTCCAATGTTCCTAATAATAATATATTTTAACATTACATAAACATTTCCGATTGAGGTAGCACAACTGTAATTTGACACAACTTGTAACATGTCTGACGGTGATGACTACTTGTGACATTGGTGCTTGCTGTGGTCGTGGGTAGAATTACTAATTTACGTCAATCAACGTAAACAATGGGGCTCCAATAATTACATTATTGTGTGGACACCGACACAACCATGAAATTCGGGAAGATCGCGAGATACCTTTAGTAATCATTCATGAATTATTGGGGATATTTCAACATCTTTAAATAGTTCTATTTTTGATCATATCACTTTCCCGTAGTTAAATGGAGTGAAAGGGCATGGTAATAAATGGTCTAAGAAACTAAAGAAGCACGTGCATGTATAACAAACACTCGTAAATAAACTTCGTAGTCATAACCATTTTCAAACTATCAATTGAATAAATAAGAGAATTTACAAATTCATTAAAAGGTCAACGAAATCTAGAAAATAAATCAATTCATGTCATAATCGTCAACCTGTGTTTTATTTCGCTGTACGTTATAATTATATAAATTAATTTCCATCATCATCAACCTGTGTTTTATTTCCCTGTGTCTTACAATTTCAGCGTGTCTTTAATTAAATAAACAAAACAAATCCTTAAATTGTTGCTTTCTTGTATTAATCCATTATTAGTGTACGTTAATTAACACATTACCAATAGCAAAGTACCTTGAGAGTAATCACGGTAGTTAAATTAAACGTCACGACGTGTAAGTACTAAATACGATCACAAATCACGAGCCAAAAATAATTAAAACATTATATAATAAATCACGAGCCAAAAATAACTAAAACATTATATAATAAATCACGAGCCAAAATAATCAAGAAATTATATAATAATTTCATAATAAAAACGACGAATAATAAAATAAATATAATAAAACAATATCGGAGCGTTACAACCCTCTACGGCTCTTTATTCACGGTAATAATTTCACGGTAAATTTGCAAATTGCAGAAATGTACCTTTAGTAAATAAACAATTATAACCTGTTCTATTAAATATTGAGCTGTTTACGTAAAATTTATATTCGCACGTATGTACTTAAATAAGTGTAATTAATTTATTACGGCCTATATATTTCATGTTTAATTATAACTGTTCATTAAGAATAAATAAATTAATAATACAAACTGCAAACTGACATAACACAAAAAGTCAAATACAGGGTGATTCATTGGGAAATTCGCATATAGTAATGGTAGATGCGGCATTCGAAATAAACTACATTTTATAACCAATCACCCTGTATATTGGTTAAAAACAACGATAGCGTTGTTTATAACCAATATACAGGGTGATTTACAGGGTGATTTTACAGGGTGAAGGGTGATTTATTAATATTACCATTTTTTCGGACTGTTTCGGAAATATTAAGTGTTTTCAGATTTATTGCAAAAATTAACATTAAAAAAAGAAAATTGTTTGATTACAGAAATTCGTTACAACACACTCAAAAACTAATAAGTAATACTGTTTATTTCTTGATAATGTAAAAAAACAAAAAAAAACAATAAAGTTCAATGGAGGAGATGTTCAAAATGCTCGCCTTGAACGTCTTGGCAACATCCTAATCTTAAATAGAAATTTCTTCTAACGTTACTCAACATCTCAGGCGTGACCGATCTAATCGCAAGCATTATTCGTATTTAATATTTCCGAAACAGTTCAAGATAGGTATAGGACATTGTACATGAAATATGTCTAGAATTTTCTGAAAAATCCAAAAATTGAATAATATACCAGGTGTTGCATTTAAAATAAGAAAGTTGGTATTGGCCACGGTCACATGACACACCCTGTATAAAAAGTTTTTGTTGAAAAAAATGCGCAACTGAAAATAACAATCGACGTGTCCGAGCGTTTTTTCGCACACGCTCCCATTTATTTATTATTGAATTTATTCCATTTGGCTGATACACCCTGTATAGATAAGATAATAACGTAGTACTAGGAACTAGGTTCTATATTTAATAATCGCAGCATTTGTATCAGTTTTAACAGTGTGTAGCAGAAATTGCATTTGCCAGAGTCTCTGCGAAATTGCATTTGATGTAAAATCAGGTTTCTAATATTCCAGCAAGAATAAAACACATCCGCTTCGTTATAGCGCCATTCACCCGAAGGATCTTCCGAATCAATTTCTTCAACACACATTCTGTAAAATTCAATATGGTCTATCTCGCCTAACTTGCTTAAGACAGAGCAGAATTAATGGAGAAACTTGGCCGATCACAGCGGCAGCAGTATCGAATCAAATTATGTTTTAAATTATATATGAGGGGCAAATTCAAGTCGGTATGGAAAAGCTTCAATCAATCTCTGTTTATTTATAGTCAATACTTCTACCCGACAGGGAATTTGCCCCGAAATTTAAAGAAAACTGGATTTTACGGCTTAGTGTACTGTATAATCAATAAGCCTTCGATGTGCTTTTAGTTTTATTTGACTGATTGGATTTTAATCGCCAAGTATTTTCTGTGCTGCAGGCTAATTTTTAAGTATCTAACTATGTTTAGAATAATTATTAAAATTAAATTAGAGGAATTAAATACTTATTGGCAGAAATAACTGAATATTAGACACTAATAATTTACAAAATTATTTGGTAAAAGGCTCATTCTACACACATAAATTGCAAACATATTCCATAAAATCAAAGTATACAATATATGCGAAAATTGTTTTTTGAGAAGACAATAATGTAATAATTACAGAGATAGCTGTATGACAATGGGCACTCAAAATGGTTTAATTTAATCGTTAAGCTCCAAATCAAATGACACAAATATTATTACTGACGAATTGATTGGCGATTAATCATCAGGATGGTTGCTAATGCTACTTCCTGGTAACCCTCGTGGTAGTCCTTCAGTGCAGTTATGTTCGATGTATTACATTATTAAAACTGAATGAATAAATTATCTTATCTTATCTATCTTAATCCATATTTAAACATGGAATGAAATAGTTACTACGTTTCAACTATCACAATTACGATTGTTTCTATCAAATTGTCAATTATATCCTTATATATTTAAGCACGGAATAAAACAGTTGCTATATTGAAACTATTAGAATTTCACTTTCATTACTGTCACAAATTCAATTGTTTCTGTCACAAATTCAATTGTCTCTGTCACAATTTAAATTGTTTCTGTCACAATTTCAATTGTTTCTGTCACAATTTCCATTGTTTCTGTCACAATGTCTATTGTTTCTGTCACAATGTCTATTATTTCTATTACAATATCAATTGTTTCTGTCACAATTTCATTTGTTTCTGTCACAATTTCAATTGTTTCTGTCACAATTTCCATTGTTTCTGTCACAATGTTTATTGTTTCTATTACAATATCAATTGTTTGTATCACAATTTCAATTATTTCTGTAATTTTTTTAATTATTTCTGGTTTTTTAATCGAAATTGCCGATATCAAAGTTTCAATTATGCAGATGTTTTCGAATATCGGTTTCGAAAATTCATTTATTGCAGTCAAATTTATAATTATTTCTGCAAATCTGTAAAAAAATTAGTTATTTCATGTTGTCCGTTTCAAGTTTCAATTCATCAAAACTTTTTTTTAATAATTATTATCAAACTCGGTTTTCTCTACTAAAATATCGAAGATAACTGTTAAACTTTTAATAATTACTCATGTTTCTCAATATTTCTGTCAAAACTTCACTACTTTACTTAAAACTTCAATTATTACTGTAATAGTTTCGATTGTGCCAACATTTTAGTCACATTTTGAAGGATTTTGATGTTAATTAAGGTTTATATTAATTCTGTTAAAGTTTCAAAGGTGGCCGTCGAAATTTTTATTATTATTCAATGTTCAATTCAAAGTGGAAATTCAATTTCTACAAAATTTAAAAATTACAATTGTTAGTGGAAAAATTGCAATGATTACAGCCACAGTTTTAATTCTACCGAAATTTTAGAGATTACTGAGATATTGTCAATTATTAGTAATATTTCAGTTGTTACTGTCAAATTTTCAACGATTATAAGAATTCAATTACTACTGTCACATTTGTACTATTAATTTTTCAATTGTTTGTATAAAGTTTTTAAATAAAATTGCAATTTCTGCTGCAAAAATGTTTTAATTATACGGATTGTTTTTGTTTTTGAAAAAATTGCAATGATTACAGTCACAGTTTTAATTCTACAGAAATTTTAGAGATTATCAAGAAATTGTCAATTATTAGTAATATTTCAGTTGTTACTGTCAAATTTTCAACCATTACAAGAATTTCAATTACTACTGTCACATTTGTACTATTAATTTTTCAATTGTTTCTATACAGTTTTGAAACAAAATTGCAATTTCTGCTGCAAAAGTGTTTCAATTATACGGATTGTTTTTGTTTAGTTTCAATCTTACATGTATTAGTCATATTTTCAAGTATTTCTGTATTAATTATTTTTGTAATTTTTTTTATTATTACTGTCAAAATGTCAATTTTTCAAAAATTCAAGGATTACAGGCCAATTTATAATTACTATTCATTTTTTTAGTTAACTCTACCAATATTACGAATATTACTGCTAACCTTATTTACTAAGTACTTAATGTGTGTAAAAATTCAAATGTTTTTAATTATAAGTATTAAAGAATAATTATTTCTGTCAAAATTTCTGAGAATAATGTAAAATACTTCATAATTACTGCCAAAATTTCATTTATTTCTGTAATTTTATCGATTGTTTCAATGATTTTATTCATTTTCAGCCATAATTTTATTTATTACTGCCAACTCTCAAAATAATGAAAGATTATTACTAAATTGTTAATTATATTACCTATTATTTTTACATATTATTATTACATTATCAGTTTTCTCTTCCAAAATTTTGAAAATTGGTGTCATACTTTTTATTAGTAATTATTTTTTAACATTTCTGTCTAAATATAGATTATTACTATCAAAATTTCAATAATTGCAGTTAATTTTAGTAAATTTTAGTTACTATTAAAAATCAATTCTTACATTCAACATTTCAAAGATTACTGTGAAAACTTTACTTATTACTGTCAACAATTTTGCAACCAGTTTAACAATTTTCACGAATTTTGATCAAATTTAATAAATCCTGCATGTAGCCAAAAAAAACCAGTTGGAAAATAAAATAATTATTAACATTGCCAAAACTAGAAATTCCAAGAAAAATTACGAAAATGTTCAATCTTAGAAAATTTTGCACTCAGTTTAGCATTTTTCACTAATCATGATCAAATTTTATAAACCCTGCATTTAGCCACACCAGCAAGTTTGGAAATAAAATAATTATCAACATTTCCGGAACTGAATATTTTGAAATAATAACTACAAACTATAAATTTGGGCAAAATAAATTCAAATTGTACTTATTTCTGAAAATTACAAAAACTCTTATCAGAATCTGATGATTTTGTAAATTTTCCTTGACTATTTATCAATTTTCGCACGTTTCGTCAATGTTTTGACTTTTTAAATTATTTATTTCTTTCAAATAAATAATTTAAAAAATCAAAACATTTATGTAAGAATCTTATCTATATTTAAAATAAATCTTTATATTATAATTATTATAAATAATAATTGTCTTATTCCAAATAAATATTTTTTTTTAAAAGTCAAAACATTTATATAAAAATCTTTTCTAATATCGAATATTTTACACTCAAAAAAATTTATCATTGAAGATGGCTGAAAAATATGACACAGTATGTCAAGAAGACACAATAATAAAAAATAAAAACAAGAAAAGATTTTTACATATAAACTACCAGTAAGTACTCCAATTAAATAAATTCAAATTGTACTCTTGTACTTATACTTGTACTCTAATTGTATTCTAAAAATTACAAAAACTCTGATCAGAATCTGATGATTTTGTATATTTTCCATGACTATTTATCAATTTTCGCACGTTTCGTCAATGTTTTGACTTTTTAAATTATTTCTTTCTTTCAATTAAATAAATAATTTAAAAACATTTATATAAAAATCTTATCTATATTTAAAATAAATTTTCATATTATAATTACTACAGATAATAATTATCTTATTCCAAATAAATAAATTATTTAAAAAGTCAAAACATATATATAAGAATATTATCTATATTTAAAATAAATCTTTATATTATAATTATTATAAATAATAATTATCTTATTCCAAATAAATAAATTATTTAAAAAGTCAAAACATTTATATAAAAATCTTTTCTAACATCGAATATTTTAAACTCAAAAAAATAAAATGTTGAAGATGGCTGAAAATTATGGCCGAAACTAACTAGTAAGGTCAAGAAGACACAATTAAAAAAATAAAAACAAGAAAAGATTTTTACATATAAACTACCAGTAAGTACTCCAATTAAATAAATTCAAATTGTACTCTTGTACTTGTACTTGTACTCTAATTGTATTCTAAAAATTACAAAAACTCTGATCAGAATCTGATGATTTTGTAAATTTTCCATGACTATTTATCAACTTGCGCACGTTTCGTCAATGTTTTGACTTTTTAAATTATTTCTTTCTTTCAATTAAATAAATAATTTAAAAACATTTATATAAGAATCTTATCTATATTTAAAATAAATTTTCATATTATAATTACTACAGATAATAATTATCTTATTCCAAATAAATAAATAATTTAAAAAGTCAAAACATTTATATAAGAATATTATCTATATTTAAAATAAATCTTTAAATTATAATTATTATAAATAATAATTATCTTATTCCCAATAAATAAATTATTTAAAAAGTCAAAACATTTATATAAAAATCTTTTCTAATATCGAATATTTTAAACTCAAAAAAATTAAACGTTGAAGATGGCTGAAAAATATGACCGAAACAAACTAGTAAGGTCAAGAAGACATCATAAAAATAATGAAAACAAGAAAAGATCTTCATATATAAACTACCAGTAAGTACTCAAATTGAGAAAAAAACAATAAAACAATATAATAACTTATATCCAAAATGGATGAAACTATAACAAAAATTATTGTTATTATTATTATATTATTACTACATTAAATAATTGCCTAATTACGCAACTCCTGACATAATTGTTTATTTTTCATTGAATCCTTAAAATATGTTGTTTTAGAATTTTATCCGAGGAAACTATAGTTAGTATTAATAAATATCATATATTAATATAAATAAAATATTATTATTATTAGTATTAATTAGATAAAATATAAATTCATATTTTTCTAATCAATTTCTCATCAACTCCAGATTTTTTTTTACATTGTTTAATAAATTGTTAAATATGCTACCAAGTATCTAATTAACTTTTTTTTCACACTCTTCACTCTTCTAAAATCCTGCAAATCCGTTTTGCATTGTAAAATATTTCTATGCACTATTGCGATACTATCAATTTAACAGGGCATTGACATGTGACAAATACAAATGCTTCCAGGGTGACAAATTGATGCACATTAATCATGCACAAATGCTCTTATGCTTCTACATATTGCTACGTAATGCAATATTATTCATTAAACGTAATATATGTGAACAGATTAGTAATAAAATGTTTAATTATCAAGCGGTTTTAAATACACATTTAGCATTTTATCAGTCAGTACAAAATAGAATATAACATTTTGCTTACTTTTTTGCATGCAAACATTTCTGTTATGTTAGATATTTTACTCTTTTTGCACATACTTCTTTTTATTTTTTGCTGATAAACCAATAGTAAAATGAAAAATTAAATCCAGTTTAATGATTAAATCATGTTTTGCATGAGTTTCCAGTAGAGATTTTCGATTATTTGCACAAAAATTGTAACAGAATAACTACTGCATATGATTCCTTAGCTGACTGGTGACCCAATTATATTATATTTTGTAGATGTAGTATGACTTTTCTTATACAGGGTGTTAATACTAAGTTGTAACACCCGAAAATGGCAGTTAGAACTCATTGCAACAAACAACTTTTCTTAGTTAAAATTTTTGAATTGAAGCCCAAGTTCATAGTTATTGGCGTTCTTTTGTTTTTCGAAAAATCGTCATTACTCCCTTATTTTAAGGAATATTTAAAAAATACAAAAACGTTCAACATGCGCTTTCGGTTCTCTAAAACATTTGTATTTGCAATTATTTTCTATTTAATCAAATAACAAAATGGCGACCGATCAAAAATTTCTAAGCAAGATATTTTGAAAACCAATCGATCGATTTTTGAAAATGAAACATTTATAAAATCCTTGAACTATCTTATAACATTTGTCTGTGTTGATAATTATGCATTTTTATACACAAATTATGCAAAATACGCACACAAATGATAAACGTGACAGAAACTTTTCAAGATGAAGCAGAAATTTAAAAAGTATTTAAATTTGAACGTACAAACTAGAAAGACGTGCCTCATCTTATTTAATGGCCTAACTTAAGGTTAGCCTGCTTTGTTTTAAATGATTGTTGCAGTTTGTTAAAATTTATCTTGTAATTCAATTTGAATAATAACTTTTTTGGACAGATCGAAAAAAAATGTTTCAGACAAATGTTATAATATAGTACAAGGATTTCATAAATATTTTATTTTCAAAAATCAATCGAGTGATTTTCAAAATATCTTGTTTCGAAATTTTTATTCGGTCGCCATTTTGTTATTTGATAAAATGGAAAATAATTGTAAATACAAATGTTTTAGAGAACCGAAAGCGCATGTTGAAGATTTTTGTATTTTTTAATTACTCTTTACTTTTTAATTACTTTTTATTGAATGATATATTTTATTTTATTCCACTCTATTCCCCATAAAATTTCCTTTATTTTTTATCATACATGTTCTATACCTAGAAGTCATATTTCTCTAGATATTAAATAAAATCTGAATAAAGTCCAATTCTAATGGGAATAAGACGTGCTTAAATAGATAGCCATAGTTAAAACAAATGATAGATGTTTATTAAACAATTAGTTGACATTTGAAATTGTTGAAACTTATTTAAACACGTCTTATGCACATTAGAATTGTATTTACTTCACTTTTTTCTGATATCTCAAGAAATTAACTTTTAGGTATAGAATATGCACAATCAAAAATAAAAGAAATGTTATAAAGAATGGAGTGTAAAAAATGAAATATATCATTTAATTAAAAATAAACGAACTGTAATTATTTATAGTATGCTCAATCAAAAATAAAGGAAATGTTATAAGGAATGAAGTGGACAAAAATGAAATATATCATTCAATTAAAAATAAACGAACTATAATGATTTAAAATTTATCAAGTTTTCTTGTCCAATACAAGCCACTGAAAGGGCAAAATTTATAACTTTTGGCACTATTAGACTATAGTAGTGCCTATAACTATTCATAACCAATTCCGTTTTTATTAATTTATAAATAGAGCCCCAGAACGATTTTCTTGATGACCCTTGTTTTCAACATTTTTTTGCGAAAAATCTAAATAACTTGGCAACCCTGTACTAATATTTAAAATAAAAAATTATTCTGATTTAAAAAACTCGTGCTGCAAAAATTCATCCCAAATTATACAAGGTGTTAGATTAAAAAAAAGTATATTATATTGATTTTATCGTATATCGAACACCCTGTATATTTGAAACTAATTTTAGCATATGCGGTTTTTGGTATGCTAAAACTTTTATTTGAAATATTTTCTTGTATTTTCAAAATTAAACGAGGTATCCTTTGATTCCGCACTGTTGACTCACACTGTATAATCAGGTGTATCAAAAGACGTTAGCAGTAACGTGTACGTTACTTGGAGCATCACATTCTAATGTCAGAAGCATTTATGACATAACTGCATCCGATATTAGAATGTGCCGATGCCAAGTAACGTATAAGTCTAGCGTTTTTTGATACGCAGTACACCTGAATATATGTTATTAATTAAGTTTTATTAATGCAATCATTAATTAAAGCCGCCAGATTCATAATAGGGCACAAACCTTGTCATGATCTCCGAACGAAGTCTGCTTTCTTCATATTGGTTCCCCATGTGTCCCATGGCGAGACATTGAAATCCATTTGAACTGATGCTTTCTGCGACCCGGACGACCCCAAAATTATGCACGGACGCACCCAAGAATGGTCGTAGAGTGCGTTTTTGACCCATTACGGCTTCGGGCGGCTAATTTAGGCACAAAATGTTTGTGTTTTTGGGAACGATGTTCAAAACCGACGCCATCGAAGCTACTAGCAGACCGGAAATGGCGCTCGCTTCATATCCGGCCCCTTGGGGTTCGAGACATTTTGGTGGCGCGATCAGCAACGCGTTCGGCTCTAGACCGCAAGGTCCTGGGTTCGATTCTGGTGTTCCGTGGAGGTCTTTTTATGCGATTTTACCACTTTTTCCACGTTTTCTCACGTTTCCCTTGAAACAAATGTTGGAAATGTGCCTCTATCAACTATAATTCACATACTGTACGTACTATATTACTATACTGTATGCTTATACAGGGTCCGTCATTTCACCTCCCGTCTTCTATAGCTCGGTTACTAATTGAGTTTTAGGATTTTGATATTTTGCAGACTTTACTAGCATTCTAGGGTGTATTTTAGAAAAATATTTTCGATTATACAGGGTGTCCCAAAAAAGTGTGACGTCATCATGATGTATATTTTTAGATTGCATGGTACATTTTTTGTTGCTTATTTGGGTGCCCTTTATAGATGCCTACATACCCATAAAATTCTATTCAAATCGGTTCAGTGATTTTAGCACAAAAAAATAATAACTGAAAAAAATCAGTTTTGCGCCATTGGTTAAGAAAATTAATAAGGGATAAAAATAGTGCCTCGTTAATAAAACCATACAAGGTACTCATTAAATAAGGTCTGACAGTTGCGTTAAGCAAGTTTTATTGATACGCATTATACAGAGTGTCCAAAATTTAGTGTCAGACTTTTCAAACTGCAAAGCACTTCATTTTTCTTATTTTAAATTGGAACCCCAGTATATTTTTATGTAATTCCATGCGGAATTAAAAGACAAACATTTTTCCTAATTACAACCCTATTTCAATTCCTAATACATTAAAAGATGTTTGCAGAAAACTCGTTTGAGAATGTTTTACTGGCATATTTCTCAAATTTGTTTCAACAAATGAAATCTTTGTCTGTATGGTCTCACTATTCTATGGTAAGAGCTATGTTATGCCATAAATTAATCAACCATTGACTGTTTCATTTTTGCTGCCGAAAAATATTTTTCTGCTTAGGACGAAAAAGACCGTTACCTAGCAAGTATGGTCTTTAACAAATGATGGCGTTTTCGTCCAGATTTTCATACCGAAAAATACTACCTTAAGATGCAATCGAATAAAAAACAATTTTTGTATCTTGGGTATAAAGAGCTTAGCTAAAAAAGCTATTAAAGTTTTATATTACTACAGTCAACCGGATTGCTCAAACTCAAATATTAAAAAAAAAATACATACAGTGTGGAAATTAAGTAGCGGATAAATTCGGTAACTCCGTTAATGTGTATGAGAGAGAAAAAATCTAAAAGGGTGATAGCGATATAAATTAGGGCGCATATGAAAATATTTTTTCAGATTTAAAAAAACAAAATTTAAAAAGTTATGATGTCATTAATATTTTTTTTAAATGACAACCTACATTTTTTTTTTTATTTCGGTAGAGATTTTTAATCTGTTTCTTAATCCGTTTCTGTTTATTGTATATGCTGGTCTAGTTAAAAATCTATGATTAGTCAATATGAAGATATATATTAACTGTGCAATTATTCCTGCAGCGTTTAAAGTTTAATTTGCCCGTAAGTTTGGGGCTGATAATTCGAATTCAATTAAAGGCAACAAAACCGCCGACGAATTTTCATCCCCGTCTGGAGTTTCTGTTCACATTCACATGTTTGCCCAACATTGGGGTTCGCATTTTCGCACGAAATTCAAACAACGTAGCTCTGCTGAAATTACTATTAGCCCAGTTATAAATTCGAAAATTTGCCTAATAGATTATCTGCGCGAAACAAAGTGATTTAATTTTCTGTATTCAACAATGGTGTGAATCCAGGTATGATTACGTACCTCAGCATGTACAAATATTTGTCTTGCAATAATAATACAAGCAAGAGGAAACTGTAGAGACTACAATTCAAATAACTCACCCTAAATGAATCTAATTGTAATGAGGGGTAGTTGTAAGTTGCTGATTTGTAATTATAATAAGCTACAGCAAACCTTTTTAGAAACCCTTTGAAATATATATATTGTGATGGTATTTGTATTATTTATTTAGATTAATTAGAATAGATTTATTGTTATTATTATATAGGTATTAGATAGAATTATAATCTTTAGGGCACAAGCTAACAAAAATTATTGTAAATATTGTAAATGTGAATATGAACAAGTATGCACAAATATACAAAGCAATCCACGGATGAAGGTTGTTGATCGGTTACCACGGGTGACAGGTGACTTCGTGCATAGACGCTTGGGGAATTGAATAATGGAAAGTCGAAAATAATCAACAAGGAGATTGACGAGTGGGAGAGACGCGTGTGGATCGCGGGTGGAGATGTTGCGATACTAATACGAATACATTACAAAATATTAACGGGGTTTCAACGATTGGACATAGGACTGGAAGAAGACAGTCAACCAGGAGAGCAGTTCAACAAGATAGGAGCCGTGACGGAGATATTCAAAAATCAGGACTTCAAGCCGCTCAACTTCGCACACAAAAGTAGCTGTTTACTTTTGTGGAAATCAACAAAGGATCAAAAGGAGAACGCAGGGACAAGAGGACGAATTAATCAAGAAACCACAAGAAGAAAACTGCAAGTAGAAAGTTTGCGTAAAGTGCAAGAGTCATATTTTCACATAAGTTGGCTTGTGTATATAGGATTTAGTTTGTTAATGTTGGCCATAGTTTATTATTTATTTAATAGTTTTGTTTTCTATTGTTTTTGATTTGTTTGTTTAGTTCAGTTTATATTAGGCGTTTTAATATTTTTGGTTATTTTCAATTCATTAAAGTATTTGAACAAAACTCTATTTAGTCATGATTGAACCTACTATTAAACCTGAGATAAGAGAAAGAACAAAAAGTTACAAAACAAGTAAATGCTTAAATATGCAACACTAATAAAATAGGCACAGTAAACAAAAACGTAAAATTTGGCAGCCAACGTGGGGCAATGAAAACGTAACAATATATATATATATATATATATATATATATATATATATATATATATATTGTTGTTATCATAATGCAATCTATGGGCATTAACGCTTACGAAATTTAAAAAAAAAGTCAATAGTGATGAAAAACTAATAATAAATATAATTTGTTTTCTTCTTAATTGGAGTACTTACTGGTATATAAAGATGTTTTCTTGTTTTTATTATATTTATTATATCTTCTTGGCCTTAATAAATAAATAATTTAAAAAGTCAAAACACATACATAAATATCTTATCTAATATCGAATATATTAAACTCAAAAAATTAACCTCTGAAGACGGCTGAAAAATATTGCCGAAACTAGGTAGTAAGGTCAAAAAGACATAATATAAATAATGAAAACAAGCAAACATCTTTATATAAACTACCAGCAAGTGTTTCAATTAATAAAAAAACAATACAAATAAAAATAAAAACTCGTAGCCAAAAATGGATGAAACTATAACAAATATAAAAGTTACTTATAGTTGTAATAGTAGTGTTTAATCAATTTTAAATAACAAAAATTAATTTTATTTTTAATTAATGTTCCGAGCTACGTTATGTGTACACAGTTGAATAATACAGAAGGGTTATGATTCTAATTAAACGACTGTGTATTTAGGTTCATTTATAATTTGCAAAGGTGCGCTTTTAGTGATATAGACGGTATAATTACGTTATCAAATATCCAACAGAAATTAAATATAACACGGTAGCAAGTACAACATAAATTGGAATGATTATTTGAAATTAATAATAAAATTATTTACATTGCAAGAGTACAACATAAAATGCAATGATTATTTTAAATTGAACTTTAAATTATTCACATGGCAAAAACAAAAGAAAGGCTGCATCAAATTTATGAGAAAATTGTATTTTTTATTAAATTTTTGTTAAATTTTGGTAATATTTAGAAATATTTTATTTATGTTGTGTCGTTACACGACTTACACAAGTTATACAAATTAATAAACTACTTATTACGTACTTGAAAATATCATTTTTTTCAAGAAATTGCGAAATATCTATTGTTCTATTGTAACTGTCAACATCAATCAAAAAAAATACAGGCAATGAATTTTTTTTAATGGAAATGATGAAATTGTCGTTGAAAAGTGCAAATTATTCATCGAAAATTATGAAAATGTAATTAAAAATAATTAATATTCATTGGAAAGTGCAAAATTTTGATTGGAAATTGAAGACAGCAATGAAAATTATAAAATTCTCAGCATGAATTTAGAATGTTGCTGGAAACTGCAAAATTTTTACTGAAAACTGCAACATGTTTATGAAATTTTCATAAAAACAAAGAAGAACATGAAATGGCACTTGAAAATTACAAATTTTGATAGAAAATTGCAAAATTTGTATTGCAAATTAAACGTTGCAGTGAAAATGATAAATTTTCAGCATGAATTTAAAATTTTAGTGGCAATAACAAAAGTTTTACTGGAAATAGTGAAATTTTCATTGGAACTCGTAAAGTGCTCATCGAAAATTATGTTGTAATAATTGAAAATTAGCAATATTTCTTGGAAACTGCAAAATATTTACTAGAAACGAAGAAATTTTGATAAAAACAAAGAAAAACATGAAATTGCACTTGAAAATTAAAAATTTTGATAGAAAATTGCAAAATGTATATTGCAAATTAAACATTGCAGTGAAAATGTTAACATTTTCAGCAGGAATTTAAATTTTAGTGGCAATAACAGAAAGATAGAACTGTCAACATTACTTTAAAACAATACAAGCAGTAACAATTTTGTTTTACTGGAAATAATGAAATAGTAATTAAAAATTATTCATTTTCATAGGAAAGTGCAAAATGTTGATTGGAAAATAAAGACAGCACTGAAAATGATAAAATTCTCAGCATAAATATAGAATGTTTCTGGAAACTGCAATATATTTACTAAAAACTACAAATTGTTTATTGGAAATGATGAAAATTTCATAAAAAACAAAGAAAAACATAAAATCGCACTTGGAAATTACAAATTTTGATAGAAAATTGCAAAATTTGTATTGCAAATTAAACATTGCAGTGAAAATGTTAACATTTTCAGTATAAATTTCAAATTTTAGTGGCTATAACAAAGGTTTTACTGGAAATCGTGAAATTTTCATGGAAACTCTTAAGTGCTCATCGAAAATTATGTTATTATAATGCAAAATTGGCAATATTCATTTCAAACGGCAAAATTTTGATTGGAAATAAAAGACAGCACTGAAAATTATAAAATTCTCAGCATGAATTTAGAATGTTGCTGGAAACTGCAAAAATTTTACTGAAAATTGCAAAATTTGTATTGCAAAGTAAACGTTACATTGAAAATGTTAATATTTTCAGCATGAATTTAAAATTTCAGTGGCAATAATAAACGTTTTACTGGAAATCGTGAAATTTTCATGAAAACTCTTAAGTGCTCATCGAAAATTATGTTATTATAATGCAAAATTGGCAATATTCATTTCAAACGGCAAAATTTTGATTGGAAATAAAAGACAGCACTGAAAATTATAAAATTCTCAGCATGAATTTAGAATGTTGCTGGAAACTGCAAAAATTTTACTGAAAATTGCAAAATTTGTATTGCAAATTAAACGTTACATTGAAAATGTTAACATTTTCAGCATGAATTTAAAATTTTAGTGGCAATAACAAAGATTTTACTGGAAATCGTGAAATTTTCATGGTAACTCTTAAGTGCTCATCGAAAATTATGTTATTATAATGCAAAATTGGCAATATTCATTTCAAACGGCAAAATTTTGATTGGTAATTAAAGACAGCACTGAACATTATAAAATTCTCAGCATGAATTTAATATGTTGTCGGAAACTTTTTTTCTGAAAACTGCAAAATGTTTACTGGAAATTTTCATAAAAACAAAGAAAAACTTGAAATCGCACTTGAAAATTATAAATGTTGATAGAAAATTGCGAAATTTTGATTGTAAATTAAGCAATGGAGTAAAAGTTATCTAATTAACAAAATTTTAAAAGAGTTAGGTGACGATGTTGGCCCTATGTAAATTGGAAAGGGCTTTGGAAAATTGATAACAAAGTAGCATTAATTTAAAATTAACGTGGCAGTTGCAATTTTTTATTGGAAATGATAAGTGCGATTACGTGTTTTTCTTTGTTTTATGAAAATTCCATCATTTCCAATAAACATTTTGCATCAAAATGTGTAATTCATTTGCTTTGCAATCGAAATGTATATTTAGTATGGTAAATGTTTATTGTGAAAAAAAAAATTCTTCCTGTTTTATATAAAAATTTTCACAAGCTTCAATACTTTGATACCAAAGACACATCTGGTTTGCATTATTCTGCGAATTATTCACTGTGAAAATTAGTATGTACTGTCAAACGTGGGATTTTCCAAAATATCCCATAAAACGCGGTTTACCGATTTAATCGGTTTATAACAGATTTTGTTTCGGTAAGCTCAAAAAAGAGGCGAGGAATACAATTCGGCGAGTTAAAATCTGATTTGCAACCACGGTTTACAATTCGGCCTGAAATCAGAGTTTTAATCCTATCAAAAGGGATGAAATAGACTTATATTATTGTGTGCATTGTGAACTTTGTAAAACACCAACGATAAATAATTTAATAAAAGGGTCAAGTGGATTATATCCAATACGTTATACGTTTCTAGTAAATCTGATTTTGTTTGTAGTTAAATGGAATATTTGCTGGGACATTTCTTATAGAGATAAATGATCACATATTTGTTGCCCTAAATTATATAAATAAACTGTGAAGAATAATAAAATTTATTTAATTAATTGGAAAACTATTTTTACAAAGCTCAGAAAATAATCATTACTGAAACTACATAATAAAAAACATTATTTATAAAACACAATTATATGTGAAAACGGTAAAACACAAGTCACATGGATGGAACTATAAAAAATCCTGAAAATTTCTGTTGTTCGCAGATTTCCTCAAGTTAATATAAGAATGCCAGAATTTGACAAGATAGAAATAGCCATATTCTGTGAAAATTGAAGCAACTACTAAAAACGTAAATAATGTCCTCAAATTTTTAGTTCTCAAATGCAGATTACCAAAAATTAAACAAAAAACAGTAAAAAGTATATGAAAACAGCATGAAAACTTAAATAATGCCCTCAAGTTTTAAGTTCCCAAAGGCAGATTACCCAAAAACAAACGAAAAACAGTAATAAGTATATGAAAACAGCAAAAACCACATAAGTTGAACTGCAACAAACGAAAATATCATATTCCAACGATGGACATTTTTCGACACTAGAATTAAATTTTGAACAGAAAATTTTGAAAAGAACTACAAAATTTTCATTGTAAATTAAACATTGCAGTGAACATTATAAAATCTCCAGCAAAAATTTAAAATTTCACTGGCAATTGCAACTTTATTACTGAAATTGATGAAATTTTCTATAAAAGTTATCAAACACTCATCGATAATTTAGAAACTGTAATTGAAAATAAGCAATAATCATTGGAAAGTATAAAACTAAACTTAACGTTAAAAATAATAAAATTCTCAGCAAGAATTTAAATTTTTGCTGGAAATTGAATTTTTTTATTTGACTCGATGAAGTGTTCAATGAAAGTTATCGAAAGTTAGCAATATTCTTTGGAAAGTGCAAAATTTTGATTAGAAGTTAAACATAGGACTATAAATTTTAAAATTCCCAGCAGGTATTTAAAACGTTGCTGGCAATTGCCAATATTTTACTGGAATTGACGAAATTATTAATGACAGTTACCAAAAAATCCTCTAAAATTAAGAAATTGTAATTGAAAATTAACAATATTCATTGAAAAGTGCAAAATTTTGAGTGAAATTTAAACATTGCAGTGAAAATTATAAAATATTAGCATGAATCTAAAAGTTCTCAGTTAGAATTAAAAATTTGCTGCCAATTGCAATTATTTTAATGGAATTGATAAAATGTTCAATGAAAGTTATCGAAAATTAGCAATATTTATTGGGAAGTGCAAAATTTTGATTGAAAATTAAACATAACACTAAATATTATAAAATTCTCAGCAAGTATTTAAAATTTTGCTAGCAATGGTAAATATTTCACCGGAATTAATGAAATCTTTGATGAAGTTTACTTAAAATTCACCTAAATAAAGAAACTGCAATTTAATATTAACAATATTTATTGGAAAGTACAAAATTGAAATAAGTTACAATACTTGAGAGCTTGAAATGGAACTTTTATTTGCGAGAATATATTAACAAAATTGTAATAATTATAACTGTAATTTTTTATTATAAATTAAACATAGCGTTGAAAATGATAAAGTTCTCAGCAAGAATATAAAATTTCACTGGCAATATCAAAATTATTACTGGAATTGATGAAATTTTCAATAAAATTTATCAAACATTAATCGATAATTAAGAAACAGTGATTGAAAATTAGCAATAATCATTGTAAAGTGTAGAATTTTTATAATAAATTAAACATAGCGTTGAAAATGATAAAGTTCTCAGCAAGAATTTAAAATTTCACTGGCAATTGCAAAATTATTGCTGGAATTGATGAAATTTTCAATAAAAGTTAATAAACATTCATCGATAATTTAGAAACTGTAATTGAAAATTAGCAATAATCATTGGAAAGTGTAAAATTTTTATTATAAACTAAACATAGCGTTGAAAATAATAAAGTTCTCAGTAAGAATTAAAAATTTGCTACCAAATGCAATTTTTTTAATGGAATTGATAAAATTTTCAATGACAGTTATCAAAAATTTGCAATATTTATTGGGAAGTGCAAAATTTTGATTGAAAATTAAACATAGCATTAAACATTATAAAATTCCCAGCAAGTGTTTTAAATTTTGATGGCTTTGCTTCTAAATAATTTAGAAACTGTAATTGAAAATTAGCAATAACTATTGGAAAGTGAAGCATTTTTATTGTAAACTCAACATAGCATTGAAAATAATAAAGTTCTCAGTAAGAATTAAAAATTTGCTACCAAATGCAATTTTTTTAATGGAATTGATAAAATTTTCAATGACAGTTATCAAAAAATGTGCAATATTTATTGGGAAGTGCAAAATTTTGATTGAAAATTAAACGTAGCATTAAACATTATAAAATTCCAGCAAGTGTTTGAAATTTTGATGGCTTTGCTTCTAAATAATTTAGAAACTGTAATTGAAAATTAGCAATAACTATTGGAAAGTGAAGCATTTTTATTGTAAACTCAACATAGCATTGAAAATAATAAAGTTCTCAGTAAGAATTAAAAATTTGCTACCAAATGCAATTTTTTTAATGGAATTGATAAAATTTTCAAAGACAGTTATCGAAAATTTGCAATATTTATTGGGAAGTGCAAAATTTTGATTGAAAATTAAACATAGCATTAAACATTATAAAATTCCCAGCGAGTGTTTTAAATTTTGATGGCTTTGCTTCTAAATAATTTATAAACTGTAATTGAAAATTAGCAATAACTATTGGAAAGTGAAGCATTTTTATTGTAAACTCAACATAGCATTGAAAATAATAAAGTTCTCAGTAAGAATTAAAAATTTGCTACCAAATGCAATTTTTTTAATGGAATTGATAAAATTTTCAATGACAGTTATCGAAAATTAGCAATATTTATTGGGAAGTGCAAAATTTTGATTGAAAATTAAACATAGCATTAAACATTATAAAATTCCCAGCAAGTGCTTTAAATTTTGATGGCTTTGCTTCTAAATAATTTAGAAACTGTAATTGAAAATTAGCAATAACTATTGGAAAGTGAAGCATTTTGATTGTAAACTCAACATAGCATTGAAAATAATAAAGTTCTTAGTAAGAATTAAAAATTTGCTGCCAAATGCAATTTTTTTTAATGGAATTGTTAAAATTTTCAATGACAGTTATCGAAAATTAGTAATATTTATTGGGACGTGCAAAATTTTGATTGAAAATTAAACATAGCATTAAACATTAAAAAAATCCCAGCAAGTGTTTTCAATTTTGATGGCTTTGCTTCTGAAAAATTTAGAAACTGTAATTGAAAATTAGCAATAATCATTGGAAAGTGTAGCATTTTTATTATAAACTAAACATAGCATTGAAAATAATAAAGTTCTCAGTAAGAATTAAATATTTGCTACCAAATGCAATTTTTTTAATGGAATTGATAAAATTTTCAATGCAAGGTATCGAAAATTAGCAATATTTATTGGGAAGTGCAAAATTTTGATTGAAAATTAAACATAGCATTAAACATTATAAAATTCCCAGCAAGTGTTTTAAATTTTGATGGCTTTGCTTCTAAATAATTTAGAAACTGTAATTGAAAATTAGCAATAATCATTGGAAAGTGTAGCATTTTTATTATAAACTAAACATAGCATTGAAAATAATAAAGTTCTCAGTAAGAATTAAAAATTTGCTACCAAATGCAATTTTTTTAATGGAATTGATAAAATTTTCAATGAC